>JANAVB010022593.1:1793619-1858862 GCA_029216955.1 Iris pallida
AACGAACAAATTTAGTAACTAAAGTCTAATCAAATTCTAAACTTTATTTCCTTATAAAAAAATTTGAATATCCAAAGTCTAACGCCACTGTTGCCGAAGATGCATTGCACATACAGCTCGATCCTACTTCTTGTCCACAATTTCAATGTGCTAAAATTGATCAGCTTCTACTCATTTCCCTTTTAAGTGATTGCAAAGACCAGGGAATGCTTCAGTCAGCCGTGACGATCATTCCCTCAACCACCACTCACTGATATGTAGGACCGGCTAATCTCTGGGCCCCGTGCTCCTGTGCACCACACGGAAGTTCCGAAGGTGTGACCCGGGCCGGACTGCCCTAATAAAAATCGGACCCAGTTCGGACCAGTGGCAGCAGCGGGCCGGACCTAATCCGGTCCGGTTCGAAAGATCTGAATCTAGTCCGGCCCAGTGATCCGGCTTGGGTAGGGCTGGGCCGGGCCGGACCGGTTCGCGGGCGGGCTAGGTTGCAGGCTCGGGCGGGGCCGGGTTCGGGCGGTCCAGCGGGCCGGTCCGGTCATTTTCTCCAATTTTTTATTTATTTATGATTTTCAGTTTTCTATTTTAAATTTTATGTTCTTTTAAATTTTAAGTTTACTTTGTTATTTTATTCCGTTTAAGTTTTCTTTTAATTTAATTTATTTTGTTTTATTTTTTTCCTACTCTTTTATCCGGGCTTGGGACCGACAATGCAAGCTTTGCTTGTCATAGACAGAGTTAAAAAATTTGTTTTAAGTTTAGGATTTTTTGTTATTTTTTGATTAATTACTTTTTATATTTTAAGTTTTTTTTTTGTTTCTAAGTTTTATTTGTTCATTTTTTTTTCCTAGTAATTTTGTGATTTTCAAGTTTTCTTTCTTTCTTTTGTTTTGTTTTTTTTATTTTTGTTTTTAAGTTTTGTTTCTTGTTTTTCCAAGTTTTTTTTTAAGTTTAGTTTTAAAGGTTTTTTTTTTTTGGTTTTTTTTTTTGGGTCATACCTTTGAGTCTTTTATTTCCTCCTTATTCTCGGTTCATGTCACGCCCCAGAACCAGAATACTGGAGAGCGGGGACGTACATAGCCAGCTACGTATATAGAAATGGAATCCATCTCGCTATACCGTCACGGCTGTCTAGATATGAGGGTTTACTACAAGCCAACGGTCTCTTAAGGTCAAGCCTATTGTCTCAATCTCAAGCAATCAATAATAATTACAAGATGTTAGACCACCAAATATACAATAAAAGGCGTCCCAAATATTACATATTGGATGATCATGAAGCTAGTCGTACAAAATGTCAAGACTAGCAAGAGTTCAGTCATACATGATCAACCCTAGGATTTGTTAATCATGTTACAGCCCGTAGGCAGACAGTAAATAATTGCATCGAGCTAACAGGTGCTCGTCGGCTAAACGTCTCAAAAGAATAATTTTACAATGAAGTGGGTAAAACAAAATAGGAAACCCACTCGTAGCCCAGGTTCCTTCTAGTCGCCACCATCGGGCTGGAGGTTCGGTAGATCCTCGAGTGCTGCTCCGAAATCTGGCCACACAAAACCAGTTGGGTCAAATCCCAGAAAGAGCAAGTGCCACAAAGGAGGCCACGAAATAAGAACAAAAGCCAGCATATCAGAACATAAGGAAATGGAAGAAAAGTATAAGTAATAGAGAGTACAACATGACAATAAACGACTTAGGACATGGAACCATTCCGGGAGCCAGATTACAACCCGTAAACCAAACAAGGACCGGGGTTGTAATCCTTCGCCTGAATAGTGCCTTGTCTCTACCCATTTATTGTTAAAGATAAGTAAAACAATCATACTCAGGGGTACCAGGTACAGGGACTGGACGGGACTTAGACAAGGCTGGACACCATCCATTCACAAGCGGCCATGCAAATACTACGGCTTACTACTTTAACTAACTAGGGTTATCACAAGCCTAATTACTAGCAAGATGGAAATGAGAAATTCTCAGTCCCAAGCTTGCAGACTATCCAGTTATCCTTCCGCGGGTTGAGAGTATGGTTGGGTATATCGCCCAGGAGACGATATACCCTTAGGTGACTTAGAGGGTGCAACACATGACAGTGTGCTGGAAATGTGCCCTACTCGTCAGCAGGCTACAAGTCCGTTTAAAACGCCCAGATAACGAGATCGCCTGTGACTGGAAATTCTCCATGAACTATAGTTTGATCTAGTCATTAGCCTAATCCATATTCAGTGAGAATCCCTGACCGCGGTAACCAGGGAGTCACGTCCTAGACATGATACGAGACAAGACAGGTGGATTGCACAAAGCAGCAAGAACGAACACCCACGGAGTCAGAGTTGATTATACGAGTCAAGTTAGCCATCAAGTCAAGTCAAGTCAAGTTACAAGTTACAAGTCAGGAGTGCGCCGCCACGGGCCACTATCAAGTTATCCATGTTGGCCCAATGATTGTATCATATTTTTGAATATGGTTAATATGTTTAGTTTAGCATTTTATTATCACTAATCTTATACTATCGCTATAGCATTTCTACTTATACTTATACCTTTGGTGATATGTGCCTATTGGTTTACATATTAGTGATATGAGCTTATCTATCTTAAAGTTAATCGGGTTGCCAAAATCAAAACTATGTTTTTGATTTTGGTTATTCAATTAATTTTGATCATTATGATATCACTAACAATTATGCTATCACCTTAGCACTTATACTTAAACTCATCATTGTCCTAATGTGCATTAAACTTATCATACTTGCTACTATGTATTGCTTTGTTCGTCTAACATGTACATGCAGAAAAGCAATAAGCAAGATCAATGTGGACATATGCAATGAAGAAATCATGGTGGGCCAAAGACGACGGATTCCACAAGATTTTTCTGAACCACCCGACGACATCTCCGGAGCCACGCACTCGGGGGTTCCGCTGCCCGGTCAGCGGACGGGGGTCGAGGGGGCAGCGCCCCTCGTCGAGGGTTCGGGGGCGAAGCCCCCGAAAGGTATTCAGTTTTTACAAACTGGATATCTTTGGACAGCTGCCGCCAAGGGAAAAAGCCAGCACCTATCAAAGGAAGAAGCCAAGCCATGCCATCATCATTTCAAGACTCTGAAGAAGCCTGCACCTGCCTAAGTTTATCTGGAGTCTGTAATGAGTCTTAGGAATTATTGTAAACACAAGAAATGGACGGTAAAATCGAAAGCTAGGACAGAAATAAGCCCAGGATCATTTTTGGTGGAAAACGGTATACCGACGGTATACCGGTGTATACCGACGGTATATCGGTTTTTGTTCACAGAAAGTTTCTGTTTACAAAACCGGCATACCGACGGCATACCGGTCCATACCGACGGTATACCGCTTCCGAAACGTTAAAATTCCAACGGTCGGATTTCCAGCCATTAATGATCCCAACGGCTATATTTCTAGCCGTTGCAATCCCAGACCGGTATACCGTCGGTATGCCGGATCATACCGGCGGTATGCCGGTTCGTGGACTGAAAAGTTGCCTTGAGCTCTTTTCAATGCTTTGGTTATAAATAGCCTTGAACCCCTTCATTCAAGGTTGATGCTTTGAACCTAAAAATTTCTAAACCACCAAAGCCTATCCACAAACAACTCTACAAAGCTTTCATTTGCCAATCCACAAATTGTGTTAGAGTTATTGAGTTGAATAGTAAGATCTTCATCCTATTGTAAGGAGATCAAACCTATTGTGAAAGGTTGAAGTTGGGGAGTCTTCGTATCCAAACTCTCGGTTGAAGTTGGGGAGTCTTCGTATCCAAACTCTCGGTTGAAGTTGGGGAGTCCTTCGGATTAAAGCTCTCGTGTAAGAAGTTGGCGAGTTCTTCGGATCCAAACTCGTGTGTAACTATTTGCTCAAATAGTGGATTAAATCCGGAGAGAGTTCCGGGACTGGATTGCCTCTAGGGAGGATACCAGGATACATCGGGTGTCGGTATTGTTTTGCTTCTTCTCTTGCACTTATATTTTTAAATTGACCATTAACTTGTGCTAAGTGCTTGATTAGTTAGCGTGACCCTATTCACCCCCCTCTAGGGTTCCTACAATTGGTATCAGAGCAAGGACTCTATTGTTAGGCTTAACATCCTTAGAGTAGATCCTTGTTATTTTTCTATGGCATCGTATTCCTCCTACTTCTTCTCCGATAAAGAGAATTTTACTTCTAGTAGCATAGATAATCATGTTTCTTCTAAATACAAGAAATGCTCCAAGTGGAAAGCCATGGCTAAACAATCCCTAGAGATTCTTGACAACCTTCATTCTACAAATGAAGAACTTTCTGAAAAAAGGTTATTCATTTAGAAGAAGCAAATGAGTTTTTGAGAAATAAAAACAATGTTTTATTATCTAGACTTGATTCTCAAAACTCATCTTGTGTTTCTTTAAAAAGTTTGAATGAGGCTTTAATTTTGAAAATCAAATTTCTTTTCTCATCAATAGAAGATCTTAAGAGGCAAACTCATGAGCTAAATCATTTGCATGATTCTTCTATTGACTCTTTAAAGAAACAAAATGATGATTTTATTTCTAGAATTGTTTTATTTGAAAAAGAGAATAATGCTTTAAATGTTAAATTTGATTCTCTTACTTGTATGCATGATGATTTGATATTAGAACAAGATATTCTTAAGACCAAATCCATGCATGCTCACTCTAGAGACATTCATCATTCTAGTAAGTCACATGTTCATAACCATGCTCATTCTGATACATGTGCACACACTAGCATTAGATGCTTCTATTGCTCTCGCATTGGACACATGAGCTTTATATGCCCTATTCGTAGGACCTTCACTACCAATGCTAGAGTAAGTGCTATATGGGTCCCTAAAGCTAATAAATGTGGATCCAAGTTTATTTGGATACCAAAGTCTTCATCTAATGTTGTAGGTGAAGCTTCTTGTATCGGGACATAGCACCGAGGAGCGTGTTGGTGGTTGCAAAGCTCAAAGGTCATCTTCCAAGCAATTGTACTAACACAAGCGTGGCCACTAGAGCCACTTTGGTAACATGCTAAGCGATTCTCTTTAAATTGTTTATTTTTATAGAATCTAGCATATTTCACTTGATGCCTTGCTACTCACTCACATTGATATCTTTTAGTCGTCCTTTATATAAATCAATATGAGATATAATACTAGCATGCTTAGTTAATTTTCTTATTAATTTTTTTATCTAGCATGATTAGTTACTCGGCTTAAATGATTAGTTCACACTATGTAGTTTATCACTCATTTTCTATTAAGTGTGACACATTTGATTTATGCATGCTTGTTATTCTTAATCTCTATATTATGAAGCATGCATATCACTCTAGTCCATAGGAGCTTGATTTTGATTTGAGTTAATATGATTTTAACTCTCCGTCTTTAAAGTTTTTGAAATAGTTACTTCTTACTGATTTCTCCTTAATATGTATTATTTACTTTAAATCGGTATTTGTGAATATATATGTTTAGCACAAACTTCTTATCACTTGACAAGTATACACTTATACTTCCATTTTAACCTTGTGCTTACATAATATATCCATTATTGATTCTCATTTTTTTATCTTGATTAAACCTCTTATGAATCAATTATGTTTTTGCCTAATAAAGCTTATTTATATGTGCTTTGAATTTGTGATAGTTTTTCAAACATTCATTAAGGATACATGACTATATTCATTAAAATTTCTATTTACATGTAGATCATGTATTTCTTATGTTGATATTTTTTTGTATAAATATCTTTATTTGGGCATATGAGTTAAGCGAAAGTTTTATATTGACTTGAAGAGTATTTAATTATACTTGTTACCTTCAAACTTGTGCTTATCTCATACCTTAGCTATTGATTCCTTTGACCAAATTTGTTCTTCTTGAATCAATTAGCTTCTTCCTTGAAGTCTTCTTTTGATGATATCTTCTTGACTTTTTGGTTGGCATTATGGATACATGTTCTTAATTGATTTTTGATCTTTTCATGTATGCCTATTCGTGATATATATAGTTTCATATATATAAATGATTCCTAACTTTTGATATTTATTTGTCTTATACATTTAAGTTAGGATGTTGAGAGAAAATGTTTATTAATGTCTTGCTCATGACTAATTATGGAATTTCTTTTAAGGATCACATGGTTTTGTGCTTTACCTTGCTTGTTAAATTCACCTCCTTAATTAGTGCACTTTTTCTAGTTTATATCTTTATATTTTACTATGGTGCACTATGAAAGCTCTTTGAAAAATGTACTTCTTGATATCTTTAGCATTTAGCTTTCATGATCTTAATGATCTTTCTTTGCTCATTCCTTGGGTTTACGCTTCTTTTTGAATTATTGTTGCCCAATGGTTTTTGTAGCACATGAGAATACATGTAATTGATACATCATATTTCTTATGACTTTAGCTACTATGGTTTGAGCTTTTGTGTTGAGATTTTCCATTTCTAGAGAATACACTTATTTCATAATGGCTATAATATTTTGCATTCTCTAGATTGATATTATTTCATTATCTTGGATTAATCTCAATACTTGGCAAAGAGATTTATTTTATTATGTTTTCATGAATATCTCTTTTGGCCTATACTTGATAAGAGAATAATTCATTTATTTGTCATCTTATGCTCTTATCCTTGCTTAGTAAAGAGTCTAATAAATCATTTTGTTCATTCAAAATGTATTGTCCTCATTGTGAACTCTATGCTTGAGCAAGTATCTTTAGTGTTAGTGACTTAAGATTAAATGAGCACATTTATCTTGTTAATGACTTACCTCATTAATCTTAATTAGTTATATAGCTTGCTTATTTATGATTTATTGGTAAGCTATATAATTTGGTCACTTTCACTCACCTAGCTATTGTTTTTCTTTTCAATCTATATATGATATGCTAGTTTACATAAACAAGATCTGTGTTTCTTCTAAATGTAATTTGTATCCTATTTTAGATACATATGTTTATTCTCTAAAACTGTTTTATAAATTCTTGATTGGATCTTGTTTTTCAAAAGAGGTTTGTGATTCCTTACTTTAACTTCCTTCCATGCTAGTCATTAGTATCTCTTAAATTTCTCTTATTTTGAGTCATGATTTTATCATATTATCAATTACATCTCTTCTTGATTATATTTGCAATCATTTAAATGAGAATGACTCTTTTCCATATTTTTCATTGATTTATGAGATTTTTTTCATAAATATGGATTTTAAATTTTCTCTTGATGAGATTTATCATTGGATCATGTTTATTCTTTTGTTTACTTTATGAATGATCCTAATGATTAAGTAGTCTTAAATTATCTAGTTATGAGATTATCAAGTTAATTTATTACCCTACTTTGACTACTCATGGTTTATCACATATGACCTTTGCTATTTGAACTTTATGGGTTATTAATTTACCATTAGCAAGGTTTGGATTTATCCGTTGTTGGATAAATATGTGGTACAACATACCTAGTCCATGCAAAGTAATAAATTGGTTGATTCTTTCTTAATTAGATAATCATAGACATGATGTTTGAGTTTTATTTTTGTTTTATTTTATTTCTTTTGAGCTATATTCTGTCTATCATCATAATTGTTCTTAATTGACTTTATTATTTTTCATGATGACATTTTCTCAAAGGATAACATACATTGATCTATCATATTTAAATATGAGATCCTTCTATATAGACTAA
Organism: Iris pallida; assembly: GCA_029216955.1. Lineage (NCBI taxonomy): Eukaryota > Viridiplantae > Streptophyta > Magnoliopsida > Asparagales > Iridaceae > Iris > Iris pallida. The sequence goes on from JANAVB010022593.1 coordinate 1,801,311, forward strand.
TGTATGTCATCTTTTGATTATATGTGCTTAATTGGAATATTCTTTTGATTTTTCATCTTTAGTAGCTATTAATTGGATATCTTTTTTTGACTAAAGATGACATTATTCGTCTTTTGACGATTTTATAGCCTTATATGCATTGAGCAAGGGGGAGAAATCCATAGTTGATTTATCCCTAGATTTTGATGCTATAAGTGCTTAGAAACTAGTTACGCATATTTTGAGGGGGAGCAAATCAATTGATTCAATTTATTTATACCCTTTAATATGTCGTATACCCAGTTCATCATGGACCCATATTTTCCTCTATTTCATATCTTATTGATTGAGGTCATGATATTTTTATTTTGAAGGGTTTATGAGAGTGTATGTGATTGTCCTTATTATCTTATCTCTCTCTCTCTTTCTTATGGGTTAAATATGTCATCTTGTTAATATTAACTTTCAGATCTTATCTTGATGAATATTATGCTTTCGTTAATTTGGCTTTTCTTTCATGCTAAATTGTTTTGGCTTTCCTTGTTGAGGACTTATCCAAAATTCATGATTTTTATCATCTTTGGTAGTACTTTGAGGGGGAGCATTCAAGTCGACTGAATTTCTCTTTCTCAAGTATTTTTCTCCTTTACCTTCATGTTTATCTAAAGGGTATTCATATAGCATGATAAGGTAATTGAGTTCAAATGCATGAACTTGGATAAGCATATAGATTTTGCAAATAGTGAGATTACTTTATATCAATTGCAAAATTTTACATTGATCATTCTTTTATTTTGTTCCACTATTTATTTGTGGACAATTATGATTATTAATGGTTTTTTTGATCAATGTTTCAAGTTTACATCTTTTCAATTGGTATCAAGTTTATTTAATGTCATATCTCAATTGGTATCTATTAGTTGCAATTATCTATTCCTCATGGCTTTTGTTTGAAATCCTTTATTTCATAGTTCTCTTCCAAAACTAGAGCAATATTTCATATCCTATTGTGTTTTGGATTTACACCTTGGTTTTCAAGTTGGTAAACTACTTATTTCTTGTTTTTCAAATTCTTTTGGTTTTACCAACCATATTGTGTTTTGACAAGCAATTTTCTATTTAGTACTCTACATTTGGTATGTAGTTTTATACACTTGTCATTACACCCTTCTCCCATTGTTTTTCATTAGTATATCTTGATCATGATTGTCTATAAGTTCCCCATGCTCTGATTTTTATGCGGGAGATTGATTTCTTTTTATCTCTTAGTACGGGGGAGCCTATTTTTGATCATGTCAAAGGGGAAGCAGTAAGTTTAAGTATATATTTATAAGTAATCTAAGTAGTATGCTTTTAGTGATATTGCTTATGTCTTTTGTATATTAGTGATACATGCATCTATTCTGTCCATACTAAACTTAACCGATTTGCCATAATCAAAAAGGGGGAGATTGTTGGCCCAATGATTGTATCATGTTTTTGAATATGGTTAATATGTTTAGTTTAGCATTTCATTATCACTAATCTTATACTATCGCTATAGCATTTCTACTTATACTTATACCTTTGGTGATATGTGCCTATTGGTTTACATATTAGTGATATGAGCTTATCTATCTTAAAGTTAATCGGGTTGCCAAAATCAAAACTATGTTTTTGATTTTGGTTATTCAATTAATTTTGATCATTATGATATCACTAACAATTATGCTATCACCTTAGCACTTATACTTAAACTCATCATTGTCCTAATGTGCATTAAACTTATCATACTTGCTACTATGTATTGCTTTGTTCGTCTAACATGTACATGCAGAAAAGCAATAAGCAAGATCAATGTGGACATATGCAATGAAGAAATCATGGTGGGCCAAAGACGACGGATCCCACAAGATTTCTCTGAACCACCCGACGACATCTGCGGAGCTACGCACTCGGGGGTTCCGCTGCCCGGTCAGCGGACGGGGGTCGAGGGGGCAGCGCCCCTCGTCGAGGGTTCGGGGGCAAAGCCCCCGAAAGGTATTCAGTTTTTACAAACTGGATATCTTTGGACAGCTGCCGCCAAGGGAAAAAGCCAGCACCTATCAAAGGAAGAAGCCAAGCCATGCCATCATCATTTCAAGACTCTGAAGAAGCCTGCACCTGCCTAAGTTTATCTTGAGTCTGTAATGAGTCTTAGGAATTATTGTAAACACAAGAAATGGACGGCAAAATCGAAAGCTAGGGCAGAAATAAGCCCAGGATCATTTTTGGTGGAAAACGTCATACCGACGGTATACCGGTATATACCGACGGTATACCGGTTTTTGTTCACAAAAAGTTTCTGTTTACAAAACCGGCATACCGACGGCATACCGGTCCATACCGACGGTATACCGCTTCCGAAATGTTAAAATTCCAACGGTCGGATTTCCAGCCATTAATGATCCCAACGGCTATATTTCTAGCCATTGCAATCCCAGACCGGTATACCGTCGGTATGCCGGATCATACCGACGGTATGCCGGTTCGTGGACTGAAAAGTTGCCTTGAGCTCTTTTCAATGCTTTGGTTATAAATAGCCTTGAACCCCTTCATTCAAGGTTGATGCTTTGAGCCTAAAAATTTCTAAACCACCAAAGCCTATCCACAAACAACTCTACAAAGCTTTCATTTGCCAATCCACAAATTGTGTTAGAGTTATTGAGTTGAATAGTAAGATCTTCATCCTATTGTAAGGAGATCAAACCTATTGTGAAAGGTTGAAGTTGGGGAGTCTTCGTATCCAAACTCTCGGTTGAAGTTGGGGAGTCTTCGTATCCAAACTCTTGGTTGAAGTTGGGGAGTCCTTCGGATTAAAGCTCTCGTGTAAGAAGTTGGCGAGTTCTTCGGATCCAAACTCGTGTGTAACTTTTTGCTCAAATAGTGGATTAAATCCGGAGAGAGTTCCGGGACTGGATTGCCTCTAGGGAGGATACCAGGATACATCGGGTGTCGGTATTGTTTTGCTTCTTCTCTTGCACTTATATTTTTAAATTGCCCATTAACTTGTGCTAAGTGTTTGATTAGTTAGCGTGACCCTATTCACCCCCCTCTAGGGTTCCTACAATCCAGTGTCAAGATTAATCATAAATTACAGGTTAAAATTTAAGGGTGCACCCCATCAAGTCACCATCAAGAAGATCAGAAAGCAATAGGATCATAAATCACAAAATTCACGAAAGTCGTACTAGTCATAAGCAAAACACCGAAAACCGTGCCAGGTCGTGTTGGGTTGAGACAGTCGTGTGGTGTGGAACAAGATCTCAAAACTCTAACCCACAAAAGAGTAGCAAAGTCCAAGAAATAAAACCAAACCATCATGGGCAAGTGGGTTGCGCAGGGGATCAGATTGCGCTGGGGGAAATGGATTGCGCAGGGGATGAACTGCGCAGGGGATGGACTGCGCACGGGTTGCGCTGAGTCAAGCTGCGCAGGGTTGAGTTGCGCAAGGATGAGTTGCGCTGGAGCCGAGCCGCACTGGGAGCGAGCGGCGCAGCAGTCAAGTGCTCCAAGGGGAGGAAGGCGCTGGGCTAAGAAGAGCCAGCGCAAGTCAGCCCAGTTGTCACGACCCGATCCCAACTAATTGGGTCGAACCGGATCATGCACAGCCTGCACCGTTGTTGAGACGACGGCAGTAAGCTGTTCCATTAGCAGGTAACCATAACAACAACATCTATATTTGTCACAACTCAAATTCGGAAAATAAAACTTTATTAAACTTTGAAATCAAATACAACTGGAATTTAAATGTACTGAAATAAAACTGAATGCAAATAAACAGAGTTTTAAATAGACAACAAAGCTGGAAAAAGAAAAACTATCTAATCAGCCGGCTCATCGGCCTCAGTCCCAACGTCCTCCAATGGGGACTCTGGCAGCACTACAGGGTACAGAACATGGTCGTAGTAACTGCTGTATAACAGCTCAGCATCCTCAATGTCCCCTAAAAATGTATCTCCAGTCAGGAGGGTGCAAAGTACAATTCATGCTAATTTAAACAGTTAAAATAAATAATAGAATCATGCACTTTTAAACAGTTTAGAAATGAACAGTTTTCTAGCAGTAAAACAGTGTGATTTGAATAGGCAATGAATATGACCGGCTTGGGATGTACAGTTGTATCCTATTGATACGATTCGGCTTATCCCCGTGTGTGTGAGGGGTAAGCTAATACAGTTCTAAGTTACAGTTGGATTTGGTCATAAACATTACTCTATTCTTCCAGTCCCCAATCAGTACAGTAGTCACAATCAGTACTCTTATAGAGAGTTTCGTGTTTGCATCGTGGTTTAAACTTGCAGTAAAGCGATTATTAAAATAACTGTAAAACTAACACAAACTATACTTGCCTCAAAAATGGACTTGACTGGAGAGGATGAAGACTTCGAGATGGAAATTCAGAATCGTCCTCGAATTCCTACATTCGAGAAATTGACTCAGATTTCAGGGTTACCAATCTAGCTACGCTAGTTGAAATCTCTAATTGTGTCCTAATCCATTTTATTTCTTATTTAACAAAACACAAACAGAATTACGATTATCGGTACGTTGAATTTATAACGAGGGAAAAGATCGTTTAAACTTTGTATTTTGGAAAACTCGTCGATATCAATTTAATTTGATTAAAACTTTGTATTTTCATAATTATAAATATAAAACTAAATTTCTTATTTTAGTGAGGAATACATGATCGTTAGTTAATATTAAAACTTGTAGATTTTAGGTGAGAAAATCTTTATTAATTTTATATGAAAATAACTTTTATTAAATTTATTCGTATGCTACAAAAACTCGCAAAATCAGCAAATAACCAAAATCCTATGCTACCAAATTACAGTTACAGAACCAACAACCAGCTGGGCTTATGCCCATTACAATTTATTTACATAAATTGAAATAAGACAGAAACGGCCGTTAGTTCTAAACTTTCTATAATTAATTATAATTAAATAAATAAAATAAATTAAGTAGTAGCTAGTCTCAGATATGGTCCAATCGTCAACTAGGCTAATGTCTCAACGTCCGGGCGAGTCCGGTTTCGTTTGCACTTAGCCGGGGCCCATTGACCGATACGGTCATCGCCCAAAATCCAAATATTTAATAAAATTCCGAAATCCATTTTGAAATCATTTTTAAAATATAATTTAATTTACGGAAAAATTCGGCAGCATCTCCTCTGTTTTTGGTCAACCCAAAAACTGAGAAATATGCCAATCTTTTTCTTGCAAATCCCAAACCAGGGAATCCCAAAATATATATATAAAAGTAATCCATAACCAATCCACAGATTAATTCGGAACGACCCGAACCAAATTCGGGAGTCCGAATCCAATCAAAATATCACAGCACAATACCGAAAATATCCGGAAGCTAAAATATTAAGAAAACTATTTCCGAAAGGTTCGGAAAGATCAAAACAACCAACAAAACCTTTCTGAAGGTTCTGAAATTACGACGTCGCTAAGAACCGAATTCCCGGGAGGGAATCGGGGACCAATCTCATCACAGACTGTATGAAAAATAGAACGAGACAGGGGTTATACCTCGGGTTGCTCAACTAGAGCTCTCAGATGCAAGTTATAGCAAAAGAAAGACGAGAACAGCAAGTCGGGAACCCGCGGACAGCGCTGGGGTGCTGGTCGGGCACGGCAACAGCAGAAGTGCGCTGGATCGGGGTCCGGGGTGCGACGAGACGCTGGGACAGCGCGTCGGCGGGAACTGCTCGCGGCCGGAGGGGCTACCGAAGTGGCTGCGCCGGGAAATGTGCCGGGGAGGCGCTGATGGGGGGCCGACGAAGAACGCCGAGCGGCGTCGGGCGCGGGCGCCGCTGGGGCTCGGGGACGCGCGACTGGGGGAGGCCGCGCTGGGGGTCGGCCGCACGGGGAGGGCGCCGGCGAAGGGCGCGGGTGCTCGGCCGATGGGTCGGGCTGCGGGGAGGCCGGGCTAGGGCTCCGGCGGTCGGATCCGCGGAGAGGGGGCGCTGGGGGTTCGCGCGGTCGGCCGGAGTCGGGCTTCGGGGCGCGTGGCCGAGAGAGAGGGGGAGGGTTGCTCTTCTCTGGAGAATGATTCTGTGATGGACGAGGAAATATGGGGAGTTGGGGGTGTTAAGGAGTTATAAGGAGGATGGAGAGTTTTTTGTTCTTCTGGTTGGTCGTGGGATGAGTTGGGGGTTATAAGGAGGTGGGGTGGTGGTTGAAGAAGAAAAAGTAAATGAGAAGGGAGTGAAAGGAGGAGTAGTTTGAAGAGGTTGTGTGGTAGTACGTGAGTTGGGGAGAGAAGTAGGAAAGTGGGGAAAATGGGTGCTGGTCCAACGTGGACCAGCTCAAGCTATATATATATATTTTTAATAATAGACAGATTTTAAAGAAAAGAGGGAAAGGGTTCAGGTCTGGGTTCGGGATCGGGTCTGGTCCATAAATCCAAAAATCCATGTTAATAATTTTTAAAATTAATTTTTAACACTCAAAAATAATACTAATAATTATAATAATAATATAATACTAATCTACAAAAAATTGGGTTTCACAATCTTCCCTCCTTAGAAAATTTCGTCCTCGAAATTAAAGTCAGGGTTAGGGGTTACGTTAAGTCTCAAACAGGTACGGGTACTGCTCCCGCATCTGGTCTTCTCGCTCCCAGTCGCCTGGTGAGTTATGCCGCCACATCACTCTGACTATCGGCGTCACGGAGTTCCTGGTTCTCTTCTCGCCTCTGTCCAATATCGCCACTGGCTTCTCCGGCACTGTGAGGCTGGGTCCAATCTCCAGCTCCGAATGGTCCAAGATATGGCTCGGATCCGGGATGTAGCGTCTCAGCTGCGAGACGTGGAAGACGTTGTGGACGCCTTCGAGACTTGGGGGTAGAGCCACCCGATAAGCCACTTCTCCAATCCTGTTAAGTACTTCAAATGGACCAATATACCTGGGGCTTAACTTTCCTGCTCTGCCGAAACGGATTGTTCCTCTGGTAGGAGAGATCTTCACAAATACACTGTCGCCTTCTTCAAACTCCAAAGGCCGTCGGCTGCAATCGGCCCAATGCTTCTGTCTATCCTGGGTAATCCTGAGCTTGTCTCTGATCATTCTCACCTTCTCTGCTGCGTCGGTCACCATCTCAGGTCCAAGCAACACTCGTTCTCCGACGTCGTCCCAAGCAAGTGGAGTACGGCAACGACGTCCATAGAGTGCCTCGAACGGTGTCATACCGATGCTAGCTTGGTAGCTGTTGTTGTAAGAGAACTCTACCAAGTGCAAATGGTCTTCCCAAGACCCTCCAAATTCCTGGACGCAGGATCTCAGCATGTCTTCTAGCGTCTGGATTGTTCTTTCTGATTGCCCGTCAGTCTGGGGGTGGTAGGCGGTGCTGAACTTCAGTTGGGTTCCCAAGCTGTCATGCAAACTCTTCCAAAAGTGAGAGGTAAATCTAGTATCTCTGTCAGATACGATACTTACCGGTACTCCATGAATCCGGTAGATGTGCCGCATGTACAGTGCTGCCAACTTCTCGGTGGATAAACCAAACTTGAAGGGGATAAAGTGAGCTGACTTCGTCAGTCGGTCCACAATAACCCAAATGGCATCCTTTCCTCCTTGGGATCGAGGCAGTCCCGACACAAAATCCATCGTTATGTGCTCCCATTTCCACTCCGGAATGTCAAGCGGCTGCAATAATCCTGCTGGTCTCTGTCTGTTAGCTTTGACTTGCTGACAAATTAAACATCTAGCCACATACCTGGATACGTCCTTCTTCATTCCGTACCACCATACTATTGTACGAATATCCCGATACATTTTGTTGGCTCCAAGATGTATGGAATACTGCGACTGGTGCGCTTCTTGCATCAGCTCGTTCCTCAGTTCGCCAGTTGGTACGCAAAGCCTCGTACCATTCTTCAGTGCTCCGTCGCTGGCGATTGAGAATCCTTCAAGTGTTCCTGCCAGCACTTGATCTCTAAGTTTGCAAAGCGTCTCGTCTTGGAATTGTGCCTCATTGATTCTGTCCATAAGACTCGAACGCACTTACAACTGCATCAATGATGATTCAGCTCCTGGTACGATAGCTTCTCTTCCAAGTTTTTTCATCTCCTCCTCGGGCAGCACAATCTCCAATCCAAGCTTCTCCATGTCCTCCAGCAAATGATGCTCCTTGGTCAAGAACATAGCCATCGGGTATCGACTAAGTGCATCTGCAACAACATTAGCCTTACCCGGATGATATTGCAGGTTGATGTCAAAATCCTTCATCAGCTCCAGCCATCGTCTCTGTCTCATGTTCAGCTCCTTCTGAGTAAAAATATATTTCAGACTTTTGTGGTCTGTAAATATTTCCACTCTCTCTCCATACAGGTAGTGCTTCCATAGCTTCAAAGCAAATATCACCGCTGCGAGCTCCAAATCATGTGTGGGATAGTTCTTCTCATGAGTCCGTAATTGCCTAGATGCATAAGCAATCACTTTCCTGTGTTGTTGAAGAATGCAGTCCAGTCCCTTACCGGAAGCATCACTATAGATTGAGAAACCGCCGGTACCTGCGGGTAGCGCAAGTATCGGCGCCGTTGTGAGCCTCTTCTTCAGTTCCTCAAAAGCTGACTGGCAAGCTTCAGACCATATGAACTCCTCATTCTTCCTGGTAAGCTTCGTCATTGGTTCAGCAATCTTGGAGAAATCCTTCACGAACTTCCGGTAGTAGCTAGCTAAACCCAAAAAGCTCCTGATCTCTGCAACCGAGCTTGGTGTAGTCCACTTCTCAATAGCAGTTATCTTCTTTGGATCCACCGAAATTCCTTTTCCTGTGACAACATGGCCCAAAAATTCTACTTTGTCTAAAAAAAATTCGCATTTGGATAGCTTACCGTAGAGCTTCTCCTTCCTCAAGGTACTCAGCACTTTCCTCAGGTGCTCTTCATGCTCTTCCTCCGTCTTCGAGTAGATCAGTATGTGATCAATAAAAACAACAACAAACTGATCCAGATATTCATGGAAAACCTTGTTCATGAGGTTCATGAATACCGCGGGAGCATTTGTCAGTCCAAACGGCATGACCAAGAATTCAAATTGTCCATACTTGGTGTTGAATGCCGTCTTGGAAATATCCTCATTCCTCACCTTGATTTGATGGTAGCCTGATCTGAGATCTATCTTTGAAAATACCTTGGCTCCACTCAGTTGATCAAACAGGTCGTCGATCCGGGGCAGAGGGTACTTGTTTTTGATGGTGATGTTGTTCAGCGCCCGGTAGTCGATGCACATCCGCACAGTTCCATCCTTCTTGGGCACGAACAAAACTGGTGCTCCCCAGGGTGAAGCTCCGTCTCTGATAAATCCTTGTGCCTTCAGCTCGTCGATCTGATCCTTCATCTCCTTAGCCTCCTTGGGGTTGACTCTGTAGCATCCCCGAGAAATAGGGAAAGAGCCGGGTACTAGATCGATGGTGAATTCCATACCTCGATCCGACGGCAATCCTGGAAGACTATCTGGAAAGACGTCCATGAATTCCGCAATGATAGGGTGAGGAGGCCGGGGTTCTTCGGTGATTGAGGAGTAGGTAACACTCGTCATGTCATCCGGAGCTCGAGAGATTTCAAACTCCGGTTCTCCTGGTGGGCTGAAGATTACACATCCTCGGTGACAATCTATCAGCGCATGCTGTTCACTTAACCAGTCCATCCCTAGGACTACATCATAATCGGGCAGGGGCATCACTAGTAAGGGTGTTAAAAATTGATGGCCTGAGATAGTGATGGGACAGTTATAAGCCTCGGTGATGGGTATGGGACCACCACCAGTCATAACTCTACTAATCACCTTGCTAAGTCCCGTATCTAGGTGGTGTGCAGAAATAAACTCTGATGATATGAAACTATGTGATGCACCCGAATCAAATAATGCTAGAGCAGGGTGTGAAAACACATAAATGGAACCTGTGATGACATCATCGGTGGGTTCCTGCTCTGGTTCCTGCTTATCAGCTGCTAGGGCAAAAGCTCGCCCGGTCTTCTGTTGGTGCTGTCCGAACCGTTGTTGCTGAGTGGGTAGAGGAGCTATTTGCTGATTGGTTCCAGTTCGGTGAACTGATGAGAGGAAGTCCCTCACTTGGTGGGTGGTAGACCCACAGACCAGGCAGTGTCCTAGCTTCTTTCTGCATATGTTCGACTGATGTCCTGGCCTCTTGCAAAAATCACAGACAGGGATCTGCTTCTGAGGTGCTCTGTCATTTGTCCTTGCCTGATGGTGCTGCTGCTGGTGGTGCGAAGGCCTATTGTTGTTGTTGTTGGGCCTCTTCTGGTTACCCTGGAAGTTGCTAGTTCCAGGATACTCCCTCTTGGATCGAGGAAGCTGGCTCTTCTCCACGTCCTGAGCTCGTATCAGGATCCTCTCATATGTCTTGGCGCCACCTGCGATCACAGGGGTGCAAATCTCTTCTCTTAATCCATACCTGAATCGTTCAGCACGATCCTTGGGGTCAGCAACCAGGTTCTGTGCGAAATGGCTAAGTCGATCGAACTCTACCGCATATTCGCTGACCATCATATTCCCTTGCTTCAGGTCCTGGAATTGCCTTTCCATCTCCCACATCTCAGATGTTGGGAAGAACTTCCTGCGGAACAGCCTCTTGAAGGTGTCCCAGTCGAGCTGCTTGTCCTGGAGTCGGGGTTCATTCCGATACCAGGTGCTCGCCACATCTTGCAGCTGGAGTCCCACTGCTTCAGTCTTGAGGTCCTCTGGGAGTCGAGCGACGCTTAAGAGACGCTCCATGCTGTCTAGCCATTCATCGGCGTAGATGATACCCTCGGTTCCTTTGAAAGGTCGAGGGCCTTGCTTCTTAAAGCTTTCTATATCTCCGACCTTCATGTAATAATACGCCTCTAATCAAAATAATGGCCTTAAAGATATAAATCTTAACTCCTGAATCATGCTTACCTTGGCAGGTCGTGGCTCCGATGAAGTGGTTCCTCCTCTTTCGAGGGCAGCCATAGCCACGTTGTGGGCATTCTCCATGCCTTCTCTCATAATCGCGGTCTGCTCGCGATGGACTGCAGCTTGGGCTGCAGTCTGTTCTCGATGAGCTTCTGCTTGAGCTCTCTGCGCTTCTAGCACTCCTCGTAGCATACCCACTAGATCAGTGGGATCCATGGGCACTGGTGGGGCAGCTGGTGCAGCCACTACCGCAGGGGTCTACGGCTCAACCCGGGGAAGTTTAGGGTTTGTCGCTTGAGAAGTAGTGGCGTAAGCACCGCGGGGTGCTGGAGATTGATGGGGATGGTCAGTCAGCTGCAACGGTGAAGGATCTGGATGTGCAGGGGGAGATGGGGTGTGTTCAGATGATGACACCTCATCGCCAGCAGGGGTGGTATTTTCCTTGGTCATAATCTGGAAGGTTTAGGGTACAGACATAAGCAAGGTATCCTACCAGTCTATAATCAAACAAAAATATTTATTTATATATAATTCGGACCTATGTTGTGACAAATCAATGTTCTAGTGTTCTAATTGTTTCTAGGTATGTTTTTCCTAAGTTGTTGTATTGACCTGCATGGGCCACCACTAAAAACCTGTCACGACCCGATCCCAACTAATTGGGTCGAACCGGATCATGCCCAGCCTGCACCGTTGTTGAGACGGCGGCAGTAAGCTGTTCCATTAGCAGGTAACCATAACAACAATATCTATATTTGTCACAACTCAAATTCGGAAAATGAAACTTTATTAAACTTTGAAATCAAATACAACTGGAATTTAAATGTACTGAAATAAAACTGAATGCAAATAAACAGAGTTTTAAATAAACAACAAAGCTGGAAAAAGAAAAACTATCTAATCAGCCGGCTCATCGGCCTCAGTCCCAACGTCCTCCAATGGGGACTCTGGCAGCACTACAGGGTACAGAACAGGGTCGTAGTAACTGCTGTATAACAGCTCAGCATCCTCAATGTCCCCTAAAAATGTATCTCCAGTCAGGAGGGAGCAAAGTACAATTCATGCTAATTTAAACAGTTAAAATAAATAATAGAATCATGTACTTTTAAACAGTTTAGAAATGAACAGTTTTCTAGCAGTAAAACAGTGTGATTTGAATAGGCAATGAATATGACCGGCTTGGGATGTACAGTTGTATCCTATTGATACGATTCGGCTTATCCCCGTGTGTGTGAGGGGTAAGCTAATACAGTTCTAAGTTACAGTTGGATTTGGTCATAAATATTACTCTATTCCCCCAGTCCCCAATCAGTACAGTAGTCACAATCAGTACTCTCATAGAGAGTTTCGTGTTTGCATCGTGGTTTAAACTTGCAGTAAAGCGATTATTAAAATAACTGTAAAACTAACACAAACTATACTTGCCTAAAAAATGGACTTGACTGGAGAGGATGAAGACTTCGAGATGGAAATTCAGAATCGTCCTCGAATTCCTACATTCGAGAAATTGACTCAGATTCCAGGGTTACCAATCTAGCTACGCTAGTTGAAATATCTAATTGTGTCCTAATCCATTTTAATTCTTATTTAACAAAACACAAACAGAATTACGATTATCGGTGCGTTGAATTTATAACGAGGGAAAAGATCGTTTAAACTTTGTATTTTGGAAAATTCATCGATATCAATTTAATTTGATTAAAACTTTGTATTTTCATAATTATAAATATAAAACTAAATTTCTTATTATAGTGAGGAATACATGATCGTTAGTTAATATTAAAACTTGTAGATTTTAGGTGAGAAAATCTTTATTAATTTTATATGAAAATAACTTTTATTAAATTTATTCGTATGCTACAAAAACTCGCAAAATCAGCAAATAACCAAAATCCTACGCTACCAAATTACAGTTACAGAACCAACAACCAGCTGGGCTTATGCCCATTACAATTTATTTACATAAATTGAAATAAGACAGAAACGGCCGTTAGTTCTAAACTTTCTATAATTAATTATAATTAAATAAATAAAATAAATTAAGTAGTAGCTAGTCTCAGATATGGTCCAATCGTCAACTAGGCTAATGTCTCAACGTCCGGGCGAGTCCGGTTTCGTTTGCACTTAGCCGGGGCCCATTGACCGATACGGTCATCGCCCAAAATCCAAATATTTAATAAAATTCCGAAATCCATTTTGAAATCATTTTTAAAATATAATTTAATTTACGGAAAAATTCGGCAGCATCTCCTCTGTTTTTGGTCAACCCAAAAACTGAGAAATATGCCAATCTTTTTCTTGCAAATCCCAAACCAGGGAATCCCAAAATATATATATAAAAGTAATCCATAACCAATCCACAGATTAATTCGGAACGACCCGAACCAAATTCGGGAGTCCGAATCCAATCAAAATATCACAGCACAATACCGAAAATATCCGGAAGCTAAAATATTAAGAAAACCATTTCCGAAAGGTTCGGAAAGATCAAAACAACCAACAAAACCTTTCCGAAGGTTCCGAAATTACGACGTCGCTAAGAACTGAATTCCCGAGAGGGAATCGGGGACCAATCTCATCATAGACTGTATGAAAAATAGAACGGGACAGGGGTTATACCTCGAGTTGCTCGGCTAGAGCTCTCAGATGCAAGTTATAGCAAAAGAAAGACGAGAACAGCAAGTCGGGAACCCGCGGACAGCGCTGGGGTGCTGGCCGGGCACGGCAACAGCAGAAGTACGCTGGATCGGGGTCCGGGGTGCGACGAGACGCTGGGACAGCGCGTCGGCGGGAACTGCTCGCGGGCGGAGGGGCTGTCGAAGGGGCTGCGCCGGGAAACGCGCCGGGGAGGCGCTGATGGGGGGCCGACGAAGAACGCCGAGCGGCATCGGGCGCGGGCGCCGCTGGGGCTCGGGGACGCACGACTGGGGGAGGCCGCGCTGAGGGTCGGCCGCACGGGGAGGGCGCCGGCGAAGGGCGCGGGTGCTCGGCCGATGGGTCGGGCCGCGGGGAGGCCGGGCTAGGGCTCCGGCGGTCGGATCCGCGGAGAGGGGGCGCTGGGGGTTCGCGCGACCGGCCGGAGTCGGGCTTCGGGGCGCGTGGCCGAGAGAGAGGGGGAGGGTTACTCTTCTCTGGAGAATGATTCTGTGAGGGATGAGGAAATATGGGGAGTTTGGGGTGTTAAGGAGTTATAAGGAGGATGGAGAGTTTTTTGTTCTTCTGGTTGGTCGTGGGATGAGTTGGGGGTTATAAGGAGGGCGGGTGGTGGTTGAAGAAGAAAAAGTAAATGAGAAGGGAGTGAAAGGAGGAGTAGTTTGAAGAGGTTGTGTGGTAGTACGTGAGTTGGGGAGAGAAGTAGGAAAGTGGGGAAAATGGGTGCTGGTCCAACGTGGACCAGCTCAAGCTATATATATATATATATATATATATATATATATATATATATATATATATATATATATATATATATATATATATATATATATATATATATATATATAATAGACAGATTTTAAAGAAAAGAGGGAAAGGGTTCAGGTCTGGGTTCGGGCTCGGGTCTGGTCCATAAATCCAAAAATCCATGTTAATAATTTTCGAAATTAATTTTTAACACTCAAAAATAATACTAATAATTATAATAATAATATAATACTAATCTACAAAAAATTGGGTTTCACACCAGCGTAAAGCGCTGGCCGAGGGGTTGCGCAGTTCGGCCATGCGCTAAAGAGCGCAGGCCGAGAGTCATCTTCTCCATCAGGCCGAGAGGAAGACTCCAAGAACCCTAGATTTCAAATCTTCATAACTTGGCCAAATCAAAACGAAATTTGGATTTCCAAAGTTCTAACTTGTGTAAAATTGAATTCTCTTCCACATGGAAGCCTCAAATCAAGGAAAAAAATCTAAGTTTAATAGGTCAAAACCAAGAAAATCCGAAAATGGTAAAAACTTAGATCTAGAAAAATGGAAGCTCCAAATCACAAAATACCAAGTTCTAATGTTGTTCACCATGGCCTAATCTAGCTAATGGACAAATAAAATTGGGTCCTTATGTGGTGGCAAGGTGCACTTGTCTATGGTGTTGGGTGTTGTGTGGAGGAAGAAGAAGATGAAGAAATTAATGAAAGTTATGAGGAGAGAGAAAGTTAGGTGGGATTTTAATGAGGGATGATATGTTGTGTTGAGGGTAGAGGTTAGCTAAGGGTGTTCCAATGCATACTAAACCAGACCGAATCAATTCCTTCTCCACAAAATAAAACCAAGCCAGGTCCAAAATCCGTTTTACGAGAAAACCAAAATCCACAAGTTAAACCAAAACACAATTACATGCCAGAATCCGAGAAAATAAAATACAGGTCCAAAATATATATATGCCTAATTAAAATACGTATTCTGAATACGGGCATTACAGTTCTAGAAGCTTCACCCATAAGCGATTCGAAGTCCAGCTCGTTGATGTCGGCAGCTTCATCTCTCTTGTTTTGGATTCTTTTATCTGCTAAAATTCAATCTTGAACACATACACAAGCTTCCAAGATATATGGCTTCAACCGACTCCTCTTTATGCTCAAAATCCTTGATCATGCACTAAAACAATACTACGATGCTACCGTGGACACCAGGACAATTAGTAGATCACGTGCTATTGTAGAAATTACAGAAAATCTTTTGTCATATTTTTTCCACCATTCTAAAATGGTGAAGTGATTTGAAGATTCATCTTATTCTTCATAAGAACTTAAATATAAAGACAACTCTTGAGTGGGTTGGAAAGAGTGTCTTTTTTTTCTTCCTTTTTATTATACGACTGGCGTGGTCGGCTAAGCCAAAGCTACTACCAGTACTCGCTTGAGTTGGTCGGGTCGATACAACATTTTCTTCATAAAGCATTACTAATCTTTCCAACACTACCTTTAGACCTCGTTTGGTTCACGGAAAGGAAATGAATCTCCTTATATTTTTCATAGGAATGGAAAAGTAGAATTTCTGTCACATTTTATTTCCGTTGTTTGGTAAAACAAGAAAACTACCTAGGAAAGGAAAGCAAAATATAACAATGTTCCAATAATATCCTTACCTTTTAAAATAAAAATAATATTATAAAAAATAACATTAATGGTAAAATAAGCAATGACACATGGTTACTTTTGTCATAACTTTTGTAATAAATGTTGGGAAAGGAGGAGGAAAAATCAATCCCATGGGTCTTGAGTGGAACCATATTTCCACCAATTTTTTCCCTTGTCAGAAAATTGATTCCCAAGTTTGTGGCTACCAAACAAAGGAAATGAAGAACTTTTCTTTCTTGGTTCCTTAAATCCGTGAACCAAATGAGGCCTTAGTTTTATTTTCAAGTCCATAAGATTAAGTTCCATGTTTTCTGCATAGTCATCTAACAAAGCCTCTACACCATCTAATTTGATCGTAGGATCAAAAATGGAAGACAAACAATATAAAAGAGATACATCATCCTAATATTTAGTGAATTTAGCTTTCATTCTCTTTACAACATAGTCAAAATTTTAAACATTTCTATATTTAGAAAACAAGTAAGACACATTACAAAATTCCCGTAAAGCTAAACAAGAAGTAGGATAATAAACACCAGAAAGAGTACATGTAGCATTGTAAAAAGTTTCTAAAATTTCACATATAGAAGAAGCAACTACCCAATCATCTTCAGTTACTTGATATTCAAAATTATGATCTATATTACAAAAATATGTAATAACATCCTTAAAGGGAATTGCGGATTTCAACATTAAATATGTCAAATTTTATCTATTTGGTACATCCTTAACAAATCTTCTAAAATAAATACTAAAATGTGCAATGTGGCTTTAAAAGCTTGTTGCCTACTTGGAGACGTGTTCAAGCTGTGTAAACAATTTCTAAGAGTCTCTTAATGTGTACTAAAAAATTCAAGACATTCTTTTACAACTAAGTTAATAATGTGGTAAGCACACCTAACATGCAATAATCTACCTTCTAAAATAGGCTGAAAGAGTAACTGCAATGAGTTTATAGCAGAAGTATTATTACTAACATTATCAAAAGATACAGATAATATTTTATTGTAAATATCAAAGTTACGCAGGTGTTTTGAAATAGAAATTGCAATTGCATAGCCCGTGTGTGAAAATTCTAAAGTTTTTAAACAGACGATGTCCACTGTAAATCTATGTAGTGTGCCGTGATACAAATATAAGCATAATTTTGTTTACTTGTCCAAATATCAGAAGCAATATATATTTTACTAACATGCGAAAGTGTTTGTTTTAAAGCAACTCTCATTTCTTTAAAGAGTCTCTTAGACTCTTTTCTAGCAGCGCCTCTAGTAACTTTACTAATACAGAGATTTAAAGAAATTGTGGCATAATCATATAAAAATTCACTTTCACCCGAAGTGAATGAAAGTTCATCAGCAATAATATATTTAGTAAATTTAGTTTTATGACGGGCAGCTGAATAAGAAAACGTATTCATTGAAGTACCCGCGGTGCCTCCAAAACTTATCTGAGTTTGGGTCGCCGGAATTGAGCTTGGTGCGTAGCAAGTATCGTGGTGTCTTGACATTGTGCCCATGTCACCTCCCCTCTTCCATTTGTATATATGAAAATATATCTTGCATTGTGTCGCGTACGGAACTGGTTCGCCTTTCTGATCTAAAACAAGTGACCATCAGGTTTAGTCTCATTAAGAATAACAAAAAAAATTTCAAATTTTTGATTTTTGCTTTCTCTTTACAACGTTTCGGATATTGCTAGCAACTTCAGGAGGTGAACCAACTAAATCATCAGGAATAAGATTTTGCTCAAAAACAGTATTATAAATTTCAAAAGCATCATTAGGTTGGTTTGAACCTTTTCCGGCCATTTTAAAAAAGACAAATAAAAATAGAGAAACAATTAGAAAGATGGAGGATACCGAAAAATAAATTAATCGAAAACTATTTTTTCTAAAAAAAAAGAGATGGATGAAAGAAAACTATTTTGTAAATGTAAATTAAAAAAAAAACAATTAGAAAGAGAAAGTCGTAGATCGCCGGAATTGCTTAGACAAATTTTTTGAAACCTTCTTGTGATCTTGAATATATTTTTTGATGGAATGAATTGTTTGTGTTTGAAAAATATGATTCATGACATATTTATAGGATTTTTTTTGAAGTCAAATGACCCCCCTACCCTCCAAATAGAGTTATTGTAAAGGGTTTTGGTCATGACCAAAATACCCCTTAAAATGGTCATAAAATTGTCAAATAGTAGGAATATTTTGGTAAATGGGGGGCCAAAGATTCAAAAAAAATTCAAAACAAAAATCCAGTTCACCCAGGGGCGGTCCGGGCCGAGCTCGGGCGGGCCTGACCGGGCCGGGCCAGCGTGTGCCGACCGTTTGATTTTTTTAAAAAAAAAGCGGGCCGGTCCGGGCCAGGCTTGGTCTCGGTTTATTGAACCCAGCCCGGACCGGTAGTGCAACGGGCTTGTGTGGTTGCGGGCTTGGACGGGCTCGGGTCGGGCTTTGGGGTTGCGGGCTAGGCGGGCTCGGGCCGGTCTACGGGTGAACTGGACTGGATCACACCCTGAGTTCCGATACCACAAATTGGATTTGCTTGACATTTATCACGCAAGAACGATTATCCGGAGGATATATCCAACAAGACTTTGAACGTGGACAACTCCTTTTCTGTTCATGACAACATTCTAGATACAACATAACTCGTAAGAGATCGAGATCACGGATTATCCTCCAGGACCGACCCACAACAAGGGTCAAGGGATAAGAAAAATTAGTTTCGGGTAGGATAACCCAACTCTCTGAACCGACCATGTTAGCATCAGTGTCGTCCGAACCGGACCGGATCGACGGTTGGACCGAATTTGAGCGGATTTTGCCAAAAAATCGGCCCACTAGAACCTGAACCTAATTTTTTTAAGAACCGGATTTTTTTTTTTTTTTCAAAACTAGAGTTTAACGGCGAACCAGCCTAACCGGTACACAACTGAACCGGCGAATTCCGTTTAAAAAAAAAACTCAAATAAGTTTATCACAGGAGATTTTGACTATTTGGTTATTGGTTTGGTTTTGAGAGAACTTGCAGTTGTGAAACCAAACCAAACATATTAAGAACCAAACCAAATCACACCAAAAAGTAAATGTTGATATCTTACCTATTTGAACAAAATCAAGCCTATTTGAACTCCGTGTGAACCCTGCCGGTTGAACCCCGATTAGATATGTACTAAAAACAATTCGGTTCAATCATCTGTCCAATTTTTAAAACATTATGCTTAGCTGATCAATGAAGGACCACCCTTCGTCCCTTCCCTTTCAGAAACGTAACCTCATTTGGTTCGCGGAAAGGAAAGAAAAGTAGATAATTTCTTGGTATTTCTTTTGCTTTGAGAAATTACAAATTCAGTGATTTTTCTTTCCGGTGTTTAGAAATGCCAAAAAAATTGGAAAGAAAAATGAATACTTAGGCTGCGTTTGATTGGGCTTTTTTTTCATGGAAAATATTTTCATCACAAATTTTCCATCAATTGTAGTGTTTGATAGCTTATATTTTCCATAGAATTATTTTCCAAAAAACTATCATTTTTTATATTTTCATCTAAAATGATGGAAAATGAAACTTGTCAAACCCATAGAAAAATATCATTTTCCATGAAAAATAACTATTTTTCGTGAAAAATAATGTCAATCAAACACCCAAATTAAATTTTTCATGGAATTTTTTTTAAAATTTTATGGAATTTTTTCTAGGAAAATAATTCTATGGAATTAATTTCTTTTCCACATATTTTCTATCTTGTAATCAAACGCACCCTTAGAGATAGAAAAGTGAATCATTGTTTGGATGAATGGAACCATTTTTTTCTCCTAATTTTTTTTTCTATTGGAATCACTTTTCTTTCATTCTTAATTTCTTTGACATTTAAACATAAAAGTAAAATTAAAAAAATCTTTTCCAACTCAATAATTCTGTAAACCAAACGAGGGCAAAGAGTCAGTGTTGGCAACCGACAGTGTATTTGTTGTTCCATTAGTACTTTGAGTCACTAGTTTGTCTTCAAATGCAAAATAAGAAAAAAAAAAGGGGTTGAAGTAAAAGAAAGAAAAGAAAAAAAAAAAAACCTAAAGAAAGAAAGTTTGTGGACGCTTTCTGCATGATAGAGTGACATTGATATTACACAATTTACACGTGCTTTTGAGTGGTGGTTTTGGTTGATACTCAGTTCGTGTCACCTTCATCCTTTCTATTTTAAGCATCAAAAACTTATTGTTTGTATGTCTTATCCCTCTTTTGTCCCTCTATTATTCCTGGGATAGAGTTGATGTCATGTTCCGTTTTCAGAACAAGACGAGTCAAACTTTCTAGACTACGCGACCTACGAATATTTTAATATTATTTTAAGATATGTTTATCATGAACCATCTATTGCAAGATAGAAACATAGAATTGCACTGTTCTAAGCCAATTACAAAAGGCTAACCCAAAACATATATATATAATATATGTGCTAGGAGATTGTTATTCAATCCGTATTCTAAAAAACTGAAAAGTACAATTCTGACTGAAACCGAGGTTTGAACTTGGTTCAGTGTCCTTAAGACAATATTCGTCCCTTACGGTTTAGTCTCCAAAGATACAATGGAACTGATCCTCCTCCGGTAGCAGCACTTCAAACCGCATGATCTGGACTAAGCAATCAAGATAGTCTCTCTCCCGAACTGAGTACTTGAATGTGTGAATGAGTAAATCAAACGCTAACTAACATAGGGGTGCAACTCGGACGGGTTGGGTCGGGCTTGAGGTCAACTCGAGCCCAATCCGATGAATCATAACCCTAGTCCGGGTTCAACATATGAACTCCAAGACCAAGTCCGAAGGATCGAGTTAGACTCGGGTTGAGTCAGGTCCAGCGGATTTATCGGGCTCTAATATAATATTTGAGACAATTTTAACATAAGTAATATTAAATATATAATCAAAGAGTCAAGCCTTGATCATTAAAAAAACAAACTAAAAGAAGATTTAGACAAGGAGTTCAATAGTTTGGGTGGAGAAATTTGAAATTATATATATATATATATATATATATATATATATATATATATATATATATATAATTTCGGGTTCTTCGGGTAATCCGACACATGAACCCGAGCCCAACCCGATTTTTGATCGGGTTCAAATATCTTAACCCGAACCCAAGCTCGAACCCGAATATCTTCAACCCTAACCCAACCCATTAACGGGTTTATCCGATCGGACTCGGGTTTAGCCCGCCCAAGTTGCACCCCTAAACTAACATGACCGTGCTTTTATAAATGATGAAGGGACATAAAAAGTGAAGAAATAAAATGTTTGGAAGAGACATACCGTTTGGAAGGGACGCACCCTTTCAAACATACACAACGTTTGGGAATTACTCATTCACTTAGAATATTTCCGACAAAATATGCCTTAATTGATGAAGATTTGAAGATCAACATCCGATCACCTCTATTTTCAGCATTTCGTTCTCGCTTTCCAGCTCATCTTCAAGGTAGGGTACTTGCATTCTCAGATTGTTTCATCCAATCTAGTGAACAATACTACTTTGTCAAACGACATGCACGTCCAGACAATGGATATAAAAATAAAATATAATTTTATCATCTAATCATTCTCTAATCTTATCAACCAACTTAATATTATCAGCAAACATCATATACCATGGAACATCTTCTGAATATGCGTTATAATCTTATGCATCACAACTAGTAAAAAAAATGTATGGCCTTAATGTTTATCCCTTATGTAATACAACCATAATAGAAATGTTTTGCTATCTCCTCCAAGAATGGGTGTAATTTATGAAAATCTTTTGAATGCTCGTGTGGGTGGGTCATGACGTGGCAGAGTGCAGTTGATCTACACAAACTTCTTGTAGTAGTGATCTTCTTTTGTTTGCGAATTTGACTTATTTATGTTTTATTTTTTGTGATCTAATCCGTTCAAAGGTTTTGATGCGGTGCTCAATTATTCAGGAATAGTGTTATAGCAAAGAATAAGTTATTTGTTTTTTCAAATTGTACCTCCAAACCGTTCCTCCTTACATGGTAGTTGACGTGGCATGTTGATGTGGCAGCTGACGTGACAAATTTTAAAATTCAAAAACATTAGAATTAATGTTAACATTGACATTAACATTAAAAATTAATATTAACATTAATATTAAATTAATATTAATATTAACATTAATTAATATTAATATTAATATTAATATTAATATTAATATTAATATTAAATTAACATGAACAAAATTTGGTAATTAACTTTTTTGGGTTAAAATTTGCCATGTCATCGGTCATGTCAGATGACACATAATATTATTTAACATGCCATGTCAACTGTCACATAAGGAAGGATGTATTGGATGGACAATTTGGAGGTACGAATAGCATTACTTCTTTTTTTATAGAGTAAATGCTATATGTACCTCCAAATTGTCCCTCCAATACATTCCTCCTTATGTGGCAGTTGACGTGACATGTTAAATAATATTATGTGTCATCTGACATGGCCGATGATATGGCAAATTTTAACCCAAAAAGTTAATTATCCAGTTTTATCCATGTTAATTTAATGTTAATATTAATATTAATTCATGTTAATATTAATAATAATATTATTATTATTAATATTAATGTTAATATTAATATTAACGTTAATATTAATTTTAATGTTCATTTTAATGTTAATGTTAATTTGAATTTAAATTTTAAATTTTGTCACGTCAGCTGCCACATTAACATGCCACGTCAGCTGTCACGTAAGGAATGACGATTTGGAGGTACAGTTTGGAGGGACAAATAGTATTATTCTTGTAGTAAAATGTATTGTACTTGAAAATGTCATGACGTAGTTCGTAATAATTACAATACGAGAAGGTCGAAAATTAACACTCGGAGTCGGATCCCACACGCAGGTGATCTTGCCCATTACATAGCTAAAAACCGCTAACAATATGCGATGCTTCCCTAAGAAAAAAAAGGGTCCAAACATCAACAACTCACACAATTTCTGTTCATCTTAGGAGATCTCAAAACCTGACGGATCGAATGAATAAATTGGTGTAGTCGCTGTCAAGATCTTCTCAGCTAATTTTGTCATTTTAATAGTCTGACACTCTCAATCTCCTATACCATTTCATTCAATCTCTCTCTCTCTCCCTCTCTTTGTGTGTGTGTTTATACAAGTAATTACAATTTTATTTTTTAGTTTGGAATGTCTTCAATTTTATTAGCATCTTATTATGACATATTATATTTGATATTATATTTTGTTTATTGTTTTAGTTTTTAAAATTTGTGTTGATAATACTATTGTAATATCGTCGATAAAAAATATATTTATAGATGGCACCGCATTTAGAGTTCGTCTCACCTCTCAAAATCTAAAATCCAGCACTAGTTAGATCTCCACAAGAACTTAGGGTGTGTTTGGTAGGAGGAAAAAGTGAGAGGAAGGAAAATGTAGGAGGGAAGTGGATGGAATGATTAATTTTCTCTTGTTTGGTTAGGAAGGAAAAGTAGAGGGAATGAAAAGTGGATGGATTAATTTTTCTTCCAAACCTAAGAAATTCAATCCCTCCAAAAGTGGAAGGAAAAGTGGATGCATATCCTAGTTTACAATTATATCCTATAGAAATTATATTATTTACAAATTGTTCAATGAAGTTAAATGGTAAATAAATGATTAGTTGAGGATATAATTGGTAAAACATATATTTTTATTTTCCTTACTTCTCATTTTCTTTCCATACCAAACAAAGAAAAGTGTTTTTCCTCCATTTTTCATCCCTCCTACCAAACACAAAGGAAGGAAATTGTATTTCCTTTCCATAAGAATGGAAAATATATATCAACTCTTTTTCTTTCCTCACTTTTCTATCCTCCCTACCAAACACACCCTTACCAATCATTCTTAGCTGATACCACTGTCATGACCCGCACCCAAGGTAAGGACACAAGTGCGTGACAACTCCCAGCCTACACCGTAAAAACGGCGTAGAACGCTGTAGTTATACTAGCCAACAAACAGTATATAATAACCTATCATCTTCGCACGGAGGAATATAGTATGAAATACTCATAAACTCAATCACAATCTAGAAGGAAGAATCATGGCACGAAAACTAGATAGATATAATCACAAATGCAATATCCAGCTCAACAACGAGAAGAGAGAGTCACAAAGTAGTATGGTTATACTATCCCAAATATAATATCATAAACATAAGTAGCAAGCTGGAGACAAGGTCCAGTCAAAAATATCTACGTACTCTAACTAAACTAAGCTAGAGGCTCGTCGGGCGGAGCTAAGCCCTGCTGAACCATGGTCTCCAAGTCTAAGCCCACTACGTCATCCGGACCGTAGTAGGTACAGTAATCCTCCTCATCAGCATCTATAATATTTTGTCAACATATCCAGTCAGGATGGAACGAGCACAATTAACTAACAACAGTTCACAAGGTATGACAAAAGCTATGGGACTGTAAATAGAGAGTATATACAAGAAATCATGGAATGTACATGTGAGTATCATGGCAAGGTAAGCTATAAAACTAGAGCTAGAACAAGGCAAGAAGAATCAATCATATCATGTACAAGAGTCGAGAATTATACCATCTACGTGAGTGAATACTAGCTACAACATGTGGCCGGCTTGGGTCTGCACAAGGTCATGAGCTAGCCAATCATACGTGTGGTGTAGAATTGGCATTCACAAGATTTACAAGATATACAAGGCGGGTATTGACCACACATCTACACTAGTACTCCTCGTCTCCGATTGGTAGAGTGAATCCAAACAAGACACGTTACGACACGGAATTTTACGAGAAGGGAGCAAGTCACCTTGAGAATCGGTGTCCATATACTGCACAAGAACTACAAGGGGACTTGCACAAGATATACCAAGATAACAATGAATAACATCTCATGTCGGGATCCATGAATACCAATCCGTGTGACCAATGTGTCAAGAACAAGCATATCTGCACTAATTACATGAATTATAACAATTATCGTAAATTGGAAAAGTTATCAGAGAATGTACTCGCCTGTGATGTGATGGATAAGTCGATTGAGTCCAAGAACAGTGCCTCGAGGACCTATAGATGGAATATTATATCAATATAATGGTTTGGAAGTAAATTAAGTAATATTGAGTCAAACTAGGTCAAGACACGTCAAACTAAGTCAAACTAGGTCAAACAAGGTCAAACTAGATTGTACAGGGTCAATCTAGGTCGTATTAGGCCTAACAAAGTCAAACTAGGTCAATGCAAGTCAAACAAAATTAAACTAGGTCGATTTAAGTCAACGGTTGACTTACAATTGACTTTTGGTCAATTGGTCAACTCTAGGTCAACTTTAGGTCAAACTTGACTAACGTTGACTAACAGTTGACTTTGGGTCAACTGGTCAAGTTTGGTCAAGTTCTAGTCAATTTTAGGCTACGGTTGACTTTTGGTCAAAATAGTCAACCGTGGTCAACCAAGGTCAAAGCTAGTCCAAGTCCACTATTCTTAGCCATTATCAACTATAATATCCTAATTTTAGCTATATCTTAAAGTACTTAACCCATATGTTGTAAAATGGGTATTATCCCAACTTATCCATTTTACCCTTTCCACTCTAATACTAAGGCCAAGTAGTTTTTCCTTAGGAGTTTCACTCCCGGCTTCCTAGGGTAGTAGGATACTAACCTATACTAACATTACCTACCAAGTTTCCTAGGTAAGGTGGACATCAAGTCCATCTTACCACTCATGTTGTTTAATTATCCATTATCTTGAGTATCGTAAGATACTCAATGGTATCATGAGATACCATTCTCCTAACCTCAATCGAATCCTCGATTCTAACTTAGGAGTCTACCCACAAACTCCATTTCACATATCTAAGTCCTATTTCAAATTTGGACACGTTTCGACACTCGTATCTCAAATCACCCTTTCACTCACCCTCTAACTAAATTCTAATTCACCCACAACTCACTCAAGCCTACCCAATATGAGGCCATTTAGGGGGTTTATTTATGGTTATATATAGGAGTATATGTATATATATAGGGGTATATATATAGGTATATATAGGCGTATATAGGTACATATATGAAGGGGGTTTTAGGGGGGTTAAAGGGGGTTTATCTAGGCTGCTACTGCTGCTATAGCTGCTGCTACTGCTGCAATTTGATTGATTTTTTTTTTTTTTTGGGGGGGGGGGGGGGGGTGGGGGCAGCAGCCCCAAATTCTCCCCCCTAGCTGCTGTTGTTTCCCTTCTTTCTCTCCCTCTCTAACTCCTCTCCCACATCTCTTCCTCTCTAATCTTCTCCTCTATCTCACTATATATATATATCTTTTTTCCACTATATATATATATATATATATATATATATATATATATATATATATATATATATGTATATATATATATATATATATATATATATATATATATATATATATATATATGGGTAAAGTGCAAAAAACCTCTCGTTAAATTTGTGTTTTTTGCACTAAAAGATCCCATGCTCTTAAAATTGTCAAAAGTATGAATTAAGCTCATTTTGCCCCCAAATGACAATTTTACCCCTGCCCCCCCCTCCTTCTTCGGCTGTGTTCGCCGGCGAGGAGGAGGAGGGGGGTGCGCTCGCCGGCGACCGGCGACGGAGGCGGAGGGGGGGGGTCGGGGACGGCGAAGGAGGAGGAGGAGCGGGGGGGGGGGGGGGGGGTGTGTCACTCCCCATTCCCGGAATACGTAAATTTTTGATTTTTTATGTATATGGTATCTGGCACCTGTATCTTTATTGCATTTATCCTGTATTTGTAACTGGCCATGGCATGGAACAGTATCTCGTCGCGGATTAGTGTGCCACCCCTTGTCCTTGTCTGGTTGTAGGCGTGGTTCACTGTTTCGATGATAGGATTTCTGAACCGT
Source organism: Iris pallida (assembly GCA_029216955.1). Taxonomy (NCBI): domain Eukaryota; kingdom Viridiplantae; phylum Streptophyta; class Magnoliopsida; order Asparagales; family Iridaceae; genus Iris; species Iris pallida. Next base: position 1,828,221 of record JANAVB010022593.1, read on the forward strand.
GTTGTGGTTAGGATTTTATTTAATTAATTTAATTAGTTGTATCACGTAACAATTAACATGTCATTAGTCACATGGTTAGAGCATGTTTAGGGCTTAGGGTTTTCTTAAGCCAACCCCTATATATATTGTATTTATTTAATATTTATCACGCATTTATTCCGTGTCTAATTTCTTTAATTTTATGCTAATTATTTTTCTGTAATTTGTTTCTGCCTTTACCTAGCTATTGGTTTATTTTGCTCATGTTGAACCAACTTGGTTTAACTTGGTTCAACATGATAAGCATGGATGGTCTAGATTGTGTAGGAAGGAATGGATGGTGGGAGATTAACATGACTTGCTATTTAAATCCCTCTTCTATTCTCTCTCCTCATAACTCTCATTTTCTTTCTTCCTCCACCAAAACCCTAGCTATTAGAGAGAGGCAAGTACATCTTGCACACCATGAGGAATTTCATGCATCCCCATTTATTTTTGGTCTATGTTGTTCATCTTCTCTTCCTCTACAAGTTTAGGTCTTGAAGTTCTTGATTTCCATGGATGGTTGGGTGTAGATCTAAGTTTTAAGCTTTGGTTTTCATGGTTTTGGTCTTCATATGAATTTAGGGTTTCGATCTATCAAACATTGTTGATTTCGAAATTAAGTGGTTCCATGTTGTAGAGAATTTGATTCTACTAAAGTTTGACTTTTGAAAAGTTAGATTTCGATTTATTTTGTGGAAGTTATGGCAAAAAGAATTTTGGTTCGTTCCTATATATTCATCTGCAGCATGCACAGCATGTCGCGGAAGGCGCACAGCATGTCGCAGTAGGCGTATATCATGTCGCGAATGAGCCGCATTAAGGCGCATGTCGCAGTAGGCGCATATCATGTCGCGAATGAGCCGCATTAAGGCGCATGTCGCAGTAGGCGCATATCATGTCGCGAATGAGCCGCATTGAAGCGCATGTCGCAGTAGGCGCATATCATGTCGCGAATGAGCCGCATTAAGGCGCATGTCGCAGTAGGCGCATATCATGTCGCGAATGAGCCGCATTGAGGCGCATGTCGCAGTAGGCGCATATCATGTCGCGCATGAGCCGCATTGAGGCGCATGTCGCAGTAGGCGCATATCATGTCGCAGTTGAGCCGCATGAGGCGCATGTCGCGGTAGGCGTACATCATGTCGCAGTTGAGCCACATGAGGCGCATGTCGCGGTAGGCGCATATCATGTCGCAGTTGAGCCACATGAGGCGCATGTCGCGGTAGGCGCATATCATGTCGCAGTTGAGCCGCATGAGGCGCATGTCGCAGTAGGCGCATATCATGTCGCAGAATATGCCTATTTTGGTTGTTTCTGACTATCATATGTTCTATTTTGACTGAATTGTGGCTAGAATTTCTTCCAACTCCTAACATGAATTTGTAGATCTTTTCCTTGGCTTCAAGAATATGTTACCAACTATTTTGTACTAATTATGGACTCGACCATGTTTAATGCTAATTGACTTTTATGCCTTGTCACCATTAATAACGATGGTTATCTTGACTAAATTGATCATGCGTTCCTAGTTGGAACTAAGAGACTGGCTAGTCGTCTTATTGAAATGAATGAATGAGACACGTTCATGTAATAAACTATTGTACTCGATTAGCCGATCCCGAATATTGACATACAGGCACATGCAAGCTTCAATCTATTTATTTATTTATTTATTTTTCTACAAAAGTAGCATGTGTACTTGATGGTCAAGGCATGATTACCCCGTGGTTAGATTTGATTGTTGCATTACGCTATGTAAAACCTACAACCTAGCCGTACTGGTATCGTTGTAGAGTTGCGCATATCGTATCCCGTACGAAAGTACTCATTTGAATGATCATGATCCACGGCATGGGATTTCACTCAACGTAGGGACTATTAAGTAAAATAAAATAATGATGGCATGGAGAGAATGGATTCCCGAGTTCTTACATGGCAGCCCTCCCGGGACTAGTAGTGCCCGCCAGGCCGGCTGGTTCCCACAGATACTGTAAATCTGCCACACGGGCAGGGAACAGTACCTGCTTTTATTATTATTGTATATTGTATATATATGACGGGCGTCCTGCTAGGACTCGTCTAATTCATGCTTGGCGCACCTGATTGACTGGATAGACTAGCCTTGCTCGCACATAGTAAGAACTGAGGAATTCCTAATTGCATAATTCCAGGATAACTTGGGACTCACAATAGCAAGCCGTAGGATTTGATTGGCCGTACAAGATGATTTGTTTGTGTACTGTACCTACTCTGTTGTCTAACTGGGATGATCAGAATGTCAGGACATGACGGGCCAACTTCTGTCCTTGTTTGGTTGGGAGGTTGGTTCGAAGTGTCGTGATGTGATGTGAATCCTAGTAGCAAGCAGAGATCTATTATTATATTCTCTTATTACTGGTTTTAATTCCCTCATATCGTGCTTCCTTGTGGTACTTGCTATTAGAGGTCTAACCTCTCTGGTTTTGCATGGCCAGATTTAGAGCCGGTTCTCGAGGATCCAGCTTACTTCCGCCTCCAAGATGGTCAACACTAGAGGGATGATCGCAGGAGAACTCGAGTGGGTCCCTTACTTCACCACTCGTTTTGTTATTTACTTTATACCGTAGCCGTTTGGCACCGACATGTTAGTCGGATTGTCTTGTACTTACTTTTGCATAATTGTAATTAAGTCAGACTGCAGCTGATAACAATTGTGTACACCTTGCTATATCATCTGGCTATGTTTTGTAAAGCCAGATCTCAAGAACATTTTGACTGAGCGTTTGGGACGCCTTACTGCTTATTCTTACATGTTCTCTATTTCTGTTTTCTTGTTCGAATGATTGAGACAATAGATGTGAAGTGACCATAGTGAGACTTTCATGTAGTATGCACCCACTCGTCTTTAGACAGCATTGATCGTATTATACGGTATTCATCTACCCGTAATACGTAGCTGGCTGAGTCATTCCCCCGCTCTCCAGTATTCTGGTTCTGGGGCGTGACAAGGTTTTAGTGGTGGCCCATACAGGTCTGATTTCAGACTTGTGGGGTGCTTGATTTATAGGATGTCTCAATCACACATGTTTTCCCTTGATCTCCTGATTCGTTATTCTCAACCCTTGCTTGACATTCCGGTATCCTTTGACTTCATTGATCCTTCATGTCCGGTTGTTTGATTGTTCTCTTGTCCCTTTTCTTAGGGGCACCTTGTCTGCATCTGTCAGGATTGGACAGTAACAACAAGGGCAACATGGGCAACATGACCAGGTTGGTCAGCAACAAGGGCCAGTCTCACCTCAGGAGACTATCCAAGAAGAGGTGATAGTAGAACCAGCAGTTGGACCGCAGTATCCGGAGGTTCCAACACCACCTGTAGTTCCACCTACCCCTATGGAAGTGGATACACCAGCCCTTCTGGAGATCATGAGAGGAATGATGGCTGCTCAGCAACATCAGATTTTGGCCCAACAGCGCATGCACACTCAGCTACAAGAGCAGAATTTGTTGCTCAACCAAGGATTGCAGACGGCTCTGGAAAGAGGAATGAGGACTGATTCAGGAGCATCGGCCAGGTTTTGCAAGTACAACCCCCGCCGTTTCGAGGGCACGGAGGATGCTATTTCAGCAGATGCATGGCTCAAGGATATTGAGGCTATTCTAATAGCAGCTAAGGTGCCGACAGAAGAACGTGTAGATCAGGTGAAGTTGTTACTTCAGGATCTCGCACGTGATTGGTGGGAATCAGAGGAAGTAGGTATCAGACGTCCCGTTGTTTGGGACGATTTTACTGCAAGGTTCAAGACGAAGTATTATGGAGTTGTGGCGCAGTTTGAACTACAACAGAAATTTATCAACCTCAGACAGGCTGACAAGACTGTAGATGCGTACGCAGCGGAGTTCTGCAGATTGAGCAGGTTTGCCCCAGAGATGGTAGCAACGGAGCGCCAGAGGGCGATGAGGTTCCAGCAAGGGTTTCATCTTGAGCTCTTGCAGTTGATAGAGGGGCACAACTACCAGACTTTTGATGAAGTATTGACGGCGACTCGAAGGCATGAGATCACCATTCAGAGGCTTGCGGCAAGGACTGGAGGTCAGAAGAGATCTCACGGTCAGATAGAAGGAGGAGGGGCAGCAGCGCCCCGAGCAACAGCACCATCCCCTGGCATTCGTATCCACGATGTGGCGATACGAGCACCAGCACTACCCAGGCAGCAGCAGCAACAACAACCGAGGAAGAACCAGCAACCCCCAGCGGGCTGCACTTACTGTGGTAAGGGAGGGCACACTAGGGATGTGTGTCGTTCAGCTAATGGATTATGCTTGAGGTGTGGCAGTCCAGACCATAGGATTGCCAATTGTCCTATGATACAGAGGCCAGGAGGGCCAGCTCAACGGTTTCCGGCGTTGCCAGCTCCAGAGGTAGCACCATATCAAGGGCCGGCACTAGCAGTGAGGCCACTAGCCCAGCACCCATTACCGACGCAAGCTCAGATGTACCGACAAGCACAGCATCAGGTTGGGCAGCAGGGACAGGGAAGGCAGGGACAAAGGCAAGAAGGATTTGGAGTATTAGAGCAAAGATTGGCTGAAGGCGGTCAGGTTTTGAGTAAGTTTGAGTATTAATTATTATTTATTATAATTCTTTGAGTTTTATATTCGAAGGGTGAAGGCAACTTTTCGTCTCACTCATCTGCTCTCGTATCATGTGATACGTGAAATTCATCATGTGTCTTGATTACGAGAGTACGTCCTGGACAGAGTCTCGTTCTTGATTTAGTCATTGGTACCGACTTATCTCAAGCATTGACCCTTGTCCACTTTGGGTGTCGGTGTAGGACCTCGAGGACGAATTCCTACCTGACTTGAGAGGCATATTTTATTCGTATGTCTCCGATCATTTCCCTTTAGGGTATGATTATTGTTTGCGCTCTTACTTAATTGCTCTTTCTTTCGTAATCTGTTCGTATGCCATGTGTTGTTTGATAATCATGATTGTTATATGACATGAGTGTATTTTGTGATCTGAGAGCGCGCTCGACTAGCCTTATTGAAATTCCGAGGACGGAATTTTTCTAAGGAGGGTAGAGATGTCACTCCCCATTCACGGAATACGTAAATTTTTGATTTTTCATGTATATGGTATCTGGCACCTGTATCTTTATTGCATTTATCCTGTATTTGTAACTGGCCATGGCATGGAACAGTATCTCGTCGCGGATTAGTGTGCCACCCCTTGTCCTTGTCTGGTTGTAGGCGTGGTTCACTGTTTCGATGATAGGATTTCTGAACCGTGTTGTGGTTAGGATTTTATTTAATTAATTTAATTAGTTGTATCACGTAACAATTAACATGTCATTAGTCACATGGTTAGAGCATGTTTAGGGCTTAGGGTTTTCTTAAGCCAACCCCTATATATATTGCATTTATTTAATATTTATCACGCATTTATTCCGTGTCTAATTTCTTTAATTTTATGCTAATTATTTTTCTGTAATTTGTTTCTGCCTTTACCTAGCTATTGGTTTATTTTGCTCATGTTGAACCAACTTGGTTTAACTTGGTTCAACATGATAAGCATGGATGGTCTAGATTGTGTAGGAAGGAATGGATGGTGGGAGATTAACATGACTTGCTATTTAAATCCCTCTTCTATTCTCTCTCCTCATAACTCTCATTTTCTTTCTTCCTCCACCAAAACCCTAGCTATTAGAGAGAGGCAAGTACATCTTGCACACCATGAGGAATTTCATGCATCCCCATTTATTTTTGGTCTATGTTGTTCATCTTCTCTTCCTCTACAAGTTTAGGTCTTGAAGTTCTTGATTTCTATGGATGGTTGGGTGTAGATCTAAGTTTTAAGCTTTGGTTTTCATGGTTTTGGTCTTCATATGAATTTAGGGTTTCGATCTATCAAACATTGTTGATTTCGAAATTAAGTGGTTCCATGTTGTAGAGAATTTGATTCTACTAAAGTTTGGCTTTTGAAAAGTTAGATTTCGATTTATTTTGTGGAAGTTATGGCAAAAAGAATTTTGGTTCGTTCCTATATATTCATCTGCAGCACGCACAGCATGTCGCGGAAGGCGCACAGCATGTCGCAGTAGGCGCATGTCATGTCGCGAATGAGCCGCATTAAGGCGCATGTCGCAGTAGGCGCATATCATGTCGCGAATGAGCCGCATTAAGGCGCATGTCGCAGTAGGCGCATATCATGTCGCGAATGAGCCGCATTAAGGCGCATGTCGCAGTAGGCGCATATCATGTCGCGAATGAGCCGCATTGAAGCGCATGTCGCAGTAGGCGCATATCATGTCGCGAATGAGCCGCATTAAGGCGCATGTCGCAGTAGGCGCATATCATGTCGCGAATGAGCCGCATTGAGGCGCATGTCGCAGTAGGCGCATATCATGTCGCGCATGAGCCGCATTGAGGCGCATGTCGCAGCAGGCGCATATCATGTCGCAGTTGAGCCGCATGAGGCGCATGTCGCGGTAGGCGTACATCATGTCGCAGTTGAGCCACATGAGGCGCATGTCGCGGTAGGCGCATATCATGTCGCAGTTGAGCCACATGAGGCGCATGTCGCGGTAGGCGCATATCATGTCGCAGTTGAGCCGCATGAGGCGCATGTCGCAGTAGGCGCATATCATGTCGCAGAATATGCCTATTTTGGTTGTCTGACAATCATATGTTCTATTTTGACTGAATTGTGGCTAGAATTTCTTCCAACTCCTAACATGAATTTGTAGATCTTTTCCTTGGCTTCAAGAATATGTTACCAACTATTTTGTACTAATTATGGACTCGACCATGTTTAATGCTAATTGACTTTCATGCCTTGTCACCATTAATAACGATGGTTATCTTGACTAAATTGATCATGCGTTCCTAGTTGGAACTAAGAGACTGGCTAGTCGTCTTATTGAAATGAATGAATGAGACACGTTCATGTAATAAACTATTGTACTCGATTAGCCGATCCCGAATATTGACATACAGGCACATACAAGCTTCAATCTATTTATTTATTTATTTATTTATTTATTTTTCTACAAAAGTAGCATGTGTACTTGATGGTCAAGGCATGATTACCCCGTGGTTAGATTTGATTGTTGCATTACGCTATGTAAAACCTACAACCTAGCCGCACTGGTATCGTTGTAGAGTTGCGCATATCGTATCCCGTACGAAAGTACTCATTTGAATGATCATGATCCACGGCATGGGATTTCACTCAACGTAGGGACTATTAAGTAAAATAAAATAATGATGGCATGGAGAGAATGGATTCCCGAGTTCTTACATGGCAGCCCTCCCGGGACTAGTAGTGCCCGCCAGGCCGGCTGGTTCCCACAGATACTGTAAATCTGCCACACGGGCAGGGAACAGTACCTGCTTTTATTATTATTGTATATTGTATATATATGACGGGCGTCCTGCTAAGACTCGTCTAATTCATGCTTGGCGCACCTGATTGACTGGATAGACTAGCCTTGCTCGCACATAGTAAGAACTGAGGAATTCCTAATTGCATAATTCCAGGATAACTTGGGACTCACAATAGCAAGCCGTAGGATTTGATTGGCCGTACAAGATGATTTGTTTGTGTACTGTACCTACTCTGTTGTCTAACTGGGATGATCAGAATGTCAGGACATGACGGGCCAACTTCTGTCCTTGTTTGGTTGGGAGGTTGGTTCGAAGTGTCGTGATGTGATGTGAATCCTAGTAGCAAGCAGAGATCTATTATTATATTCTCTTATTACTGGTTTTAATTCCCTCATATCGTGCTTCCTTGTGGTACTTGCTATTAGAGGTCTAACCTCTCTGGTTTTGCATGGCCAGATTTAGAGCCGGTTCTCGAGGATCCAGCTTACTTCCGCCTCCAAGATGGTCAACACTAGAGGGATGATTGCAGGAGGACTCGAGTGGGTCCCTTACTTCACCACTCGTTTTGTTATTTACTTTATACCGTAGCCGTTTGGCACCGACATGTTAGTCGGATTGTCTTGTACTTACTTTTGCATAATTGTAATTAAGTCAGACTGCAGCTGATAACAATTGTGTACACCTTGCTATATCATCTGGCTATGTTTTGTAAAGCCAGATCTCAAGAACATTTTGACTGAGCGTTTGGGACGCCTTACTGCTTATTCTTACATGTTCTCTATTTCTGTTTTCTTGTTCGAATGATTGAGACAATAGATGTGAAGTGACCATAGTGAGACTTTCATGTAGTATGCACCCCCTCGTCTTTAGACAGCATTGATCGTATTATACGGTATTCATCTACCCGTAATACGTAGCTGGCTGAGTCATTCCCCCGCTCTCCAGTATTCTGGTTCTGGGGCGTGACAGGGTGTTCGCCGGCGAGGGAGGAGGGGGGGGCTGTTCGCCGGCGAGGGAGGAGGGGAGGGGGCTGTTCGCCGGCGAGGGAGGAGGGGGGGCTGTTCGCCGACGAGGGAGGAGGAGGGAGGGTGGGTCGGGGGGGGAGGGGGGTGGCTGTTCGCCGGCGAGGGAGGAGGAGGGGGGGTGGGTCGGCGGGGGGGGGGGGGGCTGTTCGCCGGCGAGGGAGGAGGAGGGGGGGTGGGTCGGGGGGGGGGGGGGGCTCGCCGGCGCCAGCGCCGCCGGAGGGGGGGGGAGAGGTTAGAGGGGAGGGGGAGGGGTAGTTTAGGTATAAATTTTTTAAAATTTGGCGGGAAGGGCCTAACCGAGCGGATGTATAATCTAAGGAGGGGTAAACTACAAAAAAACTCTAAAAGGTCTTTTAGTGCAAAAGGCAGAAATTTTGCGAGGAGTTTTTTGCACTTTACCCATATATATATATATATATATATATATATATATATATATATATATATATATATATATATATATATATATATATATATATATATAGAGAGAGAGAGAGAGAGAGAGAGACATACATACATATATATATATATATATATATATATATATATATATATATATAGAGAGAGAGAGAGAGACATACATACATATATATATATATATATATATATATATATATATATATACACATATGGATATCTATATATATGGACACACACACTCACACACATGGATACATAGATATATGCACACACACACACACACACACACACACACACACACACACACACACACTACCAAATTACAGTACTTTAGCGACGATCATTTAGCGACGGACATTTTCCGTCGCTATCACCGTCGGATCCCCGACGGATTTGTGACGGAATACCGATGGAAAGCAGTGGACATTTTTTTTATTTTTTATGCCCATATCCGTCGCTATGCCGTCGATAGGTAGTCGGCCACGTAGCGACGGTTTTATATCCGTCGCGAGAACGTCGCATATTTTGGCGGCAAAAGCCTAAAATATTGGCGCGAGATTTACTGACGACTTAGCGACGGAATAATCCGTCGCTACTCGCGCGAGATTTACTGACGCATTAGCGACGAAATAATCCGTCGCTACTCCGTCGCTAAATTTACGTTCCAGACTTAAGTTGAAACGACGGGGAGAACTTTTTCATTCCCCCCAAATTTCACTCTCTCTTCTCTCTCTCTCTCTCTTTCGCGGTGATCGATCGGCGACCCCCTCTCCTCTCTCTCCCGCAGCGGTGATCGGCGACCCCCTCTCCTCTCTCTCTCCCAAAGGTATTCCCCTCTCCCTCTCCCTCTCTCTCTCTCTCTCTCTCTCTCTCTCTCCCTCTTTCTCGCTCTCTCTCTCTCTCGCGCTGCGCGCGGTGGTCGTGGGTGCAGCGGGCCGGGGGCGTCGGGGGCTGCGGGGGCGGCGTCGACTACGGGGGGCGGCGGGTGGCGGCGGTGGCGAGGGGTGTGGAGGGGGCGGTGGGAGGGGGCGGTGGGAGGGGGCGGAAAGCGTTGGAGGGATGGGGGCGCGCGGGGGGCTGGCCGCGGGGTGCGGGGGGTTGCGGAGGGGGGCTGGCCGTGCGCGGGGGGCGGGGGGTGTGGAGGGGACGGTGGGATCGAGGGGGCGGGGCAGCGTTGGGGGGGTACGATGGGGGCGGGGGCTGGCACGGACACACACACACGGACACACACACACACACGGACACACACACACACACACGGACACACGGACACACAGACACACACACACACAGACACACACACACACACACACACGGACACACACGGACACAGACACACGGATACACAAACACACAGACATATATATATATATATATATATATACAGCACCGGCTCCAGACTTTTGGAGGCCCCAAACAAGTCTCATAAATGTGGCCCTCATTCCTCTATAATATTTCTATAAATTCAAAATCCAACAAATCATCATTCACAATCACATTCTCATGATAGTTTTCATTAACAATCACACTCACAGCTTTGAGGAGGATAAAATACCTGCTTAGTTGAGGAGGTTTTCCGTGGGACTCGGGAGAGAGAGGAGATGAAGAAGGCGGTGGGTTTTGATTTTTCTCTCTAGGTTTTGTTTTAGGTTTTGTTTGCTACAAGCCTACAGCTTTGATTATGGGCTTCCTCCAACACCATATTTATTGGACTGTGGTGCCGCTGGAAAACCAAAGAAATTCAACATATAAATGGGGCCCCCTTGGGGGAGGAGGCCCTAGGCGGGTGCCTGGCCTGCCTCCCCCTGAAGCCGGCCCTGTATATATATATATATATATATATATATATATATATATATACACAGACACACGTCGTGAAGTCTAGTATATATATTTGATTAGCTAAGGTAGAAGTTTAGCCTAATTAAGATTAGTTTTGACAGAGTTGACTTGGACTCCTAATTTGACCTAGAACTAGCCTAGTTAAGGGGGCCGGGCATTGTTGGGGTGGCTTACTGCATCCATATTGCACCTGCCCAGCTCATCATCCCTTGTGTGCAGTCAGATGATACCCCTACACAAATAAGTACTTATCAAAAATCTGTTGTTTTCTGTGTATGGAGTGTTTTTTTGGCATGGGATGATGGCTTTCGAATTACATTGGACTAAAAACTGAGAATTAGTACATTGTTTGTGTTTACTGATTTAAGGATAATTAAATTATTAGGTTTAATCCTATGTCATGTCTGGGTTTAAGTTATATGTTATGATTCATGTTGGCATGGGGATTTTGGTTTTTGAATTTGAGCTGTTACATTCTTTTACATTCTGTTACATATACTTACCAGATGGCACCCATGACCCGAGGAGCAGCACGTCGTTTGAAGAAAACAGTGAATGCTGAGGTGGCTCCTCCTACAGTTGAGGAGGAAGTGGCACCGGTTGCTAGTGAGACCGGGAGTTCTAGTCATCCAGCACCGGTAGCTAGTAATGCCGAGAGTGCTTTTGATGCAGTCCTGGCAAGGGACGACGCCTCTCCTCGCACCAAAAATCTCGCTTTTCGGAGGTGGTTGCGTGAAAGTATCACTGAGCGTTTGCGTGAGCAGCGTGGCAAGCATTAGCTATTAGTACTTATTTGTATTGGACTATTTTTATTGGGTTGTTTTTGTTTTAGACTATTTGTATTGGACTACATATATGAATTAGAACTGTGTCAATCTCTGGATTATATTGGACTACGACACCGCGGTAACATAGTTCCTGCAGCCATTCGACTGGCGAGGCAGAAACTATGTATCCGTAGATAAAGTGGACTGTCCTCCGACCCTCATCCCTCGGCAATGATGATACGACAACCAACCGGAGAGGATACTCCGAGAGATCCATCTGGGTAGGACGTATACTCTGAGAGATCACCCTTACAGAAATGATATCAGTAGTGGGATCGAATGTTGGAGAAGATATTATCACAGTATACGTCCTCTCCTCCACGATGGCTCTAGACCCATCTGCTCGTCCCTGCTTCCATTCTTCTTATTTGACTCTCTCAGCCACACATGATATCCAGCTCAAGTGTAGAGTAGACGGAAAAGAAGGGGACAGGAATAGGAGGGGGAAGCAGCACAGCCGGCGGCATGAATCGAAACGCCGACGGCGTTCGGACTTAGCCTTGCAATGGCTTGCTCGGAGACATCGCTCAGGTGGGGTAGTTTCGGTGAACTCTCCTCATCTTTGCCTTCACATAATAAATCGTGTTTTCAACTTGCACAAGTTAGGCTTGATAATAAAAGCTACGCATCCACATAGCTAAGGGAATAATCCCGACGGTTTGAATCGAGTTAGAACATGGAAAACGTCCCACTGTCGGCTTAGAGTTGGTGCACGGCGTGCTTTGAAAATGATACTCGGTCCTTCGTCCCGTGGCTTGGGAGAAGGAAAGTTGGTCTTCGGTGCAAAAGCGAGAGTTAGCCTAAGTCATAGGCGTCGCCCGCACAAATGCTTGCTAAAGCATGCACGGTCCTGTCCCGCAAGGCTTGGCATAGCCTTTGCTCGTCCCTTGGGTTAAGTTGTAGGCTTGAGTGAGTTAGGCAAAGTTATGCCGGTCGACCTAAGTTATTCTACGTACTGTCCCGTTCATCCTGCGGTTGTCAAGATAAATAGTCCCACGACCCCAAGGCCCATCATATGAAGTATGACTTGGGCGACAGCGTTGCGTCGAACACGAGTCGGTTTAGAGGCACGAGCCACGGTTGGTTCAGTGGAAAGTTAGCCACGGTCGGTCGATACTTAAGGAAACACGTTATGTTCAAGTTAAGTTGGAAGGCTATGCAGTAGCCGTTCCCTGAGTTCAAAGAATGTTAAGTCTAAGCGATGGTTATTCGCCGAGAGAAAATATGTCGGGACTGTGGTTCAGTCGCCGAGGCAACCCTGGTTTGGGCTCTACGAATGAAGTGTGAAAAGTGGAAAGAGTAAAGCAAAGGAACTGTGATAATAATGAGACCATGCATTACGTTAAGTCTAGAAGTTAGCGTAGGCGCGTGGTCATGGACAACTTGTCGACAAGGGCGATGGTTCTTCGGATCGGAAACCTTGGGCCAGGGACCGATCCGGCCTAGGAAGAACAAAATTATAGCCGAGCTGGGTATGAAGCAACCGGTATGTCGGGGACTTGCATCGAGGATCGCAACCGGCGGTGCAAGGGTCCCGAGTACCAGGCTATGTCCACTATGGCTAGTCAATGCCAGTGACCTTTCATATAGATGTGTCGGCACGGACGACAATCCGCGTGCGTGCCTTTGGATTGAGTTGAATATGTATGAGTTAAAAAGACACAATGTCGGAGCCTAAGATTTGACTACAGCGAGGGCGACGTGCTTCGGCACGAGATGTGGCGTCGAGTGTTAAGTTGTTGGCATAGAGTTGCATGAGTTAGGCTTGAGCTGTCGCGAGTTAAGTCGAGAAGGGCCGTAGGGCTAGTTGTATGAAGTTACGTTGAGTTATTGGGCACGGCCTCGAAATATGAGGCACGGCCGCATTGTCACAACACAAGTGTAGGCGAGAGACTAAGCAAGGAGGCACTGCCTCGGAGATATTGAAGCACGAATCGAGTTATGGCACGACCGAGTCGTTACGTCCCAGAGTTTGGCACGAAAGATAAGTATAAGTCAGTGCGTCGACAACGCAGACACGAGAAAGGTCTAGAGGCAAGGAAATGGAGTCCTTCGTGTAGTTGCGTCTCTGATTATGGCCGTAAGGCGAACACGACTTGATAGGTTAACGTTGTTGGCACGAGGAGTGGTCTAGAGACAAGGTATGAGTTAACGTTGACATTGCAAGCACGGGATGGTTCCGATACACAAGTTGCGCTAAGGCGCCGGTCCTAAAACTGATCCTAAGGCAAGAATAGAAAGACAATCGAAAAAGGGTTATGTTACACAAAGTAAATGAAACGTGTAGGTTTTGTATGGGTGGGCGAGAAGCTCACTCCACCAGTACAGTGGTACTGACACCCACACAGTGTTTCATGTGCAGGCACAGGTAGAAGCTCGTGGTGCGGAGCTCGCTTGGATGCGTCGAGGCACGGAGTTCTTTGGCGAGTCGAAGCGTGCGGCCGCGTGATCTGAAGACTTATACAGGACATAATGTATGGACATCGCCTTCCGAAGCTTCCGCTGGATTCAAGTATTGTATCGAGAGATGAGAGAGAGCAGAGTGACTTGTAAATGAGAGAAAAGTGAGCACGAGAGACATTGTAATTTGGCCTTGCGCCCACAGATGTAATCTTGTATTCAATATCAATAAAAGAGATTCTTTTGAATGACTTGTGTTCATGTGTTCTTCTTTAATTCCGCTGCTATAAATCAATGTCTCTGCACGGGACTTCTGTGCGACGACCCCGTCGCAGCCGCTGTAATCGGCCGTTATGGAACCCGCCTTGCACGAGCGCAATCTAGGCTCGTGCGGCATCACGCCTTAGCGAGGACGATCGCTCCTACGGGAGCGGGGCGTGACATAGTGGTATCAGAGCACGGCATTACGTCCTTGGACCGTCGATTGAATTCTTTAACTTCGATATTTCCGCAAAACTCTGTTGCTTCCGCAAGTTGTTATCGTTGGTGCGCTCTCTCTCAGATGTCCCTCGGCATGTCCATACAATAAGTCTAAATATTTTCGAAAGCTCGTACAAGCGTTCAATCTAACACATCGGTAGGCCGTTGCCAAATGCGTCGATAGGGCCTTTGTGCCGAACGTTGCAAACTTGACTCGATAGAAAGTATGTGCTAATGTTAGCAAAGTCGCACGTATGCTCGAATAGTCCAACATCGACCTTAGCAAGTCGCGTGCATGCCTAATTAGTCCAACGTCGACCCTAGCAATTGAGCGTGCAAACTCGGAATATAGTCCACACGGGATGGCTATGCACATGGCCTTTTGGCTAAGTTGTGTTTCGTGTCGCGCACCTCGACCCTTGGTGCAAACGAATCACGAGCGATAACAAGTATCGCTCGGTCGGGAACGGAGATACACTTAGAGTGTTTATCGATAGGAACGCTATCGGACTAACGCTTAGGCGTTCACGAGAGATTGATTTGGATTTCGAGGAAATAGTACGAACGACTTAGTGCGTCGATGCGACGCGAGCGACTACTCTAGCGATTCGTCGAACGAACCTGAATGATGTCTTAGCAAATGACGCGAACGTGATTGAGGACTAGATCGTATGGTTTGAATCCGAGTGGTGTATGCGATAGGTTCGAAGAAGAATAAGAATGAGTGTCGACGACTAGTCAAGTGGCTCGAATCTGAGTGGTGTATGGTTCGTCTTGGAAATTGTTCGAATGAATATTGAGGATTACGAGTATGTCGGCGAGGCGATGCGATCGCGCAAAGCCTTAGAACGCGTCACGCTTAGTTGTTCGTGGCTTCGAATGTCCCGAACGAGTATCTCGTTCGGACAACTTGTGAATGAGCAATGCGAGTTAGAAAACGTTTCGGAACGATGAATAAAATTGAATGGTCTTGATCGAGGAAACTTAGAGGATCGCGCGTGCGATATCGGATTGATGCAAATAAAATATGACTTGAGTTTTGAACAACGATCTTGAAACGAACTTGAGGAATTGCGATCGAACTTGATCTGGAGTATCGAGAAAATTGAGGAATATCCAACTCGGACAATAGCATTAGTCGCACGACTCGAAATTGGTTGCAAAGGAAGATCGTCAGGTTACGCATGTCGTCGATGGTATTGAGGCGTATCAAAGATCGATATGCGATAACTCGGGGGTACTCTGACTCGGCAAATGACGGTTGTGCAAATGTCATTGTTCCGTTGGACGCTATACTTGAAATGTTAAAAATGTGTCGAAGAAAAGATAGACTTGGCTCGAGGATTTTCTAAGTTGAATCAATGACGATCGAACTTGGCTTGGATGAAAACTGGAATATTTGGAATTGCTTCGTCGACAACCACAACGTTGATGTTCTTGTCTTATGCGAGTGCTACTCAAGCCTCGCACATGCGTCACGCCGATTAGGGCGATCACTCTGCGTGAGCGCTGGTATGGTGATTCATACAGCGGGAGTGGTCGAACTTGTACGGTGCGACAATTTGTGCTTCGATTTGTGGTTTGATGCGAAGGTGACTCGAGAATGGATTTGTGTGCTTGATGAATCGAACTTGAGGATTGAGTAGGTCCAATCCGCGTATCGAAAATGAGTTAGTCTAAACTCAAACAAGAGTTACGCCCCGATGAGAATGATTATTCTGCGGGTGCGTTGCATGGTGATTCATGAACCACCGTGGATAATCGGACTCGCGTGAGATTGGGGCACAACGTATTGTCGAGCTAGATGACCTCGTGATCAAATACATGAATTGGTTAGAATTGGTGATTTGAATGGATTCGAATACGCGCAACGAATACGCTGGGGCGAATAGGTGATCGTGCTTGATGTTTAGAAATCTGAGTGACGCGAGCTTGGGTAGAAAATCCCGTACTACCGACTTTGGTTTGACCCTAGGATTGGGGTCAGTGTTGGCATTATTGTTGGGGAACTATGATTCCAATCCTGACATTGACTTAGCCTCGAAAAGAAATAGCCTAGCGGCTAGGCGAGACGCCCTGTTTCAAGTGTTAGCTATCGGAAGGATTGATCTTGAGGATTGGCATGCATGGAAATCACGAAAATAGGAAACCCTGCTCACGAGGCTCGGCTGACATGCATATATTTCAGGGACGCTTGGGTATGTGCACGATGCGACTCGAGTGAGAATGACAATTCTCTATCATGCGGCTTGGCTGAATGCATGTATTTTGGGGACGCTTGGAATGCGTGCACGATCCAGCCAAGTGATACGACGAGTTCAAGCAAGGCTTGAAAGATGGGAGTGTGTCGAGATCTTGAAACCGTGTTAAAAGAAAGATTGATAGTCGTGCGAGCGTGGCTCGCAATCGAAGAAACGCATAGGCAGTGTGCGTACGATTAAGTCTTGGCCATAGAAATGGTAGGATGACTTGCCTTCAGGAAAGTCTCGAGGACGAGACTTGTTCTGAGTGGTGTATGATGTAGTGCCCCGTCCCGCAAAGTCAATCGGAGGAATCGAAACGCCGACGGCGTTCGGACTTAGCCTTGCAATGGCTTGCTCGGAGACATCGCTCAGGTGGGGTAGTTTCGGTGAACTCTCCTCATCTTTGCCTTCACATAATAAATCGTGTTTTCAACTTGCACAAGTTAGGCTTGATAATAAAAGCTACGCATCCACATAGCTAAGGGAATAATCCCGACGGTTTGAATCGAGTTAGAACATGGAAAACGTCCCACTGTCGGCTTAGAGTTGGTGCACGGCGTGCTTTGAAAATGACACTCGGTCCTTCGTCCCGTGGCTTGGGAGAAGGAAAGTTGGTCTTCGGTGCAAAAGCGAGAGTCTAGCCTAAGTCATAGGCGTCGCCCGCACAAATGCTTGCTAAAGCATGCACGGTCCTGTCCCGCAAGGCTTGGCATAGCCTTTGCTCGTCCCTTGGGTTAAGTTGTAGGCTTGAGTGAGTTAGGCAAAGTTATGCCGGTCGACCTAAGTTATTCTACGTACTGTCCCGTTCATCCTGCGGTTGTCAAGATAAATAGTCCCACGACCCCAAGGCCCATCATATGAAGTATGACTTGGGCGACAGCGTTGCGTCGAACACGAGTCGGTTTTAGAGGCACGAGCCACGGTTGGTTCAGTGGAAGTTAGCCACGGTCGGTCGATACTTAAGGAAACACGTTATGTTCAAGTTAAGTTGGAAGGCTATGCAGTAGCCGTTCCCTGAGTTCAAAGAATGTTAAGTCTAAGCGATGGTTATTCGCCGAGAGAAAATATGTCGGGACTGTGGTTCAGTCGCCGAGGCAACCCTGGTTTGGGCTCTGCGAATGAAGTATGAAAAGTGGAAAGAGTAAAGCAAAGGAACTGTGATAATAATGAGACCATGCATTACGTTAAGTCTAAAAGTTAGCGTAGGCGCGTGGTCATGGACAACTTGTCGACAAGGGCGATGGTTCTTCGGATCGGAAACCTTGGGCCAGGGACCGATCCGGCCTAGGAAGAACAAAATTATAGCCGAGCTGGGTATGAAGCAACCGGTATGTCGGGGACTTGCATCGAGGATCGCAACCGGCGGTGCAAGGGTCCCGAAGTACCAGGCTATGTCCACTATGGCTAGTCAATGCCAGTGACCTTTCATATAGATGTGTCGGCACGGACGGCAATTCGCGTGCGTGCCTTTGGATTGAGTTGAATATGTATGAGTTAAAAGACACAATGTCGGAGCCTAAGATTTGACTACAGCGAGGGCGACGTGCTTCGGCACGAGATGTGGCGTCGAGTGTTAAGTTGTTGGCATAGAGTTGCATGAGTTAGGCTTGAGCTGTCGCGAGTTAAGTCGAGAAGGGCCGTAGGGCTAGTTGTATGAAGTTACGTTGAGTTATTGGGCACGGCCTCGAAATATGAGGCACGGCCGCATTGTCACAACACAAGTATAGGCGAGACTAAGCAAGGAGGCACTGCCTCGGAGATATTGAAGCACGAATCAAGTTATGGCACGACCGAGTCGTTACGTCCCAGAGTTTGGCACGAAAGATAAGTATAAGTCAGTGCGTCGACAACGCAGACACGAGAAAGGTCTAGAGGCAAGGAAATGGAGTCCTTCGTGTAGTTGCGTCTCTGATTATGGCCGTAAGGCGAACACGACTTGATAGGTTAACGTTGTTGGCACGAGGAGTGGTCTAGAGACAAGGTATGAGTTAACGTTGACATTGCAAGCACGGGATGGTTCCGATACACAAGTTGCGCTAAGGTGCCGGTCCTAAAACTGATCCTAAGGCAAGAATAGAAAGACAATCGAAAAAGGGTTATGTTACACAAAGTAAATGAAACGTGTAGGTTTTGTATGGGTGGGCGAGAAGCTCACTCCACCAGTACAGTGGTACTGACACCCACACAGTGTTTCATGTGCAGGCACAGGTAGAAGCTCGTGGTGCGGAGCTCGCTTGGATGCGTCGAGGCACGGAGTTCCTTGGCGAGTCGAAGCGTGCGGCCGCGTGATCTGAAGACTTATACAGGACATAATGTATGGACATCGCCTTCCGAAGCTTCCGCTGGATTCAAGTATTGTATCGAGAGATGAGAGAGAGCAGAGTGACTTGTAAATGAGAGAAAAGTGAGCACGAGAGACATTGTAATTTGGCCTTGCGCCCACAGATGTAATCTTGTATTCAATATCAATAAAAGAGATTCTTTTGAATGACTTGTGTTCATGTGTTTCTTCTTTAATTCCGCTGCTATAAATCAATGTCTCTGCACGGGACTTCTGTGCGACGACCCCGTCGCAGCCGCTGTAATCGGCCGTTATGGAACCCGCCTTGCACGAGCGCAATCTAGGCTCGTGCGGCATCACGCCTTAGCGAGGACGATCGCTCCTACGGGAGCGGGGCGTGACATAGTGGTATCAGAGCACGGCATTACGTCCTTGGACCGTCGATTGAATTCTTTAACTTCGATATTTCTGCAAAACTCTGTTGCTTCCGCAAGTTGTTATCGTTGGTGCGCTCTCTCTCAGATGTCCCTCGGCATGTCCATACAATAAGTCTAAATATTTTCGAAAGCTCGTACAAGCGTTCAATCTAACACATCGGTAGGCCGTTGCCAAATGCGTCGATAGGGCCTTTGTGCCGAACGTTGCAAACTTGACTCGATAGAAAGTATGTGCTAATGTTAGCAAAGTCGCACGTATGCTCGAATAGTCCAACATCGACCTTAGCAAGTCGCGTGCATGCCTAATTAGTCCAACGTCGACCCTAGCAATTGAGCGTGCAAACTCGAAATATAGTCCACACGGGATGGCTATGCACACGGCCTTTTGGCTAAGTTGTGTTTCGTGTCGCGCACCTCGACCCTTGGTGCAAACGAATCACGAGCGATAACAAGTATCGCTCGGTCGGGAACGGAGATACACTTAGAGTGTTTATCGATAGGAACGCTATCGGACTAACGCTTAGGCGTTCACGAGAGATTGATTTGGATTTCGAGGAAATAGTACGAACGACTTAGTGCGTCGATGCGACGCGAGCGACTACTCTAGCGATTCGTCGAACGAACCTGAATGATGTCTTAGCAAATGACGCGAACGTGATTGAGGACTAGATCGTATGGTTTGAATCCGAGTGGTGTATGCGATAGGTTCGAAGAAGAATAAGAATGAGTGTCGACGACTAGTCAAGTGGCTCGAATCTGAGTGGTGTATGGTTCGTCTTGGAAATTGTTCGAATGAATATTGAGGATTACGAGTATGTCGGCGAGGCGATGCGATCGCGCAAAGCCTTAGAACGCGTCACGCTTAGTTGGTCGTGGCTTCGAATGTCCCGAACGAGTATCTCGTTCGGACAACTTGTGAATGAGCAATGCGAGTTAGAAAACGTTTCGGAACGATGAATAAAATTGAATGGTCTTGATCGAGGAAACTTAGAGGATCGCGCGTGCGATATCGGATTGATGCAAATAAATATGACTTGAGTTTGAACAACGATCTTGAAACGAACTTGAGGAATTGCGATCGAACTTGATCTGGAGTATCGAGAAAATTGAGGAATATCCAACTCGGACAATAGCATTAGTCGCACGACTCGAAATTGGTTGCAAAGGAAGATCGTCAGGTTACGCATGTCGTCGATGGTATTGAGGCGTATCAAAGATCGATATGCGATAACTCGGGGGTACTCTGACTCGGCAAATGACGGTTGTGCAAATGTCATTGTTCCGTTGGACGCTATACTTGAAATGTTAAAAATGTGTCGAAGAAAAGATAGACTTGGCTCGAGGATTTTCTAAGTTGAATCAATGACGATCGAACTTGGCTTGGATGAAAACTGGAATATTTGGAATTGCTTCGTCGACAACCACAACGTTGATGTTCTTGTCTTATGCGAGTGCTACTCAAGCCTCGCACATGCGTCACGCCGATTAGGGCGATCACTCTGCGTGAGCGCTGGTATGGTGATTCATACAGCGGGAGTGGTCGAACTTGTACGGTGCGACAATTTGTGCTTCGATTTGTGGTTTGATGCGAAGGTGACTCGAGAATGGATTTGTGTGCTTGATGAATCGAACTTGAGGATTGAGTAGGTCCAATCCGCGTATCGAAAATGAGTTAGTCTAAACTCAAACAAGAGTTACGCCCCGATGAGAATGATTATTCTGCGGGTGCGTTGCATGGTGATTCATGAACCACCGTGGATAATCGGACTCGCGTGAGATTGGGGCACAACGTATTGTCGAGCTAGATGACCTCGTGATCAAATACATGAATTGGTTAGAATTGGTGATTTGAATGGATTCGAATACGCGCAACGAATACGCTGGGGCGAATAGGTGATCGTGCTTGATGTTTAGAAATCTGAGTGACGCGAGCTTGGGTAGAAAATCCCGTACTACCGACTTTGGTTTGACCCTAGGATTGGGGTCAGTGTTGGCATTATTGTTGGGGAACTATGATTCCAATCCTGACATTGACTTAGCCTCGAAAAGAAATAGCCTAGCGGCTAGGCGAGACGCCCTGTTTCAAGTGTTAGCTATCGGAAGGATTGATCTTGAGGATTGGCATGCATGGAAATCACGAAAATAGGAAACCCTGCTCACGAGGCTCGGCTGACATGCATATATTTCAGGGACGCTTGGGTATGTGCACGATGCGACTCGAGTGAGAATGACAATTCTCTATCATGCGGCTTGGCTGAATGCATGTATTTTGGGGACGCTTGGAATGCGTGCACGATCCAGCCAAGTGATACGACGAGTTCAAGCAAGGCTTGAAAGATGGGAGTGTGTCGAGATCTTGAAACCGTGTTAAAGAAGATTGATAGTCGTGCGAGCGTGGCTCGCAATCGAAGAAACGCATAGGCAGTGTGCGTACGATTAAGTCTTGGCCATAGAAATGGTAGGATGACTTGCCTTCAGGAAAGTCTCGAGGACGAGACTTGTTCTGAGTGGTGTATGATGTAGTGCCCCGTCCCGCAAAGTCAATCGGAGGAATCGAAACGCCGACGGCGTTCGGACTTAGCCTTGCAATGGCTTGCTCGGAGACATCGCTCAGGTGGGGTAGTTTCGGTGAACTCTCCTCATCTTTGCCTTCACATAATAAATCGTGTTTTCAACTTGCACAAGTTAGGCTTGATAATAAAAGCTACGCATCCACATAGCTAAGGGAATAATCCCGACGGTTTGAATCGAGTTAGAACATGGAAAACGTCCCACTGTCGGCTTAGAGTTGGTGCACGGCGTGCTTTGAAAATGACACTCGGTCCTTCGTCCCGTGGCTTGGGAGAAGGAAAGTTGGTCTTCGGTGCAAAAGCGAGAGTTAGCCTAAGTCATAGGCGTCGCCCGCACAAATGCTTGCTAAAGCATGCACGGTCCTGTCCCGCAAGGCTTGGCATAGCCTTTGCTCGTCCCTTGGGTTAAGTTGTAGGCTTGAGTGAGTTAGGCAAAGTTATGCCGGTCGACCTAAGTTATTCTACGTACTGTCCCGTTCATCCTGCGGTTGTCAAGATAAATAGTCCCACGACCCCAAGGCCCATCATATGAAGTATGACTTGGGCGACAGCGTTGCGTCGAACACGAGTCGGTTTAGAGGCACGAGCCACGGTTGGTTCAGTGGAAAGTTAGCCACGGTCGGTCGATACTTAAGGAAACACGTTATGTTCAAGTTAAGTTGGAAGGCTATGCAGTAGCCGTTCCCTGAGTTCAAAGAATGTTAAGTCTAAGCGATGGTTATTCGCCGAGAGAAAATATGTCGGGACTGTGGTTCAGTCGCCGAGACAACCCTGGTTTGGGCTCTGCGAATGAAGTGTGAAAAGTGGAAAGAGTAAAGCAAAGGAACTGTGATAATAATGAGACCATGCATTACGTTAAGTCTAGAAGTTAGCGTAGGCGCGTGGTCATGGACAACTTGTCGACAAGGGCGATGGTTCTTCGGATCGGAAACCTTGGGCCAGGGACCGATCCGGCCTAGGAAGAACAAAATTATAGCCGAGCTGGGTATGAAGCAACCGGTATGTCGGGGACTTGCATCGAGGATCGCAACCGGCGGTGCAAGGGTCCCGAGTACCAGGCTATATCCACTATGGCTAGTCAATGCCAGTGACCTTTCATATAGATGTGTCGGCACGGGCGGCAATCCGCGTGCGTGCCTTTGGATTGAGTTGAATATGTATGAGTTAAAAGACACAATGTCGGAGCCTAAGATTTGACTACAGCGAGGGCGACGTGCTTCGGCACGAGATGTGGCGTCGAGTGTTAAGTTGTTGGCATAGAGTTGCATGAGTTAGGCTTGAGCTGTCGCGAGTTAAGTCGAGAAGGCCGTAGGGCTAGTTGTATGAAGTTACGTTGAGTTATTGGGCACGGCCTCGAAATATGAGGCACGGCCGCATTGTCACAACACAAGTGTAGGCGAGACTAAGCAAGGAGGCACTGCCTCGGAGATATTGAAGCACGAATCGAGTTATGGCACGACCGAGTCGTTACGTCCCAGAGTTTGGCACGAAAGATAAGTATAAGTCAGTGCGTCGACAACGCAGACACGAGAAAGGTCTAGAGGTAAGGAAATGGAGTCCTTCGTGTAGTTGCGTCTCTGATTATGGCCGTAAGGCGAACACGACTTGATAGGTTAACGTTGTTGGCACGAGGAGTGGTCTAGAGACAAGGTATGAGTTAACGTTGACATTGCAAGCACGGGATGGTTCCGATACACAAGTTGCGCTAAGGCGCCGGTCCTAAAACTGATCCTAAGGCAAGAATAGAAAGACAATCGAAAAAGGGTTATGTTACACAAAGTAAATGAAACGTGTAGTTTTGTATGGGTGGGCGAGAAGCTCACTCCACCAGTACAGTGGTACTGACACCCACACAGTGTTTCATGTGCAGGCACAGGTAGAAGCTCGTGGTACGGAGCTCGCTTGGATGCGTCGAGGCACGGAGTTCCTTGGCGAGTCGAAGCGTGCGGCCGCGTGATCTGAAGACTTATACAGGACATAATGTATGGACATCGCCTTCCGAAGCTTCCGCTGGATTCAAGTATTGTATCGAGAGATGAGAGAGAGCAGAGTGACTTGTAAATGAGAGAAAAGTGAGCACGAGAGACATTGTAATTTGGCCTTGCGCCCACAGATGTAATCTTGTATTCAATATCAATAAAAGGATTTTGAATGACTTGTGTTCATGTGTTCTTCTTAATTCTGCTGCTATAAATCAATGTCTCTGCACGGGACTTCTGTGCGACGACCCCGTCGCAGCCGCTGTAATCGGCCGTTATGGAACCCGCCTTGCACGAGCGCAATCTAGGCTCGTGCGGCATCACGCCTTAGCGAGGACGATCGCTCCTACGGGAGCGGGGCGTGACAGAGCCCCCGCTCCCTCTCCATGTCGCCCGCTCCGCCCTCTCTCTCCTCCCCAACCCCCTTCGGCCGGTCTCCTCCCGTCGATGCCTGGCGGTTGTGTCCTTCCGACCTTAACCCTCACCTTCAACCCTGCCCTCTCTCTCCTCCGGCGGTCGAGTCCCCCCGACCGCCGCTCCTCTCCGGTGGTCAAGCCCCTCCGCGCCTCCGCTCCGACCCTCTCCTGAGGTCGAGTCCCCTCCGCCGCTCCCTCTCGGAGGACGCCCCCCCCACCCCCACCTCCTCCCGGACCGGCCCTCCGCCGGCTCCCTCGCCTCCCCTTCCGCCCCCCCTCCCCCTCCGCCTCGACCTCCTCGCCTGAGCTTCTGCTCGCGGGGGGGGGGGGGGGGGCGAGACCCTCGTGTCCCGCGCCCCTTTGGGCAGCGCGCCGTTCTCTCGATCCGCGTGCCCCTTGGGCAGCGGCCCATTACTGCTCTGAACCCGGTTTTCTTTTTTTGGGAACAGTTTCTAATTTCAATTTTTGAAATTTTGAAATGTGTGGACCCTCTGCTGTGTTTCGAAATTTCGGTTCCCCCAAAATTTCTAAATGCACATGGTCACTTTTATTTACCTGCTTTCTAGGGCCCTTTTGTTTTGTGGCCCACTTCCTGCCTGTAACGCTTTTTGAGCCACTTTTTATTTCAATAAAATGCACTTCTTTAAAAAAAAAAAAAACAAAAACAAAATATATATAATATATATATATATATATATATATATATATATATATATATATATCTATATCATAGGTGTGTTTGTGTGTATATATATATATATATATAATATATATATATTATACACAAACACACCTATGAATATATATATATATGGACACACACACATATAAATATTATATGGACACAAACACATATATAATATATATGGACACAAACACACATCCTAGCTCTCCTAGGAGTCTCCCATAGGCCTCTAACCTTGACACAAAGGGACACAACCATGGGGTAATTCCTATGGGTTCTAAAACAAATTAAAATTCATAGGACAATGAATTAGAGGATATGAAATTACCTATTAGGAGTGATTCATGACGAAACTCTCTCCGATACGAAGATCCTTGTGGAAAGGACACTTCTACCTTGCACTTTTCTTCCAAACTTTGGTAGCACCCTCCCTTGATGGTATAGAGAGGATCTATGGAAGAAATTTGGGAAAAAAGAGGAGATTTAGAGATGAAATCTCAAGTTTAGGTCTAGGTTTTGGGGAAGAACACAAAAGGGGGAAGAACTTGAGAGTGGAGAAGAAGTGAATGGAGGGAGGGTCTCTCCCTAGTGGCCGACCATAGTAGGGGGTTTGGGGGCATTTGACAAAAGTCCAAACTGCCCTCCAAGCCTCCTTTAGGTCAAAATTGACTTAAGAAATTTTCGGGGTTGGAAAGGCCAAGTTAAAATCTACAAATTGACCGATTAAGTCACGTGGGAATTGTCTAAAAGTGTCAGACTAATTAGTAGAATTTATGGGCCATGTCTAACTTAAATTTGGGTCCCGATCAGAGTCTAAGCTATCCCGGGTCCCTGATACAAGTCGGAATGAGCTGAAATTCGAACCCGACTCTAAAATCTCCAAATAACATTATAATTAAATAAAAATTTCAAAAATTCCCAAAAATGCAAAAATGATATTTTACCCCTATTTATGAAAAGTGGGGGTGACAACCACTCCATGGATCTTATCCGCCCACTTGAACGCTCACCTATACCTTAGTCGTTCTACAACCACAAACAATAACTTACAAATGGTCTCTAATTGGACGATCACGTACGTCGAACATCCAAATATCACACAGTGTTGCAAAACTTTGATACAAAAGGGGGTATCAAAGTATCAAAGTTTTGATACCCCTATGTATGACAGGTGGGCCCCTTTCAAAGTTTATGTATATATTTATGTGTACACATTTTACAAAGAGAGATAGAGAGCCCACCTGTCATCAGGGGCGGATCTAGAATTTAAAGTTGGGAACTACAATACTTCTAATCTCATTTCAAAAATTCGGCAAATTTTTTCCTATATAATTTGTAAGGTTCAATACCTGTCATAATGATAAAAATATTACCTCTAGTATTAGGTAATCATGAACAAATTCAAAATTATTTTCTGACACAGTGACGCCCCTAAATGGAGAAGGAAGTTGGTCATAGTGTTCAACATTGAGAACATTATTTATAGGTGAAAAATTAGGAAGGAAAGTAAATAGAATTGAGAGAATAACCTCTCCATGGGGCGTGCACAATCGACAGGGACTCTCCCTGTTATAATCTCCATGATAAGTACTTCAAAGCTGTAAACATCACTTCTCTCATTCAACGTTCCAGAACAAGCATACGTTCTAACCATCAGAGGAGGAACATTTAATTAAAGTTCGCTTGAAAGTACTCAAAACTCACCCAAATGTTCCTATTGCACGAGTAGTTACATAAGTTCGCTCAGAGCACAATAGCTTCGCAAGCCCAAAGTCGAAATCCTTAGAATTCCAGTGCCTGTCAAGTAAACATTGGTTAATCAAAGAAAAATGACAGAAACATAGATCAGCAGATGAATAAATTACTTTTCTTTCCACAAGCTCGAAACCAGTTCTAGGATATCAGGGATATCCATATTAAAAATGTCCTACTTGTGATAAAATTCAGGTTGTATGATGGAACTCTAAACTAAAACTAGGTATCTATTAAATTTCTAAATCTCCATATATCATGTACTTAAGATCTGACATTGTAATGAAATTCAAGTTCCACCTTTCCTATGTAGTAGTAGAGAATTGCAATTCTCTGACAACTTATTTCTTTTGGCATCTGCAAGGATATATGGTATATTCTATTCAATAAAAAAAATCATTAGTACAACCAAACAACTAAAGTTAGAATTCCATGAATTAAAATTTTACATGGAGTTTCAATTCCTTGCAACCGACATCAAAATGAAGCCACAATATTTGATACAAAAAAAACATAAGATACATATCCACTGCATTTGATATTATCAGCTACTACATATATTCCAAAATAACCTATATCTAGATCATCAAGTATGACATATACAAAAAAAAAATAGTTTGTAGTGACAAACTAGTGAAGTTGTGCCCTTCGCACTTCAAACAATCGAACTCATCTATTATCAAATTCACATCGATATCTTCAGAAAGTTCTTTTTCAATGTAGAGATAATTGCTAGATAAACGTCGAGTCGAATGAAAATCACCGGCCCAAATCTCTAACTGTCTAACCTAAACCAAAAGATGAAAAGAAAAGAAACAAAGTTAATAAGTTATAGATAACGATTATTAATTTAAGAATCCAAAGAGAAAGTAATCAACATTTCTTAATGTAAATCAAACAAAACAGAAAATATTCTTACAGAACAGTTTCAGCAGCTACTTGGACAGCGAGTCACTGGGTGGCACTTCTAGGCATGCTGATCTTTAAACAGAATGTTTTCTGAAAAAAAAAATTGGGTGTCATTTCATAATTCTAATAAATAAATTCAAACTTCAAAACTACCAGGTTCCAATACACAAATCGCAGCTCCTCCCCAACCCCAAGCCCTAACCAGAAATATCAAACAAACCCTAAAAGAAAAACATAAACCGCACATGCATTTGATTCTCCTAAATCCTCATCCTCCTCTAGGATGCTTTCAGATGTATTGAAAGCACAAATCCCAAACCCTAACCCACAATCAAGATCATTCACTCCTAACATTTTCCTAACCCTAAAATTTCAAATAGCCTAATCTTTCCCATACCCTAAAAAATCTCTATTCTGAATAAATTGGAGCAAAAGAAGTACGGATAAACCCTAAACAATTTTTTTAGAACAAATAAATCAGGAAAAAATTAATTGCAAGAAAAAACTTACATCCATCTCCAGGTCTCCTTGTGATTCTCCTGTTGTTGGGACTCTGGTCTAATGATCTGGACCGCTCGTCTTCCTTCTCGAAGAGCTCGAACCCAATTTCGAAGAAGCCGAGAAGAGAAGAACCAACCGGAGTCGAAGAAAAAAATGGAACTCGGAACCACCTCCTGGTCTTGAGGAGAGGAAATACAAAACCTAACTCTCTTTTTTCACACTCAGGACTCTCTCTCTCTCTCTCGTGTAAGTTCAATTGTATTGGCAAATGGTAAGACTCAGGTGGGCTAACTTGTTTTTTTTTTTTTTTAATGGACTGAAATACATATGTAGTAAAAAAAAAAAAAATTGTTGGATGTGCTACAGCCCACCCAAGGATGCACTTGGATCCGTCCCTGCTGTCATACATAGAAGATATCAAAACTTTGATATCCCTTCTGTATCAAAGTTTTTTCTCTACTTTGTCCGAAGCCCTACGACATTGCTATCCAGGTGGTACTAGCAGTAGTAGGAATCCACAACTCAGGTCTCAGTGTAGTGTGCGTGTGGGCCCCGCCCTGGCCCACCTGTCAATCAACACCCGGTGGCAGTGGTCCCAACCGAAGCTGCGAAGAAAACAGGCCCCCACCAAATCCGAGTGGCAGTGGTCCCCTTCGCGCGTGAAAGCTACCCACGTTTCCTAATTCCATACGAGTCCCCACCAACCCACGTGGGCCGCTAATCCACCTCGCGTGGGGATAGCAGCAAATCCCAGCGCAGCCCGAACCGCCTGGCCGCCACTACCCCAACCCCGAGGTGGGGGAAGGACCGCACGTGGCGACAGACAAAAGGCTGCGTGTGGTTGTAGGAATCTAATCCCGCAATTTCCCCACGTGCTCTAATTCGCCTCACGCGCTCTCCACAACAGTCCCGACACGAGCAGTATATATGAAGAAGAAAGAAAGAAAGAAGCGGAACCACTCAGCTCAGTCGCAACACTCACACTGCACTGCACTCGCTCGACCAATCGAACCCGCCGGAGCTGCCACGTGTCACAATGAAGAAGCCGTCGTCGTCGCCGTCGCCGTCCGAAGGAGCTAGCAGCAGCAGCTGCAGCGGCGGCGGCGGCGGGCGGGGGGAGGCAGCAGGAAGCGAAGTTCAAGGGGTGCGGAGGAGGAAGTGGGGGAAGTGGGTGTCGGAAGTGAGGCTCCCCAACAGCCGCCAGCGCATCTGGCTGGGCTCCTACGACTCCCCGGACAAGGCCGCCAGGGCCTTCGACGCCGCCGCCTTCTGCCTCCGCGGCACGAGGGCCGGCCTCACTTCCCCGACGACGTCCCCGACCTCCCCCGCCGCCTCACCCACCCAGATCCAGGCCGCCGCCGCCCGCCACGCCCACTCCCTGCCCTCCGTCTCCTCCGATCCTCCGTCGGACGGGCCCGCGGCGGCGGACGACCTGACCGCCATGGACTGGTCCTTCCTGGACCTCATGGCCGACGCCACCGTCGACTTCGGTTACGGCCTCTTCCCGGCGCCGGTCGCCGCGAATTCTGACGCGGCCGCCGAGGACGGAGGGGGCAATTTGTCCCTCTGGAATTTTTGATATTTTTTCGGATTTACTCATTTATTTAGTTACTTGCTGTATATAATTTTCTGCCAAGATTTTAGTGGCCGGAAAATTTTGTAGCAGAGACGAACTATATAAATCCTAAATTTGTAATTGATATCTCCAGTGTTTAATTTTTAGCATTTCGTTTACTACTGCACCAAGAACAGTAGTGGTGTAAGAATAAGTTCAAATGTGCCGTTTGAATATGAGATTAATCCGTTTCCAATATTCATGAGAGTGATGTATATGGGCAATTTTAAATGAATAAAATTAACACAAATGCTAAGTACATCCCACCAAATGATCAAAATTCTTTTATATTCTAACATAAAATCTATCATCATTCCTAAGTACACCCACAAATCATTTCTAACATCTCTACTCTCCTCTCTCCAACCGGTCCCCTCTCTTCTCCAAACCCAACGTCTTCTCCGGTTCCCTCTCTTCTCCGTTCGCCACACAATTGTCGAGGAGCTTTCGGATTGTTAGAACGAAATAAATTTCGAAAAAAATTTGGGTGTACTATTCACAGTTTTGTTCGAGCCTGGTCTGTCGAGCGCACAGACTGGTGTTCGACCCACGACAGTCGAACATTGTTGTGCACGTTCGACCAAAGTGGGTCGAACGGAAGATCACATGTTCGACCTGTTTTGGTCGAACAATGGGGAGGCTGGTGGGGTGTGCTAGGAAGGTCATGTGGGTATATAGGTCTTTTAACATTAATCTATTTTTCAACTTAAGTTATATGGGGTGTACTAAGTAATGCATGGGGTGCGGATAGCCGCGCCCTTTACCAACTGTCCATATGTTTTACACTTGTTACATAACCTACTATTTTGAAACTAATTACACGGACATCCCCTCCGGCGACTTGCGTGCCCCCTCCGGCCGCACG
>JANAVB010022593.1:1861058-1958907 GCA_029216955.1 Iris pallida
TCGAACAGCGACCTTCAATCCTCCGTCTCTTCTCCAAAGTTGTAGTGGCACTCTTGCCTCCTTCTCTCTCAAACTTGTGTTGTCCAATGCGATAATGAGTTAGGGTTGAGAAAACTCAATATATCTCCCTAATCCCGCAACCAACCTGGACCGTTGGATTAGATCCAATGATGAAAACTCATCCTGAAATTCGCTTCAGCCCTCCGACACACAGAGTTCGGCCAGAACTCTGTGTGGGGCAACCAGCACTGGATGGCCAAACCCTGGAACGGCCAGACCGAGTTCGGCCAGAACTCGGCCTGGGACCGAGTTCGGCCCGAACTCGGCAGACTTGGTCCAGAACCCCCTTTGGGGCAGCAGCAGCAGTAACAACTACTCCCGAGCTTCTCCGACATCGGACGGCGCTCGTCGCACTCCGGGATCTTCTCCACATAGGTTGGGAACCCCACCCACTCCAACAAATCTCCCCCTTCACAACTATGGGAGGACGTCGTCATCCCGACGATCTGCTTGCAGTACTCAAACTTCCCCCTTGGTAGAATCTTCGTGAACATATCAGCTCCGTTGTCATCTGTATGCACCTTCTCAAGCTCCGCGTCCTTCTTCTCAACCACATCCCGTATCCAATGATACCGAGTCTCGATGTGCTTGGACCGGCTATGAAACGTCTGATTCTTCACAAGATGGATAGCACTCTGACTGTCGCAAAGCAAAGTATACTGCTCTTGCTTCAGTCCCATTTCCTGCAACAGCTTCTTCATCCACAACAGCTCCTTGCAAGCCTCCGTCGCCGCAATGTATTCCGCCTCCGTCGTCGACAAGGCAACACACTTCTGCAACCGCGACTGCCACGACACTGCTCCTCCCGCAAACATCATCACGTAGCCTGAAGTCGATCGCCTCGTGTCTACATCTCCAGCCATATCAGCGTCGGTATACCCAACCAGCTTCGGCTCGTCACCACCAAAGGAAAGTCTTCAACCAGCAGTGCCCTGAAGATATCGTAGAATCCACTTGACCGTACTCCAATGTACCCTTCCAGGATTCGAAAGATACCTGCTTACCGTACCAACTGCATGAGCAATATCTGGCCTCGTACACACCATAGCATTATAAGGCTTCCCACAGCTGAAGCATATGGAACCCGCTCCATATCTTCCTTTTCGTCCTCGGTAGATGGACACTGCTCCTCAGTGAACTTAAAGTGAGCCGCGAGGGGGGAACTCACTTTCTTCGACCCGTCCATCCCGAAACGCTGAAGTACCCGGTGAATGTACTTCTTTTGGGACAAGTGTAGCAGCTTGGACTCTCTCTCTCGGCTGATCTCCATCCCAAGAATAGTCTTCGCTGCGCCCAAATCCTTCATAGAGAAGGCCGCGCCCAGTTGGCGCTTCAACTCCGCTATCCTAGTGGCATTCCGACCCACTAATAGCATATCATCAACATAGAGCAATAAGATGATAAAATCATCATCGGCAAAATACCTCACAAATGCACAATGGTCCGACGTCGTCCGTGCATAACCATGCACCCCCATAAACGATTCGAACTTTCTGTACCACTGCCTCGGAGTCTGCTTCAGACCATACAAGCTCTTTCTCAACCGGCAGACCAAATGTGACTTGCCCTTCTCACAGAATCCCTCCGGCTGCTCCATGTACAACTTCTCCTCAAGATCACCGTGGAGGAACGCCGTCTTCACGTCCATCTGCTCGACCTCCAAGTCGAGACTGGCTGCTAATGCTAGCACCACCCGAATAGACGAATGCTTGACGACAGGCGAAAAGATTTCATCATAATCCACGCCTTTCCGCTGACCGTAGCCCTTGACTACCAGCCTCGCTTTGTATCGAGGGCGAGTAGCATCATCCGTCTGCTTCACTCTGAACACCCATCGTTTTTTCAAAGCCTTCTTGCCCTTTGGCAACCGCACCAGATCATAAGTAATTGGTGTGCAAGGAACTCATCTCCTCCTGCATAGCCACCATCCACTCCTGCCTGTGTTCGTCTTCCATAGCCTCTGCGAAACTTTCGGGCTCTCCCCCGTCAGTCAATAGCACATACTCATCCGGCGAGTATCTCGTAGATGGTCGACGATCCCTGTTGCTCCTTCTCAGTGGAGCCACTGGTGCTGGCTGTATACCGACAGCCTCCTCCCCTTCAGGAACTACCTCTCCGGCATGCTCATCCTCCTGAGGGACACCCTGACCACCATCAGCAGGCTGATGATCAAGGTTGGGAGCAACTCCATGTACCGGCTTCCCCATAACTGGATCCTCCGCGATGTCCTCTGGAAACTGCTCGAAGCGAAATGACTCTAACTCAGGCAATTCCTCAGCCTCAGAACGTCTCAGAATCCTGAGTGTTGGTCATGGTCTGATCCTCGACGAACACCCGTCCTGCTTCTGTAGAGCTTTTCTTCCACTGGGTCGTAGAGTCTATAGCCAAACTCATCCCGACCGTAGCCGACAAAGACGCATCGTCTCGTCTTCGGCTCAAGTTTGGTCCTCTCGTCCTTCGGTACATGCACGAAGGCCTTACAACCAAACGCCCGCAGGTGACTGTATGACGGCTCCTTGCCGTACCATACTTTGTCAGGCACATCACCCTGCAAAGGAGCACTAGGAGACAAATTAATATATAGCTGTGAGAAGAGCCTCACCCCAATAACTGCCCGGCAAGTTTGCTTCTGACAGCAAACACCGCACCCTCTCCATCAGTGTCCTGTTCATGCGCTCCGCTACACCATTGAGCTGAGGTGTCTTTGGCGGAGTCTTCTGGTGTCGTATCCCTTGCTCTCTGCAATACGCATCAAAGGGACCGATGTATTCGCCGCCATTGTCGGACCGAACACACAACAACTTCTTGCCCGTCTCCCTTTCAACGGAGGCCTGAAACTCCTTGAAAGTAGGCAGCACCTGATCCTTGGTCTTTAAGGCATAGACCCAAACCTTCCTGGAACAGTCATCAATAAAAGTCACAAAGTAAGAAGCACCACCAAGAGATTTTACCTTCATAGGACCGCAGACATCCGAGTGAATCAACTCGAGCAACGTCGGCTTCCTCGAACTTGGGTGACTTTGGAAAGACACCCTATTTTGCTTCCCAGCCAAGCAGTGCGTGCACTTCTCCAACTTTGTAGACTTGAGCCCCGGAATCACCTTCTTGTTCACCAAGTAGCTCATCCCCTTCTCGCTGATATGGCCGAGCCGCCTGTGCCACAACTCGGTAGACGCGTCACTGACTGCGTTCACCTCCTGCGCCCCCTCTGCGCTCCCCTCCATATAGTAGAGACCGGACTTCTTGCTTCCTCTGGCAATCACCATCGAACCTCTGGAAAGCTTCCACTGACTGTTCCCGAAGAGACTGAATAATCCCTCGTCATCCAACCTTCCAACCGACACCAGGTTGAAACGGATATCAGGGACATGACGAACATCCTTGAGAACAAGAACCGCACCCGTCTTCATTCTCAAATGCACATCTCCAACGGCAACCGCCTTCGACACATCTCCATTGCCCATCTTCAACACGCCACAGTCGCCTGTCGTGTAAGTGGCAAACAGTGCCCTATTGTGAGATACATGTGCTGAAGCCCCTGAGTCCACCAGCCAAGAATTGTCATCGCAGGCGAGGTTAGTAATGACCTCATCACCTACGACGATCACATCGCCTCCATGCGTCGAGGCCGCCGCTGTAGTGTTCTCTTCTTGCTTTCCCTTGTCGCCCTTCTTCTCCTTCTTCCAAGCGAAACAATTCCGCTTGATATGGCCCTTCTTACCGCAATGGTAACACTCTGAGTCCTCGTAACGACCCTTGGACTTCCCCCTGCTCTTGTCTCTGCCACCACCTGGACCCCTGCTTTTGCCCCTTCCGCGGCTCTCTGAAACAAGTGCCTCTGAGTGTGGGATGTGGATGAAGTGCCCTGAGAACGTCTCCGCATCTCTTCATTCAACACCCCGCTCTTGGCAAACTCCAGACTGACCACGCCCTCTGGAGCAGAAGCGATCATAGATACTCGTACGGTCTCCCACGAGTCTGGCAATGTACACAGCAGCCACAGTCCCTGAACTTCGTCGTCGAACTTGACTCCCATAGAAGATAGCTGGTCAACCACGCCCTGGAAATCACTCAGGTGATCCGTAATAGATGCCCCATCCTTGTACCGCAGACCCATCATCGTTCGGATCAGGAACAACTTGTTTACCCCGGTCTTCTTCGCATACAAGGATTCCAGCTTATCCCACAACGTCTTCGCGTGCTCAATATCGGCAACGTGGTTGTACACGTTCTCATCAACAAACTGCCGTATGTACCCACACACCTGTATGTGCTCGAACTTCCAGTCCTCCTCGAATTTATCACTGGGCCTCTCGGTTGCAAACACAGGTAGATGCAGCTTCTTGACAAATAGCAAATCCTTCATCTTGCTCCGCCAATAATGATAGTTTGTGCCATTAAGGTTCACCATGCGCACCGGCTTCGCGTCCATCTCTCCTCTCTGGTTCCTCTGTCAACTCACACCCTTTGAACCCAAAGCTCTGATACCACTCTGTTGAAAGAAGCGCGGAAACCTTTCCCCAAACCGGAGAGTACTTGCGAGAGGACCGAGCAAACAACGCACGAACCCAAAAACGCACACAAAACAACCACGCAGACACAGAAAATTTTTGACGTGGAAATTCTTGCGGGAAAAAACCACGGGACGATCGGAGTCCAACCCTGGGAAGCCTACACTAATGGAATAGAAGAATTACACCCTCTACAAACTCCTCCCGATCCAAATCGGATCCCCACAACACTCAGAGATAAGAACAATGATTACAAGGCTACGAAGAGCGAGAACGACGAGTAGAGATTACCCGAACACGATCTCCTTCGAACAGCGACCTTCAATCCTCCGTCTTCTTCTCCAAAGTTGTAATGGCACTCTTGCCTCCTTCTCTCTCAAACTTGTGTTATCCAATGCGATAATGAGTTAGGGTTGAGAAAACTCAATATATCTCCCTAATCCCGCAACCAACCTGGACCGTTGGATTAGATCCAATGATGAAAACTCATCCTGAAATCCGCTTCAGCCCCCCGACACACAGAGTTCGGCCAGAACTCTGTGTGGGACAACCAGCACTGGATGGCCAAACCCTGGAACGGCCAGACCGAGTTCGGCCAGAACTCGGCCTGGGACCGAGTTCGGCCCGAACTCGACAGACTTGGTCCAGAACCCCCTTTGGGGCAGCAGCAGCAGTAACAACTACTCCCGAGCTTCTCCGACATCGGACGGCGCTCGTCGCACTCCGGGATTCTCCACATAGGTTGGGAACCCCACCCACTCCAACAGTCTGAACATATCTTCCCTATCCATTTGTTAACAGTACATCTATCAAATAGAACAATTCCGAGTTTTATGATGATATTTGCTGTTTAATGATGGTGTGGGAGTTCTGGACTTTGCACTTACAGCTCATAGGGCCGAGAGTGAAGGTGATGGAAAATATTTCGAAAGTATGCATGCAATCAGAAGATACGCAAAAACTAGAAATTGAAATTGAAATTAAAGAATTCGAAGCACAGACGATGTCATTAAGATAGATTTTTGCCCTCCACTAATAGTAGGTTCCTGATCCTCTATCATCGAGAGATTTTTGCCCTCCACTAATAGTAGGTTCCTGATCCTCTATCATCGAGACACAACGAATCCTGATAATCCATGATACCGTGCACCACGTGGCAAATCCACGAACGATCACAACCTTGTGCGGGAGATGAGATGGACGGAGATAGGAGATTTTGGAAGTTTTTGGTTTTGGTCTTTTTTTTCTTCTTTTTCTTTGTGCGAATGATTTTTTTTCCGACAGGGGGGAAAAAATAGATAAATTGTTTTTAATCAGATATATGATCATGTCCCCATCCCATTATTCTTGTAATGGGATTACGTAAGAAGAATTCCGCAGAAGACCAATAACCAACCAATTGAATTTAAAAAGGCAAAAAAAAAAGACCAACACAACCAACTAAATTCACATTTCACGAATATGGAGCATAGGTTTTCTTATGAAAGAAAAGATAGGATTCTCCGAATTATTTCTAGAATAAAAAACAAAGGATTAGATCACATTGTATCCAACATAAAAAAAGTTGTTAAAGAGAAGAATCTTTTGTTTCTGATAGAGACATCTGTAACGGAAGGACCGGGACGAAAATCCTTTGCCTTACCGCTTGGCCACGCCCCCATTTCGATTTATATTCACCAATCGAGTCACAGGTATGAATATGTCGAATACTTGTGTGCACTGACTAAAAACGCATTGAAATTACACGCTCACACGCAAGTTGGATGGGCTCAAAGCCCATAACCAAAAACACATTTATCTAATAAAGTGGATTTAGCACTTCAAACAACGGAGAGTAGGAGAGTGCTCTCTCCTGTAGGATGTGGGACTAAAATTATATCCTTATTGAATTATGCTATATATGTTGCTCTAAACAAGCAACACAACCAACAGAATGAACCTACAAGCTCAAGCCAGTACAGAAATCTAGCTAGGCAAGAAATGTACGGACGAGGAACAAGCTGTTGCTGAGACTGCGTGATGCAATAACAATACTTTCTGCCCCAGACGAAGTTTTGATTCGTTTTGTCACTACAGATTGATAAAGGTGAAAAATGACTACTAAATTTGATAGCACCTTACTAAATTTTTGAGAGACTACCAAAATGTGCATATTCATTGATCTCGGCATACAAACACAGATGTTACATTTCTTGGCATGTTCAATCCACAAAATTTCTTTCACAAATGCGGTCGTATGAACTGGTTCTAGTTTTCATTCACCCAATCGTTAGCGAGAAGCAAAAAACCTTCAGAGTACAACAAATGAAAACTATGGTTGAATACAAAAGAGAGATACAAAAGAATTGTACAGTAACACCTAAAAAGGAAGCTACAACTGGTAAGCATCGATTCAGTGGATGCATGAAGACCTGTAGATGTACACTTTTCGCGTGAAGTAGGTCTCGTCTCCCTTTGTTTCTTGTACTCACTGTAGCAGGGGAAGAAGTAAAACTGACGAGTTGGAGTCACTTCAGGTTGCCAAACAACCATCACTGTGTACACACAAAAAGAATATAAGTTTTCATACATGCTAATTATCAGTGAAAAGTACAGAGAATTCGAGTTCAATAAGAATCAATATGAGGTCCAACATACTTAAAAGAGGATGCACAAAATAATTTCGTAAACTATCATAAGAATAAAGAAGCAACTAGAAAGCTTCAGTTCAGTGGATGTAAGACAGACCTGGAGAGGTACTTTCTTGCCAAGGAGAAGCAAGCTTCCTTTTGTTTCTTGTACTCGTTGTAGCGAAGGAAGAAGTACCAGAGATAATCAAAGTCAATTGGGGACACCTTTGCCTGGTATATGTTGGTAGGCAAACATTTAGTATGGAATTTACGGTTGCTAGAAAGACGAACATAACATAGACAGCTAGTAAATGAAAGAGTGCACTCCACAGATTAGTATGTAATTTTACAATGTGAATAATACGGTAGTTAAAAAGTCTTGGAGGATACAGAATTAAACATATTTCAAGAGAAATAAATGATTCAATGATCTGGTCAAATAATAATATTAGTATGGTTTGAGAGGAAATATTGAGTAATCATAATAGGCAACACTGGTAAAACACAGACTAATTTTTTAGTAAGTTTACAACATTAAAAATTACAAAAAGTTAAAATGGTTAATCTAGAGAGGGAAGGGGGAGGGCACAGAACCTTCAGAAAAACTAGACGTATTTAACATGCAAGAGAGGAGAGACCGTGAGATGTAATGATATGTTTATTTGTCTAAATTTTGTATCAAATGCAAAGAGACAACATTCCAAAATCTCTGTTTGGACCATTTCTTCTGATTTTCTAATATGAATGAAGCAAGACAGGAAGTTGCAAGTCTCACTTTAGAGTCGAGGTGAGGATGGAAAGTTACCTGGATAAGAGCCCACAAAGCCCAGTAGATATGAGAAGCTAACCGGAAAGTATTTGTTTCCACATAAAGGTTGTCAAGATCTTTGTCAAGTAACTGATGAAAAAAGAGAGCTATATCAGTTGTAAATAAAAATAGTAATTACACCAACAATACAAAGTACTTTCATGGAGAACATAATGTTAGATTAACATGCATGTGCTGTAATTAGAGCATAAAATCCAATATTGATAGCAGAAATCCTGCAATTTTCTCCTATTGATACAAAATTGACCTATGTTTCTAATATAAAAAAATCACAAGGGAGCCCAGAAGCATGGTCAAAGAGGTACATTGATTACATGATATACTACTGCAGGTTTAGAATCTAGATTGCGATCAAAGACTAAAATAGATAAGTTATACTCTCCTTCTTGCAATGTCACAGAAGTTTCATTTAAACTCCTGTAGTCAAAGTTATGCATTTTACTTATATTTCAACTCATATTTCCAGCAACAGAAGTGTACCTGTTGAGAATCAATAAGGGACTTTTAGTCCCACATCGGAATATGTAGTATGTAGAGGAGCTAGACTCCCTATAAGTAGTGAAGTAGTCCATCAATAAAATCAATCCAACTATTATTTTCTACATGGTATCAGAGCCATAATTCTCTCTCTCTCCCTCTCTCCGCAAAACAAAATTTTTTTTCTCCCCCCTAGCCGCCGCCGACCCGCTGCCCCACCGCTGCCCCAGCCCTAACCCCCCCCCCCCCCGACCCCTCTCCAGCACTCATCCCGCACCCTCCCGCACTCATCCCGCCCCCCCTACAGCCAGCACCCTCCCGCCCAGATTTATTAGCCCTCCCGCCCCCCTACAGCCAGCACCCTCCCGCCCACAATCCCGCCCCACCCTACAGCCCCCCTCTCCCCAGCAGCACCCCGCCCCGCCCCGCCCCCCCTCTAGCCCTAGCCGACCCCCCCTCCAGCACCCTAACCCTAGCCTCTCTTGCTATGGAAACCCTTACCCTAGCTCTAGCCGCCCCATCCAAACCCTAACCCTAACCCTAGCCGTCAAAAAAAAAAAAACAAAAACAAAAAAAAAAACAAAAAAAAAATCAAAAAAAAAACAAAACGGCGTATTTCGAAGACAGTCGAGATGTCAAATGCTTTATTTGCACCGACTTTGTTCCTAGATTGCGCCGTTTGGAACTAACAAATGTTTATTTTGTTATTCCGCCTTCACATCGGGATCTATACAGAGACTGATCATGTCTTCTCTGGTGTCCTGACGTGTTCACTTTACATGCGCGCGCCGGTGCTGGCCAAGTTAGTAGCGCGTTCGTAAAGTCTGTGACGTCGAAGAAGACGACGAAGACGAAGAAGAAGACGAAGTTGGAGAAGTTGCCGACTCCAACGTCCAAGAAGCCGACGGAGACGACGAATCGGGTTCACAGTTGAAGAAGCCATGGATTCGATCAGTGGCAAACTGACGGCCGACGAGATGAAGGCCTTGGTTGATGATATCTTATCAAAAAGATTAACCGAGGTAACCCCACGTGTGATCCATACTAATGTGGATCCGTCCCCTTACAAAATGGGAAAATTGGAGAAGCTGGAGACGAAGTTGGAAGGAACGTCCAACTACTTGAAGTGGTCGCGGCAGGCGATGCGGACACTGAAGGGACGTGGCTTGGTTGGCTATGTCACTGGCCAAGCCAAGGCACCAGCCGATCACTCCACCAAGGAGTTTGCTGTTTGGGAGATTGTCAACAACGTCGTGGCTGGGTGGTTGACTGCCTCTTTAACCGACCAGGTGTCGGGCAATGTCGAGGCAATGGAGGCTGCTGCTGATATATGGCATACTCTAAAAGATATGTACTCCGGCTCCGGCAACCCTATGCGAGTCTTTCAACTGCAAGATGAACTCGATAGGGTGGCCCAAGACGAACGTACCATCTCTGAGTACGCGGCCCTGTTGAAGAAGTACTGGTCTGATCTGGATCATTATGATCCTCTTGGGATGGAAGATGCACAAGTCGAACCGGCATTCGCGAAGTACTTTCAGACGTTCCTGGCTTATATTTTCCGGCAGCGTATGATGAAATTCCTGAAGGGACTACACCCTGTATTTGAGCAGCGAAGGAATATCCTCCTATCCCAACCCACGCTTCCGACCTTGGAAGAAGCTATAGCTGTTATGACACAGGAAGAAGCTCGACTGAAGTTGATGCCCAACAAGGGCTCCTACCAGGGGGAGCAAGCCGCGGTTGAAAAGTCTGCCCTTGCTGCCTTCAATCAACCTCCATTTGTGGGTGGTGTTTGCCACAATTGTGGTGACTCCGGCCATTACATCCGATTTTGTCCAAAATCCTTGTGCAATCAGTCTAATGATCGAGGACGGGGTCGTGGAGGCCGACGTGGTGGTAGAGGAGGATATGCTGGTAGAAGGGGCGGCCACAAAGCAAATCTGGCAGAAGAAGGGGGAGAGCATCACCTGGCTGAAATAATCCTGCTTGAGCGGGAGTTCCTTGAGAGGTTGCGTGGCACAAAGCTGGGTTTGGCCGACAGTCCTGGGGCGTCTTCAACCTCGGGAGATCACTTCACTTGCTTTGCCCAAACCAGCACCGATGATTCTGCACGTGCTCTTGCATCTATCCATCAGCCAGGATGGATTATGGACTCTGGGGCATCTCGCCCTATCACGGGGTCCCGTGGTGCGTTTCGGAAATATACTCCCCTACCATTGCCGGAGAGTATTCAGACCGCTGATGGTACATCCAGCCCTGTAATGGGTAAAGGCACTGTCGCATGCACCCCTTCCATCACTCTAACCAATGTCCTTCATGCTCCATCTTTTCCTGTCAATCTTCTATCCATTAGTGCCATTATACTTGATCTTAACTGTACTGTTTCCTTTGACATTCCTCAGGTGACTTTTCAGGAGAAAGGGACAGGACGACGACTTGGACTGGCACATGGCATAAGGGGCTGTGGTATTTAGACAGGACTGGACTGGACAAAGCATTGGCATCCTTGGTAGCAGACGCACCACCAGAAGCTTCCTGTCGCAGTGTTGAAGCCGACTTGCTACTCCACCACCAGCGTGTCGGTCATTCCTCTTTTCCGGTTATTGGTCGAATGTATCCGTCCTTATATCAAAGGGCTAATAAAGAGAAGTTATTTTGTAATGCATGTGCTTTGGAAAAACATACCAGAAGCTCGTATGTGAGCACAGGGAATAGGAGTTCAGCTGCTTTTGACATGATACATTTAGACGTATGGGGCCCTTGTCCTACAACCGGGATTAACGGCTTTCGATGGTTCGTCACCTTTATTGATTGTTATACCCATGTGACATGGGTCTACCTTCTGAAGAATAAAAGTGACGTCCTTGAGACCTTTCAGGACTTTCATCGACGAGTGGAAACACAATATGGCGCTAAAATTAAGTGTTTCCGATCCGACAATGGGACGGAGTTTACGAATAAGCGGGTTGCTGAGTATTTTTTCACTCATGGAATACTTCATCAAACTTCATGTGGTTATACTCCGGCTCAAAATGGTGTGGCGGAACGAAAGAACAGACACTTGCTGGAAGTTGCACGGACGATGATGCTGGCTATGAATGTCCCGAAACACTTATGGGGGCAGGCTATATTGACGGCCTCTTATCTCATCAACAGAATGCCATCTCAGGTATTGGACTGGAAGACACCATTGGAGATGCTTACTGGAGCAACTACATACACTGTTCCACCAAAAGTTTTTGGATGTGTATGCTTTGTCCAGGATAATCGGCCAGGCGTTGGCAAACTGGATCCTCGGACAGTTAAATGTGTCTTTGTCGGTTACACGGCGACTCAGAAGGGTTATGCCTGTTGGAGTCCAGTCGAGCGGAAGATGTTTGTCAGCATGGACGTTACTTTCAGAGAACTCGAACCATACTATGGTTCGGATGAAGGTTCCGCATTTGGTGACACACCTAACACAGATGGTGTTCGATGTGAGGGGGAGATAAT
The DNA here is from genome assembly GCA_029216955.1 of Iris pallida. Lineage (NCBI taxonomy): Eukaryota > Viridiplantae > Streptophyta > Magnoliopsida > Asparagales > Iridaceae > Iris > Iris pallida. The sequence goes on from JANAVB010022593.1 coordinate 1,873,040, forward strand.
AAGCCCAAATGTGGTCGTCGGATCGGTTCCGTGTCCGGTTGTAGAAAACTGGACGAAAGGGGGAGAGCACAGTGACTCAGATACAGAAAATGAAGAAGAAGATCCATATGTTACGCAGACAAGGGAAAAGGAGCTCCAAGTCTACAGAAAAAGACAACAGAAGTCCAGTACTGTGCCTATGCCATGCCCTGTGCCTACTGTACCAAGTCCCTCGTCTACTCCTGCTCCAACTTCTGAAGATGTTGCCCCCCGCACTGAATCACTCGGATTCTGATGCGGATCTCTCCGACTCGGATGGTATGATCTCTCCACCACCTATTGCTCCCTTAAGGAGATCTTCTCGCATCAATGCGGGTAAGGCTCCTGCTCGTTTTGATGATTACGAACATGACATTGCCAACTTCTTGTCTTATTCTAACATTTCTTCGAATTATCGAGCCTTCATTGCATCGTTAGACTCTACTTCGTTGTCCAAGTGTTGGCAGGAAGCAAAGAAAGATCCAAGGTGGAAAGCTGCAATGATGGAAGAACTTGGAGCACTGGAGAAAAATAAGACATGGGAGCTGGTTCCATTACCCAAAGGGAAGAAAGCTGTGGGATGCAAATGGGTGTACACAGTGAAAGAGACGCCAGAAGGAAAAGTAGAGCGGTACAAGGCGAGGTTGGTTGCAAAAGGATTCACACAGTCATATGGAATAGACTATGATGAGACTTTTGCCCCAGTAGCAAAAATGAGCACCGTGAGAACTCTGGTCTCCATTGCAGCGAACTATGGGTGGAAGCTGTACCAGTTGGATGTGAAGAATGCCTTTCTTCATGGGGACCTGCAAGAAGAAGTATACATGGAGCTCCCGCCTGGGTGCTATGCGACGGAATCAAACGGAGGGACGTCGCAAGGAAAGGTGTGTAAACTGAAGAAGTCACTATACGGGCTCAAGCAATCTCCTCGAGCCTGGTTTGACAGATTCAGAAAGGCTGTTACAGACATGGGATACCGTCAAACAAATGCAGATCATACGGTCTTCCTTCAGCATGCAAGAGGCCACATCACTATACTTGCTGTATATGTGGATGATATAGTGATCACAGGTGATGATGAAGTCGAGATCACTAAACTGAAGTCAAAACTCGCGAAGGAGTTTGAAGTGAAAGATTTAGGAGCGATGAGGTACTTTCTAGGTATCGAGGTGTGTGAAGGCGAACAAGGAATTGTTCTCCTCACAGAGAAAATACACACTAGATCTGCTGAAGGAGACATGGATACTGGGATGCAAAGCAGCGGTCACTCCAATTGACCAGAAGTGCAAGTTGGGAGCAGAAGCAGGAGAGCCCGTTGATCGTGAAAGATATCAACGACTTGTAGGGAGATTGATTTATCTGGGACACACTCGCCCTGATATCTCATTTGCGGTGAGTGTAGTGAGTCGCTACATGCATGATCGAAGAAATGGTCATATGGAAGCAGTATTTCAGATCTTGAGGTATCTGAAAGGAACGCCGGGAAAGGGACTATGGTTCAAGAAGAATGGACGCATAGAAGTTGAGGGATACTGTGATGCAGACTGGGCGAGCTGCATAGACGACAGAAGGTCTACCACGGGATACTGTATTTTTGTAGGAGGAAATCTGGTCTCATGGAGAAGCAAGAAACAGTCTGTGGTAGCACGGTCGACAGCTGAAGCAGAATACAGAACAATGGCTCTGGGAGTGTCAGAATTGCTGTAGGTGAAAGCGTTGCTGTCAGAGTTAAAGCTAGACAAGGGAGCACCATTACGTCTTCTGAGCGATAGTCAAGCTGCAATAAGTATAGCTAACAATCCCGTTCAGCACGACAGAACGAAGCACATCAAGATTGATCGATTCTTCATCAAGGAGAAGCTGGAACAAGGGATACTGAAGATTGACCATGTCCGCTCAGAAGAACAAGTTGCAGACTGTCTGACTAAGGGTCTTAGTTCATTAAGTCTGTCGAAGTTATGTAACAAGATGGGGATGATCAATATCTATCGCCCATCTTGAGGGGGAGTGTTGAGAATCAATAAGGGACTTTTAGTCCCACATCGGAATATGTAGTATGTAGAGGAGCTAGACTCCCTATAAGTAGTGAAGTAGTCCATCAATAAAATCAATCTAACTATTATTTTCTACAGTACCCTCTTAGGTAATAAACTGGAGAGAAGAAATTGTCTTATTTCCTTCCGCCTATACTACTTTTTCATGTCTCCTCTTTCCTATTTGAAAAAGCACTCCATAACTACCCATTTATCGAATGGTTCTAGCACAGTCAGCAGATATACAAAACTCCGGAAAGTTACTAATGCAATTGCAGGCATCAAATCCCAATATTGACACCATAATAACATCCTTCAGTCATAAAAAAAGCTAAAACAACAACAAAGCCTTTAAGCACAAATTTTAGTGGTCTGTTAGGTTACACAATTCTTCAGAAACTTTATATATAAATCAAATGTTGTGACAGCATATCCTTAAGTAATTAATTAAGTAATTACGGAAGCCAAGAAGGGTCCATGTGTTCCTATAAATTTCAGAAAATGCTTCCTACTTTAGAGGGCAGTGTAAATTGCATCATGGCATCTCCTGTTCAAGCAATTAATAGATCTCCACTAGCAAATACAGAATAATATTTTTTTTGCTGATTTAGTGCTTATTAATAGAGAAGCGGTGGTAAATTCATGTACCTCATTCAAGCCCATCAGGTTGTAGGTAGTTTCTGAAGAAATGATATTGTGCAGTTTTATCCGGGTACCTAAGGTAAAGAATGGCAAACCCAATTAACTTTTTAAAAAGACAAATCTGAAGGCTTGTCAAGAACTCGAGAAGGCACCATACAAGCTGTAGTCACATTCATATCCTGCATATTCATTGAAGTGGTTGGCAATGTCGTAGCCTCTGTAGCTATATGATCCATACTCGAAATCGATGAAGTAGAGCTTCTCTGGAAGTACGTAAAAAAAGAAGAAGATAATATATCATCCTTTTACAAAATTCATACACGAAGGGAATTGATGGGAGTGGACTACACGAAATTGGCACTGAAATGTATGTACTATATATATATCAACTGCCTTAAGGAAGTATGCAATAGAAGAAAAAAAAATATGATAGTTACCTTCCTTTTCATTTAGCATCAAATTCCCAGAAAGTAAATCATTGTGGGAGAAAACCAAAGGAGCATGTAAAAAGTCTGTGAGCTCCTGTTCATGTCAGAAGAACAAAATTGTCTCAGAAAATAATTCAATAAATGTACAAATCACGGAAAAGAAAACAAAATTACATCAAAGCAGTTTATATAATTGTGGGTGAAAACAGCAGAAGCATTTAAAAAGTCTTATAATGTCCTCCTTGGCTCCTTCTGTAGTTTTGCATAACTAATATGTATATGCACATGACATGATCCATTTACTGCTTAGAACATTCGTTCCTCAATTTCATTTATACAAAAATTGATGGGGAAGCTATATAATTGCTTATGAAAAAATATATTAAATTGTACCACTATGAGATGTCCACTTTAACTAGATTATTTAACCATATTGTTAGATATGACAAATGAACTTGACTCGTTGGAATAAGTAACATGGCACATGAATGCTTGGTTTATTAGCTTCTTCTCTCAAATAGGGACTAGAATTGGAAATTATCTAGTATGAGCGGTAAAGATATTTATTAAGAACCATAGTGCACCTTGGACAGAGCCCAGCTAATGGGATGGTGGCTACTGTTCTTTCCTAATACATGTATTATTACCTTGTTCCACAACAAGATAAGATGTATATTGTTTAGTCATTGAGTCAACGGACCGACACTTATTACTAAGATCACTGATTAGATAGTAATGGTTCCAGTTGATGAGCTAGAGGAGTCCTTTTGTTGTGTTTTGGTAATCTCACTGTATAGACCTTGTTGTACACAGCCAAAGTAACTTGTAGTATACTCTGTTATCTAAACTTTTGGAACATCTATATGTTGCTCCGACATCACAGGCATGATCCTAGTCAATGTATAGTATGGCATTTATGTCTTATATTTTGCCTTGTGGGAAAGACATAAATGTGTAGTCATGTCATTGAGTATTGTTGGTTGTGTTGCTTTTAATGTCTAAGCATTTCTTAAGCTTCCTAAATTTGGTTGGCTTTATGACGAAAGGGTTTAGTCACGGTCGTGACCTGGGTTGGGTTGTGACAACGTGCAATTCTTCTCATGATCAGCTGAGTATAACTATCAAGCTTTATTTCCTTCACCTAAAGATTTAGGCTGAATGCATCTCTTCTTCATGCTCAGTTTAAATACCTATAAGCTCTATCCACATTATAGTTGATTACTTGAAGAAATACAAAAAAAATATTTGAAATATGGGGAATAACAAACAATAACTACAAAACAATATATCACCAGAAATGTACCTTGAGTTCATTCACTTCACCACAAACTTCTGTAAACGAAATTGTTTTGTACCTTGCCTGCTTCTCGTCGTCATCAAATTTTAGTACCGCAGCTGCAACCAACATGTCAGTTAGATACAATTGAAATCATGAGAAATTTACAGAACTAACCGTGTAGCGATATAGCTAAATATTTTGAAGTAACAGAAATATCATATAGGGTGGTCAAAGGCTACTTATCCATTCAGACTGAGTATAACAATAACTACAACAAAGCCTTCATCCCAAATTTTTGGGGTCGGCTGTTTGAATCCTCATCTTCCATTCGACTCTTTTGAGGCCATGTCCTCAAAAACGCTAACAAAACCCAATCCATTCAGACTGATTAAAAGGGGGAAAAGGCTATAAGAAATCAGTGACCTTTCTCAAGGAACTTGAATATGTCGTTCCACAATTGCGGTTCTTTAGGACCTGATACTTCCACCTGATGAAATTTATAAAGTTGTCTTGCAATTTCAGCAGCTATTTTAGGGTTGCTCATGTCTGTCAAAAGAAGATAAATCACCTATTATTCACAAGAGATCAGAATCATAATTTTACAAGGACATATTTGCAGAATATATCAGCTATGACAAAGTACAGAGATCTTACACTCATCCTAGGTTTCCGTACATTCCTTTAAGTAGCCAATCATTTAGTATAAGATATGATGGGGTTGGCAGTGGATTGTTGTTTCACGAAAACAAATAATCTATCATGTAGTACTATGTCTCCTAATACATTTCAACCCAATCTTACAGTGTCTCCAATACTTAATCTATCATGTCCATATGCTCTGCTCCGCTGTTTTGAAGAACTTGATATACTGAAGAAACATAAATGCTTTAATAAGGCTTCCGGAGAATACAGTTCCATACGAGTCAGGCCAGATCAATATATTAAGCATTTTATAAAACTTGGTAAAGAAGCTGTATGCAAGAATCTCATTATTTTTTAGCAGAATGTTGGTTTGGTTGTTAGATGTAGTGCCATCAATACAAAGGGACAAGTCCTCTGAAGTTAGAGCTACAGAAAATATGACGTATAGCAATGTATATACCAATGTCGTAGATACACATATCGTATCTGCTTCACATGCCTGTCCTTGCTTCATAGTCATACATCAAGCATGTTGAATTGTTGGATAAGACATTCAAATGATCATGGCATTAACAAAGCAGCATGTTTCATTACTCAAGAAACCACCAAAAATGCTAGTCTGAGTTATAACAAAGTACCTAATTTGGTTCTTATAATATACAATAAAGATGGACTATAAATTGTTGGATGACTGAAAATAATTTCCACATCTAGCACTCTTTGAGTATAAAAGGTCTTTTACCCGTATGGCTACGAGTTATAGTGAAACTTTCTGAAGTAGTTTCCCCCAATGTCTAGATGTATAAATCAATTCAGGTTTTTAACAACGAAGGATCATATAAGCAAATTAAGTGATACAACTTATGCACTCTGATCCATAGGGGATATATCTCCATCAAGATTCAAGAGTCCAAATTACAGAAGGCAGTGAAGCAAATAGTCTGGCTCATCAAATTTTACTAAAAACTGAAGCAACTGTCTGCATCTAGTTTTCTGTTGATAGATCTCAAATAGCCATAATCTCGACATTGTGAAAATCTAGCTCATGCAATCTGTCATAAGAACTCGAGAATCAAATGAAATCAAGTATAGCGGTCTTTTATTCTTTAACTGCCTTAAATGATGTTAAGAAAGATCATATGAGTAATCTACTTTTGTTAATTGATAGATCTTCTTCTAATAGTACATAAGCTTACCTACTGGAGAAAGAGTTCGAGCATTGATGAAAGATTGAATCATGCCATTTTCAAATAGACCGAGCAATTCAGCACCAAACCCTGCAGCAGATAGATGTGGTAGAGCCTAACAAAAAAAGCAGTGAGTAATTACATGTGTCATGCAGCAAACTCGTCCAGAGTACAGAGGATAATTTTGTGAGAAAAAAAATCAACGAAACAAAAACCCTGCAGCAGAGACGGGTAGAGCCTAACAACAAAAGCAGCAAATAATTACATGTGTGATGCAGCAAACACATCCAAAGTACAGAGATAATATTGTAAGAGAGATTACAGAAAGAAGGTTTGAAACTTGGTGTTGGCTTCAACTTTAGCTTCCTTCTTGAAGTTTCTGTTGGGAACGCGGTGTGACCCGAAGCGGGGTTGGCCCATGAGGTGCGATATTAAATTGGGCCCATATGCCTTAAAAGAGAATTCTCATGTAAGACCTGAACCAATCCCAATTATCTACACCACATGATCCCACCTCCTAACTGATATGGGATTAAATTACCAACTCCATTGTCATCCCCCCCCCCCCCCCCCCCCCCCCCCCCCCCCCCCCCCCATTGAGCGCTCAACCGGAAACGAGATACAACCCAACAGTTTCAATATTTCAGAAGTTTGGAAGCGAAATTTCAAATTGGGATTGACAAAAAACTTTTCTCAAGTTTCAAAAATATGAAAATTCCTCTTGGTATCTACCATAGGAATTTGTTCAAGAATAGGACTAATTAGGGTAATAATACAACATATATGAGGTCAAAAAAGGTAGTTGCATACACAACAAAGCAAATTGTATGAACAAATAATTGGTGAAGAGTGTGATAAAATAAAATATGTGATTGTTCTCACTCATTATGTTGGTTTTACTTTTTGCTGCTATTTTTCAGTTTATTTTCTCCTTTTGAGGTGAGTATATGAAAAAGCAGACAAACACTTCCAGTGAAGACCGAGATAAATAATAATAAAATGGTTGCAGTTTACCACTGAGATAATTGTACTTAGGTGGATTTTCATGGATCACAACAAAACAAGCATAAACCTCGATGAAAACATGTGCTGGGCATGAAAATTCCAGAATCCATGCATTAGCCTCACAAGAACATTTCTTCTTCTTTTTTGAAGAGAACTTTTTTTTTTCTTTTGTTTGAAGGAAAACCTCACATGAATATAAGAAACACCATGTCAAAGGCCCACCTGCATCTCTCGCTTCCGATCAATCACTAAGTCAGTGTTCGGACCATACAGTCTAACTGTCAAAGACACATCAACACCAGTGGCTTCTTTGACCGAGACCTTCAGTACTGCAAGAAAATAAATAAAATGTACATAAGTTGAGTAGAAAATGAATTATGCTGTGGCATGAACTTTATACTGTATTTTGGACCAAAACAGAACTACGGAAGGGCAAGTGGCCATTTAAAGGTCCTAGAAACAAGTATAATTACTTGGCTATACCTGTTTTATAAATTAAAATCATTTAGATAACCCTCTTCTAATATGACTGGTATTCAATGTTGTAAAACCTGAACAAGTTGCCTAACGAGAAAGGTGGGCAATCTGGTTCTTTGTGGTTCAACCAACAGAACATCTGATATTAAATGGTTTTGTAATAAATTATCCCATAAATAATACTCAGGGTAATATGTATTAGAAGAATCCAAAGGAACAAAAAATTGTCTAGAAGTTAGCATGTTCATTTAAATTCTTCGTGTCCACTCGCGGTAGTAAAATAAATAGGAACAAAAGAGTTTATACAAGCTGATAAAAGTAAAATATTAAAAAAATGTAAATGTCTTCATCTTTACTTTCTCCTTCTACCCTCCTGGTTAAAGCATTCAACTGCAACCTTTATTACTAAAACCTAATCAAGTGGAACCCAATTGAAGATCCAATCATCCCTTGATTTTATGTGTGGATAAGGTTGTTAATTACAAGTAAATCCATTACACTGGAACTTCCAAGAACTAGAAATGTTTAAAAAAATAAAACCTAGCTGGAAACTTTACTAGGAGCAAAGCAAAAGAAAAACAATATTGTACCAGTTCGAAGTAAAATGTAATTTCAAAACACAAGCTAAAAGATGCTCAATGGTAATGGATAAGTCAGACAAATGGGTATATCGCTCAGCCGAGATGGAACCATCCGTGTTTCCTATTTACATATGAAGCAAACATTCACTAAAACTTCCAGGTTGAAGTGGTCTGGACAGATCGTAGCTAAAACAAGTCAGTTCAAAACGTTTTCTACATTCTTCCCATTCTGTTACTACTCAAAAGGCAACCTGGTCCAACCAGCTGGCCCATTCCTGTTTCTGTAACTTTGACTATTCAGTGAGACATAAAGAACATACAACAACAACAAAGCCTTTCTCCCAAATTTTTGGGGGAGACGAAAAATATGCATATATCAAATTGACCAAGTTAGGAAAGTTCAATATTTTCAAAATAACCAACGACAAGGATGTAAATCACACTTTACAATATAAAATTTTAAATCATGAAATACTTCCTCAAACTTTAATGTTGTCATAAAAAATACTACAACAACAAAGTTTATCCCAAAATGGATCCACTGTGTGAATCCTTTTCTCCCTTTCAACTCCCTAAGGACATTGATCTCATAAGAAAGTACACAGAAATTAAGTAGAACTTACAGAGATTAGTAATACCACCAGAAACTTTCTCAACTGTGAAATGAGAACTTTCAAGACATGACCATTTCCCAAATAGATCCTTGCAAAGATCTCTGAGAACAAAAAGGAGGTTATTAGTCAGGGCAGTGTATTAATAAAATATCAAAAATTATTGTAAAACAAAGGAGATATGGACAAGCAGGAAAACAGTAGTTTCCAATGCAAAATGACAGAACACAAGAAAGATAAGTAACAAGATGCAATCAGCAATAAGCAAATCAAAGATGCGTGAAAGAAATATTTTAAAATGGAGCTTATAAACAGCAAAATCACATCAAAATGTAATAAAAAATAAGGATCAAAATAATGCTGAAACCAGCAGAAACAGAATAAAAATGATCCAAAATGTAGGAGTAAGTAAAACACAAGTCTGAGTAATTTACACATAAATCTAAAGTAAAGGATTCAAGTGATAAATTATGAGAGTAAATGTTCAAGTTTAGACACTGAAAAATAAACCTATAGCAGCAAGCAACATAGGAAAGGAATATAATGCTAGACGATGGAATGAAAGATATGCCGGCGTGTTAAAACTTAAAAGTTGATAATGTTGGGATCCATCTTATGTTACTACTCTTCACCTTATGAATTGCATGGTTCGGACACGCAAGCAGATAACAATAAAAGCAAGTTGATTCTCATGTTACATAGTTTTCTGTTGATTATCCATTACGTGTACTCTTAGATATCTACTTCCTAATTTTGATGTTAACCAAGATTAAGTTATATTATAAATAGTAACTTAAGGAAATCTACATTTGTATTTTCTAAATATAGGAAGCACAACTAAAAAATACAATATCTTCCCATGTCAGCAAACCCTTGGTAAGGTGAGGATTGCTTTAATTAGGCCATCATAAATAACATAAGGCTTCTTAGGTCCAAGTATAGAAAGCACGAAATAAGTTATATTTCAATGCCAAGTTAAGGGGAAACTAATTGTTTCTATTATGCCCAAGTAATCAAAACCCTAAAACGATAAGGTTAGGGTACAAATCGAAGTGGGTAAGCTGTGGACTGCTCTAATTTGCAGATCATAAGTAAAATACGGCTCCATTGTTCCAAACATAATCCATAGAAATATATTTGAATCAAGGTTTGCAATATCGTTATTAGCGGTATCGAATCGGATATCTGGTTTTTGGGTATCAGGATCGGTGGTATTGGCAGTTTCGAATCGAAGTATCAAATTTTTGGGTATCGGAAAACAAATACATAATAAATTTTGGCTTAATTGCAACTTAATACCCTCAACTAGTCCAGTTTTTCATCTTAATACCCTGAAGTTTTTTTATACAATTTGATACCCTTAAAAAATGTCAAAAATACCCTTGGTCCAAACTTAAAACTACCCTCCTCCACCATACCCATCGCCCCCTCCGCCCACCTCCGGCCACCCCCGCCCCCATCCACACCCCGGCTGCCTCCAACTCGCCCCTCCAGCCACCGTCCGCACCCCCTCTCTCTACGGCTACCCCTGCCCCCTCCCCCCTCGCCGCCCGCCCACCCTCTCTCCGCGGTGCCGCCGCCGCTGCCGCCGCCGGCTGCGTGTGCGCCCGGAGAGAGGGGGGGCGGTGGTGTAGCCGGGGTGGGGGGGAGTGGGGGCGGGGCGGGGAAGCGGGGGTGGATGATAGTTGGAGGGGGCGGGGGTGTGGGTGGAGGGCAAGGTTGCGAAAAGCGCTAGGCGCTAGTCGGACGGGCACCCGCCGCCTAGTGCCTATCCCGTCTATCCCACCTAGGCGGTCGTCTAGGCGGCCGCCTAGATCTAGGCGGTTCAAAAATAAAATTTTAAAAATGTGGATTACTATATAGAAATTTTTGCACTTTTAATATATTAGTTTCGCCTCCAAGGGCTTTTAAATGTAAGGCATGAGTTCAAACCTCTCCTAAATGTTTTACATATTTTGAGTACCTTTTATGTACAATTTTTCCCTTCCTATTTTGTAACACTTTGGAAATATTGACTTAGCTTTTTTGCTCGTTCTTGTTTGAGTTTTAGTGTATTTTTGATATTGAAGTTTAATTAACATGACAACTTCAAGGATCTATATGTAGTAGCACAACCTCCCCAGGATTTAAATCATGGCTCCGCCCCTGATCAGTCACCTATACATGATGTAGTATTCATCTACCCTACGAACAGCTAATGTATATGAATGTATTAGAAATAAAATGACATATAGTCCTAAAATTCTCTCTACAGTGACATGTTTTCTGCTTGAAAAGAGTTTCCTCCAGGGGCTATTATAGTCCAAGAACTTGAAGTTTACACTGAGATTAATTTGTCCTTCATGTGTCGATTCTTTTCCTTTTCCGGAACGAATTTAAAAGGCTGGTGCTTTAATCAATCCAAGCACTTTGATTTGGGGATCTTTATTTTCACAAATACGAGAAAGAAGCCCGTACATATAAGAACCTCGTGGTGTCTTTCTCAAACATTTGGTGTTTTTTCCTCTATAAATTACCAACAGTACAAAAAAGAACTAATTTTCTTCGCTTCCGCGAAATTAATCTTCAAAAGCTTGAAATACTAGAAGAAATTCACTTCCTATAATCTAAGAAAAGCAACTGAATATATCAAGAACGATCAAGAACATTACAATTAATATTGCTGCCAAAAAAAAAAAAAAAACTTCTTCCCAATAGCAAACACCATTACAAAAAGAATATGCTGAAAAAGAGTATTTTATCAATTTATTTAGCTCCTATTACACAAAGATTTTTTTTTTTTCCTTCCACGAAATTAAGCTTCAAAATCTTGAAATACTCGAAGAAATTCCACGTAGGCGGTCAAATTCCTATAATCTAAGAAAAGCAAGGGAAGAGATCAAGAACATTACAACTAATGTTGCTGCAAAAAGAAAAAGACTTTCCAATAGCAAACGCCATTATAAAGAAAACTCAAAAGAAAAGGAGAGCTTTATAGTAGAGATCGGACTGACATGACGTGGGGCTCCATCTGGGGGAGCGGGAGGGAGATGTCGAGGGAGATCGGAGAGGAAGGGATGGCGGAGAGTACGGAGCCGGTCATCTTCCGCTCCTCCTCCTCCGACGAAGAAGAAGAAGCTCCTTCTTCTTGCTCCATGGCCGGAATCTTCGCTTCTGCTCCCATCTGTCTCTTCCTCTTCGCGCTCAGTTTCTCGGGATTTATGGAGGGAGAAGAAGAAGAAGAGAGAGAGTGTGGGAATTGTTGGAGTGAACGAATTTTTGGTTCTTCACTTGTCCTTGTTTGCCACAAATGTAGCCTACCAATCACCTACGCAATCAAAAACAGCGTGTATATATATACACACACACGTGTAGAGAGAGCTGTCCCCATTTTTTTATTTATTTAGTTATAGAATCTTTTATAATATTTTATATTATAGTTTAGATCTCCATAATATTTATAATTTTTTTTTAAAAAAAAAAATTTGGATCTCATAGATTCCATCTTCATATTCAATTTACTTTTCAGATAGCATCTTTGTTTCAAAATCTTTTTTTTTTTAATTCTTTTTTCCTCCTTCTAATTTAAATTCAATTGTAGCTAAAAAATTCAAATCATTTCTAAAAAAAATTTGGATTTTTAGGTTTTTTTTTTTACTAAATTAGGAACAAATATTGTCATTTTTCAATGTACTTGATTTTTTTTAGTTTATTAGAAAAGTCCAATGTATTAAAAAAAAAAATCCAACCCAACTGAAGTACCCAAACCGAACTGAAATTTAATAAAGTTCGGTATTGTTCGATCTGTGTAAAAAGTCAGTTCAGTTCGGTCAATTTTGAAATATTTTGAGTTCTATTCGATTTTTTCAACATCGGTTCTGCTTGAACCAAATCGACTGAATGCTCATCGCTAGTGCTGGTATAGGAGATTTGGGCATGGATATAGATCTGGATTTTGTTTGAAATTATACATCCTACATCTGGTAGGGCGGTAGTGTTGGATTTCCACTTTTGTTTTCCTATACAATTATTGTTCTGGTGATGTTTTTTTTTTAAATGTCCGGTGTAACGTTCGAAACTTTGTACATGTTGCGCTGCATATCTTTTGGACCCACTGTCCCCACAACTCCCACAATGTACAAATTGAATGAATAATGCGTCCCAGTGGTTCGATCCACTGATCTTCTGCCACTCATCCAAGATCTTATGCCTCTCCTCGGTAACTACATGAGTCACTCGAGTTCGGCTATTGTTTTGGTGATGTGAAATAGTATATATTTTTTATGGAATCAAATCTATCCAATCATGATGCGTTATGTGTCCACCGACTAATATCTTTAAAAAAAAAGAATTTAGATTTTACCATGAAAGTTTTTATTCAAAAAAAACGTCTTTATCTATGTTTACTAAATCAAAATTATTTATTAAATTTAATATGGATAGTTAGTTAATTAAGTTTATAATTTTTTTTTAAAAAGAACAGTTGTTTGTTCTTCCAAATTGTATAAAATACGTACAATATATATAGAGAGAGACTCAGCACTGACCCAAGAGTAAATCAGACAAGACTTCTGATTTAGATAACCTTCTTTCCCATTAGACAATTTTTTTTTGTCTATTCCAAATTTAGTTAATTTTATATTTACATTAATAAGTTTAATAAGGATCAAAGAACTATCAAAATTAGCTTTGTTAGGGCCCACTCTTTTAAATAAAAACAGAAGAAAAAAAGAGAGAGAAAAATCTGATGTCGACTTCCGGGAAGTCAGGAACACACGCATAGACACGACATGACATGGCTGATTGCAAAGTCTCAATATATCTTTTACGAAATGTTGGGATTCCGTGATCAACTTGGTTAAGTCACCAAATAGGACTTTACTATCCGCAGCAGATTGATTGTTGCGTCTCCTACAGCACTATGGACTATTAGGCATGGTTTGTTTGGTTCGCAGAAAGTAATGGAAAAAAAAAATTCGGTATTTTTATTTCTTAGAAAACTTACTATTTCTATTGATTTTTTTTTTCCGATGTTTAAAAATGTCGAGAAAATTGAAAAAGAAAGTGAATACTTCAACTTAGAAGAGTGATTCTTTGCTTAGATTGATAAAATTATTTTTCCTCCTAATTTTTCTTCTATTAGAGATCACTTTCTTTTCCTCCTCCTCAATTTCTTTGGCTCCCAAATATAGGAAAGTAATGACTTTTCTTTCCTAACTTCTTGATTCTGCGAATCAAACGAGGCCTTAAAGGCAGTGGCGTAGCCAGGATTTGGATGCAGCGGGGTCAAAGCAGATTAGAAAAATTTTAATTCAAAAAAAAAAATGCATAATTTAGTGACAAATCTAATTTTTTATACCTAACATTGGTCGTCTATTCTAATTTTCCTATTTTAGCTGTTCATTTTTCTATCATTTTTAAAATACGATTGATATCATAGTGTACATTAATTCTAATCCAATATAATCATAACCTTAAATTTTCGTGTCACTCCAGTCAGGTCATACAATCAATTTTGACCATTTAATTGAGGAGATTTGGTGTACTTAAAATTCATACTTGAATCCTACCATTTTAGTCATGAACCTTGTTATCCTAGGGTCTTATAAAAAGTAAATATTGTTTTCTCCCTCAAGAAAAAACAAGATAATTTTTTTTTTCCAAATATATATATATATATATATATATATATATATATATATATATATATATATATATATTGAGTGAGGTCGCATGACCCCACTGTGCCTATGCTGGCTCCGCCAATACTTAAAACTATTGATACATAATGGAAGATGTGCCCGGAACACAACCACAAGAAGTAGGAATGTATGGGAACGCATGGAAATGACAATGCATTTAGGGCCTGTTTAGTTCGACAAAGTGCGACAAAGTAAAAGAAAATTTGGAGATCGGTATATTACATACATATTGTTTTGAAGTGCGGCAAAAGCATAGGCTGTATAGCAAGGTGGAAAAAAAACATTCGTCTTGATACTTTGAAGAAGTGACGATTATAAAACAAAAACAAAAAAAAATTAAAATTTAGTGTTTGTATGGTTGTTAAAATGAGATAGGAGTGTACTTTTTTTGAGTTATTATGATTTAGAAAGTGTTCAAGTAAAGGGGAAATGAAAAAATCCAATCAAATTTGCGGAGTCGGAACGAAGACTTTCCACTTACGCACTCCGTTTGGCTGACAAGATTTATTGTTCATGAAACTTCACAGTAAATCTTGTCAGTAAATTCTCCAACAAAACACGTAAAGTAAAGTGGTCCCAAATCACACACCCAAATCTGCAAACATCCCCTTAGTATAATATCAATATAAGTGGATCAATATATCCGTTCTTAAGCATTCTTAAACATCTCTGAATATTTCCAAAATAGTATCAATTATATTTGTTTTTCGATCGTACATATTAGTTCAAATTCACGCGATAAATTGTGCAATTCAAGGATATGTTCAGTACGATAAAAAAAAAGTCAAATCCAATGAATGTTATTTCAAAATATTTGGTATGCTTAAGAGCAGGGATCCTAATCATTGTTGGGTGGTCCCTCCTTAATTGGAGAGAGGATTTGGAGTTCCCAAGGTTCATTCACCTTGGAGAAAGTCTAAAGACTTGTGGAGTTCCCAAGGTTCATTCATCTTGCATGAATGAATCTTGGAGGAGAAGGTTCATTCCCTTATGGCTATATAAGAAGATGGTTTGGGAGATGTTTGGGTTAATCCTCCCTTGTGATCTTGGTGCTAGAAGTGGTGGTGCTCTTGGTGCTCCTTGCTTGCGGTGTTCTTCCGGGCGGTGCTTGCTTCTACCTCGGGTGCTTCTTCACCAAAGTGTCTTCCATACTTGTGTATGAGAGAGATCCTCTTGAGTGTATCCAAGAGAGAGTTTGTAACTCTGTAATCCCACTATTCTTAGTGGAGGAAGAAAGAAAAGAACTATTGTTGTCCGAGGACGTAGCACATAGCCGAACCTCGTTAATTCTCTTGTCTTTTGTATGTTTGTTTTTCTTTTCTTTTCTCTAGCCTCCGTGTTAAGCGGATAAGCTAAACTTCAACTCATTGTAGCTCCCACGTTAAGCGGGTAAGCTAAACTTCAACTCATTGTAGCTCCCACGTTAAGTGGGTAAGCTATCTCCATCCCAATTAGCGGTATCAGTGCATACCCAACAATTGGTATCAGAGCCACACAAGCTTATTGATCGTGATGGCGGAATCATTGTCTTCTACCTCCTCAACCATGATCAAGCTCACGTCTTCAAACTATTCCATATGGAGGTCGCGGATGGAAGATATCCTCTATTGTAAGGATTTGTACGAAGTGTTACTCTGCAATGGACAGAAGCCAGAAGACAAATCTGAAAAAGATTGGACCATTCTAAATCGAAAAGCTATTGGAGAGATCCGTCCTTGGATCGACCAAAGCGTTTTTTACCATGTTTCCAAAGAAACCGATGCTCATCAAATGTTGATAAAGTTAGCATCGATGTACGAGCGAGAGACTCCTCAAAACAAAGCGTCACTCATTCGACGTTTGGTGAACCTGAAATACAAAGACGGACGAAGTGTTTCTGAACACTTGAGTGATTTCCAAGAGTTGGTAAATCAACTTTCAACCATGAAGCTGGTGCTGGAAGATGAGCTATTGGCACTTTTGCTACTCAGCTCGTTGCCGGATAGTTGGAACACACTTGTGGTTTCCTTAAGCAACTCCGCTCCTCAAGGCGTCATCACTTTAACCTTAGTGAAGGATAGTTTATTGAATGGAGAAGCGAGGCGGAAAGAACAAGGCATAACAACCGAGTCAGATGCTCTTGTTTCTGAGAATCGTGGAAGAACTCATCAAAGAAAATTCCACAATCGTGACCGCTCCAAAAGCAGGCCAAAAGATCATTCCAGAGGCGCTTTCAAACCAAGAAAAGAGATAGAATGCTTTCATTGTGGCCTTAAGGGTCATATGAAAAGAGAATGCAGAAAACTCAAAAAGGAAAAGAGAAATGAATCAAATGAGAAGAATGAAGTCAAAGACACAACTGCCACTGCTTCAAAAGGCGATGAGATAATCATCGTTTGTGATGATGGTCTGGTTAATCTAACCTCTCAAGATTCATGCTGGATTGTAGACTCTGGTGCATCATTCCATGTTACTTCCAGAAAGGAATTTTTCACAACCTACACAAGCGGAGACTTCGGAAATATGAGGATGGAAAATGAAAAAGTTTCCAAGATTGTAGAAAAAGGAGAAATAGCTCTTGAGACCAACACTGGCTGCCCTTTGATTCTCAAGAATGTGAGACATGTTCCAGACATGCGTCTCAACTTGATATCCACTGGCATAATGGATGATGAAGGCTACACCAATGTGTTTGGTGGAGGCAAATAGAAACTCAGCAAAAACTCCCTAGAGGGAAGAAGGAGAACACACTCTATACGACATATGTTAAGATCAACAATCAGCATGTTAATGCAGCAATCGACCAATCAGGATCAACGATTGGGTTATGGCACAAGCAACTGGGTCATATGAGTGAGAAGGGATTGCAAATTCTAGCCAAAAGAGAGGTATTTACCGGGCTGAAATCGAAAGGTACACCTCTTGAACCTTGTACTGATTGTTTGGCTGGAAAACAACATAGAGTTTCTGTCACCCTCACTTTTCCCAGTTAGGGGTAAAATGATAATTTTCTATTTTATAATATTTTTGGAAATTTTATTTCATGAATATTATTATTTAATTATTATAGGAGTCGGGTTCGAATTTTATCGCATTCCGAGTTAATTCGGGACCCCGGTGAATTTTGACTTGAGTCGTAATTAGCATGTTATTTAACCATGGTCCACCACACTTAACTTTTAGGGTTAGGAGTTTGGACTAATCACATATGAGTATCTAAGCTTAATTATGATTTTTATTTAATTTTAGCAATTTCCGAAACCAAATTTGAGACTTAACTTAGCCTAGAAGCAAGGGAGGGGCAAACTTGTAATTACAAGTGCCCCTACCCTATCCCTCCATGGCTGGCCACATAAGGTCACCCCTCCACCTCTCATTTCTTCACCACTAAGTTTCCTTCCTCTCTCTTCATTTCTTTTCTTTCCAACTCCTTCTTCCTCTTCCAAATCCATTTTTAGGTATGCTTTTAAACCCTTACAAATTCTCATATTTCATTTATTCCTTCACATAAATTAGAGAGGGGACCATTCTCTACAAGTTGACCCTAGATTTGGTAGGTTCCCCTAAAATCTAGTTTAAGAATTATTTATGGATTTATCCTTTTTAGAGAGGTATATATATATATATATATATATATATATATATATATATATATATATATATATATATATATATATATATATTTTAATATATATATATATATATATATATATATATATATATATATATATATATATATATATATATATATGCACACACACTCCCACACACACACACACATATATATATATATATATATATATATATATATATATATATATATATATATATATATATATATATATATATATATATATATATATATATATATATATGTGTGTGTGTGTGTGGGAGTGTGTGTGCATATATATATATATATATATATATATATATATATATATATATATATATATATATATATATGTGTGTGGGAGTGTGTGTGCATATATATATATATATATATATATATATATATATATATATATATATATATATATATATATATATATATATATACATGTGTATTTGTGTGTGTAGGGGAGAGTGGTAGTGGTGTTGAGAGTGTGTATTTATATGTGTGGGAGTGTGTGTGCATATATATATATATATATATATATATATATATATATATATATATATATATATGTGTGTGTGTGTGTGTGTGTGTGTGTGTGTGTGTGTCTCTCTCTCTCTCTCTCTCTCTATATATATATATATATATGTATATATATATATATATATATATATATATATATATATATATATGTATTTGTATTTGTGTATGTAAATATGTATGTGTGAGAGTGTGTATTTACATATATGGAGAGGGAAGAATGAGAGATTAGTGTGTGTGTGTGAGTGTCTCTATATCTATATATATATATATGGATATGGATGTGAGAGATCGAGAGAGATTTAGAGAGGAATTGAGAGAGATTGGGAGGAAGAGATTGAGAGTTTAGAGAGAAAAATAGAGGGAGAATGAGTGAGAGAAGTAAAGGGGAAGAGGGAGGGCACCACAGCAGCAAGGGGGCTGCTGCCCCCCCCCCCCCCCCCCCAAAAAAAAACAACCCCAAAAACAGCAGCAGCAGTAGCAAAAATTGCAGCAGCAGCCACAACAGTTTAGCACCCTTTTAGGCCCCCTTTTTGACCCCCGTAACCCCCCGTATATACCCCCATATATATACTAATATATATACATATATATACCCTATTATTAGCTCTATATAACCCTAATAAACCCACTAGAATAACCCCCAAAACTTGTCCCAAGAGAGTGTGAAAAGTATAGGTTGAAGAGAGTTTGAGTGAGTGAGTTAAAGGGGGTGAGTTAGATTTGGTAATAGGGTGAATTTGAGTTCCGTAATTCGGAACGCATTGAAACTTGGAGGGAACTTAGATAATGTGATTTAGATTTTGTGGGTAGGCTTCGGAGTTGGAATCGGGGTTGCGTGTGGGTTCGGGGAGACGGTATCGCACCGCACCATCCCGTATCTTGAAATATTCAAGATAACGGGTAAACGGGCGATACGGACCGTAAGATGGACTGGATGTCCACTTACCCTAGAAAACTTGGTAGGTAATGGTTGTATAGGCTAGCACCCTACTACCCTAGGAAGCACAGAGTGGAATTCCTAAGGGAAGGCCACTTGGCGTCAAGTTAGAACGGTTTAAGGGTAAATGTTAAGGGGTAATCGGGTAATTTCGAGATACGGAGTTCGGATATTCGGATTGACTTGAAACTTGGGTGGCATATTGGGTACACCCTACAAATGTCATATTTGAGCCGATTTGGCTCGGTTGACCCAGAGTTGACTTTTTACCCAAAAGTCAACCGTGAGTCAACACTTTGTCTAGATTTGACCAAATCCAAACCAGAGTTGACCAGTTGACCAAAAGTCAACTATTGGTCAACATTTGACCAGTTTGACCTAGGATTGACCTAGAGTTGACCTAGAGTTGACTAGAGTTGACCAGGGTTGACCAGTTGACCAAAAGTCAACTGTAGGCCAACTCTTGACCCCGTTTAACTTTCTTCGACTTGTTTTGACCTGTGATGATTGGTATGACCTAGGGTTGACTTGGTCTGGCTTAAATTGACTTGATATAACTTGATTTGACCTAGATTTGACTTGACAGGACTTAGTGTGACTCAGTGAGACCTAGTTTGACCTAGATTGCATATCATTCATTGTGAATCATTCTTAAACTTGTTTAAACCTAAATTAACATACAGTATCTCATCTTTAGGTTTCTGATTACCGCTCTGAGCATTGATATACCCTACAGCTCAGGACAGCAGGCGAGTACATTTACTGATAGTTTTTATTGTCTTGATATCTGCTATATCCGATTCAGTTGTAGTGTCTTACTCGATTCCAGTCACGATAGTTCACGGACTAGTATACGTTGGATCATGACATGAGATGTTGTTCCTGGATTTTCTTGGTATATATGTACATTTCCTGTCTTGTTTTCTGTACTTGTATAGACACCGATTCCTGAGAGGGAGTAGCTATCCTCTTAGGGAATCCCGTGTCATGACGTGTCATGTCCAGGTCCATTATACTACTCGGGGATGGAGAATTATTAGGAGTTATGTGATCAAAGCCCCATGTCACTATTTTGCTTGCGCCACTCTCACCTCACGTAGAGTGTAGCAGATACCTCCATGTCCATGTTATCCAGGTTGGCCGACATGGCTTTTCGTTGAGGTCACCGCGGATTGCCGGGCCAAGTGGATAACCCTACCATGATTCCCTTGATGATCACATATCGCTCTAATAATTCAAGGCACGTTTTATATTTACTTATCTTATCATATATCCTGTTCTGTTCTACATTCAGTACTTTTTCACCATACCATGATATTCAGTTACTCACATGTTCTACATGTCTTTATACTGTACCTTGATTGGAGACTAAGTTCTGCTCGGGAGAAGGGTTATAACCCCAGTCCTTGTTTGGTTTAAGGGTTGTAGCTCAGCTTTCGAACGGTTTCCAAGTCTTCATATATCTTTGTCTTATAGTTCATTATACTGTCTTTTATAGAATTTGTCAATTCACATGGAACTGCTGTTAGTGCTTGTACTTGCTCATTTTCCTGACAGAATACTGTTATGATATATTACAGATGACTCTGAGGCAGACTGCTCGACCTATTATGGGCTCGAGTCAGATGGAGTAGCCCAGGACCGTGGCCTTATAGTAGAGCCACTAGATTTTGTACTTCCGGAGTAGTGTAGATTATCTAGGTTTGACTGGACTGCGATCCAGCTAGTATTATCAGACTGTAGCTTCTATGTTATATTTTGAGACCCTGTGATGTTGTATATATCTGGGCTTGTGTTGGACACTGGACTTATTTACTATTTCATCTATCATATATTTTCCTTTCGTGCTATCTATCCTAGTTTGTTTTTGTGATTGAGACTGTATTGCTATGTCACCTCCATTCGGAGTGTATATACTGTACAGGTACCTTTATACTGTTTAGTGTAGTTTTGTAGACAACCTAGACAGTGTTCTACCGTCGATGCTGCGGCGTAGGCTGGACGTAACCACATACTCGTTCCCCTAATCAGGGTGCGGGTCGTGACAGTTTCATTTCATTATAAGACTGCAACTAGAAAACCCAATGTACTGGATGTTGTTTACTCTGATGTTTGTGGGCCTATGACTACTAACACTCTTGGTGGTGCAAGATACTTTGTCACCTTCATCGATGATCATTCCAGGAAGGTATGGGCATATGCAATCAAATCCAAAGATCAAGTCTTTGATGTGTTCAAGCAGTTTCACGCCAGCGTTGAACGTGAGACTAGTACGACTCTGAAGTGCATCCGTATTGATAATGGTGGAGAGTACATAGGAGACTTCAGAATCTATTGCAAGAATAATGGGATCAGACATGAAAGATCGGTTCCAAGGACCCATCAGCACAACGGATTGGCGGAGAGGATGAACATAACGATCGTTGAGCGGATCAGAACCATGTTATCTTACTCCAAGCTGCCAAAAGGATTCTGGGGTGAAGCATTAATGACAGCAGTTCACTTAATCAACTTGTCTCCATCAGCTCCACTCAATGGTGATGTACCGAACAAGTTCTGGACAGAAAAAAATGTGTCCTACCAATACTTGAAGGTGTTTGGGTGTAGAGCATTTGTGCACATTCCCAAAGACGAGAGGTCTAAGCTTGATGTCAAATCAAAAGAATGCATTTTTCTTGGCTATGGAGATGAAGAGTTCGGCTACAGACTCTGGGATCCTGTCAATAAGAAGATTGTCAGAAGCAGAGATGTGGTCTTCTTCGAAGATCAAACTATTGAAGATTGTTAGAAGGGAGAAAATGTTGATAGCTCCAGGAAATTTCCTGTCAACCTAAATCCAGTGTCTCGGCCCCGGGAACAAAGGGAAGATCCGGTCGAGAACAATGAAGCTGAAATCCATGATCATGTCGAGGACAATCATGATGATGATATTGTACATGAAAATGTTCAAAAAGAGCAAGCTCCCGAAGGACCTCTGAGAAGATCAAACAGACAACCGAAGCCTAACAGCCTCTACAGTCCACAATAGTATGTATTGCAAACAGATGCAGAAGAACCTGAAAACTATCAAGAAGCCGTGACACACGAGAAAAAGGGGGAGTGGCTGGAAGCCATGTGTAGCACCCAGTTTCCCAAATGAGGGTGATTTTGAAATTTTGTGTTTATAATTATTTTAATAATAATATTTAATTCATGATATAATTTTTGGTGATTTTAAATCATTTTAAAATTATTTAAATCAATGACTTGTGGTTTTGACGTTTTGCTAGTGAAACCCTAGAGACAGTTTGACCTAGAGCCTAACCATGTGATTATGATATTTTAATGTCATTTTTGACCTAAAGATATTTTTGTATTTGACCTCTTTGAATAATTTTGATATTATTTTATTATTTATGATATTGTTTTGGGGTTATTTGAGTCGGGTTCAAATTTCAACTCAATCCGACTTGAAACGGGGACCCGGGGGTAGTTTGACTCTAGTGGGACCCACACACTAGTTAGGCATGGCCCACATGATATTAAATTTAGTCCACATGATAGAAATATTTTAGTTAGAGGTTAGACTAATTATTATGGATAAGATTAGTGTGATTAGAGACTTTAGAATGACTAATTTAGCCCCAACCAATTAGCCCTTTCCTAATACTCATAGAATAGGTTAGTGGGGGCATTTTGGATCTTACCATAATAGGACAAATAGTCCCATATGGCCAGCCACTTTGGGAGAGGATAGGCTCAAGTTCATTTCATTATTCTCATCCACTCTCTCTCTCTTGTTCTTCTCCAAATTCCTAGAGAGCAATTCCTAGCAATTTCTCCACCAAATCCTTCCATTTCGCCACCAAATCTTCTTCTTTCCTTCTCCATTCTAGCCAAGGAGGAAGCTACCCAAGTTTGGGAGGATTCGGAGCTCGTTCGTGTCCTTTTGGAATCTCTACGTGTCGGTGTCGCTCCGGGAAGGCTTTTCTTCGATTCGATCTACCGGGAGGTATAAATCCCTTCTCTTTTTCATTTCCTCATACATATAGGTCTATTTTGAACCCATAGGAATGACCCTCATGGTTGTATCTCCATTTGTGTCTATTTCGTGTCCATTTGGAGGTCATAGGAGTGTCCTTTGTGTTGTGGTTGTGTCCATGTGGGAAAATCCCAAATTTGGACACACTATGTGTTGTTGTTATGTATGAATGAACTATTACATGTTTAATCTCATATTTTTGTATTGGAGATGTGTTCTATAGTGTCTCATATATATATATATATATTAGTGTAGAGAGTGAGTTCTTGATATATTATGTTATATACTTGTGTTCTTTTGTCTCAAACTACCCAAATCCGTCATAATTTTTATCCACGTTTTTAATTTCAGCACTAACTTAGAATTGTCATAACTTCTAGCGCAAAGCTCGGTTTAGTCTTCCGTTTTTTTTAAAAAGAAGCGTATTGAAGTTAGCTTTCCAAAAACATGTATTAGTAGGCCTAATTCATTCTGTAACTTTTTGGAGAATTATTTGAGTGTCAGCTGTACGAAAGACAAACGCGTTCTCGGCATTTTCGCGATTTCGGGAGTTTCCGGAAACGAAAACACGATCCGTTTAAAGTTTCGGAAAGCTAACACATAGATCTATAACATACTTTAATCCTAGAATTTAATTCATGCTGAGTTGGTACAGTATTAATTATTAGTAGGAGGTACTATTCGGCATATGCATTTTGTGCACCCTTGTGTGTAATATAATGTTCTATTTGATTTTAATCCATGTTAATGTATATATATTATGTAACTAAATAAAGAATGCAAGCATGAGTAAATGGTTAAATAAATGATGTATGAGATGTAAGTATCCTATCTAATGTAAGCATGTATAAGTATGGCTTGTAATGAATATGTAGGTTCTATAGTATGTAATGTATGGTGCATATAGTAGTGCAAGAGAATAAATGAATGATGAATGAATGCAAGCATGAATGTAATGTAATAATAGATATAATGTATGCAATATACAAGTTAATGAGATGTAATGTTCTATGTTAACACAAATCCTATATTACCTCATGTACCCCTTATACTATGTTGACACTATCACACTTGACACTTTGTTCACTTACACTTTGATATGTATACACTATGTATGCCCATTTAACCCTCACTTGCCCCTTTTGCCATGTTCACATACACACACATAGCCTCTTAAATAAGTATTTATGAATATAGTTAACTTAGCTATGTATGTATATTATATATATGTTAGCATATTGTATTATAATATATAAGTTTATACAGCCATTTGAAATGCCATGATTATAGACCTAATGTTGAATACCAATATATGCATATGTATATATGTGTAGACATATATAGCTTAAAGTAATAGATTACCTAGTGTATATCTAATATGAATTCTTGCCTATTTGAGTATTGAATAATTGCATGCTAGATAGAGTTGGGTGTATGTTGGCTTGTATAGCCTTGTATTGATGTGTGCTTGCTAGGATAGTCTTGGTTAGGCCTAGTAAGACTTGCTGGGTTAGGACATGACCTAGTTTGACTAGTGCAGTTGACCAGAGTTGACCAAGGGTTGACTCTGGCCTAGTTTGACCTAGATTCATGTAGAATGCATTGTAGTACTTTATATTACCCTTCTGGACATGTTGTGACTTGTGCTGTTCTAATTAGGAGCCAGACACCTCTCCTCGGACAGTATCTTTATCTTGGACATTCAGATATCAGGCGAGTACATTCTCTGATCATTTCATATCTTGTTTAGGATTATATTTCCTGCTTTAGATTACTTTACATGATGCTGACACGTTGGAAACACGGATTAGTACTATATGGATCTTGTTGTGCGATGTTATCCCCTTAGCGGATACATCGGGTATTCGTGTTCGTGTACTTTATCGTGAGCATCGTGTACTCCTTGTATTCGTGACATTCGTGTACAAATCGTGTGAAATCGTGTATATTCATGTATTCACATGATCTCGTGTGCGACTATACTTCGTGTGCAATAACATAACTTAGCTTGATCCTTGTGTATTGATTGGGGCGGGGGAGTAGAAGTGGTTATGTAATCAATCCAGTAGATTACTCGTGTACAACCTATGTAGATTACTCGTGTACAACATAATGCCGTTTACATAACCATCTTGTGCTCTGAATCACTAGTCACTGATAATTCTCTATATATTGTAGCTATTTACTTACAGTCTCTCTCTTTTTCATCATGTTATTTCTTCAGATCCTGTATCTTACTCTCTAGCATGTTTATATTTCCTAACCTGTTATGATATTATTGAGATGTACCGTACTCGCTCCTGTCCTGACTGGACCCGTTGATAAATTTTACAGATAGCTTGGAGATTGCCTGCTAGCCTAGAGGAGACATATTAGAGGTTGTTTGGATAGTTATTTCAATTGTCTGGAGTTGTATTTACTTTATGGATTACTGTATCTGAGTTGGAGATTTGAGATGTATTTCTGGATTTGTGTATCTTAGACACTTAGATTTCTCTCTGTTGTACCTCTTCTGGATTTCATATTTTATCTATCCTTATCATGCTCTACCTTAGATGTGATTGAGTCTGTACCTGCTATGTCACCCCCATTCGGGGAGTATAAACTGCTTAGCCTTATACTGTTAGATGCATGAGACCTAGGACAGCGTTCTACCGCCGACACTGCGGCGTAGGCTGGACGTACCCACTTCTCGTGCCCTAACTCTAGGGTGCGGATCGTAACACATTTTTAGTGGTGGCCCATGCAGGTCGAGATTCGCATTAGTACGATTTCGTAGTTGCGCAATGACTTAGTTGTACTACTACGAGCCTGCTATAGGATATATAAATTAAGATGTTAGGATGATAGGATACTCAATCACTGTTAGGATACCTTGAGAGATTCCTGGGATGACCCTTGAGAATCTCATTTTGAATTCCGATTTAAACTCCTTTTCCTTGTTTTGATTCACCTTTTTTCTTGATTTGAATTTGATTTTGTGGATTCATTGTAGAACTTTGAATCCTGGTATTAGTTGATGATTTTGATAAAATTTTATAGTTGTTGATTTAATTTTGTATTTAGATTAATATTTTCAAATCCAAGGTACTCAATCACACTTAGGATTCTTTGAGAGATTTCTGGGACGACCCCTGAGAAACTCATTTTGAACTTCAATTGAAATTCTTTTTTCTCTTGTTTGGATTCACCCTCATTCCTTGCTATTGAATTTAAGCTTGATGGGTTCCTCTCGTTTGAACCGATGAGAAGGAACATATCTTCATTATTCTTTCTCGCCATTATTCCCTTGCATTCTTATTTACCTCTTATCTTAAACTCTGTCTCATTACATTAATTACCCATATCTTGTCGTCCCTACCAGATGTACTTCGAAACCCTTGAATCTTCGTATCTTTTACATGGGTAAGGCTAAGGAAGTGACATAAATTATGTAGCTCAGAGAAGACGTAACTGGTTATTTTATGATGATATAATTAAAGGAAATCAAATGTGGAGTGTTCCATATGGAAACTTGAGATAGAAATATGGTAAAGGTCTCGAATAGAATAAAGAGATGTATACTGTCAATCTGGAAACAATTACATTTAGAGAAATTTTGGGGTTATGAGATAGTTTATAGGTGTATTCAAAACTAATGAAGATATCCGAGGTCAACCTAGCTTTGAGAACTTGGAAAATCTTGGTTATTGATTATGGGAAAAACTTTTACTCTGAGGCTATGTAGAAGGTTAGTAATGGAAAAGAGAAATTAATTGTGTTTAATAAGGATATTAAACAAGATGTTGAGAGGAAATGACTAGGGATAGAGAGAACACAAAGTTATGGAAGTTTAGAGATTGTTGTGAAATATTTTTAGGAGAATAATATTCAAGGGTGTATGTCGAAGAAAATACGAAAGTTGATTTTATGATGGAAGATAAGTTTTGTAAGGCCTAGAGATTTAAATTAAATAATACGAGGAGAAAAATTTGAACAAGTTCAAGGAATTCGTAAACGGGATTTAGAGATTTTGGGTTAAATTTAAGACAAGGTGAAAGAACTTGGAAATTTAAATAAATGGTTAATGTTGATTCCTAAATGTGAGGGCTGTGCTTCACGAGTGGTATTTGGAAATTGGGAATTACCTACGGTAGTCATGGTAAGGGTTTAAGTAAAGGTTAAATTTTTATATGGAGACTGGTGAGGTAAAGATATGATTGGCAAGTAACGACCAGATGAACTTAAGAGTATCAGAAGCAGATGACTAACTCGATCTTCATTATTTTTGTGCATTAATTACCACCTCTTGAACTCCCACTTTCTAATTGAGATCCTTTGACGTTCCTTATCGTGACTTTGATATTCGAAATGTAATACTAGCTGTTACCCTCCAACAAATCTTATATGCCAGACCTAGACGAGCTCACCTTCATGTAGGTATATCATGTCCCACTAAAACCCGTCTTCTTGTACTCTATTTTCTTGATATGATTTTCTGGTCAACTGGCTAAACTATAACCTCTACCATTATACTAAATTTCTTCTTATTTTAATTAGAAATCCAGCCTTGACTCAATTCTTTCGACCCGACATGTGATGGTGTTCTGCTTGTTTCCTTAGATGCTTAACCTTGTACCTTATCTGATTACTTGACCCGTTTGGTTAAGAACCTTGGACTATGTAATTCCTTTCATCATTACCACCCTTATATCTTGTGCTGCTAAATTAGCCTTAGTTTTGCAAGCTTATCTATTTTCGAGCTTGGTCATGACATATTTTATTGGGTGGCCACCCACTAACATATTGTCTAATCAGAACCGGTACATGATGGTCTGATCAACCTATTGTACTTTGGTTCGCTTTTTCATGTATCAATCTACGAGAATGGAGACATAGTTAAACTTGACCCTAGAGTCTCATTCGCGACAGCCTTGACAATTCTCCTTGAAATCTTTTCATCGCCTATGAACCTCGTATTCGTACTCAGTCGAATTAAATTTAATCATGACCTGAATCTCCATCATTGGATGCTCGTGCTCATGCTTTGATTTCATTGATTTCCCTTCTTGCCCAAATCTCGTTTTATCCCGAAATTGATCAACTTAGATCGTGTCAAGATAAAAATCTATTTGTGATTTATTGTGCCTAAATTTTCAATTTTTGCCATTTTATGGAATAGTAACCTTTTAATAATTTTTTTAGTTGCTTGTTAATGACAAATTTTTATATAGGATGGTAGACAGCCTTACAACCTTGATGATTGTTGTTCCCTTACCTTTCTAATTAGGACACCCTAGATTGTTTGTGTGTTGATTAGTACTGTTTTGACCTAGAATGATTAGTGTACCTAGGTGAGACTTCCAACTGCTATGGTATGCCCTGACCTTGTATACTATTCCTTCAAATTGCATGATTTAGATAAATTTTCTTAAGACCTTGATTGTTGGGAAATAGGGACGTCACCCCATTAATATCTGTTGTAGATATATATAGGTTAGTCCTTGATGTGGGGATGTGTGTCTATAAACATGTAGCTTATGAGATTTATGAGAGATTGTAGTATCAGCCTTGATAGGATGTACTAGTCTTTTGGTGAGTATAAATGTGTTATGAGAGATAGACGCCTATATGTCTTAGTAATGCATCGTTCCTATGGTAATAGAATGTATTAATAGATGGTTAATAGGAAGATAATAGTTTGAGCATACCTATAGCCTATGATCAGTTTCTTTTTATCCTTAGTTAAGACCACTTTAAAATAGGTCCAGTCCCTTGGATGTGGGTTCCAGTCCATATTTTATTGAAGTTCCATTACCGCCGTACAGCAGAGCAGTATTGGAGGTATTCCTAGATTGACACTTTTTAGATGTCCGTTTATTATTCCAGTGTTAGAAAGTGTTACCTTAGATATTGGGTATGTTAGAGGCTCTAGAAGGAGTACTATCGATCTTAAATTTCGAGGACGAAATTTTTTTAAGGTGGGTAGAGTTGTAGCACACAGTTTCCCAAATGAGGGTGATTTTAAAATTTTGTGTTTATAATTATTTTAATAATAATATTTAATTCATGATATGATTTGTGGTGATTTTAAATCATTTTAAAATTATTTAAATCAATGACTTGTGGTTTTGACGTTTTGCTAGTGAAACCCTAGAGACTGTTTGACCTAGAGCCTAACCATGTGATAATGTCATTTTTGGCCTAAGGATATTTTTGCATTTGACCTCTTTGAATTATTTTGATATTATTTTATTATTTATGATATTGTTTTGGGGTTATTTGAGTCGGGTTCGAATTTCAACTCAATCTGACTTGAAACGGAGACCCAGGGGTAGTTTGACTCTAGTGGGACCC
The DNA here is from genome assembly GCA_029216955.1 of Iris pallida. Lineage (NCBI taxonomy): Eukaryota > Viridiplantae > Streptophyta > Magnoliopsida > Asparagales > Iridaceae > Iris > Iris pallida. The sequence goes on from JANAVB010022593.1 coordinate 1,903,053, forward strand.
ACACACTAGTTAGGCATGGCCCACATGATATTAAATTTAGTCCACATGATAGAAATATTTTAGTTAGAGGTTAGACTAATTATTATAGATAAGGTTAGTGTGATTAGAGACTTTAGAATGACTAATTTAGCCCCAACCAATTAGCCCTTTCCTAATACTCATAGAATAGGTTAGTGGGGGCATTTTGGACCTTACCATAATAGGACAAATAGCCCCATATGGCCAGCCACTTTGGGAGAGGATATGCTCAAGTTCATTTCATTATTCTCATCCACTCTCTCTCTCTTGTTCTTCCCCAAATTCCTACAGAGCAATTCCTAGCAATTTCTCCACCAAATCTTTTTATTTTGCCACCAAATCTTCTTCTTTTCTTCTCCATTCTAGCCAAGGAGGAAGCTACCCAAGTTTGGGAGGATTCGGAGCTCGTTCGTGTCCTTTTGGAATCTCTACGTGTCGGTGTCGCTCCGGGAAGGCTTTTCTTCGATTCGATCTACCGGGAGGTACAAATCCCTTCTCCTTTTCATTTCCTCATACATATAGGTCTATTTTGAACCCATAGAAATGACCCTCATGGTTGTATCTCCATTTGTGTCCATTTCGTGTCCATTTGGAGGTCATAGGAGTGTCCTTTGTGTTGTGGTTGTGTCCATGTAGGAAAATCCCAAATTTGGACACACTATGTGTTGTTGTTATGTATGAATGAACTATTACATGTTTAATCTCATATTTTTGTATTGGAGATGTGTTCTATAGTGTCTCATATATATATATATATATATATTAGTGTAGAGAGTGAGTTCTTGATATATTATGTTATATACTTGTGTTCTTTTGTCTCAAACTACCCAAATCCGTCATGATTTTTATCCACGTTTTTAATTTCAGCCATAACTTAGAAATGTCATAACTTCTGGCTCAAAGCTCGGTTTAGTCTTCCATTTTTTTTAAAAGAAGCGTATTGAAGTTAGCTTTCCAAAAACATGTATTAATAGGCCTAATTCATTCTGTAACTTTCTAGAGAATTATTTGAGTGTCAGCTGTACGAAAGAAAAATGCGTTCTCGGTGTTTTCGCGATTCCGGGAGTTTCCGGAAACAAAAACACGATCCGTTTAAAGTTTCGGAAAGCTAACACATAGATCTATAACATACTTATTCCTAGAATTTAATTCATGCTGAGTTGGTACAGTATTGATTATTAGTAGGAGTTACTATTCGGCATATGCATTTTGTGCACCCTTGTGTGTAATATAATGTTCTATTTGATTTTAATCCATGTTAATGTATATATATTATGTAACTAAATAGAGAATGCAAGCATGAGTAAATGGTTAAATAAATGATGTATGAGGTGTAAGTATCCTATCTAATGTAAGCATGTATAAGTATGGCTTGTAATGAATATGTAGGTTCCATAGTATGTAATGTATGGTGCATATAGTAGTACAAGAGAATAAATGAATGATGAATGAATGCAAGCATGAATGTAATGTAATAATAGATATAATATATGCAATATACAAGTTAATGAGATGTAATGTTCTATGTTAACACAAATCCTATATTACCTCATGTACCCCTTACACTATGTTGACACTATCACACTTGACACTTTGTTCACTTACACTTTGATATGTATACACTATGTATGCCCATTTAACCGTCACTTGCCCCTTTTGCCATGTTCACATACACACACATAGCCTCTTAAATAAGTATTTATGAATATAGTTAACTTAGCTATGTATGTATTTTATATATATGTTAGCATATTGTATTATAATATATAAGTTTATACAGCCATTTGAAATGCCATGATTATAGACCTAATGTTGAATACCAATATATGCATGTGTATATATGTGTAGACATGTATAGCTTAAAGTAATAGATTACCTAGTGTATATCTAATGTGAATTCTTGCCTATTTGAGTATTGAATAATTGCATGCTATATAGAGTTGGGTGTATGTTGGCTTGTATAGCCTTGTATTGATGTTTGCTTGCTAGGATAGTCTTGGTTAGGCCTAGTAAGACTTGCTGGGTTAGGACATGACCTAGTTTGACTAGTGCAGTTGACCAGAGTTGACCAAGGGTTGACTCTGGCCTAGTTTGACCTAGATTCATGTAGAATGCATTATAGTGCTTTATATTACCCTTCTGGACATGTTATGACTTGTGCTGTTCTAATTAGGAGTCAGACACCTCTCCTCGGACAGTATCTTTACCTTGGACATTCAGATATCAGGCGAGTACATTCTCTGATCATTTCATATCTTGTTTAGGATTATATTTCCTGCTTTAGATTACTTTACATGATGCTGACACGTTGGAAACACGGATTAGTACTATATAGATCTTGTTGTGCGATGTTATCCCCTTAGCGGATACATCGGGTATTCGTGTTCGTGTACTTTATCGTGAGCATCGTGTACTCCTTGTATTCGTGACATTCGTGTACAAATCGTGTAAAATCGTGTATATTCATGTATTCACATGATCTCGTGTGCGACTATACTTCGTGTGCAATAACATAACTTAGCTTGATCCTTGTGTATTGATTGGGACGGGAGAGTAGAAGTGGTTATGTAATCAATCCAGTAGATTACTCGTGTACAACCTCTGTAGATTACTCGTGTACAACATCGTGCCATTTACATAACCATCTTGTGCTCTGAATCACTAGTCACTGATAATTCTCTATATATTGTAGCTATTTACTTACAGTCTCTCTCTTTTTCATCATATTATTTCTTCAGATCCTGTATCTTACTCTCTAGCATGTTTATATTTCCTAACCTGTTATGATATTGTTGAGATGTACTGTACTCGCTCCTGTCCTGACTGGACCCGTTGATAAATTTTACAGATAGCTTGGAGATTGCCTGCTAGCCTAGAGGAGACATATTAGAGGTTGTTTAGATAGTTATTTCAATTGTCTGGAGTTGTATTTACTTTATGGATTACTGTATCTGAGTTGGAGATTTGAGATGTATTTCTGGATTTGTGTATCTTAGACACTTAGATTTCTCTCTGTTGTACCTCTTTTGGATTTCATGTTTTATCTATCCTTATCATGCTCTACCTTAGATGTGATTGAGTCTGTACCTGCTATGTCACCCCCATTCGGAGAGTATAAACTGTTTAGCCTTATACTGTTAGATGCATGAGACCTAGGACAGTGTTCTACCGCCGACACTGCGGCGTAGGCTGGACGTACCCACTTCTTGTGCCCTAACTCTAGGGTGCGGGTCGTGACACCATGCAAGATGAGATGAAGTCCTTGTATGAGAATCACACTTATAATTTGGTAAAATTACCAAAAGGAAGAAGGGCACTCAAGCACAAATGGGTGTATAAGCTGAAGACAGAAGAAAACAAATCACAACCAAGATACAAGGCGAGGCTAGTTGTGAAAGGTTTTAGTCAGAAGCAAGGAATTGACTATGAAGAGATTTTTTCACCAGTGGTGAAGATGACATCTATCAGAGTAGTGCTCAGCTTGGCTGCAAGTCTAAATCTAGAAGTGGAACAACTAGATGTGAAGACTGCATTCCTTCACGGAAAGATTGAAGAAGAAATCTACATGGAGCAGCCAGAGGGTTTCAAAGTCAAAGGAAAAGAAGATCTAGTCTATCGACTAAAGAAGAGCCTGTATGGACTAAAACAGGCACCACGCCAATGGTATAAGAAGTTTGATCTCTTCATGACCAAGCAAGGATACTTGAGGACCACTTCTGATCATTGTGTGTTTGTCAAAATGGTGAACTGATTATACTCCTTCTATATGTTGATGATATGTTGATCGTAGGTCGTGACAATGACAAGATCAGCAAGTTAAAGAAAGAGCTCAGCAAGTCCTTTGCAATGAAGGACTTAGGTCCAGCAAAGCAAATTCTCGGTATGCATATCTCTCGTGATCGAAGGAATGGGAAGCTGTGGTTATCACAAGAGCGCTATATCGAGAAGGTGTTGAAGAAGTTCAACATGGACGAGGCAAAGCCTGTAGCAACTCCACTTGCTAATCAATTTTTTCTCAACTCAAGACAGTGTCCTACAAGCAACAAAGAAAAAGAAGAGATGGCATCGGTGCCATATGCCTCAGCAGTTGGCACTCTTATGCATATGATGGTGTGCACTAGACCTGACATGGCACATGCAGTTGGTGTCGTCAGCAGATTCTTATCCAATCTGGAAAAAGAGCATTGGAAAGCGGTGAAGTGGATTTTGAGATACCTCAGAGGTACTTCCAAAATGAGATTGTGCTTTGGAAATGACAAGCCTGTGTTGATTGGGTACACAGATGCAGATATGGCTGGAGATTTTGACTCCAGAAAATCTACTTCAGGATATTTGGTTACTCTTTCAGGGGGAGCTGTGTCTTGGCAGTCAAAGTTACAGAAGTGTGTTGCTCTGTCGACTACAGAAGCAGAATATATCGCAGCGACAGAAGCATGCAAGGAACTACTGTGGATGAGAATATTCCTACAAGAGTTGGGTCAAGAACAACGAGAATATGTTCTTTATTGTGATAGCCAGAGTGCTATCTATTTGAGCAAGAATTCGAGTTTTCACTCGAAGACAAAGCATATTGACGTGAGATATCATTGGATTGGTAACGTGGTGGAATCCAAGCAACTTCAGATTGAGAAGATCCATACCAATGACAACGGCTCAGACATGATGACTAAATTTTTACCTAAAGACAAGCACATCTTTTGTAGAAGTGCAGCTGGTATGACGGAGCCTTCCACTTAAGTCGGAAAGGGAGAAATTGTTGGGTGGTCCCTCCTTAATTGGAGAGAGGATTTGGAGTTCCCAAGGTTCATTCACCTTGGAGAAAGTCTAAAGACTTGTGGAGTTCCCAAGGTTTATTCATCTTGCATGAATGAATCTTGGAGGAGAAGGTTTATTCCCTTATGGCTATATAAGGAGATGGTTTGGGAGATGTTTGGGTTAATCCTTCCTTGTGATCTTGGTGCTAGAAGTGGTGGTGCTCTTGGTGCTCCTTGCTTGCGGTGTTCTTCCGGTGTAGCACCCAGTTTTCCAAATAAGGGTAATTTTGAAATTTCGTGTTTATAATTATTTTAATAATGATATTTAATTCATGATTTGATTTTTGGTGATTTTAAATTATTTTGAAATTATTTAAATCAAAGACTTGTGGTTTTGACGTTTTGCTAGTGAAACCCTAGAGACTGTTTGACCTAGAGCCTAACCATATGATTATGATATTTTAATGTCATTTTTGGCCTAAGGATATTTTTGCATTTGACCTCTTTGAATTATTTTGATATTATTTTATTATTTATGATATTGTTTTGGGGTTACTTGAGTCGGGTTCGAATTTCAACTCAATCCGACTTGAAACGGGGACCCGGGGGTAGTTTGACTCTAGTGGGACCCACACACTAGTTAGACATGGCCCACATGATATTAAATTTAGTCCACATGATAGAAATATTTTAGTTAGAGGTTAGACTAATTATTATGGATAAGGTTAGTGTGATTAGAGACTTTAGAATGACTAATTTAGCCCCAACCAATTAGCACTTTCCTAATACTCATAGAATAGGTTGTGGGGGCATTTTGGACCTTACCATAATAGGACAAATAGCCCATATGGCCAGCCACTTTGGGAGAGGATAGGCTCAAGTTCATTTTATTATTCTCATCCACACTCTCTCTCTTGTTCTTCCCCAAATTCCTAGAGAGCAATCCCTAGCAATTTCTCCACCAAATCCTTCCATTTTGCCACCAAATCTTCTTCTTTTCTTCTCCATTCTAGCCAAGGAGGAAGCTACCCAAGTTTAGGAGGATTCGAAGCTCGTTCGTGTCCTTTTGGAATCTCTACGTGTCGGTGTCGCTCCGGGAAGGCTTTTCTTCGATTCGATCTACCGGGAGGTATAAATCCCTTCTCCTTTTCATTTCCTCATGCATATAGGTCTATTTTGAACCCATAGGAATGACCCCCATGGTTGTATCTCTATTTGTGTCCATTTCGTGTCCATTTGGAGGTCATAGGAGTGTCCTTTGTGTTGTGGTTGTGTCCATGTGGGAAAATCCCAAATTTGGACACACTATGTGTTATTGTTATGTATGAATGAATTATTACATGTTTAATCTCATATTATTGTATTGGAGATGTGTTCTATAGTGTGTCATATATATATATATTAGTGTAGAGAGTGAGTTCTTGATATATTATGTTATATACTTGTGTTCTTTTATCTCAAACTACCCAAATCCGTCATGATTTTTATCCACATTTTTAATTTCAGCCCTAACTTAGAAATATCATAACTTCTAGCTCAAAGCTCGGTTTAATCTCCCGTTTTTTTTAAAAGAAGCGTATTGAAGTTAGCTTTCCAAAAACATATAATAATAGGCCTAATTCATTCTGTAACTTTCTGGAGAATTATTTGAGTGTCAGCTGTACAAAAGACAAACGCGTTTTCGGTGTTTTCGCGATTCCGGGAGTTTTCGGAAACGAAAATGCGATCCGTTTGAAGTTTCGGAAAGCTAACACTTAGATCTATAACATACTTTAATCCTAGAATTTAATTCATGCTGAGTTGGTACAGTATTGATTATTAGTAGGAGTTACTATTCGGCATATGCATTTTGTGCACCCTTGTGTGTAATATAATGTTCTATTTGATTTTAATCCATGTTAATATATATACATTATGTAACTAAATAGAGAATGCAAGCATGAGTAAATGATTAAATAAATGATGTATGAGGTGTAAGTATCCTATCTAATGTAAGCATGTATAAGTATGGCTTGTAATGAATATGTAGGTTCCATAGTATGTAATGTATGGTGCATATAGTAGTACAAGAGAATAAATGAATGATGAATGAATGCAAGCATGAATGTAATGTAATAATAGATGTAATGTATGCAATATACAAGTTAATGAGATATAATGTTCTATGTTAACACAAATCCTATATTACCTTATGTACCCCTTACACTATGTTGACACTATCACACTTGACACTTTGTTCACTTACACTTTGACACTCTTTGATATTTATACACTATGTATGCCCATTTAACCGTCACTTGCCCCTTTGCCATGTTCACATACACACATAGCCTCTTAAATAAGTATTTATGAATACAGTTAACTTAGCTATGTATGTATATTATATATATGTTAGCATATTGTGTTGTAATATATAAGTTTATATAACCATTTGAAATGCCATGATTATAGACCTAATGTTGAATACCAATATATGCATATGTATATATGTGTAGACATGTATAGCTTAAAGTAATAGATTACCTAGTGTATATCCAATGTGAATTCTTACCTATTTGAGTATTGAATAATTGCATGCTATATAGAGTTGGGTGTATGTTGGCTTGTATAGCCTTGTATTGATGTGTGCTTGCTAGGATAGTCTTGGTTAGGCCTAGTAAGACTTGCTGGGTTAGGACATGACCTAGTTTGACCTAGTTTGACTAGTGCAGTTGACCAGAGTTGACCAAGGGTTGACTTTGGCCTAGTTTGACCTAGATTCATGTAGAATGCATTGTAGTGCTTTATATTACCCTTCTGGACATGTTGTGACTTGTGCTGTTCTGATTATGAGCTAGACACCTCTCCTCGGACAGTATCTTTATCTTGGACATTCAGATATCAGGCGAGTACATTCTCTGATCATTTCATATCTTGTTTAGGATTATATTTCCTGCTTTAGATTACTTTACATGATGCTGACACGTTGGAAACACGGATTAGTACTATATGGATCTTGTTGTGCGATATTATCCCCTTAGCGGATACATCGGGTATTCGTATTCGTGTACTTTATCGTGAGCATCGTGTACTCCTTGTATTCGTGACATTAGTGTACAAATCGTGTGAAATCGTGTATATTCATGTATTTACATGATCTCATGTGCGACTATACTTCGTGTGCAATAACATAACTTAGCTTGATCTTTGTGTATTGATTGGGGCGGGGGAGTAGAAGTTAAGTAATCAATCCAGTAGATTACTCGTGTACAACCTCTGTAGATTACTCGTGTACAACATCGTGCCGTTTACATAACCATCTTGTGCTCTGAATCACTACTCACTGATAGTTCTCTATATAGTGTAGCTGTTTACTTACAGTCTCTCTCTTTTTCATCATGTTATTTCTTCAGATCCTGTATCTTACTCTCTAGCATGTTTATATTTCCTAACCTGTTATGATATTGTTGAGATGTACTGTACTCGCTCCTGTCCTGACTGGACCCGTTGACAAATTTTACAGATAGCTTGGAGATTGCCTGCTAGCCTAGAGGAGACGCATTAGAGGTTGTTTAGTTAGCTATTTTCAATTGTCTGGAGTTGTATTTACTTTATGAATTACTGTATCTGAGTTTGGAGATTGAGATGTATTTTTGGATTTGTGTATCTTAGAGACTTAGATTTCTCTCTGTTGTACCTCTTTTGGATTTCATGTTTTATCTATCCTTATCATGCTCTACCTTAGATGTGATTGAGTCTGTATCTGCTATGTCACCCCCATTCGGGAAGTATAAACTGTTTAGTCTTATACTGTTAGATGCATTGAGACCTAGGACAGCGTTCTACCGCCGACACTGCGGCGTAGGCTGGGCGTTGTTACGTTCTCGTGCCCTAACTCTAGGGTGCGGGTCGTGACATCCGGGCGGTGCTTGCTTCTACCTCGGGTGCTTCTTCACCAAAGTGTCTTCCATACTTGTGTATGAGAGAGATCCTCTTGAGTGTATCCAAGAGAGAGTTTGTAACTCTGTAATCCCACTATTCTTAGTGGAGGAAGAAAGAAAAGAACTATTGTTGTCCGAGGACGTAGGCACATAGCCGAACCTCGTTAATTCTCTTGTCTTTTGTATGTTTGTTTTTCTTTTCTTATCTCTAGCCTCCGTGTTAAGCGGATAAGCTAAACTTCAACTCATTGTAGCTCCCACGTTAAGCAGGTAAGCTAAACTTCAACTCATTGTAGCTCCCACGTTAAGTGGGTAAGCTATCTCTATCCCAATTAGCGGTATCAGTGCATACCCAACAATCATTCCTCTATAAATATGTTATTCGTAACTCTTATAAATAATTTCTAAATTAAAATTTTCATGTAGTAGTAGAAATTTTAACAAGGTATTGAAGAAACATGTTGTAACATTTTCTGAAACTTTCCAACAAGCCTGGGAAGTCTTACTTACAATTTAGCTAGTCTAGCTTGCTGAAAAGAAAAAAAAAACGGTGAAAATCACTAAGGCTGTGTTTGATTGTGTTTTTTTTTTCCATGGAAAATATTTCCATCACAAATTTTCCACCAATTGTAGTGTTTGATAGCTTATATTTTTCATGGAATTATTTTCCAAAAAACTATCATTTTTCATATTTTCTTCTAAAATGGTGGAAAATGAAACTTGTCCAACCCATAGAAAAATATCATTTTCCATGGAAAATAACTATTTTTCGTGGAAAATAATGACAATCAAACACCCAAATTAAGTTTTTCATGAATTTTTTTTTAAATTTCATAGAATTTTTTTTCCTAGGAAAATAATTCCATGGAATTAATTTTTTTCTACATATTTTTTACCTGGGTGTGTTTGATTGCAAGGTGGAAAATATGATTGGTGCGTTTGATTGCAAGGTGGAAAATATGTGAAAAAGAAATTAATTCCATGGAATTATTTTCCTAGGGAAAAAATTCCATGGAATTTTAAAAAATTTCCATGGAAAACTTAATTTGGGTGTTTGATTGCCATTATTTTCTACGGAAAATAGTTGATATTTTTCTATGGATTGGACAAGTTTTATTTTTCACTATTTTAGATGAAAATATGGAAAATGATAGTTTTTTGGAAAATAATTCCATGGAAAATATATGCTATCAAACACTACAATTGGTGGAAAATTTGTGGTGAAAATATTTTCCATGGAAAAAAAGCCCAATCAAACACAGCAAGTCTATGGAATTATTTTTCTAGGAAAAAAATTCTATGGAATAAAAAAAAATTATGGAAAACTTAATTTGGGTGTTTGATTGTCATTATTTTCCACGGAAAATAGTTATTTTTTATGAAAATTAATATTTTCCTATGGGTTAGACAAGTTTCATTTTCTACCATTTTAAAAAAAAAATGAAAAATGATAGCTTTTTTGGAAAATAAATCCATGGAAAATATAAGCTACCAAACACTACAATTGGTGAAAAAATTTGTGACGAAAATATTTTTCATGGAAAAAAAGCCCAGTCAAACACAGACTAATAAGAATGGTGCAAAGCTGCTACCAAAATAATCCGCATGAAAAAAGTAGTAAAATTGTTGATAGTTTTGCTAATAGAGTTAGTAATGTCTGTTGGGATGATAGAATATCACTGTTGCTAAAAACGAGATTCGACGGTTTTTGTTTATCCGTTTCTGGGAATCAATAAGTTCAGAAGAACTTTTCTCTTCTCATTGTATCTCTTATCACATATGGGCACAAAGTGCAGAAGCACGCATATGTAGGAGCAATTAGGGGTGTCAACGGATGCTTATCGGTACGGACAGGACAATATTCTTATTCGAATTTTTGTTGTAATATCCGAATCCGAATCCGAATTCGATCCGATATTCGAACGGATATCTCATTTGACACTTCGAATTCGTATCCGTCTAGTCTAACGGATATCGGATAATGTCTGATCCGATTAGCTAAAAAAATTCGAATGCTATTATTCGAATATCCGAAATCCGAAATATTAAAAATTTAGTTATTATCCGAATATCCGAAAACCAAATTCAATTGCTCTACATATTTGAATCATTTCTTCTTCTGTTATAAATTATAATTAATATATATTACTATTATATATAAATTATATTATAATTGATATAGGTAAAAGTCAGTTGAGAATAAAATCCTTTAATCTTCTCTATTAATTAATATATATTACATATAAATTATCCTATAATATATATAAAATTTTGGATATCCGAATTCGATATCCGAAATGTGCAATTTAAAGTCGGATCGGATATTAACGGATTCGAATACCTTAATGTCCGAATTTTCGAATACCTTAATATTCGAAAAATATTCGGATATCCGAATCCGATATCCGAAATTTCGAAAAATATCTGAAAGTTCGGATACAGAATCGAAGATTTTAATTTTCGACTATCCATTGACAGGTCTAGGAGCAATCCCCTACGATAATCATCCACTAAATACATGGGCTAAAGACAAGTTGAGTAACTCCCTATTAAGCGAGACAATTGCTAACAATAATTTTCTATTAATTTGGTAATTACAAAACAGAACAAGATCAGGTTATAGCAATGCAGTTCGTGGAATAGCAACGTGTGTCACTTATGATGACTTAAATATTAAAATTTGGAATATGTTTGAAAATAAAATGGTGAGCCGGATCACTAATGACCAAACACAATAAACCCTAACAAAATATAGATTCATTTCTCATGTTCGACATATTTTTAAGCTGAAATATTTAAGTATCCATAGCAATAACTAGATTTTGGAGGACATGTTTGGGTCATTGTCCTCTATTGATTTTACTGGGAGGAGAGAACTCATTGTGAAGCCAAATTGTTGTTACTGGTGGGTCGGTATAGATTGTATTGTCCAAAAGAGCAAACTTTGTCATCTTCTCTTGCTTACTTGAAATAACCAAGGCACAACTAGGAATGGCAATGGGGCGAGTCGGGGACGAGGATCATAACCTCCATTTCCGTTTTCGAGTACTGTTCGAATTTCCATTCCCGTCTTCATCTCCGGTCGGATTTAAATTTTTATTCACATCCCCGTTCCCGTTTAAGAATGTACTCCCCGTCCCCGCCCCATTAACACTTTTGGGATCGAATTTTTTCGTTCACGTCTGCCGTCCCGTTAATAATTTTTTCTGTATAGTATAAACTATTTCATTTCCAAAAAATTATGTCACGCCCCAGAACCAGAATACTGGAGAGCGGGGGAATGACTCAGCCAGCTACGTATTACGGGTAGATGAATACCGTATAATACGATCAATGCTGTCTAACAAGACGAGGGGGTGCATACTACATGAAAGTCTCACTATGGTCACTTTACATCTATTGTCCCAATCATTCAAATAAGAAACAGTAATAGAGAACATGTAAGATAAAGCAGTAAGGCGTCCCAAACGCCAGTCAAAATGTTCTTGAGATCTGGCTTTACAAAACATAGCCAGATGATGTAGCAAGGTATACACAACTGTCATCAGCTGCAGTCTGACTTTAGTTACAATTATGTAAAAGTAAGTACAAGACGGTCCGACTAACATGTCGGTGCCAAACGACAAAGTATAAAGTAAATAACAAAACGAACGGGAAAGTAAGGAACCCACTCGAGTCCTCCTGCGATCATTCCTCTAGTATTGACCATCTTGGAGGCGGAAGTAAGCTGAGTCCTCGGGAACCGGCTCTAGATCTGGCCATGCAAAACCAGAGAGGTTAGACCTCTAATAGCAAGTACCACAAGGAAGCACGACATGAGAATTAAAACCAGTGATAAGAGTTAAGAATAAATAGATCTCTGCTTGCTACTGGGTTCACATAACATCACGACACTTCGAACCAACTTTCCAACCAAACATGGACAGAAGTTGTCCCGTCATGTCCTGACATTCTGATCATCTCAGTAGTTAATAGAGTAGGTACAGTACACAAACAAATCGATTTAAATGACCATTCAACTACTACGGCTTGCTACTGTAAGTCCCAAGTTACCTTGGTTTTATTCAATAAGAATTCCTCAGTTCTTACTATACGCAACAAGACTAGTTTACCCAATCAATCAATTGCGCCAATCATATATTTAGACGAGTCCCAGCGGGACGCCCGTCGTTAATATACAATGTACAATAAATAATATAAGCAGATACCGCTCCCTGCCCGTGTGGCAGATCTGCAGTATCTGTGGGAACCAGCCGACCTGTCGGGCACTTAATAGTCCCAAAGAGGGCTGCCATGTAAGAACTCGGGAATCCATTATCTCCATGCAATCATTATTTTATTTAACTTAATAGTCTCTATGTTGAGTGAAATCCCATACCGTGGATCATGATCATTCAAAATGAGTACCTTTGTACAGGGTACGATATGCACAACTCTACAACGATACCCATGCGGTTAGGTTGTAGGTCTTACATAGAGTAATGTAACAATAAAAACTAACTACGGAATAATCATGCTTTGACCATAAAGTACATATGCTGCTTTTGTAGAAAAATAAATTGAAGCCTGCACATGCCTATATGCCAATATTTGGGATCAGCCAGTCGATTGCAATAGTTCATAGTTCATATGAACGTGTCTCATTCATTCAGTTCAATAAGACGACTAGCCAGTCTCTTAGTTCCAGCTAGGAACGCATGATCAATTATTATTAAAGTTAACAATCAATGTTAATTTGTAACATGGCATGAAAGTCAAACTATTATTTAGTATGGTCGAGTCTACAACTCTCAGGGTTAAATTTCAGTCATTCGAGGTATCTATAAACCAAATCAAGACATATGGTACATTCCACATAACAATCTATATTGAAGAAAATATTAACATATCATGATTATGTCAAGTTCATGCCAAAAGGCGTAAGGATATAATAGGAGAATTATCATGCCAACATAAAGCGAATAAATTATAGAGCAATAGGAACACCAAGGTTAGATTACGCCAAGGCTAATCTATGCCATGACTAGTCTACGCCCAAGCTTTACGCTCAGGCAACAATACGCACGTAAAAGCCTGTCTGCGTAAAAGCCTGCCTGCGTAAAACTTGCCTTACGCCAAACTCAGAAGAGTACGCGTAAAACATAAAGTTACGCGCAAAGGAAGTACACTCAAATAAAGGAACAAGGTTGAGCGTAAAACTCATTTTACGCCGAGCCAAGGAGTACGCGTAAAAGATTAGAGTTTACGCCTGAGGCACTGTGCGCGTAAAACATTGCATGCGTAAAGGATCGAGCCACGCATAAGAGTTGCTCGTGTAAAGAGTCAAGTTTTATGCCTGAAACGTTGGACGCGTAAAAAGATTACGCCAAGTCAAGTAGACTTGCGTAAAACAGTTTTACGCTGATACGAGTGATCATGGGCGTAAAGCTTGACACTACGCGGACACGTATAACGTGGGCGTAAAAACTCAATATTACGCTAACACGTAACAATGCGGGCGTAAAAACTCAATATTACGCTAACACGTAAGAACGTGGGCGTAAAGACTCAATATTACGCTAACACGTAACAACGTGGGCGTAAAGACTCAATATTACGCTAACACGTAACAACGTGGGCGTAAAGACTCAATATTACGCTAACACGTTGTCAAGACCCGCACCCAGTATATGGGCAAGAATCAGTGTACACGCCCAGCCTACACCGCAGAGTCGGCGGTAGAACGCTGTATCAATATGATGAACAATCCACGCAGTAAAATATATCACAAGAAAAACAAGTAATTCTAAATCCCAACTCAGCTGCCATGAATAAAAATAGACTTGTCTCAAAATGAAAGAAAGTCTAAATCAAGGTAATCTCTACTACATGTCTCAACTTATCTCATAAAATCAAATACAAGGTCTCAGCACTAACAAATGTCTAAGATAGAGCAGCAGGGTCAGCTGCTGAATAATCCTCCTGGTAAACAAAGTCCGTCTCTAAGCTATCTCCCACATATGGGCCATACTCCTCTGGACACACGATCTCATTGCCTTCACCTAAAATTTGTTTGGTTACCCAGTCAGGATGGAACGAGTACAATCACTACCAAAATACGCTCATTTAGCGACGGCTTTTTAGCGACGGAATTTTTTCGTCGATATTAGCGACCGTTTCGTGGCCGCTCAGCGACTGATTACCGACTACACGCCTTTGCCATTTTTATTTTAATTTTAGGGGAAGGAAAAGTTGTACATCCGTCGCTAGAGTGTTGGTGTTATAGCGACGGATCTCCGGTCGTCGCTACGTACTCGATTATTTGGCGGAAATTGTGTGGAGAATTGGCGGGACATATCTTCGACTACGTAGCGACGGATATTCAGTCGGATAATCAATAATAGCGACTACCTGGCGACGGATTATTAGCAGTCGCTATTCCGTCGCTAAATTTACGTTCCAGACTTAAATGAAAAGGCGGGGAAAGCTTTTGGCATTCCCTCCAAAGTCAATCTCTCTTCTCTCTCTCTCTCTCTCTGTCTCTCTCTCTCTCTCTCGTGCGGCTTCGGTGAACGGCGACGACGTCCTCTCCTCTCTCTCTCCCGAAGGTAATCCCCTCTCTCTCTCTCTCTCTCTGTGTCACGGTGTCGACGTAGGGGCAGCGGGGGCAGCGGGCTTGGGGACATTCGGGCTTGGGGCGGGGGCGTCGGGGGCTGGGCGGCTGGCTTGGGGCGGGGCCGTCGGGGCCTGGGCGGCGGGCTTGGGGCGGGGGCGTCGGAGGCTGGGCGGCTGTCTTGGGACGGGGGCGTCGGGGGCTGGGCGGCGGGCTTGGGGCGGGGGCGTCGGGGGCTGGACGGCGGGGGCGTCGGGGGCTGGGCGGCGGGCTTGGGGCGGCGGGCTTGGCACGGGGGCGTCGGGGGCTGGGCGGCGGGCTTGGTGCGGCGGGCTTTGGTCGGGGGCGGTGGGGGACTTTGCTTATCAAATTCATCTGAGTTTATATATTGGCTAAATAATGTGTTATCCATATTGGGTGTTATCCATTAGTTTGGTGGTGTTTGGATTAGTAAATGTGAATATAGAGTTTGGGTTCATGGTGTATATGTTCACTGTGTCAAGGACAGTGCGAGTTCTTCATCTTCATAAATCAGTGTTTGGGTTCATGGTCTATACATCTAACTATGATATACATATATATGTGCCTATTATAATTAGCATGCAGGACGGCTTGGGGTGTAATGTGTGATTTAGCCTAACCAAGTTAATTTTAGATTAGATATTTAGGATATAGCTCCCATATCCTAGAACTGGACTCTTGCAATTTAGAAATAGATAGATTGACTCAGTTTGGTATCGGTATCGCACTATCGGTATCGGTATCGGTATCGCACTATCGGTCAAGGTTCACAATCGGTATCGGAATCAGTTTCGGACTATTCTTATGAGTATTGGTATCGGCGATATCGGTAGTATCGGCGGTATCGTATCGGAGTATCGGACTTTGGTATCAGAAAACAAATAATTATTAATAAATTATTTATATTTAAAAACATATATTTTATGCATTTAGGCATAATTTTAAGTATTTCAGCATTATTTCTTAGTAGTTTTAAAATTATATGAAATAGTAGTCACCCTTACCGATTGGTTTTGCCAAATTGACCGGAACAAAGACCCCTATAGTCGGTATCGGTCAATATTTGGTATCGGTCGGTATCGGATCGGAACATGCCAAACCGTATCGGTATCGGCCGTATCGGATCGGTATCGGCCGATACTTTAAACCATGCTATCGGTATCGAACTATCGGTATCGGTATCGGTATCGCACTATCGGTATCGGTATCGCACTATCGGTATCGAACTATCGGTATCGAACTATCGGTATCGGTATCGCACTATCGGTATCGGTATCGCACTATCGGTATCGAACTATTAGTAACAACTGTATTTATATTTTTCTCTTCTCGAGCTAGAATACTAGCGGATCCACCAGTTACATGATTATATATTAATTCTGTTTAGTTTGTCTTACTATACATATTTTTACATCTAATCTGTGATGGATCGTTATTTCGTTGATCGTACATGGATGTACAAACGACAACACGAGAGCAGAATAGGTGTGAGTGACGATTTTCAGGCAGGCGTGGAAGTGTTTCTTAAGTATGCCATGAGCAAAGCTCAGTTTATGGACGGTAACAAAATCAAGTGTCCATATCGTAATTGTCGCAATAGACGTTACGAAGATGTGGTGAGTGTAAGAGATCATTTGACCCGTAAGGGTTTCGTACGTGATTACGGCCTGTGGTCATCGCAAGGTGAAATATATGCCGAAAGACAGGTTGCGAATGCTGCTACTTATGCTTTTGATGATAATGCTGCAGCGGATTTTGTCGTCGATGACGACGAATGCTCCGTTGATTATGGAGACGTGCAGAACCTTGCACGAGATATGGTGTACGATGCGGCAGGGCATAATTTTGATCTGGAGGATCCTAATCCCGAGGCGAAGGAGTTCTATGATATGTTTCAGGATGCTGAAACTTCTTTATATCCTGGTTGTGATCCACATTCCGTACTGTCAGTGACAATGCGGTTGTTGAACATAAAGTCCAATTTTAACTTGCCACAAACTTGCTATGATCGGATTACACAACTAATGAAGGAGGTGTTACCGAAGGAATCAAAAGAGCTTCCAAAAAACTTCTACAAGTCGAAGATGATGGTCCGACAACTGGGACTGGGGTACGACAAGATAGATTGTTGTCGCAACGGATGCATGTTGTACTACAAGGAGAACGAGGATGTAGAAAGTTGTCGCTTCTGTAATGCGGATCGTTACAAGAAAGTCAGGGGAAAAGGAAAGTCAACTAGAAAACGACGTCCTTACAAGTATATGCATTACTTGTCGATCACGAAGCGCTTGCAGAGGATGTATATGTCTCAGAATACAGCAAAACACATGACGTGGCACAACGAAGAACGCACAAAGGACGATAGAGAATTGTCACATCCTTCGGATGGAGAGGCGTGGAAATATTTCGATTTTCGCCATCCAAATTTTGCTGCAGAGTCCAGAAATGTACGCATGGGGCTATGTTCTGATGGATTCGCCCCTTTCGGGCAGTCGGGATCTCAATACTCCTGCTGGCCGGTCATTCTGACCCCTTACAATCTGCCACCATGGATGTGTATGAAGACTCCTTATATGTTCTTGACAGCTATCATACCGGGTCCCAAAAATCCGACGAAGAATATCGATATATATTTACAGCCGTTGGTGGATGAGCTAAAACAGCTGTGGAAGATCGGCGTCACGACGTATAATATTTCCAGGAAACAGAACTTTCAGATGAGAGCTTCACTGATGTGGACAATCAATGATTTTCCCGCATACGGTATACTGTTGGGATGGAGTACTCACGGCACCCTGTCTTGTCCGATATGCATGCAAAATAGTAAGGCGTTCCACCTTAAGCATGGAGGAAAAACTTCTTTCTTTGATTGTCATCGTCAATTTCTGCCCGCGAGTCACCCTTGGAGAAAGAACAAGGACGCATTCAGAGCTGGAAAACAAGAATTTTCTCATCCGCCTGCCAGATTATCGGGATACGATATTTGGGAAGATGTAAAGGATTTTCCCACTGTAATGGAAGATCCATCGAACAATTGTATCGATGGGTTCGGACAAACCCATAACTGGACCAAACGGAGTATCTTCTGGGACTTGCTTTATTGGAAAGATAATCTTATAAGGCATAATCTTGATGTTATGCATATCGAAAAGAATGTGTTCGATAATGTCTTCAATACCGTCATGGACATTAAAGAAAAGACGAAGGACAATCCAAAAGCAAGACAAGATATTGCCGAGATATGCAAGCGTCCTTATCTGAACTTGATACAAAGGGGAGCTGCTGGACAATTAAGTAAGCCGATAGCACAATACACATTGAGCAAGGAAGATAGATTAATAATCTGCAAGTGGGTATCTACTTTAAGATTTCTCGACGGCTATGTGTCGAATTTATCTAGATGCGTTGACCTCAATGAACGCAAGCTAACGGGAATGAAGAGTCATGACTGCCACGTGTTTATGGAAAGATTACTGCTCATTGCTTTGAAAGAGTTGTTGCCTTCTGCTGTATGGTTCCGTTGGCCAAACTATCAATATTTTTTAGGGATATTTGTTCAACTAAGTTGACTGTGCAACACATGGTTGAACTTGAGGAGAAGATTATCTTAACAATTTGCAAGTTGGAGAAAATATTTCCTCCTGGCTTCTTCGACAGCATGGAACATGTACCGATTCATCTAGCATACGAAGCCCGTGTCGGTGCATCTGTTCATTATCGATGGATGTACCCATTTGAAAGGTACATAAATATCGATATAATTTAAGCTAAATTTCCATTTATTTTAAAATTCTTTCTTAATTCTCAAGATAATTTGTCTCTCTAGATACCTACACCATCTAAAGAAGAAAGTTGGCAACAAAGCTCATATAGAGGCTTCGATATGCGAAGCATATCTTATCGAAGAGGTTTCAAACTTCTGCTCCATTTATTTTGATACTCATGTTAAAACAAATCGAAATAGACCTCAAAGGAATGATGAGGACGTTGAGGATGGAGGAAGATTCAATGTAAGGGGCAAGCCTGTTGGGGCTAGTAAAAGACGGTGGTTGACAGACGACGAGTATGATGCCGCTCACCGATATGTCTTGTTAAATTGTGACATACAAGAAGTGAGAGATTTGGAGAAGTAAGTCAGTACACTTGCACTCGTTATAATCTCAAATTTGATGAAGTAAGTGACTACACTTATATATTCTTATTTTCTTTAATAGTGTATTTAGAGATGAAATCAAAATGAGGAGACCCAATATTACCGATGAGGGACTTCAAAGAGAGGTTGATTGTACATTTCCGTCATGGTTTCGCAAATACGTAAGTAACTGTGATTATAATTGAGATTATTAATATATAATCTGAAATATTTAAATTATAAATATTTGTTTACAGGTTTTATTGCCTGAAATAACACTCACTCATGAGAGTGTTCGTTATCTGGCACTGGGACCGAAGAAGCAAATAAAGACTTGGCCAGGCTATGTCGTTAATGGCTTCAGGTTTAAGTCAACTCAGAATGCTATAAATGCCGAATTTATCAATGACGACATCAATACCAAGGAGTCCGGTGTTTGCATAAGAGGCACCGTCTATGACGACGAGCCGGACTTTGACTATTATGGAGTGCTTCAGAATATTGTAGATTTACAATATACTGGCCCATATGATATGCATATTGTGATGTTCAAATGTGAGTGGTTCGATACGACACCAAATATCGGTTGAAGAATCGATAAACAATTTGGATTCGTCGATATAAATCATCGCAGGAGGTATAGAGGGTCCGATACATTTTCGATAGCAAATCAGGCTGTTCAAGTCTACTATACAAGCTACCCAAGGCGTCGTAGAGATCGATTTGACTGGTGGGCAGTATGCAAGATTAAATTTAGAAATACATTCAACGTTGGAGACCCAGCATACCAAGAGGACCAGATTGAAAAGTCCCAATACTTGGGACAACACTCAGATACAATGGATGTTGAAGATATTGTTGAAGAAAATAGAGGGGAGGAAGAGCTTGATACACAAGACTTAGCTGTAAACCAGGGGAGAAAGAGGCGTCTTGTCCCAAATTTTGAGGCAGAAGAAGAAGAAGAAGAAGAATTTGATGGGGATGAGGATACAGATGAAATCGACAATGAAGATAAGGATGAGGATGAGGATGAGGAGGATGATGATGAAGACGAGGCCGAGGATGAGAACGAAGACGATGATTAGGTTAAATATTGTTGTATAGTAAAAACACTTCCAATTACGTGAATTAAGTTTGACCTCATAAAAGCAATTATGTGAATTCATGTTTTTTTCATTCGATTATTTACTTATTGCAGATGGCACTCATAGTCTTTTTCGTCGCGGCGGCACTCGTCTCCCTACTGGTGGTATGTATATTTTAGTTTAGTTTTTTATATCCATTTACACTTTCATATTGTTAATTATGTTTATGTGTTCTATTTATAGGTCATGATGGCTGGCCGTGGTCGTGGTGCGGGTCGTGGTGGTGGTGGTGGTGGTGCGGGTCGTGGTCGTGGTCGTACTGGTGCTGGTGGTCGTGGTCGCATTCAAAGTTCCCGGGATGTGACTCCATCGAGCGAGCCCGAACCGGAGAGTACCCCGGGCACAGACGCATCCCGCCCTCGATCGACCACTTCATCGAGGCATCAGTCCGGATCTGCTAGCGTTTCCGATCCGCTATCGGAACCACCAGCAGCGGATCCACCAGGGGATGCCCCAGTTACTGCACAGTGGGCCCCGGAGTACCCTCCATACTCGGTTCCATCCGATTACTGTGGAGTACATACGTGGACCCGCGGATCCTCCGACGGCACCAGAGAGGCCGAGAGGCGAGTTCCGACGAGAGCTATGACCCGCGAGGACCTCGAAAGTAAATTTAAGTTAATTTATTAAATTTCTTTCATTTATTCAAGTTAATAATCCAGTCGTTTCTTCTTTGTAGGTTTTTTCCGTTTAATGTTGGCAGGGCCCTTGGAGAAATTATCAGGGCTAACTTCCACGGTCCCTACCTCAACTTTATGTCGGTGCCCCCAAACGTGCAGTACGTCCGGCTCGACGAGTTGAGGGTATATATCTATATTTTTTTGGTTAAGTCTATGTGATTCTTTAATCAACCATTTTTTAAATTACGTGATAAATGATTTTCTGTGTTAGACAACGTACTGGTGGCCCTCCCATCGCGAGGAGGGAATCCGCAGGACCTACAGAAGCGCATGCTCGAAGAAGATACGGGATATAATTTATGACCTAAAAATGGGGCATACGAGGCCGAATTGGATCCGGCAGGAGTATTATGAGGACCTCTTAGGCATGATGGATACCCCTGCGTACAAGGAGAAATTGGAGAAGGCGAAGGTGAACCGATCTGCCGCGGGCCTTCATACGGGGGGATCAAGGTCCTACGCAGCGACACTTACAGATCTGGTGAGCAACCGTAAATTTATTTCACTGTCGAATTAGGTATTATTAATTAAAGGAGTTAATTAGTTTCTACGGAAATTTCGTATGCAGGCCCAACGGGCGGTGAAGGAGGGAAGGGCGCCAGAATCGGTCACCATGCACGACGTGTTCCAGCATACGCACAAAAGACGGAAGGACGGGAGCTTCGTCGACGAGAGGGCCAAGGAGACTGATGTAAGTACTTATGTTTATGAGATTAACGTTAGAATTAAAAGTATTCGGACTATAACTTAGGTAAACTTAGGATTCACACTTAACTTAGTAAAACATAGGATTTAGATTACAACTTAGATAAATCTTATAATATAAACACATTCATTTGATAGGCTGCGTATCGTGAGGCCCTTAGTCGGGCTCAGTTAACTGACACCGAGGATGTCGGTAAAACGATGCCCTTCCGGACGCCCTCTTCTTTGGCTGCTCGGAACGACTTATTCGTAGATACCGTCGGCGGCTTTAAGAAAGGGTTCCTGTACGGAGTCGGCTCCCTAGGGCCATTGCTTATGGCGACGCAGAGATTTCCACCGACACCGCCTCCTCCTGTGGCCCGGACAGACGATGATGTTAGGTCGCAGCTTACGCAGCTGCACGAGGCGGTGTCGTCCTTACGGGAGCAATTTGCCACGCACTTTCCGCCTGCGTCTGCTGCTGCCGGTCCGTCTGCTGCTGCCGGTACGTCTGCTGATGGTGCTTGTCCGTCTTCTACTGGTCCGTCGACTGCAGGTGTCGGTCCGTCTTCCGTGGGCCATCTTTCTTTCAACCCTGATGCCCCTGTGCTACTGCCTACGGCTGTGACGGCACTCCTGGATCTAATGTCCGCAGAGCAGCTTCGACGACTTCCGAGCAGTGTCTACAACGCCTTGCCTCCGTACCTTATGGAGGAGTATATTCGTCGGTCGAATACGGGAACGGACAATCGACCTCCTCCTTCTTAAAATGTTGTATTAAGAAAATTTGGATTATTTGTGAGAGCTTTGAACTAATTGTGCTATAATCGGCTTATAGCACCGGATATTATGTTACTCTTTAGGATAATTGATATTTATTTTCTATTAATTTGGTTTGGTCTGTGATTCTTGGATAATTGGTGTGCATTAAATTCGTATGTGCATATTTGGTCTATGTGATTCTTGGATAATTGGTGTGCATTATATATTTGGTCTGTGTGATTGTTGGATAATTGGTGTGCATTATATATTGGTTTGGTTTATGTATATATTTGTGAACAGGGAAAGTGCTGCAATTTTTTTCCCAAAAAACTCAATTAGCGACGGACTAGTGACCATTTAGCGACGGATATTCCCAGTTGCCGACGGGTTTTCGACGAATTAGCCGTCGCTATCTGGAGTTTTTAAACTGTTTCTGTAATGCCCCGCTCCGTACGGTGCATTATGCTGAGTCGTTGACTCGAAGAGTAGCGTTGACCCGATTGCGTATCGATACGAAAGTTACGTTGTCCCGAGAAACGTATTGACCCGAGGAACGCATCGAGTAATAACGATGCAAGTGTTAAGTTGTCCCGAGCAACGCATCGAACTAAGTCGATGCGAAGAGTTGCCTAGTCCCGAAGAATGCATCGAGTGAATCGATGCGAAGCGCCGCGTTGTCCCGAAGGATGAGTGCGTTGAATCGGCTCGAAGATTCTAAGAAATCGAATCGACCAAGGCGCAAGTCCGAATCGATGCAAGTATTGATTTTAGTTGGTTTCGTGTGCAGGTTATACTTTGACGCGAAAATATTAGAGGTCGATCTTCGGCAATATTTAGTAAGGGGTCCGCGGAACCAAATCGACGCCTTGCGATGGGTTGAGACTTGGGCACGCTAAGGCAAATTGGACGTATAATTCAACAAGCACGAAGTGCTCGAATGGCTAAGTCAGGAGAGTGGTCGTGCAACAAAGTTAGGGAATCGAGCCGCATCGGCTCGGCGAAACGGCAAAGACATATCGACTCAAGGTGGGAGGATTGACTTCTTTTTACTCCTTCATTCGATAAGTCAAATGTATCATTGTATGCTAAAAAGTTAACCTATCGACGCCACGGGTGTGGTCCGATCGGAAGTAAATCATAACGTGTGTCGAACACTAAGTTAGTACAATTGAAATGAAACGTGCATCAAATGCACAAGTCGCTACGAAACATTGGATATCGCTAAGGCGAGCGCCTCGGTGCGCAAGCCGCAATAACATGGGATAACTGTACTCGGCGAGTGCCTTAGTGCACGAACCATACCGTGCCTTCGCGCACGAGTTAGAACGGCTAGAACATTGAAAGACAATAGGCGAGCGCCATATCGCGCAAGCCCCGAACATTGAATGCTAAGTTATATATCATTTGAAATACGGTAGAAACGTGCCTACGTGTACGAGATCACAAAAGACGGCGAATGTGCGCAGCTGCACAATACTTATCAAAGATGGCGTCGTTGCGACGAGAAGAACAGTTGTGGCATGGATATGGCATAACTGTCGACGCGGCATGGTGCCCTTCGAAATGTTTGCGGCCTACGGGCGTTCGTTGAGGACATTCGGGCATTGTGCCAATTGAAATAGCGATAAGCGAACTTGCTTGGTTGTATGAAATATAAGATTCGTTGCATGGCCAAATGGTCAAATGGTCAAATGGACTTAAAGATATAAAAGCCCGTGCATGGGCATCCTTCGAACGCGGCGCGCCAGGGCGCTGGGACCGTTCGGCCTAGGAGGGATTTCGTTTTCGGCATTGTTGGTGCACTTCATTTAGACGGGTAGCGACCTTCTAGTGAATGTGATAAGCCACTTGCGCGCGATTATTTCGGTGGCCTCTGATTGTTGGTTAGCAACCGCACAGAGTTACCATCGTCTTATGTTTTCGATTCGATGAGTATAAGTCCATTCTAGCTGTGACAAGCTAGTGACCTTCATATAGTTAAGGGCGATGGGTTGGAAGTGCAAGGTATACGTATATCCTGTATGGACGGATCCTGGGTCAAATGCGCAAGGTACACTCATATCGTGCGTGTGTAGATCCGCATAGAGAGCACTATAACATGACAGGGAAATCTGATAGGCGTATTCACCTTGCGTCGGTGCAAGGGCGAGTGCGTCGGCTTGGTAAGTTGTGCCATGAATCAAACACGAGAATGCTTGCTTGCCTATTCAATTCGATAACATACTTGCTATGATAACATGCTTTACGCTTTCAAAGATGCCATGAAATTGACCCTAAGGAGAACATAGCAAGATCATAAGCTAAGTTGCATGATTCAACGTAAATATTAAAGATGTCGGTTTGGAAAGATGATCTTTGCTTCAGTACATGCGAGGACGAACGTACTGATCCCCCACCAGCTTCATGCAGGGTGCAG
Source organism: Iris pallida (assembly GCA_029216955.1). NCBI lineage: Eukaryota > Viridiplantae > Streptophyta > Magnoliopsida > Asparagales > Iridaceae > Iris > Iris pallida. Next base: position 1,928,177 of record JANAVB010022593.1, read on the forward strand.
GGAATGGAAGGCTCGCGGCGAAGCGTTGCTTGAACGCGTTGAGGCTTGGAATGCCAAAGCGTATTGAAGCATGCGATCGCTTGACGCTCGGACTACGCAGCTGGATTGATGCGGCCGAGATATAGAAGGCATGATGTATGAAACGGAGAAATCCTTTGTGGGCAAGAGAGAACCTGAGTGTTGTAGCCAATCTGGCATGTATTGTTAGGCTATCAAAAGCCATTGTAATCTCAGTTTCGAATATCAATAAAGAGAATTGTTTCGTATACTCTGTTTTTCTTTCGTTGTTGAATCGAATCAAAAGATAACTATTTGAGAATTTGTCATCTTGCCTTGCACGAGCGCAACTCCAGGCTCGTGCGGCATCACTCCCCTGCGAGGATGATGATTCGGGTGATTCCGGGTCGGGGCGTGACAAATTGGTATCAGAGCTCTAGGCTCAATTTCCTCTGGACGTTTGCTTCATTTCAGTTCTAAAAGTTGCCCACCACCAATCGAAATCACTCTTGACTCTACTCGATGCCACACTGGATGTTCCATACAATAAGTCTAATACAAACCATGTAATTTTGCCGCGTGTTGTTTGGAAATTACATGGTGTTCGGGGGAAAGTCGGAAAAATGTTTGTTGCTGCAAGTGCAACAAGTTGCGAGATGTGAATTCAAAGATTTGTTGCCGCAGGATACAACACGTCGTGAATTGTGGTTTGAGATATTCGTTGTTTACAACGAACGATACAAGAAATGTTGGTTGCATCGATACAATGATAGTCGTGGAATGTTGCTGCAGCAATTGCCACGCGTTGATTGTAATGATGCGTTGAAAAGTCGAAGAAAGTTGATATGGAATGTGTTGAAACGGATTTGAGCATTGACTTGAAGGTCGAAAATAAAATATTAAATCGTTGCACGAGATGCAATGAATGTCGAAGATAAGTTTGTGTATTGCGTATCGAAAGTAAAATGTTGCATGTGGTGCAACACGTATCAAAATGAAATCGTTGCACGAGATGCAACGGATATCGATAATAAAATTTGCACAAGATGCAAACGGAAGAAAACAAAAGTTATAAATCGAAAAAATAGGATCGGTTCGGTTGCGCACCGAGTTCATGTTGGCAAATGAATGCATTGGCCAAATTGTGTCGGATTTGATTTAAATCAAAGTTACGGTTGTGATCAAGCACGATCACTGCGGAAATCGTAAGTCGGAAGAGATCGTCAGTTTATACTAAGTATAGTACGAGGGAAATGACTTGATTTCGAGTGGTATATGCTATACCACGTAGGCGATGAATGACTCGATTCCGAGTGGTATATGGGATACCACTTGTGCGAAGAATTGCATCGGCGTATTGTGAGAATTGTGGAAGGTTTATCCGCAACAGACGGGTGAGTATCGAGACTCGATTGAAAATTTGTGCGACGGCATGTTGATGCAAGTGTTCTTCGAAAATCGGTTGGGACGATAAGGCGAGACTCGTATCGATGAACGATACGTCGGACGAAAGTTATAAGTTGGTCGGACGACCGAGACTAGCGAAACGATTATGCCTTGATGCAATAATCGGATCGACGGGAAAGAAATACTCGAGCTTACAAATGAGTCGCACGACTTGCGATTTCGATAGAAATGTTAGGCGATGCGAATTGTAATTGAATCGCACGATGTGCGACTTCGGTAAGAAAGTTGGTTGACGCGAGAAAGTGTGCCTATGAAATAGTTGGTTAAGTTACAACGACACTCATTTGAGTACGACTGAAAACACGCAAAACTTAGAGGGCGAAATCGTATAACTCGAGGGCACGATGTTGGATAATCGATAACTCGGTTACGCGATCAAAGTATAGCGGGATACGGCAAATCGGAAGATGAGTTGATACGTATGGAAAAGCTCGTGGTGAACTTGGATGTATGCGATGCGAGTTAAGTTGACGTTGGAAACGGATTCGAAGTCGACCCTCTTGCTATCGAAATTGATATGAACTATCAAGATCGATACGTAAGGAAACGTAAGCACGATATGGGAATACAAAATGGAGTACGCCTTGTGCTATCAAAATTTTGTAAGTAACAATACGAGAATGGACGGAACTTGGTTGATCGTAAATTTTGTGATTGATCAAAGACGAGAATATAAGTCATCGACGATTGTTCGATGCGTATAGCATCTCGTGTGTCGACCCGCGAATAAGATAGACTCGAATTCGATACGAGTAGATGTTTCGTAAATTGCGGAATCATCGACGACAGTGCATGACTTGACTCGGAGGATAGTTGTGCATCAGTTGCGCCGATAGAAATGGTTGTATCCGAAATTGGGTATTCGCATAGAATCGTCGGAACGTGATTTGGCTATGAAATAAGATATAGCATGGTTCGTATTAAACTGTCCTTCGTTAATGATCCACAATTATCGAGCGTAGCTTCGACGCAGCTGACCCTAGAAGACTTGACCGCCAAATCAAATTGAATGCTGCAGACCGTAAGATGACCCATGCGATATCGCATATGGGATTACACCGATAACAAATACAACACGGTGCATGTTGATGATAAGTCTAGGCGATTGCGAGGAACGTGCTATGCACGAGAGGGAATGATAAGGGAATGGCTTATGAGTCATGTCATTAGATTCGGATTCACCTTGCAATTGAGCTTGCGTGAATCGAAATTTTGTTCGATGTTGCGAGACGGATAAATTTGGGAATTTGGCTAGTGAATTCCTACTCGTTAGGAAATTGAATGTAAGACGCGTCGTTAAGACATTCGTGTCAAGGCGATCGTTGCCTTGAGCACCGTCGCCTTGATGTAAACTTTCGTGTCGGATAGATTGTGGCCTTTGTGCAATGTCAATTTAAACTTGCGTGGAAGGATTTGAGCGCGGTGTCTAAGTAAGTCACCTAGCGGACGTAGTCCGAATGTTGATGCTTTTGCAAGTCAACAAAAGAAAACCATGTCGAGATAGGATACGAAGTAAAATATCAGAAATCGTTGGATAGTGACGCCGAGCGCACGGCGTTGCGGAGACTCGTTGTGATCGGATGCGTGACGGCTTGACGCGACGCGTAGAACTGATAGTCCCGATGAAACATACAAAGTGAGAAATGCGATTTTTGAATCGCATCGTATGCCTTGACTTTTGTTGGCGGATCGCGTATGTATCAATATGCATGTGCGCTAGAATTGCGAGAACAAGTAATAGAGCCAAGTCCGATCGAGAATACGAGATAGTAAGTGATTGAGAATGAGAAGTTACAGGTTAGCGTCGTTCCGATATCTTACAACTAAGCTTGGCTGAAATACGTATATTGGTGGGACGCCTAAAATATGTGTATGATTCCAAACTAAGTTGTACGATCCAAACGATAGTGAGATGAGATCGTTGAACGATCTAATGAAACCCTTAGAAATTTAGTATTGGTTTCGGTTCGGGACGAACCTTGTTTTGAGTGGTATATTCTGTAATGCCCCGCTCCCCACGGTGCATTATGCTGAGTCGTTGACTCGAAGAGTAGCGTTGACCCGATTGCGTATCGATGCGAATCGATACGAAAGTTATGTTGTCCCGAGAAACGTATTGACCCGAGGAACGCATCGAGTAATAACGATGCAAGTGTTAAGTTGTCCCGAGCAACGCATCGAACTAAGTCGATGCGAAGAGTTGCCTAGTCCCGAAGAATGCATCGAGTGAATCGATGCGAAGCGCCGCGTTGTCCCGAAGGATGAGTGCGTTGAATCGGCTCGAAGATTCTAAGAAATCGAATCGACCAAGGCGCAAGTCCGAATCGATGCAAGTATTGATTTTAGTTGGTTTCGTGTGCAGGTTATACTTTGACGCAAAAATATTAGAGGTCGATCTTCGACAATATTTAGTAAGGGGTCCGCGGAACCAAATCGACGCCTTGCGATGGGTTGAGACTTGGGCACGCTAAGGCGAATTGGACGTATAATTCAACAAGCACGAAGTGCTCGAATGGCTAAGTCAGGAGAGTGGTCGTGCAACAAAGTTAGGGAATCGAGCCGCATCGGCTCGGCGAAACGGCAAAGGCATATCGACTCAAGGTGGGAGGATTGACTTCTTTTTACTCCTTCATTCGATAAGTCAAATGTATCATTGTATGCTAAAAAGTTAACCTATCGACGCCACGGGTGTGGTCCGATCGGAAGTAAATCATAACGTGTGTCGAACACTAAGTTAGTACAATTGAAATAAAACGTGCATCAAATGCACAAGTCGCTACAAAACATTGGATATCGCTAAGGCGAGCGCCTCGGTGCGCAAGCCGCAATAACATGGGATAACTGTACTCGGCGAGTGCCTTAGTGCACGAACCATACCGTGCCTTCGCGCACGAGTTAGAACGGCTAGAACATTGAAAGACAATAGGCGAGCGCCATATCGCGCAAGCCCCGAACATTGAATGCTAAGTTATATATCATTTGAAATACGGTAGAAACGTGCCTATGTGTACGAGATCACAAAAGACGACGAATGCGCGCAGCTGCACAATACTTATCAAAGATGGCGTCGTTGCGACGAGAAGAACAGTTGTGGCACGGATATGGCATAACTGTCGACGCGGCATGGTGCCCTTCGAAATGTTCGCGGCCTACGGGCGTTCGTTGAGGACATTCGGGCATTGTGCCAATTGAAATAGCGATAAACAAACTTGCTTGGTTGTATGGAATATAAGATTCGTTGCATGGCCAAATGGTCAAATGGTCAAATGGACTTAAAGATATAAAAGCCCGTGCATGGGCATCCCTCGAACGCGGCACGCCAGGGCGCTGGGACCGTTCGGCCTAGGAGGGATTTCGTTTTCGGCATTGTTGGTGCACTTCATTTAGACGGGTAGCGACCTTCTAGTGAATGTGATAAGCCACTTGCGCGCGATTATTTCGGTGGCCTCTGATTGTTGGTTAGCAACCGCACAGAGTTACCATCGTCTTATGTTTTCGATTCGATGAGTATAAGTCCATTCTAGCTGTGACAAGCTAGTGACCTTCATATAGTTAAGGGCGATGGGTTGGAAGTACAAGGTATACGTATATCCTGCATGGACGGATCCTGGGTCAAATGCGCAAGGTACACTCATATCGTGCGTGTGTAGATCCGCATAGAGAGCACTATAACATGACAGGGAAATCTGATAGGCGTATTCACCTTGCGTCGGTGCAAGGGCGAGTGCGTCGGCTTGGTAAGTTGCGCCACGAATCAAACACGAGAATGCTTGCTTGCCTATTCAATTTGATAACATGCTTGCTATGATAACATGCTTTACGCTTTCAAAGATGCCATAAAATTGACCCTAAGGAGAACATAGCAAGATCATAAGCTAAGTTGCATGATTCAACGTAAATATTAAAGATGTCGGTTTGGAAAGATGATCTTTGCTTCAGTACATGCGAGGACGAACGTACTGATCCCCCACCAGGTTCATGCAGGATGCAGGGAATGGAAGGCTCGCGGCGAAGCGTTGCTTGAACACGTTGAGGCTTGGAATGCCAAAGCGTATTGAAGCGTGCGATCGCTTGACGCTCGGACTACGCAGTTGGATTGATGCGGCCGAGATATAGAAGGCGTGATGTATGGAACGGAGAAATCCTTTGTGGGCAAGAGAGAACCTGAGTGTTGTAGCCAATCTGGCATGTATTGTTAGGCTATCAAAAGCCATTGTAATCTCAGTTTTGATTATCAATAAAGAGAATTGTTTCGTATACTCTGTTTTCCTTTCGTTGTTGAATCGAATCAAAAGATAACCATTTGAGAACTTGTCATCTTGCCTTGCACGAGCGCAACTCCAGGCTCGTGCGGCATCACGCCCCCTACAAGGACGATGATTCGGGTGATTCCGGATCGGGGCGTGACAGTTTCCAGGTAGCGATAGGTGATCGACGGATTATCCGTCGGCAAGGTTCTGGTGGTATAAACTTCGACGGAATAGCGACGGACTATCCGTCGCCAGGGCGACTGATAATCAGCCGCTAAGCAGTCGCACTATCTGGCGACCGCTTAGCGACGGACAATCCGTCGATATGGTTCTGGAAATGTATGACATTTTCAGAATCATGGCGACGGACAATCAGTCAGCAATCCGTCGCTGTGGCGACGCGGTCGCGACGGATTAGCGACTACTCTTCCGTCGCCATGGTGCTGGAAATGCCAAGCATTTCCAGAACCTGATCGACGGATAGTCCATCAGAACACCGTCGCCAATCCATCGTTAGGTACCGACGAATACCGACGGATTAGCGACGTCATGATACGATCTGATAAGCTGTTACGACGGGTTACCGACGAAATTTTATGTCTCTATTGCCTACACATTTAAGTACTTAATAGTTGAAATGGACGAAAGTCCGTCGAAAATGCGTCGCTAATGCTTCGTACTGTGACGTCGACAATCCGTCGCTATTTTGTCATGTGACGACAACTTAGCGACGGAACGTTATTAGCGACGAGCTGATTGCCGACGGATTTTTTTGGCCAAACTCCGTCGGTTATCGGTCGTTAATAGTAATTACCGTCGGTTTAGCGACGGATGTGGCCATCGCTAAAACAATAAATTTTGGTAGTAAATTCACTGAGTGCAGTTCCAAATATATAAAAATGACTATACAACAGGGGTTAGCTTTTAAACATATGAATCATAAAATAAAATGAAGAAAAACAATAAAACTGAATAAGAACAGAAAGGAAAATGCAGTAAAATACTCACCAACCAACGGAAGTACCTTTGATATGTGATCGGTCTCGGAACAATTATGCGACACGGTCTACACGGTCTAAAGTTACACGGTCTACAGTTACACGGTCTACAATTACACGGTCTACAAAATATATTGCAAATAAAGAAATACTATCTATAATACAGTATTCACGATCTACACAGTTTAAATGCAGTAAAAATGATAATCACGATCTACACGATCTACAAGATGTAAATGAAATAAAGATCACGGTCTACACGGTCTAAGGTCAGATCACACATCGTTGGTACTTCACTGTTCCCGACACAACAAAGAATAAAATCATAAAACTAGAATCACACATCTATCCACTAATCACTGATGTATAGTAAAGATCAATAATGAAAACAAACAATAAACTGTACTCCCCTGATGTCCCGAACTGCTGTAATAGATCCAATGCCAAGTCTGAGCCCACAAGACCTATTTAATGATTTATAAGGATCAATAGACAGTATTGAAGGTGTAAAAACAGTAATTTTGTATTGGTCTAATGCATGGCCTATGTTACCCCTTTCCCTTAGGTTGGAATCTAACCCTAATGCTAAGTCTGTACTGAAAAGCCATGGGAAGGATACTAAGTGTCATCCTACAAGTACTACCTGTCATCCTAGTTCTATTCTACTACTCTGTGTCCTGCACCTGGCACTTGAGTCCATACACAGGCCATGATACCACATAAACCTATTTCAGAGGTTATCTCTAAGTATCATTGAGGCCTTAGAACTTAAGTAAATAGGTTTCATAGCAGTATCCCCTGGTTTTATGGTCTATGTACTCAGGTGGAGGAAAGGCAGACCCTTAGGTTGGCTCTGTATCATTCAGTTATAGGTAAAGTTAGCAGATTTTAGGTTTCAACCAGTGCCTAAATTTTTGGGTCAAGGAAACATTCTTTCAGATATGGTCCTCCCTGACCAATGTGTTTCCTGAATATCTACATCTAGGCAATAGCTTTTACTAGTTCTGTTCTAAGTTTCCCTATAAGTCTCTTCATCTGAGCTGATGTCCAAGGCTTTGATTTATGAAGGTTTATCAGTAACCTTGCCCCCAACTTGGTACTTGGTACAACTGGGCAAGGCAAGGGATACCTGTCCTTACTCCTTGGTTTATAGGTTGATCTAGTCTTCTATGCGCAAGGGACCCTTCAGCCAAGGATTTCTTGACACCATCTCTAACCTGTGTTTAAATCGAATAACATGTCACATTGGGACAGGAAGTCTCTACATAACCCTCCACGAAGTCCCTCCCTGTCTCTAGGCACCCAGGTACTTGGTGGTCTTCCTAAACCTGGTACACACATTGGGTATCAGGCTTCCCTGTGTGCAGGGGTCTGACACTTAAGTCCTTGGTTTATCTGAACTCCCCTCTTCATCTGTTTACCTATTAATGTTAGGATACTCAGTATCTTGGTTTTACAGTTGAGAGTTGAGGGTGTACAAAAGACTGGTATGCTGGTATAGGCCTAGGGTATTGCCTGTATGAATAGGTGGTGTTAAACATCTATGAATAGAGTTAACCTTACATCTAACTTGATTGCCAGAGTCCTGACATGATGTGGTGTATATGGTACAAGACAGAGGGGCAGGGTATTAATGCAGGGTAGGGTCCTGCACCTGAGTTTAGGCCTTGAGTCAGGATCAACTCATCCTCCCAGTACTGAAAACCTGTGACCACATGGTCTCTATAGGTTCCCTGGGTTTATATTTGCTGTCAGTGTCTAAGATGTCCCTTAAGTAGTTATATGAGTGGGGTATTAGTCCCAATGTGAGGGGACATGCTGCCTTGAACAGGGTAGGTGGTGTACCTGACTATTCCAGTGTTTACCTATGGGTAATACCACATTATAAACTATTAGGTATTAGGATTTACCCCTACGTGATTTCTCCTCTATACCAAGATTCCCTGTTCCTGCTAGTAGGCTTCTTTGTGTACCCTTTCGACTCCTTCACAGGCACAAGGCTGCCAGGTGATAGGGTCAATGTGTGGTTCCCTAATTTATCAGATGGATTGCCTGAACTAGTTGGTACTCAAATGATGGCAGCCTCCCTTCTGTTGTGACAGAGTTCACAAGTCTAGATAGAGTACTTAGGCCAGTCTACCTATAACCTCCTTGATGGCTCGTCAGAGCTGAACTATAGGGTGCACCAATGTCCTATTTAGGCCAATAGTCAAACACCTATCTAGCTTTCCCTTGCTCCCTAATATATGCTCACAATAGTAAAATTTGACTGAAGTTTGTAAAGAGGAGAACTCACTTGTCAGTTTGAAGAGATCTCAAATTTGTTCTTTCTTGCAGCAGGTGATGCAGAGTCTTTAGGGTTTGAAAGGACAACAAGGCTGAATCATCTATGTATTTATATAGATTGGGTGGATGAATTCGAGGGGAATTCGAATTATTCAAATCTTTGGATTATGGTCTATCCATTGCTGATTTGAAATCAGCAATATGAATTCGACTTCCATCCAGAAGCAGAACATATCCTACTGAATTAAATTCAAATTTGCACATAAGCAGTAAGGTCCCTGTTTCCTAATTGTTTGCAATAAACCCCTTGTTCAAATTAGCCTTTTATACACATGTATAAATGTGTTTAAAATAATAGGTGTCTAAGTGTTAAGGGGTTATTAAAAATAAATAATAATTTAATAAATAAATAGGAAAATTTTTTAGATGGGGCTTACAAGTCTACCCCCCTTAGATTAATTTCGTCCTCGAAATTAGGATAGATAAAAGATGGAAAAAGAAAAGAATATACGTCATGGTTCGAAAAGGTAGGGATAGCGTTCGCGCATCTCGTCCTCTCTCTCCCACGTAGACTCGCCCGGGGAGTGGTGTCTCCACGCGATGCGAACCAAGGGAATCACTTGATTCCTTAGTACCTTCTCTCTGCGGTCCAAATCTCCACGGGCTGCTCCTGGTAACTGAGACTCGGTCCCACCTCGATCTCCGAATGGTCCAAGACATGACTGGGGTCCGCCACGTATCGTCGCAGCAGGAATACGTGGAACACGTTGTGTACTCCTTCTAGTGCAGGCGGCAAGGCTAACCGGTATGCTACTGCACCGATTTTCTCGAGAATCTCAAACGGCTTAATGAAACATGGGCTGAGTTTGCCGCCTTTACCGAAACGGATAGTGCCACGTGTCGGAGAAATTTTCAAAAACACCAAGTCACCGACCTAGATGCACAAAGGGGTTAACACGAACTCATAATTATACACACCAATACTCTTAAGAAAATTCTATACCTCAAACTCTAACGGCCTACGGTGACTGTCGGCCCAGTATTTATGCCTGTCTTGAGCCACACGAAGCCGCTCTCTAATCATCTTGACCTTTTCAGCAGCATCTACTACCATCTCCGGTCCCAATAGTGCACGCTCTCCCACATCATCCCAAGACAGCGGGGTACGATATCTCCGACCATACAACGCCTCAAACGGGGACATCTCGATACTAGCTTGGTAGCTGTTGTTATAGGAGAACTCTACGAGATGAAGGTGGTCCTCCCATGAGCCACCAAAATCTAGCATGCAAGTCCGTAACATATCCTCGAGCGTCTGAATGGTACGCTCCGACTGTCCATCTGTCTGCGGATGATAAGCAGTGCTGAACTTGAGCGCTGTGCCCAGACTGGCCTGTAGGATCCTCCAAAAATGCGAGGTAAACCTACTGTCATGGTCCGACACGATACTCACTGGAACCCCATGTAGTCGGACTATCTGCCTCACATAAAGATCCGCCAACTTCTCCGTAGACAACCCCACCTTAAATGGTATAAAGTGGGCCGATTTGGTCAATCTGTCAACGATGACCCAAATCGTATCCTTACCGCCCGATGACCGTGGAAGACCGAAAACGAAATCCATTGTGATGTGTTCCTACTTCCACTCGGGTATGGGTAGTGGCTGCAGCAATCCTCCCGGTCTCTGCCTCTCGGCTTTGACCTGCTGACATACGAGGCACCTAGAAACGAAGCGAGCTACTTCGCGTTTCATGCCATACCACCATACGTGGTTGTGCAGATCCCTGTACATTTTATTGGCTCCTGGGTGTAAGGAATACGGAGAGCGATGTGCCTCTTGTATAACTTCTTCTCTAAGCTCTCCACTCGGTACACAAAGTCTCGTCCCGTGCCTCAACGAACCATCCTCTGCAATAGTGAAATCATCCCGCGATCCAGCTCGTGCTTGTGCTATGATTTCCTTCAGTTGTTCATCCTGATGCTGTGCCTCCCGAATCCTGTCCATCAGTCTTGACTGAATTTGCATATCCATCATCTGTACCTCGGCTCTTGGAATGATAATTTCGATGCCCAAACTCTCCAAATCCGCTAACAAGTGACGGTCTCGGGTCAAGCACATTGCTACGGGATACCTGCTCAAAGCATCCGCAACAATATTGGCTTTTCCCGGATGATACTGCGGTGATATGTCATAGTCACTCATCAGCTCAAGCCATCTGCGCTGCCTCATGTTCAACTCCTTTTGCATGAAGACGTACTTCAAGCTTTTGTGGTCAGTGAAGATTTCTACTCGCTCTCCGTACAAATAATGTCTCCACAGCTTCAAGGCAAAGATCACGGCTGCCAACTCAAGATCGTGAGTGGGATAGTTCTTCTCATGCGGTCTCAACTGTCGAGACATATATGCTGTCACTCTCTTGTTCTGCTCCAGGACACAGCCTAGTCCTTTGCCCGAGGCGTCACTATAAATGGTGAAACCTCCCGATCCTGATGGTAAGGCTAAGATAGGGGCTGTTGTCAGGCGCTTCTTCAACTCATCGAACGTAGCCTGGCAGTCTTCCGTCCACACGAACTCTACATCCTTCCTTGTGAGCCTAGTGAGCGGCTCTGCAATCCGGGCGAAGTCCTGCACGAACTTCCGATAATATCCTGCTAGTCCCAAGAAACTTCGTATCTCTGCTACTGTAGTCGGAGTAGACCATGCTTCTACTGCTGTCACCTTTTTCGGATCGATGGATATACCGTCGCCAGTCACCACATGACCAAGGAACTCTACCTTGTCTAAGAAGAACTCACATTTCGAGAGCTTTCCATAGAGCTTCTCCCTCCTGAGGGTCTCTAGCACGATCCTCAGATGTTCCTCGTGCTCCTCCGGTGTTTTCGAATAGATGAGTATGTCATCGACAAACACCACCACAAACTTGTCAAGGTACGGATGGAATACCTTGTTCATCAAGTTCATGAAAACTGCCGGGGCATTCGTCAATCCGAACGGCATCACCATGAACTCGTATTGTCCGTACTTGGTCCGGAAAGCAGTCTTCGGTATGTCTTCCTTCTTCACTTTCAACTGATGGTACCACGACCTCAAATCTATCTTGGAGAATACCCATGCGCCGCTCAATTGATCGAAGAGATCGTCTATCCTCGGCAGCGGATACTTGTTCTTGATAGTGTGGTTATTCAAGGTTCGGTAGTCGATGCACATTCGTACCGTACCATCCTTCTTCGGCACAAAAAGTACAGGGGAGCCCCATGGCGACGAACTCTCCCTGATGAACCCCTTCTCTAGCAATTCGTCTATCTGCTTCTTCAATTCTTCAGCCTCCTTGTTGTTGATTCGATACACCGGTTGTGCTGTTGGCACTGTGCCGGGCACTAGATCAATAGCAAACTCGATGTCCCTGTATGGCGGCAATCCTGGCAAGTCTTCGGGAAAAACGTCCATGAACTCCGTGATGATGGGATGTGGGATCTCCTCTCCCTCGATCATAGCTCCGTAAATAGCTCCGTACTGCTGCTCGACTGCTCCTCTCGCGAACTCGAATGCCGGTTCCTCCGGAGGACTGAATACAACACATCTTCGGTGGCAGTCTATACTGGCAAAATTCTTACTCAACCAATCCATATCGAGAACGATGTCGAAACTCGATAGTGGCATTACGAGTAAGTTGGCACGCAACTCTCTTCCACCCAAAGTGATGCGTCGCCTTATGCAAATATCCTTGACTAGGATAATGCCTCCGCCTGTCATAATTTTGCAACTACCGCCCAAGGATACAGACGCTATACTATGCTTGAATACAAAAGCTACCGAGATAAAACTATGGGATGCGCCAGAATCAAACAAGGCTATAGCGGAAATAGAATCGAGAAGTATGGAACCTGCTATCACATTTGGTGTGGGCTCGGGCTCCTCAATAGTCATAGCAAAAGCTCGGCCCTGCTGGGGTGCTCCTCTCTGCTGGTGCTGGGCGAACTGCTGCTGCTGAGTGGGTAGCGGTGGTCCTCGCGGCTGTGGAGCAGTTGGTCCTCTCTGTGCTGGAGCCGTCTCTCGTTCTGCTCGGTTGGGAGCCACTGAGCAATTCTTCAGCTGATGTGAAGGTGATCCGTAGTATAAACATGATCCAAGTCTTGTTCTGCAATCATCCCAAATGTGTCCGTTCTTTCCGCAAAAGGTACAATACGGGGTCTGCTGGAACTGCCTCTGCGTCTGCTGTGTCTGGGCTCTAGCCGGACCTCGATGATGCTGATGTGCTGGGGCTTTACCGGTGGACTGGAATTGTTGCTGGTGCTGAAAAGTCCTTGGCTGCAACTGTGGGCACTTCGCTGGTGTTTGTTGATGGCTGCCTCCGCCAAAAGTGTCTCGGCTTCTCTTCGGCCTGTAGTTTAGTTCTTCCTCCACTGCTTGGGCGACCTCCAGAATCTCCTCATAGGTATATGCTCGGCTGGTGGCGATGGCTAGGCAAATCTCGTGTGATAATCCCTTCCTGAACCGCCGTGCTTTGTCTTCCGGGGTGCTGACTAAATTCTCCGCAAAGCGACTGAGGCGTGTAAACTCTGATGTGTACTCGTCAACGGTGAGGTTGCCTTGCTCTAGATGCTCGAACTGGCTCACTAGCGTCTCTCGTGCTACATATGGATAGAACTTCTTCTTGAACAGCCGCTTGAACTCCTCCCAAGTTGTGTTTGGAGTAGAAAAGCGGGGCTCGCCTTGGTACCATGTCCGTGCGATATCGAAAAGCTGTCCGCTGACTGACTCTATCTTCAGATCTTCCAGGATTCGGGCCATCTTCAGATATCTCTCCATATTCTCTAGCCATTCGTCAGCGTAGACGATCCCCTCTGTCCCATAAAACGGCATGGGCCTAAAGTCCATGAAGTGTTTGGGATTCCCCAGTTGCTGTCGGGGAGCATCCCTCTGCTGGAGAACCTCTCGCAAAGTATCGCGAATGATGTTGGCCTGTTGTTGCATAAGTCCCAGCATGGTAATATTGTCCAGGGCTGGTGGCGGAGGTAGTACAGGTGTCGGGTACATCGCTGAAGCTGGATGTATGGCTGGTGCTGGATACATATAGGGAACCTGCTACATCATAGGTGTGGGGTACATGGCTGGTGCTGGGTGCATCGCTGGTGGTGCATAAGCTGCTGGTGCCGGGGGAGGAATGGGTGCTGGTACTGGCGTCTGCGGAAGGAACTGTGGTGGAGGTAGAATGTCATCCCTGCGGAACCTCGAGTACTGTGGCTGCGCTGGTCCACCCTGTGAGTAAGCTGGCCTCCCTGTGTCGGAGGAATCTCATAGGTGAAAAACCCGCCAGCTACCGGTGGCGTATTCAGTGCGGCGTTGTTCATGTCCTGTGGATCCATTTGCTGAAAATAAAGAAAATCATTAGACGATAGAATGATTCAAACAGGATGCATAAGATACTTGAAATCGAATATAGAAGTCAATGACGAAATTTTAACTCACGAAGACAGTCCTTAAGTCCCTATTCCTAATCCTAGTCACAGGCCCGCAGTAGTACGACTAACTTAAGTACTACCACGGTTTCGCTGGTCTTGCGAAACGTCGACCTGCATGGGCCACCATAAAAACGTGTCACAACCCGCACCCAGTATTTGGGCAAGAATCAGTGTACACGCCCAGCCTACGTCGCAGAGTCGGCGGTAGAACGCTGTATCAATATGATGAACAATCCACGCAGTAAAATATATCACAAGAAAAACAAGTAATTCTAAATCCCAACTCAGCTGCCATGAATAAAAATAGACTTGTCTCAAAATGAAAGAAAGTCTAAATCAAGGTAATCTCTACTACATGTCTCAACTTATCTCATAAAATCAAATACAAGGTCTCAGCACTAACAAATGTCTAAGATAGAGCAGCGGGGTCAGTTGCTGAATAATCCTCCTGGTAAACAAGGTCCGTCTCTAAGCCATCTCCCACATATGGGCCATACTCCTCTGGACACACGATCTCATCGCCTTCACCTAAAATTTGTTTGGTTACCCAGTCAGGATGGAACGAGTACAATTCACTGAGTACAGTTCCAAATATATGAAGATGACTATACAACAGGGGTTAGCTTTTAGACATATGAATCATAAAATAAAATAAAGAAAAATAATAAAACTGAATAAGAACAGAAAGAAAAATGCAGTAAAATACTCACCAACCAACGGAAGTACCTTTGATATGTGATCGGTCTCGGGACAATTATGCGACACGGTCCACACGGTCTAAAGTTACACGGTCTACAGTTACACGGTCTACAATTACACGGTCTACAGAATATATTGCAAATAAAGAAATACTGTCTACAACATAGTATTCACGATCTACACAGTTTAAATGCAGTAAAAATGATAATCACGATCTACACGGTCTACAAGATGTAAATGAAATAAAGATCACAGTCTACACGGTCTAAGGTCAGATCACACATCGTTGGTACTTCACTGTTCTCGACACAACAAAGAATAAAATCATAAAACTGGAATCACACATCTATCCACTAATCACTGATGTATAGTAAAGATCAATAATAAAAACAAACAATAAACTGTACTCGCCTGATGTCCCGAACTGCTGTAATAGATCCAATGCCAAGTCTGAGCCCACAAGACCTATTTAATGATTTATAAGGATCAATAGACAGTATTGGAGGTGTAAAAACAGTAATTTTGTATTGGTCTAATGCATGGCCTATGTTACCCCTTTCCCTTAGGTTGGAATCTAACCCTAATGCTAAGTCTGTACTGAAAAGCCATGGGAAGGATACTAAGTGTCATCCTACAAGTACTACCTGTCATCCTAGTTCTATTCTACTACTCTGTGTCCTGCACCTGGCACTTGAGTCCATACACAGGCCATGATACCACATAAACCCATTTCAGAGGTTATCTCTAAGTATCATTGAGGCCTTAGAACTTAAGTAAATAGGTTTCATAGTAGTATCCCCTGGTTTTATGGTCTATGCACTCAGGTGGAGGAAAGGCAGACCCTTAGGTTGGCTCTGTATCATTCAGTTATAGGTAAAGTTAGCAGATTTTAGGTTTCAACCAGTGCCTAAATTTTTGGGTCAAGGAAACATTCTTTCAGATATGGTCCTCCCTGACCACTGTGTTTCCTGAATATCTACATCTAGGCAATAGCTTTTACTAGTTCTGTTCTAAGTTTCCCTATAAGTCTCTTCATCTGAGCTGATGTCCAAGGCTTTGATTTATGAAGGTTTATCAGTAACCTTGCCCCCAACTTGGTACTTGGTACAACTGGGCAAGGCAAGGGATACCTGTCCTTACTCCTTGGTTTATAGGTTGATCTAGTCTTCTATTGACTGGTGCAAGGGACCCTTCAGCCAAGGATTTCTTGACACCATCTCTAACCTGTGTTTAAATCGAATAACCTGTCACATTGGGACATGAAGTCTCTACACAACCCTCCACGAAGTCCCTCCTTGTCTCTAGGCACCCAGGTACTTGGTGGTCTTCCGAAACCTGGTACACACATTGGGTATCAGGCTTCCCTGTGTGCAGGGGTCTGACACTTAAGTCCTTGGTTTATCTGAACTCCCCTCTTCATCTGTTTACCTATTAATGCTAGGATACTTAGTATCTTGGTTTTACAGTTGAGAGTTGAGGGTGTACAAAAGACTGGTATGCTGGTACAGGCCTAGGGTATTGCCTGTATGAATAGGTGGTGTTAAACATCTATGAATAGAGTTAACCTTACATCTAACTTGATTGCCAGAGTCCTGACATGATGTGGTGTATATGGTACAAGACAGAGGTGCAGGGTATTAATGCAGGGTAGGGTCCTGCACCTGAGTTTAGGCCTTGAGTCAGGATCAACTCATCCTCCCAGTACTGAAAACCTGTGACCACATGGTCTCTATAGGTTCCCTGGGTTTATATTTGCTGTCAGTGTCTAAGATGTCCCTTAAGTAGTTATATGAGTGGGGTATTAGTCCCAATGTGAGGGGACAGGCTGCCTTGAACAGGGTAGGTGGTGTATCTGACTATTCTAGTATTTACCTATGGGTAATACCACATTATAAACTATTAGGTATTAGGATTTACACCTAAGTGATTTCTTCTCTATACCAAGATTTCCAGTTCCTGCTAGTAGGCTTCTTTGTGTACCCCTTCGACTCCTTCACAGGCACAAGGCTGCCAGGTGATAGGGTCAATGTGTGGTTCCCTAATTTATCAGATGGATTGCCTGAACTAGTTGGTACTCAAATGATGGTAGCCTCCCTTCTGTTGTGACAGAGTTCACAAGTCTAGATAGAGTACTTAGGCCAGTCTACCTATAACCTCCTTGATGGCTCGTTAGAGCTGAACTATAGGGTGTACCAATGTCCTATTTAGGCCAATAGTCAAACACCTATCTAACTTTCCCTTGCTCCCTAATATATGCTCACAATAGTAAAAATCGACTGAAGTTTGTAAAGAGGAGGACTCACCTGTCAGTTTGAAGAGATCTCGAATTTGTTCTTCCTTGCGGCAGGTGATGCAGAGTCTTTAGGGTTTGAAAGGACAACAAGGCTGAATCATCTATGTATTTATATAGATTGGGTGGATGAATTCGAGGGGAATTCGAATTATTCAAATCTTTGGATTATGGTCTATCCATTGCTGATTTGAAATCAGCAATATGAATTCGACTTCCATCCAGAAGCAGAACATATCCCACTGAATTAAATTCAAATTTGCACATAAGCAGTAAGGTCCCTGTTTCCTAGTTGTTTGCAATAAACCCCTTGTTCAAATTAGCCTTTTATACACATGTATAAATGTGTTTAAAATAACAGATGTCTAAGTGTTAAAGGGTTATTAAAAATAAATAATAATTTAATAAATAAATAGGAAATTTTTTTAGATGGGGCTTACACACGTAACAACGTGGGCGTAAAGATTCAATATTACGCTATCACGTAACAACGTGGGCGTAAAGTTTCTTCCGAACTCTAATTACCATGGAACCTTTGTTCCAAACCAGACATAGGGTTTCCATGGGTCAGAATGGCGTATAACACAACCTCAACAAATCTGGAATGAACAAAACTTGGAAATAAGAAAGTTTGATAGATCCAAACCAGTAAAATTCAAAAAAAAGGAATTTCTAGATCTACTAAAAATAAGACTTCAAAATACAAAATGCCAAGTTCTAAACTCTCTTAGGATCACGAGAGGAAGATAAATGAACCATAAAAATGAGTCCTCGTGTAGAAGCAAGATGTACTTCCCTATGGGTTTTGGTAGGTGGAGAGAGTTATGAGGAAGAGGAAGAAGAGTAATTGTGAAGGAGAGTAATGAAGAGAGAGAAAGGGGATGGGGCTTTAAATGGGGGTTTTGGGTTGAGGATTGGGTTCGGTTCATGATGAACCATCATAAACCCGAAAATAAACCAACCTAGGCCGAACCTAAGGCAAAGCTAAAGCAGAGAATAAAGGCAGAAAGTAAAATACAGAAAATTAATTAGCGCAAAATTTAAATGAATTTAAATACAGAACAATACAATAAATTCATGCAAGCAGCATATGTATAAAAATATGCATTCTGGGAACGAAAAGTGACAAATTACAAGACATGTTGATTTAATAAAAATTATATCTAGTACTAGATAGATCATAAACTCATACAAATGTGTTGCGTATATAAGTATAAGTAATCGGGGTCGGAGATTTACCGGGACGGGGAGTACAATACCCATACCCGGCCCCGAATACGATCGAAGATTTTGTTTAATCTCCATTCCCATCCCCATTCCCGTTTCTATATCCCCAAACCCGTCCCCGTCGGGAAAAAAGTCGAATCCCCGTCGGGTTCGGGGGAAGTTGCCATCCCTAGGCACAACCAAAAATTCGAATTGAGATGGCCTATAATGGATTAGAGTATACTATGGTAGGCTACTTGTGTGTTGATTCGTATCAAAGAAAAAAAAAACATATAACAAAATTGGGGTGGACTGGAGCCCAATCCAGCCCACAACGTGGTTCCGCCATTGGAAATAACTACAATACTATTAGGCCACATTTGGCTCGTGGAATCATTGCCTTGAAAAAGAAAAATCTTTATTTTCATATGTTTGGATGCCAAAGTAAACGAGAAGAAAATAAAAATAATTTCAAAAAAAAATATATGGAGGGAAGTGGTTCCCTCTACCAATCCAAAAGATTCATTTTTCCATGATAAGAATTCAATTACAATTTCTTCTTAAAGGAAATAAAGAACAAAAAAATAATTTTCTTTACTTTTTTTAATTCTGCGAAGGGTTCAAAATTCTTGTAAATAATGGTGTCAAACTGGACTCCATTGTTTCTATTATTGATGATATATTGATTGTTCATCGAACATATTAGTTTGTTGGCTAGTTTTGAAGGTTAGAGATTAGAGCATTGCCTCCAAAAAGGCAATTAGGTTTCAAATTTATTTTTGGCTAATCTCAATATTGATAATTAAAATCCTATAATAATAAATAACATTTTGGTTTGGACCCGAATCTTTTAGCAAATATGTCAAGGACAATGGTGGAATCAAAAATTCATGTTTCGATGGACCGGAGTAAACTAGGATAGACTAGTATGAATTGACTAATATAAAAAATATAAAAATATATAGGAATTTTTTTTTGGACTGGTTGGAGTACACACTAGCCTCTATATAGACCTGTCAATTGGGCCGGGCCGGCCCAGCCCAGCACGAGCCCGGCCAAAAAAATTGGCCCATGTGCCGGTCCGGCCAGATTAATCGTGGGCCCGACCCGGTCCCGTATATTGGGTTGTGCCGAGCCACGTATATTGACCCATAATTTAGGCCCGGCCCGAAGCCCAAGCCCTACCTGTAAGCCCCCTGAATTTCAGGGTTTATTTTAAATTTTTTTGAATGAATTATTTTCGATAAATATTCTATTATTTAATTGTTTGTGATCATTAATGTTCCTTTCCGTGACTTTGACTTCTGGAGCGTCAGGGATGCCAATCTCTGTAAACTCTCTTCATGGATTTTGAAGTAGACAAGATTATCTTCGTTTTGATAAATCATGTCCTACCTAAACTCGTTCCCTTGTGCTCTTTTTGTATCGCGCAATTTCGGGTCAATTTAGACCAATTAATCGTTGAATAATTATTTCCACTTTTATCTTTGATCATCGTTTGCACGTTACCGTGACTTTTAATTTAGGAGCACCAGACCAGTCGTTTTCTCAGATCTAACTTCTCATGAATGATCTACTCGAGACGTTCTTCATCCATGACCTTCGTGTCCCACTCAGACACTCCATTTTGTGCTTTATTTTCTTCGCACAATTTTTGGGTCAATTTAGGCCAATTAATTATCTACCGTAAAACCTGATTTAATTTCCAATTTAATTCCGGGACCCGACATCGATCCAACCTAGTCGACCCAAAGTATGGATGTGGCCCATATGAAGCCTACTACCCACATGATGCTTGTGTCCTATTTATTGGAGTCCCCGCATATTATTTATTTACCCGTGATCATAAATACATATTTAATTTTATTATTGCCCCCTGTCCGATTTTGACCCGACCCGGCTCGACCAAACCCGAACCCAAACTCCTTATTATTCTCTCGTGACTGTCCAAATACCCCACTTAATTTTCCTCTTTTTCCTATTTAAAAATATCTCCTCTCTCTACTTTATTAAATATCTCAAATATCTCATATATATATATATATATATATATATATATATATATATATATATATATATATATAATATATATATATATATATATATATATATATATATATATATATATATATATATATATATATATATATATACACACTCTCTCTCTCTCCTATAACAAACACACTCACACACCACCTCACCCCTCCACCTCACAGCACATCACCCCCATATTCTTGGCCGACCTCTCTATCTCCTTCACTCTCAAATATCTCTCTCTCTCTCACTCTTTCTATATTAATATATATACACACAACTCTCTCTCTCTTTATATTACATAAACACACACAGCCCCCCACCTACAGCCGAGCACCACCCTCTCCTCCTTCCTCCTACTCTCCACCACTTCATCACCATCATCATCATCAAGTTCATCATCATCACCATTACTAACACCACCATCCCATTCAACCACCACCACCACATCCACGCCACCACCTCCACCAACATCACCCGAACCGCCACCACCACCGCGCGCCTAACCGCCCCCACCGTCGTCGGGCCAGGCCAAGCCGTGCAGCCCCCGCACACAGCGGCGCAGCAGCGCGTACGTGTGTGAGCGTACGGGCCGCCGTCGTGCGCCGCCGTGGCCGCCGTGGCCGGACACCCTAGGCCGCACGAGCCTCCGACGACCTCCCCCAGTCCACCACCATCCTCCCCGGCGCGACGCATAGCCTATTCGTGCATTTTGAACGGAATCCCGTCGTGACGCGCGAGTTTTGAACTCGGAAATGGCGCCCCGCGCAGCGACTTCGCACGCATTTTTCGAGAGATCCGACCGTTGGATCGGTGATCTCTTTGCTCCGTCACAATCTCGGTATATCCATCTTCACTTCCCTCAATTTTTGTCCGTTAATTTTTGTCGTTTGATACCTCAAAACTGGCCACCAAGTTGACCGTTTAAATTGAACTATTTTTGGATAGTTTTATGGAGCCGACTTCGTCAGCTCGTAACTTCGCCGTCGTAGCTCCGGTTGGCACGCTACCCGTTCCTGTGCACAGTTGGTATAACCCTCTTCCTTTATCCTTTAAGTTTCATGTCATTATAAGCACGTTTGGTTGGTCGAATTTGACGTCAAAGTTGGTCGTCCGAATTCTTTAACTTGCACTTGTTAAAATACATTTTTGAACCCGGGACTTCGGATTCAATTTCTAACACCACCAGTAGACTCGTGGCATCGTTCTGGCACGTTTTTATATAAAGTTTGCTTGATTTGGAGAACGTGGGCCCTGACACGTATTTCGGTGCAAAGTGGGTCCTACTTTTTGAGTCAACGTGTCACTTTGAGATCGGCTCATCGGAATCCAATTCTGGATATACCGTTGAGTTTGTATCGTCATTCTGGACTCGTTGACATATATTTGCTGAGTTTTGAAGACATTTGCTCCGGCACGCATTTCGGTGCAAACCGGATTCTAAATGTCCGCGTCAACGTGTCGTTTTGAGATCGGCTCATCGGAATCCTATTTCGGACATACCGTTGGGTTCGTATCATCATTCTAGATTCGTGGACATATAATTTGCTAGGTTTTGTAGACTTCTATTCTGACACATTTTTCGGTACAAAGTGTGTCCAACGACGGACATCATTTTGACCCAAAATTATCGTTTTGCCCCCGTGTCTAAATTGGACTTATGGGTAGGCTATCCTAGCTAATTTGACCATTCTGGACACGTTGGTGATATTTATTTTATCATCCGACAACATCTGTAGATTTTGTTTATGTATCATCCTTAATTTGTAATTAATTATTTTTTCAGAAATTATTACTTTCTGTTTTTGAATTTTTATATATATTTTAATTACTGTAAAAATCTGAAAAAATTGTATTTAAATACTATGTTAATTTAGATAATTTAATATAATTTTTCCAGCATTTAATAAGTACTTTTGGTATTTTATAAAAATGGGAAAACAGAACTTATTTTCAGGATATATGTGTTTGCTGATTTTTTTTATAAATATTTATGAGGGTTTATAAATTCCAGAAAAATTAGAATAAATTTCTATAATTAACAAGGATCATTTTGGTATTTTATTTTATGTATATTTAAGTTTTTTGTCTATCTCAAAAATTGTTGGAACATAGGGTACAGTTTGATTTATTTATTGAAGAGTTACGACTTGCAATGTTTTATGTTGTTTTGAGTTATTATAGTATTGGACCTCACCCTACACTAGTGTAAAGGCCCTAGAAAATTAGTTTGGATATAGTGTCACTTCACATTAGACTTTTATTCTAGGTTCCCACTTGGCTAGTATCCAGTTAGGAGTCGTGTCACACCACTAGTGTAATCTTGAACATAACTTAGAGGCTGAGTTGTATATCATTATTGACAGGACACCGGACATCTATATCTTCGTACTAGTATTCTTGCTTTGCTCGAGGCAAGTACATCTATAAACTCATTTACTGTCTTTTAATGCTAGAACATGTATTAACCATGTTAAAATACTGATCCTTGAGGTAGCAAGTTAAATCTTCACATGTTGTATTACTTTCAGTACCTACCATGCTTAGGACAGTTCTTATATCTTCACATGCTTCTTACTGGTTCTCAGTACATGTTTCACTATGCTTTATACTACTCGAAGTATTCACATGTTTCATACTGCTCCAGTACTTGCCATGCTTATACTACTACCAATATCTCTCACATGTTTTTACTGTTCTCGTATCTCTCACATGATAGAATATGGGTTATGGGAAAACTGATAGTTGAGTACGTGATCATGCCCCTTCTACCGTGACGTATGTACCGAGCAAGGTCGCATTTTATATGCATACCTTGTCGTAGGCCATATCCCGCATTTCTGTACGGATGTACACCTATGCTTGTGACTTGTATGAAAGCACATTTTATTACATGTGCCCCCAGCACTTGTGCACCTATTGACCGATCACGTACCTGCTCCAGTTTTAAACATTAGATATACATGTGTCACCTCGACAAATGTATTTTACCGTGATTCTAGTCATACCACGATTCCATATATGCCATGTTCCCTATGCTACTATGATACTGTGATCCCAGTTGTACCATGAGGCCATGTTTCCAGTATTTTCTGTTTTATAGACTTATCACACCATGTTTCTTGCTGTACATCTCTTTCATTATATATTCAGTACTTTAGTTGTAGAGGTTGTACTTGCTCCCGTCCTGACAGGATAACGTTGTAGGTTCACTTTTCGAGAAGGAAATGCTATATGATTCATACTATGGCACTGATTTTGAGGACCTGGCCTTAGCTCCAGAAGAGGCCCCAACGGGGAACCTTGCTTAGATATTTACTTTAAATGTAACTCACGTTGGAGTTCATAATAGGAGGAGAGGAGACGGTGATTCGAAAGAAAAAGCTGAAAGCTGATATCTTATCTTCCACTATATAATGAGGCTTCAAAACGTCTCAAAAGTGAACCGTGTAAGTCGTCATTATATCATGGTACATTTTATTTTTAAAAAAAGTTATGTAAACAAATTTTGAAAAAAGTTTAAAATTATTATACATAATCAATATGGGAAATCGAACTCAACCAAATAAGAAAAATAACTTACACCTTAACCATATAAGTTATAAGAGATATTTAATTATAATTGAATAATATTTTTATTATACATTATTATACATGTAAAGTCACTACAAAAATTTGTCAGATTAGCAACGGCACAATACGTCGCTAACCTCGGTGAAAACGTCGCTAAACCAATTTAGCGACGTTTAAGGCGACGTTTCGGGAACGACGAAAAAAAACCGTGTCGCTAAACGAGAAAACGTCGCAAAACGTCGCTAGGACGACGTTTTTTGGCGACGTTATTAACGTCGCTAATTAGCGACGTTATTTGCGACGTTTATTGGTTGACGCTAATTAGCGACGTAAACGGCGACATTATTGTGTTGTCGCCGTTTGGCGACACTATTGCGACGTTTTGGCGACGGCGAGCTGATATCAGATTATGGTGCCACGTGTTTCCACGTCAGCATTTAGCGACGCATTTAGCGACATTTATTAACGTCGCTAATATTTAGCGACTAATGTTAACGTCGCTAAAAATGTCGCTAAGTCAAAAAAAAGATATATATAAAAAATAGGTTCCAGAATGCAAATGGTGCTGGAGCTGGAGCCTGAGCCAAAATACAGAATACGAAATACAAAATACAGAATCTAATCCCTGGGTTCGCCGACCCCCTCGGTGGAACACTCAACACCGGCACGCACAATACATTCCAGAATATACAAAAAATATAAAGAAAAAATACTATCCGCAACGAACAATGTCAATATATATTATCTTTAACAAACCAAATCAATATCCGCAAATACGTACAAACTCAGTATCCTCAACGAAAAAACTGAATATCCCCAAACACGTACAAAGTCAAAATACAAAATACAGAATCTAATCCCTGGGTTCGCCGAAAATACAAAAACAAAGATTGACACACAGTTCTAATTCATATGTGTTTTAAGTGTGAGAACGGATGGCTCAGAACACAACCCAAAATTCATTTTAGCATACATTAGTGTGAATCATCTATGTTCTGTACATATGGTGTAGTATACGTTCTTATCGAAGCTAGTATCTAGTATCTGAAGAATGTAACAGAATCAAGATGAACTCACATAATGTAATACTAAAATATCATCTACTACTATATAAGATATAGTGATAGGTTGTCGTATCATCATTGCCGAGGGATGAGGGTCGGAGGACAATCAACTTTATCTACGGCTACATAGTTTATGCCTCGCCAGTCGAATGGCTGCAGGGACTATGTCCTGATCACCATGTCGTACCATAGTTTCTGCCTCGCCAGTCGAATGGCGGTAGGGACTATATGTTCCGATCACCATGTTACCAATTAACCAACCAACAAAACTACTTGTTACAAATATCGACACTATATGTCGCAAAACGTCGCTATAACGTCGCTAATGGCGACTAATTTAGCGACGTTAGTATGAACGTCGCTAAATTCTAATTATATTCTCCCACCTCCCATTTTACTCTCTCACTCTCTCTCTTCCCCCCTCCGGCGCTCTCACTCTCTCCGGCGCTCTCATAGTACTTAAGTGTGAGAACGAATGGCTCAGAACACAACCCAAAATTCATTCTAGCATACATTAGTGTGGATCATTATGTTTTGTACATATGGTGTAGTATATGTTCTTATCGTATCTAGTATCTGAAGAATGTAACAGAATCAAGATGAACTCACATAATGTAATACTAAGACATCATCTACTACTATATAAGATATAGTGATAGGTTGTCGTATCATCATTGCCGAGGGATGAGGGTCGGAGGACAGTCAACTTTATCTACGGCTACATAGTTTCTGCCTCGCCAGTCGAATGGATGCAGGGACTATGTCCTGATCACCATGTCATACCGTAGATTAATACAAATGGAGCTGGAGCCTGAGCCAAAATACAGAATACAAAATACAAAATACAAAATCCAATTCCTGGGTTCGTCGACCCCTTCGATGGAACACTCAACACCGGCACGCACAATACATTCCAGAATATATAAAAAATATAAAAAAATACTATCCGCAACGAACAATGTCAATATATAATATCCGCAAATACGTACAAACTCAGTATCCTCAACGAAAAAACTGAATATCCCCAAATACATACAAAGTCAAAAATATAGTACCGTCCAAAAATGCAAAAATAAACTACTGATCGCCTGGAGCTGGAGCTGGACACGGTGCTGGAGCCGGAGGAGCGCCACCTGATGACGCACAAATATCGCTCGAGTGAGCCAAAGGCATGCAGCCACTTCCCTTCCTTTATTTCCCCTCTCCCTCTCTCATGCTATCAACATCACAACTTTTCCAGTGTTGCTCCCTCTTATGATGATGAACGCAAAAATCAAAGACCCCCTCTCCTTTCTCACTCTTCACAGTTCTCACAACAGGAAGGATCAGTATTTTCTAGTTCTCTTCCATCCATCCATTCCTCCGTTTTGATCAAGCCTCCACATATGATATCCAGCTCAAGTGTAGAGGCGGGGGAGAAGAAGTGGGCAGGAAGAGGAGGGGAAAGCAGCACAGCCGGCGGCATGACCTGGAGGAAGTACAGAGGCTTTCTTCAACATCCGTAGGAGAACTATAAGGATATATTTTTTCACAACATGTCACCTTGTCAAAGACCCTTAATGTGACAACCATGTTACCACGGTGTCGGAAGACTAACATGTCATAATTTTCTAAGCCGTGTGTTTTGACATAATCCTCCCAACTGTTTCCTCATATTTAGTAATCTTGCATTTCTTTATGAAGTGCAAGATTACTACATAGGAGGAAAGAGTTGGAGGATTATGTCAAAGCATACGGCTTAGAAAATTATGACATGTTAGTTTTTCGACACCGTGGTAACATGATATTCACATTAAGGGTCTTTGACAAGGTGACATGTTGTAAAAAGATATATCCTTATAGTTCTCCTACGGATGTTGAAAAAAATCTACTGAAATTCTTCCAGGTCTTGCCGCCGGCTGTGCTGCTTCCCCCTCATCTTCCTGCCCACTTCTTCTCCCCGCCTCTACACTTGAGCAGGATATCATATGTGGAGGCTTGATCAGAACGGAGGAATAGATGGTTGGAAGAGAACTAGAAAACACTGATCCTTCCTGTTGTGAGAACTGTGAAGAGTGAGAAAGGAGAGGGGGGTCTTTGATTTTTGCGTTCATCATCATTAGAGGGAGCAACACTGGAAAAGTTGTGACGTTGATAGCATGAGAGAGGGAGAGGGGGAATGGAGGGAGGGAAGTGGCTGCATGCCTTTGGCTCACTCGAGCGGTATTTGTGCGTCAGATAAAATACAGAAAATTCGATTTTTCTCCAAGTGTGAGAACGGATGGCTTAGAACACAACCCAAAATTCATTCTAGCATACATTAGTTTGATTCATCTATGTTCTGTACATATGGCGTAGTATACGTTCTTATCGAATCTAGTATCTAGTATCTGAAGAATGTAACAGAATCAAGATGAACTCACATAATGTAATACTAAAACATCATCTACTACTATATAAGATATAGTGATAGGTTGTCGTATCATCATTGCCGAAGGATGAGGGTCGGAGGACAGTCAACTTTATCTACGGCTACATAGTTTCTGCCTCGCCAGTCGAATGGCTGCAGGGACTATGTCCTGATCACCATGTCGTGCCGTAGATTTATTCAAACGGAGCTGGAGCCAAAATACAGAATCCAAAATATAAAATACAGAATCCAATTCATGAGTTCACCGGAAATACAAAAACAAAGATTGACACACAGTTCTAATTCATATGTGTTTTAAGTGTGAGAACGGATGGCTCAGAACACAATCCAAAATTCATTCTAGCATATATTAGTGTGATTCATCTATGTTCTGTACATATGGTGTAGTATACGTCCTTATCGAATCTAGTATCTAGTATCTGAAGAATGTAACAAAATCAAGATGAACTCACATAATGTAATACTAAGACATCATCTACTACTATATAAGAATATAGCGATAGGTTGTCGTATCATCATTGCCGAGGGATGAGGGTCGAAGGACAGTCAACTTTATCTACGCTACATAGTTTCTGCCTCGCCAGTCGAATGGCAGCAGGGACTATGTCCTGATCACCATGTCGTACCGTAGATTAATGCAAATGGAGCTGGAGCTGGAGCCAAAATATAGAATAAATAGAGAACTATCAGAGAATCACATAAAACTAACTAGAACTGAAATATAGTATTGACAAATAAATGAGAGAACTATCAGATGTGAGGGGGAACAACACAATAGCGTTGATAGCGAGATAGAGAGAGACACAACTAAGTAGCACTTGAACTTTAACTAAGTAGCACTCGACAACCAACGGAGAGGATACTCCGAGAGATCCATCTGAGTAGGACGTATACTCTGAGAGATCACCTTTACAAGAATGACATCAGTAGTAGGATTGAGTGTTGGAGGAGATATTATCAGAGTATACGTCCTACTCAGATGGGTCTCTCACCGTTACTATTTTTTTCTGACAGCATGGTGGATGTGCTCCGTCAACAGATTCTTGCTCTGAGCCAAAACTTTTCCCGGAGCTCAAGTGGACATCCTTCCTGTAGAGCTCGAGCGAGAGGTTCCGGACAGCATAGTGGTCTCCTTTGTCAAAGGATTCTTCTTTGTCAAAGGATCCTTTGTGGGACGAGCAAGATCCTTTACAAAGGAGACCACCATACTGTCAGGAACCTCTTGCTCGAGCTCTACACGAAGGATATCCACTTGAGCTCCGGGTCAAAGTTTTCTCAGAGCAAGAATCTGTTGATGGAGCACATCCACCATGTTGTCAGAAAAAAATAGTAACGGTGAGAGACCCATCTGAGTAGGACGTATACTCTGATAATATCTCCTCCAACACTCAATCCCACTACTGATATCATTCTTGTAAAGGTGATCTCTCAGAGTATACGTCCTACTCAGATGGATCTCTCAGAGTATCCTCTCCGGTTGGTTGTCGAGTGGCTGCAGGGACTATGTCCTGATCACCATATCGTAGCATAGTTTCTGCCTCGCCAGTCGAATGGCTGCAGGGACTATGTCATGATAACCATGTCCTAGTCCAATACAATCCAGAGATTGACAAAGTACTAATTCATAGTAGTCCAATACAAATAGTCTAATACAAAAACAACCCAATACAAATAGTCCAATACAAATAAGTACTAATAGCTAATGAGAACCACGCAGCTCACGCAAACGCTCAGTGATACGATCATGCAACCACCTCAAATAAGTGGGATCGACACGGCAGGAGAGATGTAGTCCCTTGCAAGTGCTGCATGAATAGAACTCCCGGTCTCACTAGCTACCGGCCACTTCCTCCTTAACAGTAGGAGGAGCCACCTCAGCATTCACTGTTTCCTCAAACGACGTGCCGCTCCTCGGTCATGGGTGCCATCTGGTAAGATCGATATTCACAAATAATATAATTGTAACATAAGCAAGATAACTAAAGGATCCATCATGTAATTTGAGTACATTTTCGAAAGCAGATAAAGTACAGAAAATTTGATTTTTGCCAAGTGTGAGAACGGATGGCTCAGAACACAACCCAAATTCATTATAGCATACATTAGTGTGAATCATTTATGTTCTGTACATATGGTGTATATGTTCTTATCGTATCTAGTATCTGAAGAATGTAACAGAATAAAGATGAACTCACATAATGTAATACTAAGACATTATCTACTACTATAAGATATAGTGACTATATAATATAGTGATAGGTTGTCATATCATCATTGCCGAGGGATGAGGGTCGGAGGGCAGTCAACTTTATCTACGGCTACATAGTTTCTGCCTCGCCAGTCGAATGGCTGCAGGACTATGTCCTGATTACTATGCCATAGTTTATGTCTCGCCAGTCGAATGGCTGCAGGGACTATATGTCCCGATCACCATGTTACCAATTAACCAACCAACAAAACTACTTGTTACAAATATCAGCACTATCGGTGCGTTCGAATCGGAGTATCACATTTTTCAGTGTCAGAAAATAAATAATTATTACTAAATATAAGATTTTTCGGCACTATCTGCCCCTGACCAAGCCTCCCCTACACCACCCCTAACCCGAACCCTAACCCTCCACTCCCTCTTGCTCCCCTCCCCCAGCCGCCCACACATACCCACCCATAACCCGAACCCTACCCCTAGCTCCCCTCCCCAGCCGCCTTCGTCCCCCCTGGCCCACCCCCCGCCACCCCCCAGCCCCCCGACCACCCGCATCCCCTCTGTCCCTCCTTCCGAGCCACGCACCCCCACCACCAACAACCAAACAACCGGAGAGAGTGAGAGTCGCCGGAGAGAGTGAGAGCACCGGAGGGGGGAGAGAGAGTGAGAGAGTAAAATGGAAGAAAATGGACCCTAACCCGAACCCTAACCCTAGTCCCCTCTCCCGCCTCTCGTCTCCCTGCCCCACCCCCCCCCCCACCCCCAACCACCCGCATCCCCCCTTGCAC
>JANAVB010022593.1:1958920-2003920 GCA_029216955.1 Iris pallida
GAGGATGATGATTCGGGTGATTCCGGGTCGGGGCGTGACAAATTGGTATCAGAGCTCTAGGCTCAATTTCCTCTGGACGTTTGCTTCATTTCAGTTCTAAAAGTTGCCCACCACCAATCGAAATCACTCTTGACTCTACTCGATGCCACACTGGATGTTCCATACAATAAGTCTAATACAAACCATGTAATTTTGCCGCGTGTTGTTTGGAAATTACATGGTGTTCGGGGGAAAGTCGGAAAAATGTTTGTTGCTGCAAGTGCAACAAGTTGCGAGATGTGAATTCAAAGATTTGTTGCCGCAGGATACAACACGTCGTGAATTGTGGTTTGAGATATTCGTTGTTTACAACGAACGATACAAGAAATGTTGGTTGCATCGATACAATGATAGTCGTGGAATGTTGCTGCAGCAATTGCCACGCGTTGATTGTAATGATGCGTTGAAAAGTCGAAGAAAGTTGATATGGAATGTGTTGAAACGGATTTGAGCATTGACTTGAAGGTCGAAAATAAAATATTAAATCGTTGCACGAGATGCAATGAATGTCGAAGATAAGTTTGTGTATTGCGTATCGAAAGTAAAATGTTGCATGTGGTGCAACACGTATCAAAATGAAATCGTTGCACGAGATGCAACGGATATCGATAATAAAATTTGCACAAGATGCAAACGGAAGAAAACAAAAGTTAAATCGAAAAAATAGGATCGGTTCGGTTGCGCACCGAGTTCATGTTGGCAAATGAATGCATTGGCCAAATTGTGTCGGATTTGATTTAAATCAAAGTTACGGTTGTGATCAAGCACGATCACTGCGGAAATCGTAAGTCGGAAGAGATCGTCAGTTTATACTAAGTATAGTACGAGGGAAATGACTTGATTTCGAGTGGTATATGCTATACCACGTAGGCGATGAATGACTCGATTCCGAGTGGTATATGGGATACCACTTGTGCGAAGAATTGCATCGGCGTATTGTGAGAATTGTGGAAGGTTTATCCGCAACAGACGGGTGAGTATCGAGACTCGATTGAAAATTTGTGCGACGGCATGTTGATGCAAGTGTTCTTCGAAAATCGGTTGGGACGATAAGGCGAGACTCGTATCGATGAACGATACGTCGGACGAAAGTTATAAGTTGGTCGGACGACCGAGACTAGCGAAACGATTATGCCTTGATGCAATAATCGGATCGACGGGAAAGAAATACTCGAGCTTACAAATGAGTCGCACGACTTGCGATTTCGATAGAAATGTTAGGCGATGCGAATTGTAATTGAATCGCACGATGTGCGACTTCGGTAAGAAAGTTGGTTGACGCGAGAAAGTGTGCCTATGAAATAGTTGGTTAAGTTACAACGACACTCATTTGAGTACGACTGAAAACACGCAAAACTTAGAGGGCGAAATCGTATAACTCGAGGGCACGATGTTGGATAATCGATAACTCGGTTACGCGATCAAAGTATAGCGGGATACGGCAAATCGGAAGATGAGTTGATACGTATGGAAAAGCTCGTGGTGAACTTGGATGTATGCGATGCGAGTTAAGTTGACGTTGGAAACGGATTCGAAGTCGACCCTCTTGCTATCGAAATTGATATGAACTATCAAGATCGATACGTAAGGAAACGTAAGCACGATATGGGAATACAAAATGGAGTACGCCTTGTGCTATCAAAATTTTGTAAGTAACAATACGAGAATGGACGGAACTTGGTTGATCGTAAATTTTGTGATTGATCAAAGACGAGAATATAAGTCATCGACGATTGTTCGATGCGTATAGCATCTCGTGTGTCGACCCGCGAATAAGATAGACTCGAATTCGATACGAGTAGATGTTTCGTAAATTGCGGAATCATCGACGACAGTGCATGACTTGACTCGGAGGATAGTTGTGCATCAGTTGCGCCGATAGAAATGGTTGTATCCGAAATTGGGTATTCGCATAGAATCGTCGGAACGTGATTTGGCTATGAAATAAGATATAGCATGGTTCGTATTAAACTGTCCTTCGTTAATGATCCACAATTATCGAGCGTAGCTTCGACGCAGCTGACCCTAGAAGACTTGACCGCCAAATCAAATTGAATGCTGCAGACCGTAAGATGACCCATGCGATATCGCATATGGGATTACACCGATAACAAATACAACACGGTGCATGTTGATGATAAGTCTAGGCGATTGCGAGGAACGTGCTATGCACGAGAGGGAATGATAAGGGAATGGCTTATGAGTCATGTCATTAGATTCGGATTCACCTTGCAATTGAGCTTGCGTGAATCGAAATTTTGTTCGATGTTGCGAGACGGATAAATTTGGGAATTTGGCTAGTGAATTCCTACTCGTTAGGAAATTGAATGTAAGACGCGTCGTTAAGACATTCGTGTCAAGGCGATCGTTGCCTTGAGCACCGTCGCCTTGATGTAAACTTTCGTGTCGGATAGATTGTGGCCTTTGTGCAATGTCAATTTAAACTTGCGTGGAAGGATTTGAGCGCGGTGTCTAAGTAAGTCACCTAGCGGACGTAGTCCGAATGTTGATGCTTTTGCAAGTCAACAAAAGAAAACCATGTCGAGATAGGATACGAAGTAAAATATCAGAAATCGTTGGATAGTGACGCCGAGCGCACGGCGTTGCGGAGACTCGTTGTGATCGGATGCGTGACGGCTTGACGCGACGCGTAGAACTGATAGTCCGATGAAACATACAAAGTGAGAAATGCGATTTTTGAATCGCATCGTATGCCTTGACTTTTGTTGGCGGATCGCGTATGTATCAATATGCATGTGCGCTAGAATTGCGAGAACAAGTAATAGAGCCAAGTCCGATCGAGAATACGAGATAGTAAGTGATTGAGAATGAGAAGTTACAGGTTAGCGTCGTTCCGATATCTTACAACTAAGCTTGGCTGAAATACGTATATTGGTGGGACGCCTAAAATATGTGTATGATTCCAAACTAAGTTGTACGATCCAAACGATAGTGAGATGAGATCGTTGAACGATCTAATGAAACCCTTAGAAATTTAGTATTGGTTTCGGTTCGGGACGAACCTTGTTTTGAGTGGTATATTCTGTAATGCCCCGCTCCCCACGGTGCATTATGCTGAGTCGTTGACTCGAAGAGTAGCGTTGACCCGATTGCGTATCGATGCGAATCGATACGAAAGTTATGTTGTCCCGAGAAACGTATTGACCCGAGGAACGCATCGAGTAATAACGATGCAAGTGTTAAGTTGTCCCGAGCAACGCATCGAACTAAGTCGATGCGAAGAGTTGCCTAGTCCCGAAGAATGCATCGAGTGAATCGATGCGAAGCGCCGCGTTGTCCCGAAGGATGAGTGCGTTGAATCGGCTCGAAGATTCTAAGAAATCGAATCGACCAAGGCGCAAGTCCGAATCGATGCAAGTATTGATTTTAGTTGGTTTCGTGTGCAGGTTATACTTTGACGCAAAAATATTAGAGGTCGATCTTCGACAATATTTAGTAAGGGGTCCGCGGAACCAAATCGACGCCTTGCGATGGGTTGAGACTTGGGCACGCTAAGGCGAATTGGACGTATAATTCAACAAGCACGAAGTGCTCGAATGGCTAAGTCAGGAGAGTGGTCGTGCAACAAAGTTAGGGAATCGAGCCGCATCGGCTCGGCGAAACGGCAAAGGCATATCGACTCAAGGTGGGAGGATTGACTTCTTTTTACTCCTTCATTCGATAAGTCAAATGTCATTGTATGCTAAAAAGTTAACCTATCGACGCCACGGGTGTGGTCCGATCGGAAGTAAATCATAACGTGTGTCGAACACTAAGTTAGTACAATTGAAATAAAACGTGCATCAAATGCACAAGTCGCTACAAAACATTGGATATCGCTAAGGCGAGCGCCTCGGTGCGCAAGCCGCAATAACATGGGATAACTGTACTCGGCGAGTGCCTTAGTGCACGAACCATACCGTGCCTTCGCGCACGAGTTAGAACGGCTAGAACATTGAAAGACAATAGGCGAGCGCCATATCGCGCAAGCCCCGAACATTGAATGCTAAGTTATATATCATTTGAAATACGGTAGAAACGTGCCTATGTGTACGAGATCACAAAAGACGACGAATGCGCGCAGCTGCACAATACTTATCAAAGATGGCGTCGTTGCGACGAGAAGAACAGTTGTGGCACGGATATGGCATAACTGTCGACGCGGCATGGTGCCCTTCGAAATGTTCGCGGCCTACGGGCGTTCGTTGAGGACATTCGGGCATTGTGCCAATTGAAATAGCGATAAACAAACTTGCTTGGTTGTATGGAATATAAGATTCGTTGCATGGCCAAATGGTCAAATGGTCAAATGGACTTAAAGATATAAAAGCCCGTGCATGGGCATCCCTCGAACGCGGCACGCCAGGGCGCTGGGACCGTTCGGCCTAGGAGGGATTTCGTTTTCGGCATTGTTGGTGCACTTCATTTAGACGGGTAGCGACCTTCTAGTGAATGTGATAAGCCACTTGCGCGCGATTATTTCGGTGGCCTCTGATTGTTGGTTAGCAACCGCACAGAGTTACCATCGTCTTATGTTTTCGATTCGATGAGTATAAGTCCATTCTAGCTGTGACAAGCTAGTGACCTTCATATAGTTAAGGGCGATGGGTTGGAAGTACAAGGTATACGTATATCCTGCATGGACGGATCCTGGGTCAAATGCGCAAGGTACACTCATATCGTGCGTGTGTAGATCCGCATAGAGAGCACTATAACATGACAGGGAAATCTGATAGGCGTATTCACCTTGCGTCGGTGCAAGGGCGAGTGCGTCGGCTTGGTAAGTTGCGCCACGAATCAAACACGAGAATGCTTGCTTGCCTATTCAATTTGATAACATGCTTGCTATGATAACATGCTTTACGCTTTCAAAGATGCCATAAAATTGACCCTAAGGAGAACATAGCAAGATCATAAGCTAAGTTGCATGATTCAACGTAAATATTAAAGATGTCGGTTTGGAAAGATGATCTTTGCTTCAGTACATGCGAGGACGAACGTACTGATCCCCCACCAGGTTCATGCAGGATGCAGGGAATGGAAGGCTCGCGGCGAAGCGTTGCTTGAACACGTTGAGGCTTGGAATGCCAAAGCGTATTGAAGCGTGCGATCGCTTGACGCTCGGACTACGCAGTTGGATTGATGCGGCCGAGATATAGAAGGCGTGATGTATGGAACGGAGAAATCCTTTGTGGGCAAGAGAGAACCTGAGTGTTGTAGCCAATCTGGCATGTATTGTTAGGCTATCAAAAGCCATTGTAATCTCAGTTTTGATTATCAATAAAGAGAATTGTTTCGTATACTCTGTTTTCCTTTCGTTGTTGAATCGAATCAAAAGATAACCATTTGAGAACTTGTCATCTTGCCTTGCACGAGCGCAACTCCAGGCTCGTGCGGCATCACGCCCCCTACAAGGACGATGATTCGGGTGATTCCGGATCGGGGCGTGACAGTTTCCAGGTAGCGATAGGTGATCGACGGATTATCCGTCGGCAAGGTTCTGGTGGTATAAACTTCGACGGAATAGCGACGGACTATCCGTCGCCAGGGCGACTGATAATCAGCCGCTAAGCAGTCGCACTATCTGGCGACCGCTTAGCGACGGACAATCCGTCGATATGGTTCTGGAAATGTATGACATTTTCAGAATCATGGCGACGGACAATCAGTCAGCAATCCGTCGCTGTGGCGACGCGGTCGCGACGGATTAGCGACTACTCTTCCGTCGCCATGGTGCTGGAAATGCCAAGCATTTCCAGAACCTGATCGACGGATAGTCCATCAGAACACCGTCGCCAATCCATCGTTAGGTACCGACGAATACCGACGGATTAGCGACGTCATGATACGATCTGATAAGCTGTTACGACGGGTTACCGACGAAATTTTATGTCTCTATTGCCTACACATTTAAGTACTTAATAGTTGAAATGGACGAAAGTCCGTCGAAAATGCGTCGCTAATGCTTCGTACTGTGACGTCGACAATCCGTCGCTATTTTGTCATGTGACGACAACTTAGCGACGGAACGTTATTAGCGACGAGCTGATTGCCGACGGATTTTTTTGGCCAAACTCCGTCGGTTATCGGTCGTTAATAGTAATTACCGTCGGTTTAGCGACGGATGTGGCCATCGCTAAAACAATAAATTTTGGTAGTAAATTCACTGAGTGCAGTTCCAAATATATAAAAATGACTATACAACAGGGGTTAGCTTTTAAACATATGAATCATAAAATAAAATGAAGAAAAACAATAAAACTGAATAAGAACAGAAAGGAAAATGCAGTAAAATACTCACCAACCAACGGAAGTACCTTTGATATGTGATCGGTCTCGGAACAATTATGCGACACGGTCTACACGGTCTAAAGTTACACGGTCTACAGTTACACGGTCTACAATTACACGGTCTACAAATATATTGCAAATAAAGAAATACTATCTATAATACAGTATTCACGATCTACACAGTTTAAATGCAGTAAAAATGATAATCACGATCTACACGATCTACAAGATGTAAATGAAATAAAGATCACGGTCTACACGGTCTAAGGTCAGATCACACATCGTTGGTACTTCACTGTTCCCGACACAACAAAGAATAAAATCATAAAACTAGAATCACACATCTATCCACTAATCACTGATGTATAGTAAAGATCAATAATGAAAACAAACAATAAACTGTACTCCCTGATGTCCCGAACTGCTGTAATAGATCCAATGCCAAGTCTGAGCCCACAAGACCTATTTAATGATTTATAAGGATCAATAGACAGTATTGAAGGTGTAAAAACAGTAATTTTGTATTGGTCTAATGCATGGCCTATGTTACCCCTTTCCCTTAGGTTGGAATCTAACCCTAATGCTAAGTCTGTACTGAAAAGCCATGGGAAGGATACTAAGTGTCATCCTACAAGTACTACCTGTCATCCTAGTTCTATTCTACTACTCTGTGTCCTGCACCTGGCACTTGAGTCCATACACAGGCCATGATACCACATAAACCTATTTCAGAGGTTATCTCTAAGTATCATTGAGGCCTTAGAACTTAAGTAAATAGGTTTCATAGCAGTATCCCCTGGTTTTATGGTCTATGTACTCAGGTGGAGGAAAGGCAGACCCTTAGGTTGGCTCTGTATCATTCAGTTATAGGTAAAGTTAGCAGATTTTAGGTTTCAACCAGTGCCTAAATTTTTGGGTCAAGGAAACATTCTTTCAGATATGGTCCTCCCTGACCAATGTGTTTCCTGAATATCTACATCTAGGCAATAGCTTTTACTAGTTCTGTTCTAAGTTTCCCTATAAGTCTCTTCATCTGAGCTGATGTCCAAGGCTTTGATTTATGAAGGTTTATCAGTAACCTTGCCCCCAACTTGGTACTTGGTACAACTGGGCAAGGCAAGGGATACCTGTCCTTACTCCTTGGTTTATAGGTTGATCTAGTCTTCTATGCGCAAGGGACCCTTCAGCCAAGGATTTCTTGACACCATCTCTAACCTGTGTTTAAATCGAATAACATGTCACATTGGGACAGGAAGTCTCTACATAACCCTCCACGAAGTCCCTCCTGTCTCTAGGCACCCAGGTACTTGGTGGTCTTCCTAAACCTGGTACACACATTGGGTATCAGGCTTCCCTGTGTGCAGGGGTCTGACACTTAAGTCCTTGGTTTATCTGAACTCCCCTCTTCATCTGTTTACCTATTAATGTTAGGATACTCAGTATCTTGGTTTTACAGTTGAGAGTTGAGGGTGTACAAAAGACTGGTATGCTGGTATAGGCCTAGGGTATTGCCTGTATGAATAGGTGGTGTTAAACATCTATGAATAGAGTTAACCTTACATCTAACTTGATTGCCAGAGTCCTGACATGATGTGGTGTATATGGTACAAGACAGAGGGGCAGGGTATTAATGCAGGGTAGGGTCCTGCACCTGAGTTTAGGCCTTGAGTCAGGATCAACTCATCCTCCAGTACTGAAAACCTGTGACCACATGGTCTCTATAGGTTCCCTGGGTTTATATTTGCTGTCAGTGTCTAAGATGTCCCTTAAGTAGTTATATGAGTGGGGTATTAGTCCCAATGTGAGGGGACATGCTGCCTTGAACAGGGTAGGTGGTGTACCTGACTATTCCAGTGTTTACCTATGGGTAATACCACATTATAAACTATTAGGTATTAGGATTTACCCCTACGTGATTTCTCCTCTATACCAAGATTCCCTGTTCCTGCTAGTAGGCTTCTTTGTGTACCCTTTCGACTCCTTCACAGGCACAAGGCTGCCAGGTGATAGGGTCAATGTGTGGTTCCCTAATTTATCAGATGGATTGCCTGAACTAGTTGGTACTCAAATGATGGCAGCCTCCCTTCTGTTGTGACAGAGTTCACAAGTCTAGATAGAGTACTTAGGCCAGTCTACCTATAACCTCCTTGATGGCTCGTCAGAGCTGAACTATAGGGTGCACCAATGTCCTATTTAGGCCAATAGTCAAACACCTATCTAGCTTTCCCTTGCTCCCTAATATATGCTCACAATAGTAAAATTTGACTGAAGTTTGTAAAGAGGAGAACTCACTTGTCAGTTTGAAGAGATCTCAAATTTGTTCTTTCTTGCAGCAGGTGATGCAGAGTCTTTAGGGTTTGAAAGGACAACAAGGCTGAATCATCTATGTATTTATATAGATTGGGTGGATGAATTCGAGGGGAATTCGAATTATTCAAATCTTTGGATTATGGTCTATCCATTGCTGATTTGAAATCAGCAATATGAATTCGACTTCCATCCAGAAGCAGAACATATCCTACTGAATTAAATTCAAATTTGCACATAAGCAGTAAGGTCCCTGTTTCCTAATTGTTTGCAATAAACCCCTTGTTCAAATTAGCCTTTTATACACATGTATAAATGTGTTTAAAATAATAGGTGTCTAAGTGTTAAGGGGTTATTAAAAATAAATAATAATTTAATAAATAAATAGGAAAATTTTTAGATGGGGCTTACAAGTCTACCCCCCTTAGATTAATTTCGTCCTCGAAATTAGGATAGATAAAAGATGGAAAAAGAAAAGAATATACGTCATGGTTCGAAAAGGTAGGATAGCGTTCGCGCATCTCGTCCTCTCTCTCCCACGTAGACTCGCCCGGGGAGTGGTGTCTCCACGCGATGCGAACCAAGGGAATCACTTGATTCCTTAGTACCTTCTCTCTGCGGTCCAAATCTCCACGGGCTGCTCCTGGTAACTGAGACTCGGTCCCACCTCGATCTCCGAATGGTCCAAGACATGACTGGGGTCCGCCACGTATCGTCGCAGCAGGAATACGTGGAACACGTTGTGTACTCCTTCTAGTGCAGGCGGCAAGGCTAACCGGTATGCTACTGCACCGATTTTCTCGAGAATCTCAAACGGCAATGAAACATGGGCTGAGTTTGCCGCCTTTACCGAAACGGATAGTGCCACGTGTCGGAGAAATTTTCAAAAACACCAAGTCACCGACCTAGATGCACAAAGGGTTAACACGAACTCATAATTATACACACCAATACTCTTAAGAAAATTCTATACCTCAAACTCTAACGGCCTACGGTGACTGTCGGCCCAGTATTTATGCCTGTCTTGAGCCACACGAAGCCGCTCTCTAATCATCTTGACCTTTTCAGCAGCATCTACTACCATCTCCGGTCCCAATAGTGCACGCTCTCCCACATCATCCCAAGACAGCGGGGTACGATATCTCCGACCATACAACGCCTCAAACGGGGACATCTCGATACTAGCTTGGTAGCTGTTGTTATAGGAGAACTCTACGAGATGAAGGTGGTCCTCCCATGAGCCACCAAAATCTAGCATGCAAGTCCGTAACATATCCTCGAGCGTCTGAATGGTACGCTCCGACTGTCCATCTGTCTGCGGATGATAAGCAGTGCTGAACTTGAGCGCTGTGCCCAGACTGGCCTGTAGGATCCTCCAAAAATGCGAGGTAAACCTACTGTCATGGTCCGACACGATACTCACTGGAACCCCATGTAGTCGGACTATCTGCCTCACATAAAGATCCGCCAACTTCTCCGTAGACAACCCCACCTTAAATGGTATAAAGTGGGCCGATTTGGTCAATCTGTCAACGATGACCCAAATCGTCCTTACCGCCCGATGACCGTGGAAGACCGAAAACGAAATCCATTGTGATGTGTTCCTACTTCCACTCGGGTATGGGTAGTGGCTGCAGCAATCCTCCCGGTCTCTGCCTCTCGGCTTTGACCTGCTGACATACGAGGCACCTAGAAACGAAGCGAGCTACTTCGCGTTTCATGCCATACCACCATACGTGGTTGTGCAGATCCCTGTACATTTTATTGGCTCCTGGGTGTAAGGAATACGGAGAGCGATGTGCCTCTTGTATAACTTCTTCTCTAAGCTCTCCACTCGGTACACAAAGTCTCGTCCCGTGCCTCAACGAACCATCCTCTGCAATAGTGAAATCATCCCGCGATCCAGCTCGTGCTTGTGCTATGATTTCCTTCAGTTGTTCATCCTGATGCTGTGCCTCCGAATCCTGTCCATCAGTTGACTGAATTTGCATATCCATCATCTGTACCTCGGCTCTTGGAATGAATTTCGATGCCCAAACTCTCCAAATCCGCTAACAAGTGACGTCTCGGGTCAAGCACATTGCTACGGGATACCTGCTCAAAGCATCCGCAACAACATTGGCTTTTCCCGGATGATACTGCAGTGATATGTCATAGTCACTCATCAGCTCAAGCCATCTGCGCTGCCTCATGTTCAACTCCTTTTGCGTGAAAGTACTTCAAGCTTTTGTGGTCAGTGAAGATTTCTACTCGCTCTCCGTACAAATAATGTCTCCACAGCTTCAAGGCGAAGATCACGGCTGCCAACTCAAGATCGTGAGTGGGATAGTTCTTCTCATGCGGTCTCAACTGTCGAGACTATATGCTCACTCTCTTGTTCTGCTCCAGGACAAGCCTAGTCCTTTGCCCGAGGCGTCACTATAAATGGTGAAACCTCCCGATCCTGATGGCAAGGCTAAGATAGGGGCTGTTGTCAGGCGCTTCTTCAACTCATCGAACGCAGCCTGGCAGTCTTCCGTCCACACGAACTCTACATCCTTCCTTGTGAGCCTAGTGAGCGGCTCTGCAATCCGGGCGAAGTCCTGCACGAACTTCCGATAATATCCTGCTAGTCCCAAGAAACTCGTATCTCTGCTACTGTAGTCGGAGTAGACCATGCTTCTACTGCTGTCACCTTTTTCGGATCGACGGATATACCGTCGCCAGTCACCACATGACCAAGGAACTCTACCTTGTCTAAGAAGAACTCACATTTCGAGAGCTTTCCATAGAGCTTCTCCCTCCTGAGGGTCTCTAGCACGATCCTCAGATGTTCCTCGTGCTCCTCCGGTGTTTTCGAATAGATGAGTATGTCATCGAAAACACCACCACAAACTTGTCAAGGTACGGATGGAATACCTTGTTCATCAAGTTCATGAAAACTGCCGGGGCATTCGTCAATCCGAACGGCATCACCATGAACTCGTATTGTCCGTACTTGGTCCGGAAAGCAGTCTTCGGTATGTCTTCCTTCTTCACTTTCAACTGATGGTACCCGACCTCAAATCTATCTTGGAGAATACCCATGCGCCGCTCAATTGATCGAAGAGATCGTCTATCCTCGGCAGCGGATACTTGTTCTTGATAGTGTGGTTATTCAAGGTTCGGTAGTCGATGCACATTCGTACCGTACCATCCTTCTTCGGCACAAAAAGTACAGGGGAGCCCCATGGCGACGAACTCTCCCTGATGAACCCCTTCTCTAGCAATTCGTCTATCTGCTTCTTCAATTCTTCAGCCTCCTTGTTGTTGATTCGATACACCGGTTGTGCTGTTGGCACTGTGCCGGGCACTAGATCAATAGCAAACTCGATGTCCCTGTATGGCGGCAATCCTGGCAAGTCTTCGGGAAAAACGTCCATGAACTCCGTGATGATGGGATGTGGGATCTCCTCTCCCTCGATCATAGCTCCGAAATAGCTCCGTACTGCTGCTCGACTGCTCCTCTCGCGAACTCGAATGCCGGTTCCTCCGGAGGACTGAATACAACACATCTTCGGTGGCAGTCTATACTGGCAAAATTCTTACTCAACCAATCCATACCGAGAACGATGTCGAAACTCGTAGTGGCATTACGAGTAAGTTGGCGCAACTCTCTTCCACCCAAAGTGATGCGTCGCCTTATGCAAATATCCTTGACTAGGATAATGCCTCCGCCTGTCATAATTTTGCAACTACCGCCCAAGGATACAGACGCTATACTATGCTTGAATACAAAAGCTACCGAGATAAAACTATGGGATGCGCCAGAATCAAACAAGGCTATAGCGGAAATAGAATCGAGAAGTATGGAACCTGCTATCACATCTGGTGTGGGCTCGGGCTCCTCAATAGTCATAGCAAAAGCTCGGCCCTGCTGGGGTGCTCCTCTTGCTGGTGCTGGGCGAACTGCTGCTGCTGAGTGGGTAGCGGTGGTCCTCGCGGCTGTGGAGCAGTTGGTCCTCTCTGTGCTGGAGCCGTCTCTCGTCTGCTCGGTTGGGAGCCACTGAGCAATTCTTCAGCTGATGTGAAGGTGATCCGTAGTATAAACATGATCCAAGTCTTGTTCTGCAATCGTCCCAAATGTGTCCGTTCTTTCCGCAAAAGGTACAATACGGGGTCTGCTGGAACTGCCTCTGCGTCTGCTGTGTCTGGGCTCTGGCCGGACC
Source organism: Iris pallida (assembly GCA_029216955.1). NCBI lineage: Eukaryota > Viridiplantae > Streptophyta > Magnoliopsida > Asparagales > Iridaceae > Iris > Iris pallida. Next base: position 1,971,745 of record JANAVB010022593.1, read on the forward strand.
TCGATGATGCTGATGTGCTGGGGCTTTACCGGTGGACTGGAATTGTTGCTGGTGCTGGAAAGTCCTTGGCTGCAACTGTGGGCACTTCGCTGGTGTTTGTTGATGGCTGCCTCCGCCAAAAGTGTCTCGGCTTCTCTTCGGCCTGTAGTTCAGTTCTTCCTCCACTGCTTGGGCGACCTCCAGAATCTCCTCATAGGTATATGCTCGGCTGGTGGCGATGGCTAGGCAAATCTCGTGTGATAATCCCTTCCTGAACGCCGTGCTTTGTCTTCCGGGGTGCTGACTAAATTCTCCGCAAAGCGACTGAGGCGTGAAAACTCTGATGTGTACTCGTCAACGGTGAGGTTGCCTTGCTCTAGATGCTCGAACTGGCTCACTAGCGCCTCTCGTGCTACATATGGATAGAACTTCTTCTTGAACAGCCGCTTGAACTCCTCCCAAGTTGTGTTTGGAGTAGAAAAGCGGGGCTCGCCTTGGTACCATGTCCGTGCGATATCGAAAAGCTGTCCGCTGACTGACTCTATCTTCAGATCTTCCAGGATTCGGGCCATCTTCAGATATCTCTCCATATTCTCTAGCCATTCGTCAGCGTAGACGATCCCCTCTGTCCCATAAAACGGCATGGGCCTAAAGTCCATGAAGTGTTTGGGATTCCCCGGTTGCTGTCGGGGAGCATCCCTCTGCTGGAGAACCTCTCGCAAAGTATCGCGAATGATGTTGGCCTGTTGTTGCATAAGTCCCAGCATGGTATTGTCCAGGGCTGGTGGCGGAGGTAGTACAGGTGTCGGGTACATCGCTGAAGCTGGATGTATGGCTGGTGCTGGATACATATAGGGAACCTGCTGCATCATAGGTGTGGGGTACATGGCTGGTGCTGGGTGCATCGCTGGTGGGATAAGCTGCTGGTGCCGGGGGAGGAATGGGTGCTGGTACTGGCGTCTGCGGAGGAACTGTGGTGGAGGTGGAATGTCATCCCTGCGGAACCTCGAGTACTGTGGCTGCGCTGGTCCACCCTGTGAGTAAGCTGGCCTCCCTGTGTCGGAGGAGTCTCATAGGTGAAAAACCCGCCAGCTACCGGTGGCGTGTTCAGTGCGGCGTTGTTCATGTCCTGTGGATCCATTTGCTGAAAATAAAAAAATCATTAGACGATAGAATGATTCAAACAGGATGCATAAGATACTTGAAATCGAATATAGAAGTCAATGACGAAATTTTAACTCACGAAGACAGTCCTTAAGTCCCTATTCCTAATCCTAGTCACAGGCCCGCAGTAGTACGACTAACTTAAGTACTACCCACGGTTTCGCTGGTCTTGCGAAACGTCGACCTGCATGGGCCACCATAAAAACGTGTCACGACCCGCACCCAGTATTTGGGCAAGAATCAGTGTACACGCCCAGCCTACGTCGCAGAGTCGGCGGTAGAACGCTGTATCAATATGATGAACAATCCACGCAGTAAAATATATCACAAGAAAAACAAGTAATTCTAAATCCCAACTCAGCTGCCATGAATAAAAATAGACTTGTCTCAAAATGAAAGAAAGTCTAAATCAAGGTAATCTCTACTACATGTCTCAACTTATCTCATAAAATCAAATACAAGGTCTCAGCACTAACAAATGTCTAAGATAGAGCAGCGGGGTCAGTTGCTGAATAATCCTCCTGGTAAACAAGGTCCGTCTCTAAGCCATCTCCCACATATGGGCCATACTCCTCTGGACACACGATCTCATCGCCTTCACCTAAAATTTGTTTGGTTACCCAGTCAGGATGGAACGAGTACAATTCACTGAGTAGCAGTTCCAAATATATGAAGATGACTATACAACAGGGGTTAGCTTTTAGACATATGAATCATAAAATAAAATAAAGAAAAATAATAAACTAAATAAGAACAGAAAGAAAAATGCAGTAAAATACTCACCAACCAACGGAAGTACCTTTGATATGTGATCGGTCTCGGGACAATTATGCGACACGGTCCACACGGTCTAAAGTTACACGGTCTACAGTTACACGGTCTACAATTACACGGTCTACAGAATATATTGCAAATAAAGAAATACTGTCTACAACATAGTATTCACGATCTACACAGTTTAAATGCAGTAAAAATGATAATCACGATCTACACGGTCTACAAGATGTAAATGAAATAAAGATTACGGTCTACACGGTCTAAGGTCAGATCACACATCGTTGGTACTTCACTGTTCTCGACACAACAAAGAATAAAATCATAAAACTGGAATCACACATCTATCCACTAATCACTGATGTATAGTAAAGATCAATAATAAAAACAAACAATAAACTATACTCGCCTGATGTCCCGAACTGCTGTAATAGATCCAATGCCAAGTCTAGCCCACAAGACCTATTTAATGATTTATAAGGATCAATAGACAGTATTGGAGGTGTAAAAACAGTAATTTTGTATTGGTCTAATGCATGGCCTATGTTACCCCTTTCCCTTAGGTTGGAATCTAACCCTAATGCTAAGTCTGTACTGAAAAGCCATGGGAAGGATACTAAGTGTCATCCTACAAGTACTACCTGTCATCCTAGTTCTATTCTACTACTCTGTGTCCTGCACCTGGCACTTGAGTCCATACACAGGCCATGATACCACATAAACCCATTTCAGAGGTTATCTCTAAGTATCATTGAGGCCTTAGAACTTAAGTAAATAGGTTTCATAGCTAGTATCCCCTGGTTTTATGGTCTATGTCACTCAGGTGGAGGAAAGGCAGACCCTTAGGTTGGCTCTGTATCATTCAGTTATAGGTAAAGTTAGCAGATTTTAGGTTTCAACCAGTGCCTAAATTTTTGGGTCAAGGAAACATTCTTTCAGATATGGTCCTCCCTGACCACTGTGTTTCCTGAATATCTACATCTAGGCAATAGCTTTTACTAGTTCTGTTCTAAGTTTCCCTATAAGTCTCTTCATCTGAGCTGATGTCCAAGGCTTTGATTTATGAAGGTTTATCAGTAACCTTGCCCCCTAACTTGGTACTTGGTACAACTGGGCAAGGCAAGGGATACCTGTCCTTACTCCTTGGTTTATAGGTTTATCTAGTCTTCTATTGACTGGTGCAAGGGACCCTTCAGCCAAGGATTTCTTGACACCATCTCTAACCTGTGTTTAAATCGAATAACCTGTCACATTGGGACAATGAAGTCTCTACACAACCCTCCACGAAGTCCCTCCCTGTCTCTAGGCACCCAGGTACTTGGTGGTCTTTCCGAAACCTGGTACACACATTGGGTATCAGGCTTCCCTGTGTGCAGGGGTCTGACACTTAAGTCCTTGGTTTATCTGAACTCCCCTCTTCATCTGTTTACCTATTAATGCTAGGATACTTAGTATCTTGGTTTTACAGTTGAGAGTTGAGGGTGTACAAAAGACTGGTATGCTGGTACAGGCCTAGGGTATTGCCTGTATGAATAGGTGGTGTTAAACATCTATGAATAGAGTTAACCTTACATCTAACTTGATTGCCAGAGTCCTGACATGATGTGGTATATATGGTACAAGACAGAGGTGCAGGGTATTAATGCAGGGTAGGGTCCTGCACCTGAGTTTAGGCCTTGAGTCAGGATCAACTCATCCTCCCAGTACTGAAAACCTGTGACCACATGGTCTCTATAGGTTCCCTGGGTTTATATTTGCTGTCAGTGTCTAAGATGTCCCTTAAGTAGTTATATGAGTGGGGTATTAGTCCCAATGTGAGGGGACAGGCTGCCTTGAACAGGGTAGGTGGTGTACCTGACTATTCCTAGTAGTTACCTATGGGTAATACCACATTATAAACTATTAGGTATTAGGATTTACACCTAAGTGATTTCTTCCTCTATACCAAGATTTCCAGTTCCTGCTAGTAGGCTTCTTTGTGTACCCCTTTCGACTCCTTCACTAGGCACAAGGCTGCCAGGTGATAGGGTCAATGTGTGGTTCCCTAATTTATCAGATGGATTGCCTGGAACTAGTTGGTACTCAAATGATGGTAGCCTCCCTTCTGTTGTGACAGAGTTCACAAGTCTAGATAGAGTACTTAGGCCAGTCTACCTATAACCTCCTTGATGGCTCGTTAGAGCTGAACTATAGGGTGTACCAATGTCCTATTTAGGCCAATAGTCAAACACCTATCTAACTTTCCCTTGCTCCCTAATATATGCTCACAATAGTAAAAATCGACTGAAGTTTGTAAAGAGGAGGACTCACCTGTCAGTTTGAAGAGATCTCGAATTTGTTCTTCCTTGCGGCAGGTGATGCAGAGTCTTTAGGGTTTGAAAGGACAACAAGGCTGAATCATCTATGTATTTATATAGATTGGGTGGATGAATTCGAGGGGAATTCGAATTATTCAAATCTTTGGATTATGGTCTATCCATTGCTGATTTGAAATCAGCAATATGAATTCGACTTCCATCCAGAAGCAGAACATATCCCACTGAATTAAATTCAAATTTGCACATAAGCAGTAAGGTCCCTGTTTCCTAGTTGTTTGCAATAAACCCCTTGTTCAAATTAGCCTTTTATACACATGTATAAATGTGTTTAAAATAACAGATGTCTAAGTGTTAAGGGTTATTAAAAATAAATAATAATTTAATAAATAAATAGGAAATTTTTTAGATGGGGCTTACACACGTAACAACGTGGGCGTAAAGATTCAATATTACGCTATCACGTAACAACGTGGGCGTAAAGTTTCTTCCGAACTCTAATTACCATGGAACCTTCGTTCCAAACCAGACATAGGGTTTCCATGGGTCAGAATGGCGTATAACACAACCTCAACAAATCTGGAATGAACAAAACTTGGAAATAAGAAAGTTTGATAGATCCAAACCAGTAAAATTCGAAAAAAAAGGAATTTCTAGATCTACTAAAAATAAGACTTCAAAATACAAAATGCCAAGTTCTAAACTCTCTTAGGATCACGAGAGGAAGATAAATGAACCATAAAAATGAGTCCTCGTGTAGAAGCAAGATGTACTTCCCTATGGTTTTGGTAGGTGGAGAGAGTTATGAGGAAGAGGAAGAAGAGTAATTGTGAAGGAGAGTAATGAAGAGAGAGAAAGGGGATGGGGCTTTAAATGGGGGTGTTGGGTTGAGGATTGGGTTCGGTTCATGATGAACCATCATAAACCCGAAAATAAACCAACCTAGGCCGAACCTAAGGCAAAGCTAAAGCAGAGAATAAAGGCAGAAAGTAAAATACAGAAAATTAATTAGCGCAAAATTTAAATGAATTTAAATACAGAACAATACAATAAATTCATGCAAGCAGCATATGTATAAAAATATGCATTCTGGGAACGAAAAGTGACAAATTACAAGACATGTTGATTTAATAAAATTATATCTAGTACTAGATAGATCATAAACTCATACAAATGTGTTGCGTATATAAGTATAAGTAATCGGGGTCGGAGATTTACCGGGACGGGGAGTACAATACCCATACCCGGCCCCGAATACGATCGAAGATTTTGTTTAATTCTCCATTCCCATCCCCATTCCCGTTTCTATATCCCCAAACCCGTCCCCGTCGGGAAAAAAGTCGAATCCCCGTCGGGTTCGGGGGAAGTTGCCATCCCTAGGCACAACCAAAAATTCGAATTGAGATGGCCTATAATGGATTAGAGTATACTATGGTAGGCTACTTGTGTGTTGATTCGTATCAAAGAAAAAAAAACATATAACAAAATTGGGGTGGACTGGAGCCCAATCCAGCCCACAACGTGGTTCCGCCATTGGAAATAACTACAATACTATTAGGCCACATTTGGCTCGTGGAATCATTGCCTTGAAAAAGAAAAATCTTTATTTTCATATGTTTGGATGCCAAAGTAAACGAGAAGAAAATAAAAATAATTTCAAAAAAAAATATATGGAGGGAAGTGGTTCCCTCTACCAATCCAAAAGATTCATTTTTCCATGATAAGAATTCAATTACAATTTCTTCTTAAAGGAAATAAAGAACAAAAAATAATTTTCTTTACTTTTTTTAATTCTGCGAAGGGTTCAAAATTCTTGTAAATAATGGTGTCAAACTGGACTCCATTGTTTCTATTATTGATGATATATTGATTGTTCATCGAACATATTAGTTTGTTGGCTAGTTTTGAAGGTTAGAGATTAGAGCATTGCCTCCAAAAAGGCAATTAGGTTTCAAATTTATTTTTGGCTAATCTCAATATTGATAATTAAAATCCTATAATAATAAATAACATTTTGGTTTGGACCCGAATCTTTTAGCAAATATGTCAAGGACAATGGTGGAATCAAAAATTCATGTTCGATGGACCGGAGTAAACTAGGATAGACTAGTATGAATTGACTAATATAAAAAATATAAAAATATATAGGAATTTTTTTTTGGACTGGTTGGAGTACACACTAGCCTCTATATAGACCTGTCAATTGGGCCGGGCCGGCCCAGCCCAGCACGAGCCCGGCCAAAAAAATTGGCCCATGTGCCGGTCCGGCCAGATTAATCGTGGGCCCGACCCGGTCCCGTATATTGGGTTGTGCCGAGCCACGTATATTGACCCATAATTTAGGCCCGGCCCGAAGCCCAAGCCCTACCTGTAAGCCCCCTGAATTTCAGGGTTTATTTTAAATTTTTTTGAATGAATTATTTTCGATAAATATTCTATTATTTAATTGTTTGTGATCATTAATGTTCCTTTCCGTGACTTTGACTTCTGGAGCGTCAGGGATGCCAATCTCTGTAAACTCTCTTCATGGATTTTGAAGTAGACAAGATTATCTTCGTTTTGATAAATCATGTCCTACCTAAACTCGTTCCCTTGTGCTCTTTTTGTATCGCGCAATTTCGGGTCAATTTAGACCAATTAATCGTTGAATAATTATTTCCACTTTTATCTTTGATCATCGTTTGCACGTTACCGTGACTTTTAATTTAGGAGCACCAGACCAGTCGTTTTCTCAGATCTAACTTCTCATGAATGATCTACTCGAGACGTTCTTCATCCATGACCTTCGTGTCCCACTCAGACACTCCATTTTGTGCTTTATTTTCTTCGCACAATTTTTGGGTCAATTTAGGCCAATTAATTATCTACCGTAAAACCTGATTTAATTTCCAATTTAATTCCGGGACCCGACATCGATCCAACCTAGTCGACCCAAAGTATGGATGTGGCCCATATGAAGCCTACTACCCACATGATGCTTGTGTCCTATTTATTGGAGTCCCCGCATATTATTTATTTACCCGTGATCATAAATACATATTTAATTTTATTATTGCCCCCTGTCCGATTTTGACCCGACCCGGCTCGACCAAACCCGAACCCAAACTCCTTATTATTCTCTCGTGACTGTCCAAATACCCCACTTAATTTTCCTCTTTTTCCTATTTAAAAATATCTCCTCTCTCTACTTTATTAAATATCTCAAATATCTCATATATATATATATATATATATATATATATATATATATATATATATATATATATATATATATATATATATATATATATATATATATATATATATATATATATATATATACACACTCTCTCTCTCTCTCCTATAACAAACACACTCACACACCACCTCACCCCTCCACCTCACAGCACATCACCCCCATATTCTTGGCCGACCTCTCTATCTCCTTCACTCTCAAATATCTCTCTCTCTCTCACTCTTTCTATATTAATATATATACACACAACTCTCTCTCTCTTTATATTACATAAACACACACAGCCCCCCACCTACAGCCGAGCACCACCCTCTCCTCCTTCCTCCTACTCTCCACCACTTCATCACCATCATCATCATCAAGTTCATCATCATCACCATTACTAACACCACCATCCCATTCAACCACCACCACCACATCCACGCCACCACCTCCACCAACATCACCCGAACCGCCACCACCACCGCGCGCCTAACCGCCCCCACCGTCGTCGGGCCAGGCCAAGCCGTGCAGCCCCCGCACACAGCGGCGCAGCAGCGCGTACGTGTGTGAGCGTACGGGCCGCCGTCGTGCGCCGCCGTGGCCGCCGTGGCCGGACACCCTAGGCCGCACGAGCCTCCGACGACCTCCCCCAGTCCACCACCATCCTCCCCGGCGCGACGCATAGCCTATTCGTGCATTTTGAACGGAATCCCGTCGTGACGCGCGAGTTTTGAACTCGGAAATGGCGCCCCGCGCAGCGACTTCGCACGCATTTTTCGAGAGATCCGACCGTTGGATCGGTGATCTCTTTGCTCCGTCACAATCTCGGTATATCCATCTTCACTTCCCTCAATTTTTGTCCGTTAATTTTTGTCGTTTGATACCTCAAAACTGGCCACCAAGTTGACCGTTTAAATTGAACTATTTTTGGATAGTTTTATGGAGCCGACTTCGTCAGCTCGTAACTTCGCCGTCGTAGCTCCGGTTGGCACGCTACCCGTTCCTGTGCACAGTTGGTATAACCCTCTTCCTTTATCCTTTAAGTTTCATGTCATTATAAGCACGTTTGGTTGGTCGAATTTGACGTCAAAGTTGGTCGTCCGAATTCTTTAACTTGCACTTGTTAAAATACATTTTTGAACCCGGGACTTCGGATTCAATTTCTAACACCACCAGTAGACTCGTGGCATCGTTCTGGCACGTTTTTATATAAAGTTTGCTTGATTTGGAGAACGTGGGCCCTGACACGTATTTCGGTGCAAAGTGGGTCCTACTTTTTGAGTCAACGTGTCACTTTGAGATCGGCTCATCGGAATCCAATTCTGGATATACCGTTGAGTTTGTATCGTCATTCTGGACTCGTTGACATATATTTGCTGAGTTTTGAAGACATTTGCTCCGGCACGCATTTCGGTGCAAACCGGATTCTAAATGTCCGCGTCAACGTGTCGTTTTGAGATCGGCTCATCGGAATCCTATTTCGGACATACCGTTGGGTTCGTATCATCATTCTAGATTCGTGGACATATAATTTGCTAGGTTTTGTAGACTTCTATTCTGACACATTTTTCGGTACAAAGTGTGTCCAACGACGGACATCATTTTGACCCAAAATTATCGTTTTGCCCCCGTGTCTAAATTGGACTTATGGGTAGGCTATCCTAGCTAATTTGACCATTCTGGACACGTTGGTGATATTTATTTTATCATCCGACAACATCTGTAGATTTTGTTTATGTATCATCCTTAATTTGTAATTAATTATTTTTTCAGAAATTATTACTTTCTGTTTTTGAATTTTTATATATATTTTAATTACTGTAAAAATCTGAAAAAAATTGTATTTAAATACTATGTTAATTTAGATAATTTAATATAATTTTTCCAGCATTTAATAAGTACTTTTGGTATTTTATAAAAATGGGAAAACAGAACTTATTTTCAGGATATATGTGTTTGCTGATTTTTTTATAAATATTTATGAGGGTTTATAAATTCCAGAAAAATTAGAATAAATTTCTATAATTAACAAGGATCATTTTGGTATTTTATTTTATGTATATTTAAGTTTTTTGTCTATCTCAAAAATTGTTGGAACATAGGGTACAGTTTGATTTATTTATTGAAGAGTTACGACTTGCAATGTTTTATGTTGTTTTGAGTTATTATAGTATTGGACCTCACCCTACACTAGTGTAAAGGCCCTAGAAAATTAGTTTGGATATAGTGTCACTTCACATTAGACTTTTATTCTAGGTTCCCACTTGGCTAGTATCCAGTTAGGAGTCGTGTCACACCACTAGTGTAATCTTGAACATAACTTAGAGGCTGAGTTGTATATCATTATTGACAGGACACCGGACATCTATATCTTCGTACTAGTATTCTTGCTTTGCTCGAGGCAAGTACATCTATAAACTCATTTACTGTCTTTTAATGCTAGAACATGTATTAACCATGTTAAAATACTGATCCTTGAGGTAGCAAGTTAAATCTTCACATGTTGTATTACTTTCAGTACCTACCATGCTTAGGACAGTTCTTATATCTTCACATGCTTCTTACTGGTTCTCAGTACATGTTTCACTATGCTTTATACTACTCGAAGTATTCACATGTTTCATACTGCTCCAGTACTTGCCATGCTTATACTACTACCAATATCTCTCACATGTTTTTACTGTTCTCGTATCTCTCACATGATAGAATATGGGTTATGGGAAAACTGATAGTTGAGTACGTGATCATGCCCCTTCTACCGTGACGTATGTACCGAGCAAGGTCGCATTTTATATGCATACCTTGTCGTAGGCCATATCCCCGCATTTCTGTACGGATGTACACCTATGCTTGTGACTTGTATGAAAGCACATTTTATTACATGTGCCCCCAGCACTTGTGCACCTATTGACCGATCACGTACCTGCTCCAGTTTTAAACATTAGATATACATGTGTCACCTCGACAAATGTATTTTACCGTGATTCTAGTCATACCACGATTCCATATATGCCATGTTCCCTATGCTACTATGATACTGTGATCCCAGTTGTACCATGAGGCCATGTTTCCAGTATTTTCTGTTTTATAGACTTATCACACCATGTTTCTTGCTGTACATCTCTTTCATTATATATTCAGTACTTTAGTTGTAGAGGTTGTACTTGCTCCCGTCCTGACAGGATAACGTTGTAGGTTCACTTTTCGAGAAGGAAATGCTATATGATTCATACTATGGCACTGATTTTGAGGACCTGGCCTTAGCTCCAGAAGAGGCCCCAACGGGGAACCTTGCTTAGATATTTACTTTAAATGTAACTCACGTTGGAGTTCATAATAGGAGGAGAGGAGACGGTGATTCGAAAGAAAAAGCTGAAAGCTGATATCTTATCTTCCACTATATAATGAGGCTTCAAAACGTCTCAAAAGTGAACCGTGTAAGTCGTCATTATATCATGGTACATTTTATTTTTAAAAAAAGTTATGTAAACAAATTTTGAAAAAAGTTTAAAATTATTATACATAATCAATATGGGAAATCGAACTCAACCAAATAAGAAAAATAACTTACACCTTAACCATATAAGTTATAAGAGATATTTAATTATAATTGAATAATATTTTTATTATACATTATTATACATGTAAAGTCACTACAAAAATTTGTCAGATTAGCAACGGCACAATACGTCGCTAACCTCGGTGAAAACGTCGCTAAACCAATTTAGCGACGTTTAAGGCGACGTTTCGGGAACGACGAAAAAAACCGTGTCGCTAAACGAGAAAACGTCGCAAAACGTCGCTAGGACGACGTTTTTTGGCGACGTTATTAACGTCGCTAATTAGCGACGTTATTTGCGACGTTTATTGGTTGACGCTAATTAGCGACGTAAACGGCGACATTATTGTGTTGTCGCCGTTTGGCGACACTATTGCGACGTTTTGGCGACGGCGAGCTGATATCAGATTATGGTGCCACGTGTTTCCACGTCAGCATTTAGCGACGCATTTAGCGACATTTATTAACGTCGCTAATATTTAGCGACTAATGTTAACGTCGCTAAAAATGTCGCTAAGTCAAAAAAAAGATATATATAAAAAATAGGTTCCAGAATGCAAATGGTGCTGGAGCTGGAGCCTGAGCCAAAATACAGAATACGAAATACAAAATACAGAATCTAATCCCTGGGTTCGCCGACCCCCTCGGTGGAACACTCAACACCGGCACGCACAATACATTCCAGAATATACAAAAAATATAAAGAAAAAATACTATCCGCAACGAACAATGTCAATATATATTATCTTTAACAAACCAAATCAATATCCGCAAATACGTACAAACTCAGTATCCTCAACGAAAAAACTGAATATCCCCAAACACGTACAAAGTCAAAATACAAAATACAGAATCTAATCCCTGGGTTCGCCGAAAATACAAAAACAAAGATTGACACACAGTTCTAATTCATATGTGTTTTAAGTGTGAGAACGGATGGCTCAGAACACAACCCAAAATTCATTTTAGCATACATTAGTGTGAATCATCTATGTTCTGTACATATGGTGTAGTATACGTTCTTATCGAAGCTAGTATCTAGTATCTGAAGAATGTAACAGAATCAAGATGAACTCACATAATGTAATACTAAAATATCATCTACTACTATATAAGATATAGTGATAGGTTGTCGTATCATCATTGCCGAGGGATGAGGGTCGGAGGACAATCAACTTTATCTACGGCTACATAGTTTATGCCTCGCCAGTCGAATGGCTGCAGGGACTATGTCCTGATCACCATGTCGTACCATAGTTTCTGCCTCGCCAGTCGAATGGCGGTAGGGACTATATGTTCCGATCACCATGTTACCAATTAACCAACCAACAAAACTACTTGTTACAAATATCGACACTATATGTCGCAAAACGTCGCTATAACGTCGCTAATGGCGACTAATTTAGCGACGTTAGTATGAACGTCGCTAAATTCTAATTATATTCTCCCACCTCCCATTTTACTCTCTCACTCTCTCTCTTCCCCCCTCCGGCGCTCTCACTCTCTCCGGCGCTCTCATAGTACTTAAGTGTGAGAACGAATGGCTCAGAACACAACCCAAAATTCATTCTAGCATACATTAGTGTGGATCATTATGTTTTGTACATATGGTGTAGTATATGTTCTTATCGTATCTAGTATCTGAAGAATGTAACAGAATCAAGATGAACTCACATAATGTAATACTAAGACATCATCTACTACTATATAAGATATAGTGATAGGTTGTCGTATCATCATTGCCGAGGGATGAGGGTCGGAGGACAGTCAACTTTATCTACGGCTACATAGTTTCTGCCTCGCCAGTCGAATGGATGCAGGGACTATGTCCTGATCACCATGTCATACCGTAGATTAATACAAATGGAGCTGGAGCCTGAGCCAAAATACAGAATACAAAATACAAAATACAAAATCCAATTCCTGGGTTCGTCGACCCCTTCGATGGAACACTCAACACCGGCACGCACAATACATTCCAGAATATATAAAAAATATAAAAAAATACTATCCGCAACGAACAATGTCAATATATAATATCCGCAAATACGTACAAACTCAGTATCCTCAACGAAAAAACTGAATATCCCCAAATACATACAAAGTCAAAAATATAGTACCGTCCAAAAATGCAAAAATAAAACTACTGATCGCCTGGAGCTGGAGCTGGACACGGTGCTGGAGCCGGAGGAGCGCCACCTGATGACGCACAAATATCGCTCGAGTGAGCCAAAGGCATGCAGCCACTTCCCTTCCTTTATTTCCCCTCTCCCTCTCTCATGCTATCAACATCACAACTTTTCCAGTGTTGCTCCCTCTTATGATGATGAACGCAAAAATCAAAGACCCCCTCTCCTTTCTCACTCTTCACAGTTCTCACAACAGGAAGGATCAGTATTTTCTAGTTCTCTTCCATCCATCCATTCCTCCGTTTTGATCAAGCCTCCACATATGATATCCAGCTCAAGTGTAGAGGCGGGGGAGAAGAAGTGGGCAGGAAGAGGAGGGGAAAGCAGCACAGCCGGCGGCATGACCTGGAGGAAGTACAGAGGCTTTCTTCAACATCCGTAGGAGAACTATAAGGATATATTTTTTCACAACATGTCACCTTGTCAAAGACCCTTAATGTGACAACCATGTTACCACGGTGTCGGAAGACTAACATGTCATAATTTTCTAAGCCGTGTGTTTTGACATAATCCTCCCAACTGTTTCCTCATATTTAGTAATCTTGCATTTCTTTATGAAGTGCAAGATTACTACATAGGAGGAAAGAGTTGGGAGGATTATGTCAAAGCATACGGCTTAGAAAATTATGACATGTTAGTTTTTCGACACCGTGGTAACATGATATTCACATTAAGGGTCTTTGACAAGGTGACATGTTGTAAAAAGATATATCCTTATAGTTCTCCTACGGATGTTGAAAAAAATCTACTGAAATTCTTCCAGGTCTTGCCGCCGGCTGTGCTGCTTCCCCCTCATCTTCCTGCCCACTTCTTCTCCCCCGCCTCTACACTTGAGCAGGATATCATATGTGGAGGCTTGATCAGAACGGAGGAATAGATGGTTGGAAGAGAACTAGAAAACACTGATCCTTCCTGTTGTGAGAACTGTGAAGAGTGAGAAAGGAGAGGGGGGTCTTTGATTTTTGCGTTCATCATCATTAGAGGGAGCAACACTGGAAAAGTTGTGACGTTGATAGCATGAGAGAGGGAGAGGGGGAATGGAGGGAGGGAAGTGGCTGCATGCCTTTGGCTCACTCGAGCGGTATTTGTGCGTCAGATAAAATACAGAAAATTCGATTTTTCTCCAAGTGTGAGAACGGATGGCTTAGAACACAACCCAAAATTCATTCTAGCATACATTAGTTTGATTCATCTATGTTCTGTACATATGGCGTAGTATACGTTCTTATCGAATCTAGTATCTAGTATCTGAAGAATGTAACAGAATCAAGATGAACTCACATAATGTAATACTAAAACATCATCTACTACTATATAAGATATAGTGATAGGTTGTCGTATCATCATTGCCGAAGGATGAGGGTCGGAGGACAGTCAACTTTATCTACGGCTACATAGTTTCTGCCTCGCCAGTCGAATGGCTGCAGGGACTATGTCCTGATCACCATGTCGTGCCGTAGATTTATTCAAACGGAGCTGGAGCCAAAATACAGAATCCAAAATATAAAATACAGAATCCAATTCATGAGTTCACCGGAAATACAAAAACAAAGATTGACACACAGTTCTAATTCATATGTGTTTTAAGTGTGAGAACGGATGGCTCAGAACACAATCCAAAATTCATTCTAGCATATATTAGTGTGATTCATCTATGTTCTGTACATATGGTGTAGTATACGTCCTTATCGAATCTAGTATCTAGTATCTGAAGAATGTAACAAAATCAAGATGAACTCACATAATGTAATACTAAGACATCATCTACTACTATATAAGATATATAGCGATAGGTTGTCGTATCATCATTGCCGAGGGATGAGGGTCGAAGGACAGTCAACTTTATCTACGGCTACATAGTTTCTGCCTCGCCAGTCGAATGGCAGCAGGGACTATGTCCTGATCACCATGTCGTACCGTAGATTAATGCAAATGGAGCTGGAGCTGGAGCCAAAATATAGAATAAATAAGAGAACTATCAGAGAATCACATAAAACTAACTAGAACTGAAATATAGTATTTGACAAATAAATGAGAGAACTATCAGATGTGAGGGGGAACAACACAATAGCGTTGATAGCGAGATAGAGAGAGAGACACAACTAAGTAGCACTTGAACTTTAACTAAGTAGCACTCGACAACCAACCGGAGAGGATACTCCGAGAGATCCATCTGAGTAGGACGTATACTCTGAGAGATCACCTTTACAAGAATGACATCAGTAGTAGGATTGAGTGTTGGAGGAGATATTATCAGAGTATACGTCCTACTCAGATGGGTCTCTCACCGTTACTATTTTTTTCTGACAGCATGGTGGATGTGCTCCGTCAACAGATTCTTGCTCTGAGCCAAAACTTTGTCCCGGAGCTCAAGTGGACATCCTTCCTGTAGAGCTCGAGCGAGAGGTTCCGGACAGCATAGTGGTCTCCTTTGTCAAAGGATTCTTTCTTTGTCAAAGGATCCTTTGTGGGACGAGCAAGAATCCTTTAACAAAGGAGACCACCATACTGTCAGGAACCTCTTGCTCGAGCTCTACACGAAGGATATCCACTTGAGCTCCGGGTCAAAGTTTTCTCAGAGCAAGAATCTGTTGATGGAGCACATCCACCATGTTGTCAGAAAAAAATAGTAACGGTGAGAGACCCATCTGAGTAGGACGTATACTCTGATAATATCTCCTCCAACACTCAATCCCACTACTGATATCATTCTTGTAAAGGTGATCTCTCAGAGTATACGTCCTACTCAGATGGATCTCTCAGAGTATCCTCTCCGGTTGGTTGTCGAGTGGCTGCAGGGACTATGTCCTGATCACCATATCGTAGCATAGTTTCTGCCTCGCCAGTCGAATGGCTGCAGGGACTATGTCATGATAACCATGTCCTAGTCCAATACAATCCAGAGATTGACAAAGTACTAATTCATATATGTAGTCCAATACAAATAGTCTAATACAAAAACAACCCAATACAAATAGTCCAATACAAATAAGTACTAATAGCTAATGAGAACCACGCAGCTCACGCAAACGCTCAGTGATACGATCATGCAACCACCTCAAATAAGTGGGATCGACGACGGCAGGAGAGATGTAGTCCCTTGCAAGTGCTGCATGAATAGAACTCCCGGTCTCACTAGCTACCGGTGCCACTTCCTCCTTAACAGTAGGAGGAGCCACCTCAGCATTCACTGTTTCCCTCAAACGACGTGCCGCTCCTCGGGTCATGGGTGCCATCTGGTAAGATCGATATTCACAAATAATATAATTGTAACATAAGCAAGATAACTAAAGGATCCATCATGTAATTTGAGTACATTTTCGAAAGCAGATAAAGTACAGAAAATTTGATTTTTGCCAAGTGTGAGAACGGATGGCTCAGAACACAACCCAAAATTCATTATAGCATACATTAGTGTGAATCATTTATGTTCTGTACATATGGTGTAGTATATGTTCTTATCGTATCTAGTATCTGAAGAATGTAACAGAATAAAGATGAACTCACATAATGTAATACTAAGACATTATCTACTACTATATAAGATATAGTGACTATATAAGATATAGTGATAGGTTGTCATATCATCATTGCCGAGGGATGAGGGTCGGAGGGCAGTCAACTTTATCTACGGCTACATAGTTTCTGCCTCGCCAGTCGAATGGCTGCAGGGACTATGTCCTGATTACTATGCCATAGTTTATGTCTCGCCAGTCGAATGGCTGCAGGGACTATATGTCCCGATCACCATGTTACCAATTAACCAACCAACAAAACTACTTGTTACAAATATCAGCACTATCGGTGCGTTCGAATCGGAGTATCACATTTTTCAGTGTCAGAAAATAAATAATTATTACTAAATTATAAGATTTTTCGGCACTATCAGTGCCCCTGACCAAGCCTCCCCTACACCACCCCTAACCCGAACCCTAACCCTCCACTCCCTCTTGCTCCCCTCCCCCAGCCGCCCACACATACCCACCCATAACCCGAACCCTACCCCTAGCTCCCCTCCCCCAGCCGCCTTCGTCCCCCCTGGCCCACCCCCCAGCCACCCCCCAGCCACCCCCGACCACCCGCATCCCCTCTGTCCCTCCTTCCGAGCCACGCGCACCCTCCAACCACCAACAACCAAAACAACCGGAGAGAGTGAGAGTCGCCGGAGAGAGTGAGAGCACCGGAGGGGGGAGAGAGAGTGAGAGAGTAAAATGGAAGAAAATGGACCCTAACCCGAACCCTAACCCTAGTTCCCCTCTCCCAGCCGTCTCGTCTCCCTGCCCCACCCCCCCAGCCACCCCCAACCACCCGCATCCCCCCTTGCACCTCCCTCCGAGCCACGCGCACCCCCCCAAACCACCAACAACCAAAACAGACGAAGAGAGAGAGAAAGAGAGGGGAGGGAGAGAGTCACGTACCGGAGAGGGAGGAGAGTCGCCGGAGAGAGTGAGAGTCGCCGCCGGAGAGAGTGAGAGCGCCGGAAGGGGGAAGGAGAGAGAGTGGGAGAGGAAAATGGGGAAAAATGAATTGACGGGGGGGATATAGTTAGAATTTAGCGACGTTCAACCGACAGTCGCTATTAGCGACGTCATAGCGACGTTTCACGACAACTAGCTCATGAAATTAATATACGTCATTATTTCGTCGCTTACTTCATCGCTAGTAGCGACGATTAGCGACGCCTCGCTAAAACGTCGCTAATGTACACAATTTAGCGACGTTAATCGAACGTCGCTAAATTTATGTCGCCAAATGAGCAGATTTTAGTAGTGAGTACATGCATTTACTAGTCTACATAAAATAAACTATGACGTTAACTTTTTATCCTTAAGAAAGTGAAAGAAAATAAATAAATATGAAATCTCATCCATTAAAAATTGGATCGTATTTATATATAAAAAGTTTTCTTTTCTTTTTCTTCGAGTCATTCTATTGTCAGTAAATTCATCTAAGGCTGTGTTTGATTGGGCTTTTTTTCAATGGAAAAAATTTCCATCACAAATTTTCCACCAATTATAGTGTTTGATAACTTATATTTTTCATGGAATTATTTTCCAAAAAATTATCATTTTCCAAATTTTCTTCTAAAATGGTAAAAAATGAAACTTGTCCAACCCATAGGAAAATATCATTTTCCATGAAAAATAACTATTTTCTATGGAAAAATAATGACAATCAAACTAAATAAAGTTTTCCATGTGTCACGACCCGCACCCACCGTGAGGGTACGAGAACGTAACAGCGCCCAGCCTACCCCGCAGTGTCGACGGTAGAACGCTGTTCTAGGTCATGAAATATACTAACACAAAATAGAATAATCTTCAACTGGAGGCTAATCACAGAAGGTACAACTCAATCACAACTAGAGATAGAATATGGCACGATAAAATAGATAAGAAAACCCTCAACTGAGGTACAACAGAAATGAATAACAATCTCAACATCTCTAACAATATACAAACTCTGAATCAAGAACAACAACTAAATATAAAAAGGAAAAACAGTCTAAGCTATCTATGCTAAGCAAGGTATCGTCCTCAGCAGCTGCCTGAACCTCCCCAGGGGTCCAGGTCGCGAGTGTCATCTAGGCAAGCTCCAAAGTAAGGGGTGCAGGGTTCCT
Source organism: Iris pallida (assembly GCA_029216955.1). NCBI lineage: Eukaryota > Viridiplantae > Streptophyta > Magnoliopsida > Asparagales > Iridaceae > Iris > Iris pallida. The sequence goes on from JANAVB010022593.1 coordinate 1,990,562, forward strand.
CATCATCCTCTGTAAAAATTTTAACAGGTCCAGTCAGGACGGGAGCGAGCACAATACATTTACGCAGATCATAACAGGTTAGAGAATATAAACATGCAAGAGAGTACGATACATGAAACTGAAAGAAAATACATGATATAAACAGGAAGAGAGCTATAATAGAAATATCTACTATAAGTAGAGAGTTACCAGTGACTAGTGATTTTGAGTACAAAGTCGACATGTGAACGGCTGGATTTACACATGACTATACTAAAGAGGCGCACATGGCTATACTACTTTGGAATTGTTCACATAACTATTTATACTCCCCCATACCCCAATCAATATACAATGATCCAAACAAGTTATATTACGTACATGGTTTTCACATGAAGCCCATAAATGGGTGCACATGAAGTATACATGAGAGCTCATACATGAGTGCACGTGAAGTTCACATGGGGGCCCATAAACTGGTGCACATGAAATTCACATGAAGGCTCATAAATGAGTGCACATGCAATATAGGTTATACATGAGATATATGGGAAATATGATCGATTCATGAGAGTACACGAGCGAGCATGAACGAGCATGATGCACATGAGAAACATGAATAACATGAGAGCGAGGAATACACGATGTACATGAAACACATGACACAATGTATCCGATGCTCCCGAAGGGGATAACATCTCAATGTAGGGATCCATATAGTACCAATCCGTGATAATATCGTGACAGCATCAAATAAGGTAAACTAGAGCAGGAATATAATTCTAAGCAAGTTATAAAATGATCAGAGAATGTACTCGTCTGGTATCTGAATGTCTAAAGTAAATGTAATGTCCGAGATAAGGTACCTGACTCCTTGTTAGAGCAACATAAGTCAAGATGTATACAGAGGGTGATATATGAAATGTACAATGCATTTGTATATTGTCTAGGTCAAACTAGACCAAAGTCAACTCTGGTCAACCCTAGAAGTCAAACTAGGTCAACCAAGTCAAACCTAAGTCAACAAGTCTAATAAGTCTCATTAGGCCTAACCAAGCCTAGGCTAGCACTCTACATCAATCCCAAGGCTATACAAGCCAACTGCACACCTATACTTGCATTCAAACCACACACACAAGCAATGAGCCATAGGCTATGAGTCCTAAGCTATAGGCTATATTACCTATAGCAAACACATATTTACATATACACATATTAACATATATATATCTAAAATAATATAATACACACATACATAGAAGGACAGAAAAAGGCAATGTGTTGTGTACATGTGTTTCCTGTGGGTGTGGTATGGTGAGTGTCACATGTATATGGGGTAGGAGGGAAAGGTTAATTTAGTTCAATTCATCATGGCATAAACAACAATATACTTTAGTTCAAGGAAAAGAATAAAAATCAATTCTCAGGTTGAAAACTCATGTGACAGGTTATATTCAACAATGAATTACTTAGACAGTTAACCAATGAATTTCCTTATCCTAACTTCATACAACCATTAACATTATGTGTATAAACATATACAATATATATATATATATATATATATATATATATATATATATATATATATATATATATATACATAAATATATAAGCTGTGGCTAATTGGTTAACATAGGATTGAACACAACTTCAGTTTTAAAGGGAGGGAAAGGAAACAACTTCTCAGATTTGTGTCTCAGGTCAACATGGCAGTGCCTACCTAGGTGTGGGTGTTCCAGGTTAATACAAAATTCAGTTTTTCAGTTAAAGACTTGTGTGATAGGAACTTGTGCATTGCCATGTGTGTGTCAACATTTGTTCTCAGAAATTTCTAAAACAGGGAATGATGAATGAGGGCTTATACATGTGTGACAGTAAAGGAAAGAATCAGTTTTGTGTGTGGTCATGAACCAATGTGGTTCTCAGACTTTAGATAGGAATGTTAGGCAATGGAATCAGTTGCATAGTGCCTAGCCATTCCCATTTTTTCCAGTTTCAGATTTTGTGTGTGTAAACATGTGATTTCAAGGTACGTATATTAGATAGGAGACCCGTGTATATGAATGGGAAAAATAGTGATAGTGTTTGTGAGTGTATGAGCATAGTGTCAATGACAGTGATGTGTAATAGGTTAGGAGATGTGTGTATATGGTGTTGAGAGAAATCAAAGAGTGTCACATGTGAAATCAGTGAAGTGTGGCATGGTGTTGAACTGAAATCAAAGAGTGTCACATGGTGTGAATCATGGAACATAAATCTCAGATTTAGGGAATATGTGTGTGTGTGTGTTCAAGTGTGAGGGTTTACATAGGAATACAGTCCAGTTTTAGTGTTCTATGGTAAAGAGTGTGTGTATAGGTGAGTAGGAATCTCAGAACTTTCAATGTTGAACAAGTGCTCTCAGGTTCACAGTAAAAGGAAAACAGTGTAATAAAATGTATTAATCAGTGTCTCTGAAATAGATAGGGTGTATAACCGGAAAAAAAATGAATCAATGTGTATGTGCACTTGTGTCAAGTGTCAAGTAAGAACTGAATTAGTGCATAGTTCTCAAGATTAGCAAAATGACAGTTTAGTAATGAATTGAACATTCGTTCTCAGGTTTTTTTTTTTAGAAAATACTTAGCAGTCCCAACCCAATATGCAAATACCAATCCAGTGATTCCCTTAACCCCATACAAACACAACCACATATGCACCTATCCATACACATGTATGTAAGCCAAATAGCCATTCCATATCACAAAACAGGAAAAAGAATGAAATCGAATTCAGAAAAACACCCTCAGCCTATGGTATCAGAAAAAACCATTTCGAACCCAAGAATCATGTGGAAAAATCTAATTAAATGCAAATCAAATGTGCCAACATAAAGTACACATGTGTACTTGTCCTAGGGGAGTGCTCTCGTGTCTACGCAAGTGGACACGAGGTGTCCAAGCATGTAATTTAGATAGTGTCAAAACTGTGCATTGGGCTGCCTCGTGCAGCCATGTCGAGTCCAATAGGACTCGACACACAACACGAGAATGGTCGTGTCCGTGTCTAGTATTAAAGTGGGTCTAGGGCTAGGGAATAGATACCCTAAATCGGGTCTAGACCGTGTCGTGTCCGAATTAATCGTGCGTATCAGACGCGATTTCCACGCATGTGCACACAGTGCCAAATCCGTGCGCGTGCGATTTCTCTGCGTGTAGTGAACCATATGCTTCCAAATTTTGGGAGCATAGTGTCAGTGATAGCCCCAACCTTCCCACAAAATTTCGTGTCCATACGTGCTGTGTCGTGTCCGCTACAGTGCCCGAGCAGCAGGGCACTGAACCGAGTCAGTGCACAGCGTGTCCAACCCCTCGTGCACCCGACACAGACATAAAAACACTATTACCTCTTCACAAAAATTAAAGTACTCATATACATCTACAAAACCCTTCAAACACTTTTCAAAAATAAAGAAATAAATATGAGTGTGGCATTTCATCAAACAGTTCACTGCATGGACTGATACGTGTCCGAAACGGACATAAATAGACACGACTCGACACGAAACCAATACCTACAGCTAGAGGACACCTAGACCTTTCTATCCATGCAAAAAAAATGAAATTTGGTGGAGGGAATAGGGATTTACCTATATGTTCAATTTGCATAAAAAAGCTTCAAAAAGGGGGGTTTCTTCTTGATGGCCAACCGCTCCAAATTGGTCCAAACCTGAGATTTCTCTCTATAGACATGAAATGGAGCTGGATTAGGAACTAATGCAAAAGACTAGAGTGGAAAAGGAATTAAAATGAATAATCTATGGGTTGGAAAGAATGGACAAACCTCTTTCTTCAAAACTTGGAGAAATTAATAAAAGAGGCAAGAACAAATGGAAGAGGCATTAAATATGGTGTGAAACCCTAGGTTGGCTGCCATGGGTGGGCTTGTTGGGGTTTGGGCTTAAGTCATGGGCCTATGGTTCAATTCACAAGTCATTAAATCACAAGTTATGCATTAAACCATAAGTCATGACTTAATTTCACTAAATCTAATCCCCTCATTCTAAAACCAATCTCTTGACTAAAATGGGTTAACTCAAGTTAGGCTAGAGTTACCATAGCTAGGGTTAGGTTCACTACCAAAATAAGTCATATCAGCGACGAAATTAGCGACGCCGACTTAAAACGTCGCTAATTTTTTTGGATTTAGCGACTCCACAAGTATGTGTCACAATACGTCGCTGATAGCGACAAACAACGATATATTACGACTACCTTTAGTGTAATAAAAACCAATGTCGTTGATTTATCGGAAAATGTCGCCAATTTTATTAGTTCAGCGACGTTTAGCGTCGTAAAGATTAAGACGTCGCCGAATATTAAAGGAAGGCTGACGCTTTGCGACGTATTTACGGACGTCGCTAACTTCTGCTAAATAGGGTTTCCTCGGTTCGACTTTTCATTTATCCCTCTCCCCAAATACTTTGTTCCCGCCCCTCTTTCCCGACCTCGACGACAGCCCGACCCCCTTCCCTCCGGCGCCGCTCATCCTCCTCCTCCACCGTGACCCTTCTCCTCCTTCCGGTGAGCCCCTTCTCCTCCTCCTCCTCCTCCACCACGAGCCCCTTCTCCTCCTCCACCGCGAGATCCTCCTCCTCCTCCTCCACCATCGCGAGGAGACTGAAGGTAAACCCTAACCCTAATTGAGGTATTTTTCGTGTCCAAAATGGACACGGAGACACATTACGACCATGTGTTCACTGATACAGTATGTTCGTGAGGTTTTGGACACTTTGTGTCCATTTGTTGGACACGTGGACACCCCCAAGCTTGCATATATATATGTATTTTATCTCTGTACACTTAATCCCCTCCTCCTCCACCATCGAACTTGTCCTTCTCCTCCTCCTCCACCACCGCGAGGAGACTGAAGGTAAACCCTAACCCTAATTGAGGTATTTTTCGTATCCAAAATGGACACGGAGACACATTACAACCATGTGTTCACTGATACAGTGTGTTTGTGAGGTTTTGGACACTTTGTGTCCATTTGTTGGACACGTGGACACCCCCAAGCATGCATATATATATATATATATGTATTTCACCTCTGTACACTTAATCTCCTATATACACTTGTGTATTTTCGTATTAATTTGGATTTGCATATTGGGTTTGGGTTTCGATATAGTGTTTGATACATTGTTTCACCTTGCAACATTCCTACACTTATTTTAGACAACAAGTATATGAACCAATTAGTCAACATCTATTTGTTGAAGTATGGTACTCCATTCTTCGTAAGTTCTAGCTATATATGTCTCAAGATTCAATACTCGAAAATCCTAAGAAGAAGAAGAAGAAAAGAATAAAATGACATCGCTCAACACCCTATGACAACTCTTTGTAGAATTGTGTTAAAGTGTGAGTTCTACAGTATGAGTTCTACAGTATGGTTCTTTTGTAGAATAAAATGACATCGCTCAACCCTATCGATCCTCCATACAAGTCTTCCTTCATCTATTGTCTTAAAGTGTGAGTTCTATAGTATGGTTCTCTTTGTAGAATTGTGTCTTATTTTAGACAACAAGGGTTTCCTATTTTCATAGGTAACATGGCAACATGTGTAAGGGAACATATAGATGTGTGTTTGTGTTTGAAAGGGAGTGTCACAAGAGTAAGGCGTGAGCATGTGTTAGTATTTTGAGCTGTGAGAGTATTTGTTCTATTGAGGTTAGTACCAACTGGAAAGTTAGGTTAAAAGAACCTGGGAACTATGGTGTGGTTGTATACATCATGTCTATGTATGTGTGTGTCTAGTGGGAGAAAGGGGGAGGGTTAACTAGTACCAGGTATTTGGAGAGGAGGGAGAGTTTATACTAGTATATATAGACTAATATCCTAAAACTTGACTTATAAAACTTAGAAATGGCTAGTTTGACCAAGTTGGACTAGTTTAGCTTAGAGTTGACTCGGTTGGACTATACATAATATATAGACTAATATCCTAAAACTTGACTTCTACAACTCAGCCTATATGAAATATTGTAGACACGGGTGATATACCGCCGCGATAATCTCTGACCACCGTACGCACAAACACGCGAAAGAAAAGTTAGCAATGCGAAAAGAAGATGACAGATAATCTCTGACCATTTAACGTAAAATGTCATGTGTACATATACTGCGGAAAGTGTAGACCGCATGAACTCACAATTGCATATCATTCACTACCTTGATGTATCTATCTTACAGAATTATGGAGCAGAATTACTATCTGCGGAATCGTACTTGGATGTACAACCGTCATCCTGATGACATGTGCGGTGTGCGAGATGAATTCATAGAGGGTGTACACCAGTTCCTGCAGTTTGCCAAGGCGTTCCTTAGTACATGGACGGTACCAAAATTAAGTGTCCGTGTGTGAGATGTCACAACTTGAAATATCATCCAGAAGTGGATGTCACGTATAATTTATACTCGAAGGGTTTCACGCTTGTAAGCCCCTGTTTTTCAAAATTTACTTAATTAGTGTTAATTAATTTTTAAATGTCATATTTAGCCTTAAAATATTTATTAGGATTTTTAGGAATTTTTCTAGAATTTTTAAATGATTTTTAAATGAGTTTTAAATACAAAAATATCATTTTACAATTAATTAAAAAGTTTTAATATCATTTTGTAATAATTAGAATTGTTTTAATATAGTTTTGTAATTTATTAAATTATTTTAATTATAGTTTATAATAATTAGAATTGTTACAAATGCAGTTTGTAATTAGTCAATTGTTTTTAAGTGTGGAATGCAAATTCTGTATTTATATTTAGTAACTGTTAGGACCATTGTGTAATAACCTAAACTAGGGGGGGACCTAAACGCTAATTCCTATTCTACTCACCCCCGACGACCGAGCTGCCCCCCGACTGCCCGACGACTGCCACGACCGGCCTGCCCCCGCCTTTCCCGGCCAATCCACCGCCCTAAACTATTATATATATGTATACAATATTTGTATATATATATACTTTATAATTAAGTATTTTCTTATATATATATATATATATATATATATATATATATATATATATATATATATATATATATATATATATGTATATATCCATTATGTATAATTTTACCTTATTAAAATATTAATATTTATTTTTTGCACTTTTACCACTTTGTATTTTTGGGTGTATTTAAATTACTGCAACCATTTGGTGTCCAAGCCTAGCATAGATTTTTGGGCCCAAATGTGTTTTCACACATTCAAGACCTGTACAAGTCATATTGGACTTGATTCATGGCCTTGGGTCCTGTATTTGAACTTTGGTTCAAACTATGTATATGGACAAAATACGCAGATAATTAATTATTTAATTTCAGATTGTGTGCCATGCTGTTTTTGGATTTCTAAAAATACCTTAATTGCTGTTAAAATTCTAGAAAAATAGTATTTAGATACTATGTTAATTTATCTAATTTAGTATAATTTTTATAGTATTTAATTTATAGTTTTGCCACTAGTTTGGCATATGAAACCAGAACTCATTTTCTGTATACTTAGGAAAACTGATTTTTATAAAATACTTGTACTGATTAATAAATTCCAGAAAATTATAATAAATTTCTATAATTAAAAAGAATCTTTTGGTACTATATTTTATGTAAAATTAAGCTTTTTGTCTATCTCAAAAAATTATTGGAACACAATGTTCATTTGATTTATTTATTGAATAATTATGACTTGCAACTTTTTGTATTATTTTGAGTTTTCGCCGTATTGAACCTCACCCCTCACTAGAGTAAAGACCCTAGAAAGTTAGTTATAGTAGTGTGTCACCACACATTTGTCTCCTATGCTAAAGTCATCATTTTGGCTAGGTGTCCAGTCACAAGTCGTGTTGCACCAGTTAGTGTCTTAGTGTTTTAGCTTAGTGTAAAAACTAAGTTTATGCATTTATTTCTATAGTGACGAGTTACCAGACATCTATAACACTTTTATCGCAGCTTGCTTTGCTAGAGGCAAGTACTTTCTACAAACTTTACATACTGTTACATAAATGAACTGCAAATCCAACCATGTTAAATGCTGATCCTTGGGGTAGCAAGTTAAAATGTCACATGTTGTACTTTCCATTACTACCATGCTTAGAACAGTCTTTATGTATCTCTCACATGATTAGAATATGGGTTATGGGGAAACTGACAGTTGAGTACGTGATCATGCCCCCCTATAGTAGCGAGCGAGGTCGCATTTTATATGCATACCTTACCGCATGCCATTATCCCGCATTTCTGTACGGATGTATACCTATGCTTGTTAACTTGTACGTATGTACATTTTATTTACATGTACCACAGTACATTGTACACCTATTGACGATCACGTACTTGCTACAGTTTTAAATATTACATATACATCTGTCTTTATGACATATGTATCTTTGCCATGATAGACTATGTGATGCCATGTTTCCAGTTATTTTCTCTTATGTTCATTTCCATGTTTCATATGCTAGTTTGTTAGTTTCAGTACTTGCTCCTGTCCTGACAGGATAACGTTGTAGGTGTCCTTACTGAGGAGGAGTTACTCTGTGACTCATATTATGGAGATACTACCGAGGACCCGGCTTTGTTTTACGAGGATGTTCCTGCGGGGAAACTCGTCTAGTTTGCATAGCTGCTTGGGATATTTAGTGTAGTCATGTATTAGACTTCGTGTTTTATAACTGGACATGTATCCAGTTTTACATTTCAGACTTGTACTTTGGATATTTTACTATATGAGACGACTTTTGTGTTTGGAGCATTTATGACTTTTATTCACTTATAGAACTGTTAGCACATTTAATCTTATCTTGTTATCTCTAGAACAGCTTACTATATTTTATCCCAAACGCAGGCTGGACATGACTCGGCCCGGCCCAACAATTTGGGTAGCGGGTCGTGACATATTTTTAGTGGTGGCCCATGCAGGTCGAGACTAAATTGTTTGGTTACGTTATTGTACCAAGCATGCCTGCAATTAGGAACTTAAGGTAATTAGACAACATTAGGAATGACGCTTAGAACACCTAGAGGAATACTAGGATTGCAATATAGGAAATACATCACATGCTTGCTATTATAATTAATTAGATTTTTTTGCCTATGATTGCTTACTTTAAACAAGTCCTTACAAGTCTTTTTTATTGTAATTAGATGGTGCTTACTCGTTCATCCCAGTATGTTACACCTGAGAATGGTGCACTCCATATCCAGTCAGCTGACCAGTTGACTGATACACCCCCACCTCCACCTACCACATTCCCCCACTCCACAGATCCACAAACCCAGATGCCTCCACCACCTTCCACATCACATGCCCAGCAGGACCCAATACTTCCACCACCCCCTATCACTATACCTACCTAGGCTTCCGTCACACTCGACGGGAACCAGCTGCTCACTCTGATTCAGGGGTTCCTAACAACCCATCAGGAGCAGACTACCCTACTTTGCCAGAGCATGGAGCGTTTTGAGGAACGTACCGTGGTCCCACCACCTGTAGAGCCACGGCAGAGAGCGGGGACGATCAAGGACTTCATGGGTCTGAACCCCAAGGAGTTCTCAGGGACTGAGAGCATAGTAGTAGCAGATGACTAGCTAGACTCGGTAGAGAGAAAGTCCTTGGAGTTAGGATGCCGGATGACCTCCAGGTCGAGACAACGGGATTTCTGCTGATAGACTTGGCAGGAGTCTGGTTCCGGAATGAGCCATTTTTTGCGAGAGGGAGGGCCACTTGGGATCAGTTCAAGACCCAGTTCAAGAAGAAATTCTTATCGACCACTGCTAGAGTAGCCATGGGGCTACGATTCCAGAACATCCAGCAAGGGAACCGTTCTGTTGACGAGTATGCGGCAGAGTTTAGTCCCCTGAGCCGTTTCGCTCCTAGTCTGGTTGCAGATCCAGAGGAGATGACCCGTAGGTTTTGCCATGGTCTAGTTCCAGACATCGGCATTCTTATAGTGGCAAACGGTACGACTGACTACTACCAGAGCCTAGAGTTGGCCCGGAGCATTGAGGGCGTCTTCTGTCTAGCAAGAGGCCGGCTTCTGTACATCATGAGGGACCGTTCAAGCATCAGGCTTTCCAGCCGAGAGCACCGACGCCGCCCCAGCAGACTTATCGTCCCCCTACATCACATCACTCGACCCCGCCAGTTAGAGACCCGGGACCCCGACACCAGCAGAGGGGAGCTATATTTTCTTTCTGCGGAATACCAGGGCACGACAACTCCATCTGCAGGAAAAGATTGAAGCAGTGCTTAGTTTGTGGGTCTGCCACCCATCAGATTCGGGACTGCCCAGCAGCCAAGGGACCTAGATGACCGCTTCCGACTCAGCAGCAGAGGTTTGGGCAGCAACTACAGCTGCAGAAGGGACCTCAGGGGAAGGCTTATAGCCTAGCCCTTGAGCCGGAACCGGAGCAGGTTGCGGAGCCAGATTACTTAGCTGACGTCATCACATGTCATGTTTATTTGTATACTTTTCTAGCTCTATGCTTGTTTGATTCTGGTGCATCTCATAGCTTCCTATCATTAGAGTTTATGCATAAACACCATCTAGTAGCTATACCTACTGCGGAGATTAATAGAGTGATGACGGGAGGAGGACCAGTGCCTATTAGAGCTATCTATAGATATTCTATTTTTATAGCCGGAAGAGAGTTCAGGGGACGATTCTTTGTGATGCCACTCCCCGGTTATGATATTATATTGGGGATGTACTGGCTTAGCTATGCCCATGCATCTATAGATTATCATGAGGGTAGTATTTTGTTCAGTCCCCCAGGCACAGCACCATTCAGTGTCAGGAGGACAGGGCCGGAGATCAGCCTAGAGCCAAACTGTTGTGCGACAGTTGGGGACGTAGCACCGCCACACCCTATCATTAAGGAGTTTATGAATGTATTCTCAGAGGATCTTCCAGGGCTTCCGCCTGACAGAGATGTAGAGTTCACTATAGATTTAGTGCCGGATTTATCACCAGTATCCCGGGCTTGCTATAGAGTGAATCCCAAGGAGGCCGTAGAGATGAAAGAGCAGATTGATGACCTATTGAAAAAGGATTTTATTCGATCCAGTGCTTCTCCATGGGGAGCACCAGTGCTCTTTGTGCCTAAGAAGGATGGTACAGTCCGGTTGTGTATTGACTACCGGGCCTTGAATGCCATTACCATCAAGAACAAATATCCTCTGCCCAGGATAAATGATTTGTTCGACCAGTTGAGCGGGGCGAATGTGTTTTCCAGGATAGACTTGAGATCCGGGTACCACCAGGTGAAGGTCAGGGCAGCAGACATCCAGAAGACGACGTTCAACATGAAGTACGGGCAGTACAAGTTTCTGGTAATGCCATTTGGTCTCACAAATGTGCCAGCTGTCTTTATAAATTTGATAAATAAGATATTTCACCAGTATCTGGATAAGTTCGTCGTAGTGTTTATCGACGACATCCTGATATGCTCGAAGACGCCGGAGGAGCATGCAGAGCACTTGCGGATAGTTTTGGGGATTCTGAGGCAGGAGAGATTGTTTGCCAAATTGCCGAAGTACGAGTTCTTTTTAGATCGAGTGGGTTTTCTCGGCCATGTAGTTATTGGAGATGGAATCTCGGTGGATCCCAGGAAGATTGCTGCAGTTGAGACATGGAAGGCTCAGACGTCAGTTTCAGAGATCAGGAGCTTTTTGGGTTTAGCAGGCTATTATAGAAAGTTCGTCCAGGACTTTGCTAGGATAGCTAAACCCATGACGAAGCTGACATGGAAGGACGCAGAGTACATTTGGTCAGAGGACTGCCAGGCAGCGTTTGAGGAGCTGAAGAGGAGGCTGACGACCGCTCCAGTTCTGACTTTACCTTTAGGTTCTGGAGGTTTCACCATATACAGCGATGCTTTTGGGAAGGGGCTAGGATGTGTCCTACAGCAGCATGGGAAAGTGATTGCTTATGCATCTAGGTAATTGTGGACTCATGAGCGGAATTATCCTACCTACGACCTAGAGTTAGCTGCGGTGATCTTTGCACTCAAGTTATGGAAACATTACTTATACGGAGAGCGTGTGAAAATCTTTACTGACCACAAAAGCTTGAAGTATGTGTTCACGCAGAAAGAGCTGAACATGAGGCAAAGACGATGGTTGGAGTTGATGAAAGACTTCGACATCGATTTACAGTATCACCCTGGAAAGGCAAATGTGGTGGCGGATGCGCTGAGCAGGCATCCGATGGAATGGTATTTGATGATAGATCGGCATTTGCGGGAAGACCTGGAGAAGCTCGGTATCGAGCTAGTTCGGCCAGGATCAGTGATACAGATGATGGCGCTTGACATTCAGTCAGGTTTGATGGAGCAGATCCGGGAGACACAATCTATAGATGAGAGCCTTCGCAGACTTCGAGCCCAGGCTTTAGCTGGATTGCTGGATGACTTCACTATAGCAGAGGATGGATCTTTGAGGCATGACAGCCGACTGTGCATGCCGAAGGGAGAGCTAGAAGAGGCTGTCTTGCAGAAGGTGCACCGATCGAGATATTCTATTCACCCTGGTGCTAACAAGATGTACCGTGACTTGCGAGAACATCTTTGGTGGCATGGGATGAAGAGGGATGTATCATATTTTATCTCGAGATGCCTAGTTTGCCCGCAGGTCAAGGCGGAGCGCCAGAGGCCAGCTGGTTTGTTGCAGCCGTTATCCATTCCTGAGTAAAAGTGGGAACATATTACGATGGACTTCGTCTCAGGGCTTCCTCGTTTCCAAGGAGGGAAGGATGCCATTTGGGTCATCGTGGACAGGCTGACGAAGTGTGTGCACTTCATACCCTTCAAGGTGGGGCTTTCCACCGAGAAGTTGGCGGAGCTATATATGCAGCAGATAGTTCGTCTATACGGAGTGCCGGTGAGCATCATGTCGAACAGAGACAGCAGATTCACATCCCACTACTGGAGGAGCTTGCAGGAGGAGTTGGACAGTAGGCTCAAGTTCAGTATGGCGTACCACCCGCAGACAGATGGGCAGTCTGAGAGGACGATACAGACACTGGAGGATATGCTGAGGACCTGCGTGCTGGACTTTGGAGGATCTTGGGAGAGCCATCTGCACTTGGTAGAGTTTTCATACAACAACAGCTACCAAGCCAGTATCGGTATGTCTCCTTTCGAGGCGCTATATGGACGACGATGCCGCACACCACTTTTTTGGGATGATGTTGGAGACAAAGTTATGCTTGGGCCAGAGATGATCACGGATGTAGCAGTGAAGGTCGGGATGATCAGAGACAGGCTCAGAGTAGCCCAGGACAGGCAGAAACACTGGGCTGATGCTATTCGCAGACCGATGGAGTTCGCAGACGGTGA
>JANAVB010022593.1:2008920-2461886 GCA_029216955.1 Iris pallida
CTACCGGTCTAAGAGGACGGTTAGATCGCTCTGGATGGGATACGAAAAAATCGATGCATGTCGCAACGGGTGCATGTTGTACTATAAAGACGACAAGGATGAAGACGCCTGCAGATTTTGTGGTGTCGATCGCTACAAGGCATGTGGTAGAGGAAAGTCTGTCGGTGCCAGGAAGCCTACCTCTTCGATGCACTACTTGTCGTTGACGCCGCGGTTGCAGCGGTTGTTTATGGTGAAGGAAACTGCAGAAAACATGAGTTGGCATAAGCGGAAACATACCGAAGGAGTGTTGGATCACCCATCTGATGGAGAAGCATGGAAGCACTTTGATCGAGAGTATCCAAATTTTACTTCTGATCTGCGTAATATCAGATTGGGTCTCTGCTCCGACGGTTTTACCCCATTTGGACTTTCGGGATCCTAATATTCGTGTTGGCCTGTGATCGTCACCCCGTATAATCTACCGCCTTGGATGTGCATGAAGACTCCGTATATGTTTCTCACCGTTATTATCCCAGGTCCAAACAATCCGAAAAGGAACATCGATGTGTATTTACAGCCGTTGATTGATGAGTTGAATCAGCTATGGGAAGTAGGTTCCAACACGTACGATGTATCTAGAAAACAAAATTTCCGGATGCGGGCAACACTTATGTGGACCATCAACGACTTTACGGCCTATGGAATGTTATCTGGATGGAGTACGCATGGTCGTCTTTTATGTCTGTATTGCATGGACAGCACTAAGGCTTACCGTTTGAAACACGAAGGCAAACCGTGCTTCTTCGATTGTCATCGACAATTCCTGCCGAAGGATCATCCGTACCGGAGGAACAGGAATGCTTTTCGTGCTGGCGTTGTGGAGAAGGCTAATCCCCCGCCAAGGTGGACCGGATACACGATATGGGAAGAGGTAAAAGATTTACCAAGAGCTATTGAGCAGCCTGCTACGGGCTACAAGTGTGACGGATTTGGTCGCACTCATAACTGGACGAAGAGGAGTATATTCTGGGATCTTCCATATTGGAGCACCAATCTGATTAGACATAACCTTGATGTCATGCATATCGAGAAGAATATGTTTGACAACATAATTAATACTGTAATGGACGTAAAGGAGAAGACAAAAGACAATCCAAAGGCTAGATTGGACTTGGAAGAAATATGTAGACGTCCTGCATTGCATTTGATAGAGGACGGGAATGGGAAGTTGAAGCAGCCTAAGGCAATTTTCTCACTGGAGAAGGAGGATAAAGTGAGACTTTGTAGGTGGATTCAAGGTCTGAAATTTCTAGATGGGTATGTTTCGAACTTGAGAAGATACGTCGACCTCAAGGAGAACAAACTGACAGGTATGAAGAGCCATGATTGTCACGTATTCATGGAGCGATTAATTCTGATTGTATTTCGGGAATTCTTATCGCAGGCAGTTTGGGATCCATTGACGGAGCTTAGCATATTCTTCAGGGACCTTTGTTCTAAGAAATTGCTCGTTGATCGTCTAGAAAAGCAAGAGAAGGACATTGCGGTAACACTGTGCAAGCTAGAGAGGGTGTTCCCTCCTGGATTTTTCGACTCTATGGAGCATTTGCCGATTCATCTTTCCTATGAGGCACGTGTTGGTGGACCCGTCGAATATCGATGGATGTACCCGTTCGAGCGACATTTGAGTCACCTAAAAAGAAAGGTGAAAAATAAGGCTCGGGTCGAGGGTTCTATTTGTGAAGCCTATATTCTCGAGGAGATTACAAATTTCTGCTCTTCCTATTTCAAACCTCATGTTGCTATGAATAGAACGAGGGCTCCAAGAAACGACGACGGATATGAAAAATTTAATGATGAAATACTGAAAGTATTCAATGCGTCCGGAAAGCCTTCGGGGAAAATAAAGAAGAGTTATTTGAATGACGAAGAGCTAAGGGCTGCTCAGTTGTATGTATTACTCAATTACGACAAGGATGAAGTGGAGAAGCTAGAGGGGTAAGTAACTCAGGATGATGAGTTTACGTAGTATAAGCTAATATTATTGTACTAATCGGCGGTTGCTTCGTTGTTTTCCAGCACATATAATGATGAGTTGAGGCTGATTAGACCCTACCTAACAGACGAAGCATTAGAACAAGAAATGAGACGTCATTTTCCTTCTTGGTTAAGCCAATATGTAAGTAGCTCGGTAATTACTGGCCTCTTCTAATGCAACTGCGCAATAAATACCTTATTATCGCTTCTTTGATATTCAGGTCGATCGTCTAATTTCACCCGAGATTGAATTAATTAGAATTCTTGCCAAGGGACCAATTACTTTTGTTAAAATATGGCCAAGTTACTGTGTCAATGGCTTTCGGTTCAAGTCGACAAATGCTCCGATCAGAGACAGCTTCCTGGATCTTGATTCCACGAAAAACAGTTGTTTGTGTATCAAGTCTTCGAACTACAAAGACGTCGATCCAGGAAATAATTTCTTTGGCATCTTGTGAGAGATTGTGGAGTTGTCATATAATAATGGCAGAGAACCTGCAAAGATTGTGGAGTTATTCTAGCAACTCAGGCTCAGCTCGTGTACTTCACAGCTTATCCGAGACGGGAAGCAACGAAGTCTGACTGGTGGGCAGTATGCAAGACTAAAGCCAGAGATACTTTTGATGTTGACGAAAAAGCTTACCAGGAGGGCGAGCTACCTCTTGTAACCAATATTGTCGATGTAGACTCCACGGAAGTTATGCATTACACGACACATAATGTAGAAGATGTAGAATTATCTGAAGAGGAAGACGAAGCCGACGAAGGCGAAGATGAAAGTGAAGATGAGGAGGAAGAGGAAGATGAGGTCGAAAAAGACGAACAAGATGATTATTCTGAAGATGATTGAGAGAAATATACTTATCTGAACTTAGATGTTTCTTCTAGAATATATTATCTGGACTTAGATATTTATTGTAGAATGTATCATTATATGTTGTCTTGGTTATCTTGTCTTTGTTGTACTTTCATATTTCTAGTCTCTATTAATTATTGTACTTTCATATTTCTAGTCTCTATTATTTGTTGTACTTTTATATTTCTAGTCTCTATTATTTGTTGTATTATCATATGCTATTATCAGGTATGGCAGGTCATCGCGGAGCGTTTCGAAGGAGACAACGAGGTCACTCTCCTCCTGTACTTCCTACAGGTACTGCTAGAGGACGGAGTTTTCCTTTACCTTATTTTGGTACCGGCTCTGGATCCTCGTCGCCGATTACTCCTCCATATCGGACAGTAGGTGGGCCTGCTGGGATGACGTCACGTGGCATATCTTCTGGGACGAGTAGTTCCAGGCCTGTTGAGAGTGCTCGCCCGTCTAGCGTTCCTACTGCTGATACGACTGTTTTCCATAAATAAATTTCTTTATTTATTGTGTATCTGGGAAAATTACAACTGTAGGAATCTGATCTAGAAGACGATCACTTTATCCCTTGGACTATGCGAAGAAGAAAAGCTCTCAAAATTTTGACAGTAGATAACTATGTATCTGTCCAATGAATGAGAAAAAGAACTCTATTTATAGAGTCAAAAATAATAACTGAAAAGATAACTGTCTTCACAGCCTGTGCTTAGTTGAAAATTATGCAGGATTTAACATACGCAAGGTTGTGAGCAGTTACTGGACGTGGCCTGTAACTGTTGGACACATGGCAATCATGCATGAGTCGTGTGCAAGTTACAGGACATGCAGGCGAGAGATCAGTGGCATGGCTGCCACGTACTCCAATTTGATGAAATCCACGCAGACTTGTTGAAGACGAAATCCACGCAGACTCGGGGTAGAAAGCTTCAAAATCTACACAAACTGGGGGCAAGAAGCTTCAGAATCCACGCAGACTTAGTGAAGACAAAATCCACGCAGACTTGGGGTAGAAAGCTTCAAAATCCATGCAAACTTGGGACAAGAAGCTTCAGAATCCACGCAGACTTGATGAAGAAAACTTCAGAATCCACGCAGACTTGAGGAAGAAAACTTCAGAATCCACGCAGATTTGAGTGAAAACTCAAAATATACGCAGACTTGGGATAGAACTGCCAGCTGTCTTGATTCAGCGTGCCTCGACTGACACAAAATCTCTGGCAGTGATTGCTTTTGTCAGTCACATTAAATGACAAGAAGCTCTTTTGGTACGCCAACTTGACGAAGGTTGAGTCTTGCTGAAGAAGATTTCGAAAATCACGCAATAGACGGCTGTGATCTCTCGAATTCTGTGCATACGTGGCATACGAAGAGACATCCTTCGACTGTTGTGCTGTCAGTCATAATTACTCTCTGACAAATGATGAGCTGTCTCCCCAGCGTGATTTGTAAATATTGTCCTGATCAACTGAGCGTGACTTTTGACTCTGTCCTGATCAACTCAGCGTGACTATCATTTTTAAAGGCCTACAAGACCCCCTTCAAAGTTTTCGAAAAATTAAAAAGACTTCAAAATTTTCAAAATACTTTGAAAATAAGATGATAAAATGAAATCAGTCACGCTGAGATGACTTCAAATTTTTCAGAAGTCGGAAAGACTTCGAAGTTCTTTGAGAATATCCAAATGAACTTATTAAATGTCATGATGACTCTTCATTTTCCGAGACTGATTACATCCAGTTTATGGTGGAATATGAACCGCCGGCGAGCTCTGTTATATAAACAGGGAGAGGATTCATTTAATCTTCATCTTACGTCAACATGACACCAAAAGAGAAAGCTGAGGAAGAAGTACGCAAGTTGGGCTTTTGTTCCCATGGTGACCCCACTTTTGGGGGTGAAGAGCCAGAGCCCCTTGTCTTCGAACTCAAAGATGATCCCTTGCAACTAGCCAAGAATTTCTTGAGCTATTTTGGCTTAGATGGCTCGTTCTCTTCTGATGGACGCAGCCTCATAGAGCAGCGTGAAATGTTGAAGGCTCTGTTACACCGTATGGGGGTCAAAAGCGTAGAAGAACTAGGCATTAAGCTCAGTCGCTCTGGAAAATAGAGCGTGTCTTTTGTGCTTTTGTTGCACTCTTTTTGTTTTGTCTTTTGTAAGGCCATCAGTGCCTGTCTTGAAGAATGAAGTACAACTTCTGTGTTTAATCTGCGTGCATTAATGAAGAATATTAATTAGCACCCTTTGACTATTTCCAATGTTGCTATGTCTTCCAAAGCACACGTAACACTCATTCCACGGTTTACGAGCGCTATTTATGCGGATCTTTTCCAAGAATAGACTTGTACTTTGCCCTTTAAATAGATAGAAGAGTTTCACAGATACTCATCTCCCATTCCTCTTCTTCTTCTCTGAGAATGAAATTTTTGGGAGATTTCACTCTCAACAGGAAAGCAATATTTTCTAATGTTCGACTTCTGCGCACTGTATCAAACATGAGTTTGCCAATCCTTAGCACCAAACTTAAAGGTAAGTCAGTGTAATACGTGTATTATTTTTGCTGTTGAAGATAGGCTTTCTGTTTCTTGTTTCTGATTTGAACAATACACGCCTGTTTCTGTTTGATAAATGCACGCTGAATGATTTCTGTTGATCTAATCTTTTTCTTCTTAATTCTTTCTGCAGAAACTTGGCTGAAAATTTCTTCAGAACTGGCATTGGGGATGTGGATGCTGCGGAGAATATCCTGCTGACATCTACATCAGGGAGCTCATACGCTTTTGATGCATAAATCAGACAACTCAGAACTCTTCGTGGGATAGAAGGGTCTTCCTCAGATGGTAGGAAGAGCCTTTATACACGAGAGTTGGATGGTGGAGTCAACTCTACCCCGAGAAATTGGGTAGTAGAGTTCTTTTCACGGGAGAACTAGGAATTGTATCCCAAGGTTTGGATACATTCCTGTCTTCCTTGAGAGGTTACCCCCAATCCACCAGTTGTATTGGCAGTACCACGACTTCGGGCTGCCATACTCTGTGGTTCTCCTCTCGTCTGAGAGAGAAGACCAGAGTTTGATTCCTGCTGATCTGGTCGTGACTGGGACCCAGACAGTCAAGAACTGCCACCAACAACGAACCTGACGGAGAAGGTCCGACGGAGAAGATCCAAAGAAGAAGATAGATCTCTATTAGGTTATTATTGTGGTGTAGAATGAAAATCCAAGATTTGTAATAGATTTTCATTATGATTTGTAAGAAAGTCTAAGAAAATGTAATAGACTTTTTGCGGTGAAATGAGAATGGAAATGATAATTCTTCTATGCTCAAAGATTTGTATTTGTGGATGAATTGTGGACATGATAGATAATGAAATCTTCTTTTTTGTTTTAGAGTATATGATATTATCAGAGGTATTATGGACATGATAACATGTAGGAACTCAAAAGAAAATAGATTAATTTCTATGCAGAGGTCAAAAATGACAAATGAGCAAGTAGATTCGGAATTGATTCAGAGGTTATGAAAACGTGATCAATAACGAATCCCCACTTAATAAATTGATAGAAGATCATGAACGGACGAATAAATGAACGGATGAACCGTCAAGTATTAATGAATGTGTGAATCGTCGGATGAACGCAATTAATGGATGGATGAACCGTCGGATGAACGTGACGTTTCATTATTTGTAGAACTTCTGCCTATAAATATAGCAGAAATCTGACAAGAACGAACACTTCTTCTTTCAAACATAAAAATGTCGTCTGAAGAAGCATCCAAGAAAACTGGAATTGCTTCAAAAGTTCAGAAAGGCACTGAAGAACACCCTGCTGATCCAGTTCAATCGAAGAAGACGGAAGCAGACGAAGGTTCGTCTGCACCCAAGCTACCAAGGGACATTCTGGATTTCTTGCTCGAACCAGGAAAGTCTGAAGAAGAAGCAGCCATGAGGATGGCTGTTTGCAATTTCCTCGTGGGTTCTAGCAAGGAGGTTCTCGACTCTTTTGCTGATCACGTCTTCGAGAAGGACGGCAGTAGCCCACATCCAAATGTAGAAAAGGATGATAGTGATCTTCTTTAATATCATGTATCATCATTCATGATAAAAATAAAATAAAATTTTTATTTCTAAACATGAAACTGTCTGATGATTACAAGCATTTACATTTATACATAGTACTTTTTAAGGAATTTGCCATTAATAGGCATCAAAACTTTTCGACCATCCAATTCTGAGAGTTGATAAGCTCCATTTGAGAAAACTTTGCTCACAATATAGGGTCCTTCCCACTTTGCGTCAAATTTGCCCTTGCTCATATGAGTCATAGTCATAGGACGTCTGACTGTTAGAACAAGTTCTCTTTTTTGATACGCCCGAATTCTGACTTTCTTATTAAAAGCTCTTGAAATTCTAGCTTGATAGAATTCAATATTCTGTTGAGCAGATAATCGCTTTTCATCCAGAGCTTCTAATTCTTGAAGTCGAAGACGATCATTATTTTCTGTAGTGAGTTCATTAGCAATTGCTATCCTTAAAGAAGGAATTTGAATCTCTAATGGAAGAACAGCTTCGCAACCATACACCAGAGAGAAGGGTGTACATTTAGTAGCATTACGAACTGTAGTGCGATAAGCCCACAAACATTCACCGAGCTTCTCACTCCAATTACGTTTGTTAGTAGAGATAAACTTCTTTAGGAGTTTGATGATGGTCTTGTTGAAAGCTTCTGCTAATCCGTTAGCTGCCGGATTATATGCGGTAGAAGCCACATTGTTGATCCGGTGATCGTCACAGAATCGAGTAAACTTCTGACTGACGAACTGTGGTCCGTTATCATGAATAATGCGTCGAGGAACACCAAATCTGTAGATGACGTGGTGCTTAATAAAGCAAATGACATTGGACGTCTTAACTTCAGACAAAGGAATGGCTTCGGCCCATTTGGAGAAGTAATCGGTTATTGCAAGAATAAACCGATGACCCTTGGATGACGGCGGATTGATCGGACCAATAATGTCCATGCCCCAAGCTTCGAAGGGCCATGATACTGCCGTCGGATGTAGAAATTCCGAAGGTTGATGAATAAAATTCGTATGGATTTGACAAGCTTTACACTTCTTTGCATATTCGATGGCGTCTGATACCATAGTAGGCCAATAATAGCCCATACGTCGAATACGGTCTTGAAGTTTTGGTCCAGACTGATGTGCTCCACAAATTCCATCATGTGCTTCACGAATAATTTGTTGAGCCTCGTCACCGGTAACACATCGGAGAAGTAAACCATCATAGGCTCGACGATATAAGGTCTTTGTTGTATGATTATAATAGAATCGGAATGATCGTCGTCTGATAGATGCTGCTTCACTCGGATCATCCGGAAGAATATCATACAATACAAAATCTAAGAAAGGAAGTCTCCAATCCATATCCGTATTTTGATTCTCGGCCGAATGACTGAAGATGAATTCCATGCTGGAATCAGATGAAGATGATAAAGATTTACGACTAAATCCAAATCCTCTTGTTGTGTTGACGTCATGAGATATTGATTCTTCAATGTCAACTGGAAGTCCTAGGGTCAGGTTATTTTCAAGATGAAATAATTCTCGATTGCGAACAATAATCATTTGTTGTCGTCTAATTGGGATAGCCAACACCGCTGCAAGATTAGCTAGAGCATCAGCTTCTGTGTTACATGCTCGTCTAACATGTTCAATGAAGAATTCTTCAAACAAAGAAGCCATAATTATAGCTGATCTATGATAAGGAACCAGATCTTGATGGCGGACTTCATAAGTACCCCTTATCTGATTGACAATGAGTTTAGAGTCTCCGTACGCCTCCAAATGTTGAATATTTAGATATTTAGCGAGTTGAAGACCAATGAGTAATGCATTGTACTCAGCTGCATTGTTTGAACACGGCTGATCGAGAGAATAAGCTCTTTGGATAGCAAGACCTTCTGGCGATACAAGAACGATTCCAACTCCAGCGACAATATCACCATTAGGACTTATCCTTGAAGCTCCATCAAAGAATAGACGCCAAGTAGGATCTTCTTCAGCAATTTGGTTTGAATCTAGGACTTCATCTGGAATTTCGTCATAGAGTTTTGAATCTTCTGGAATTGAATGAGCAGCCAGAAAATCAGCTAAAGCTTGTCCTTTGACTGACTTCTGAAAAATATAATGCATGTCATACTGAGCAAGTAGGATTCCCCAGTTAGCTAATCGAGAATTCAAAACACTGGGTTTCTTCATCATGATCCGTATAGGATTGATCCTGGAGATGACATGAATAGTCTGGCCAATGATATAATGTCGTGTCTTTTGAACAGCGAACATCAAGGCTAGACATTCTATTTCGACCGGTGAATATCGAGGTTCAGCTCCGGTCATAGTACAACTGAGATAGTAGATGGCTTGTTCGTGACCATTTTGATTCTTTTGAGCGAGTAATGCACCCAATGAATGACTCATTGCTCGAGTATATAGGAGAAATAGAATTCCTGAAACGGGAGGTACCAATACTGGAGGGCTCATCAGATATTGTTTTATATCATCGAATGCTTTCTGACATTCATCATTCCAGACAAAAGAAACACCTTTCTTCATAAGTTTGTTGAATGGTCTGCAGCGTCCTGATAAATTAGAGATGAATCTCCTGATATAAGCGATCCTTCCTTAAAATCCTCGTAGCTCTTTTAAGGTGCGTGGAGGACGCATCTCTTGGATGGCTTTGATCTTCTCGGGATCCACGTGTATACCTTTAGAGGTAATGACGAAGCCGAGAAATTTACCACTAGAGACGCCTAAAAGGACTCAGTAGGGTTAATCTTTAATTGATGCTTACGCATTAGATCAAATATAGTCTTCAAATCTTGGATATGATCCTCCTTTTGTCGACTTTTGACTGCAATATCATCAACATAGCATTCGACTGTTTTCCGCAAATGTTCACAGAATATAGTGCTCATAGCTCGTTGATAAGTTGCTCCTGCATTCTTGAGACCGAATGGCATAACTGTATAACAGTATGTACCGATCGGCGTTCTGAAAGAAGTGTGCTTCTCGTCATCTGGAAACATTTTAATCTGATTGTATCCAGAATACCCGTCCATGAATGACATCCGTTCAAATCCACAGGTATTATCAATCATGACATCAGTGATTGGTAGAGGGAATTCGTCTTTAGGGCATGCCGTATTGAGATCGCGGAAGTCTATGCATACTCTGACCTTGCCAGTCTTTTTAAGGACATGAACTATGTTAGCCACCCAATCGGGATGTTGTTCCTCTCTAATAAACCCGAAGGTTATGAGTTTATTGACTTCAACTTCAATTGCATCCATAATGTCTGGACGAAATCGTCGCTGTTGTTGTTTGACCGGTTTAGCATTCGGCAAGATATTGAGCTTGTGAGTTGCAATTTGTGGATCAAGTCCTGGCATATCTTCATAACTCCAAGCGAAGACATCGATGTAGTCACGAATGAGTTTGATCATGTCTTGCTTATCAGGTTCAGAAAGACTTTCACTGATAAATATTGGTTTGGGAGATCCCTCTTCACCAACATCTATTTGAACAAGTTTGTCTTCAGTCGGAGGCTCTTTTTGCTCGAAACGGAACTCCCATTGATTATCTAATCTTTGGGTCCATTGTTCCGATTCAGGTGAGATTTCAAACTCTTCTTCGTCTTCATCACTTTCTTCAGAATGGTCAATGGAAACCATGTTAGAAGACAGAAGGTTGCAGTAGAAGTCACCGATACTCGTATCGGAATCCCAAGAAGTGGTACTAGAAGAATCAGATCTCTTATCTTCGTCAGACTCGGGATCTTCATGGATAATATTGATAAAAGGAGTAGGGGCTATATAGCCCAGTCCGCATTTCGTCTTTCCATATTTCAGAGGAGGAATACGAACAGGCATTTTTTTTCCCTTTCCACTATTGAGGCCAGTCCTGAAGTCATAGCCCATATTTTTGATGATGTCTTTAGATTGCTGACTATAACGACGTAGTTGTAATCTTCCAGTATCATCATTTTTGTCTTCATCTTCTAAATCAGAAGGACTTTGGGGCCCTTTATAGAAGAATATTGGAATGTCTCCTGGCTTTCTGCTGGAAACTAGAAAGTATGAAGATTGTACAGGTTCTAGGGATACATCTATATGAACAGTCTGTACAACCCCTATGGTTATTGCGTTCAAGTCATCTAACAAATGTAAATAACTATGAACATAATTACACACATCAGCATACTGCAAAGGTGGAGACTTTTTATTAAATGTAAAAGCAGCAGTATTTACATTGGGAGAAGGCTGAGCCTTAGAGATTTTAGCCAAGTCAATGACTAAAGGGGGAGAAAAAGAACGAGATGAAGCGTTGTTTCGATTAAGATCGATAACAAATGGCTCAGAAGAGGTGAGCTCCCTTGAAGTTTGAGATGGAAGAATAATCCGCCCTCCAACTGGAATTAGCAGAGTATCCTGTTTCATATGTGGAGATGCAGGAATTGCAGTACGCCCACTGACAGGAATAATCATTGTGTCTTGAGCAAACGACTGAGGTAACGGAGAAATCCGTCCACTCACCGGAATGATGAAAGAACCTTCTTCAGAGAGTTTGGGAGATTGTTGCTGAATAGTTCAACCTTTAACAGGAATTATTAAGGTCTCACTTTGTGAATCCTCTTTCTCCATAGCCTGTATAACCCTTGTATACTCTTTTTTGTACATTCGGGAATCATTGAAATAAGCTTCAACCCCATGGAAGGGATTTATATCAGCAACTTCTTTTTGTACTCTTCCATTGCT
The DNA here is from genome assembly GCA_029216955.1 of Iris pallida. Taxonomy (NCBI): domain Eukaryota; kingdom Viridiplantae; phylum Streptophyta; class Magnoliopsida; order Asparagales; family Iridaceae; genus Iris; species Iris pallida. The sequence continues at coordinate 2,020,623 of JANAVB010022593.1, forward strand.
ATCAATGTATTTAAAACACTGATGAAGAGTAGAAGGCACCACATTATTTTCATGAAGAAAGGGCCTCCCCAGAAGAAGATTATAGGATCCCACGATCTCGATCACATAGAAAGTGACTTTGGATCTGAAATCGCCTATCTGAAGCTTCAGATGAATCTTTCCCAAAGGCTCGCTTCGGCTTTGATTGAATCCCAGGATAGTAGTAACCGTCTTAGAGAGCTTGTGAAGAGGGATTTTTAGTTCATCCAACAGACTCTTTGGCATTATGCTTATAGCAGACTCTGGATCAATGAGGATACGATCTATCTTTATCGTATCGATATAACCAGTGTAGTAGAGAGGTCGATCATGTCGATTATCCTCCAATAGTATGTCGTCTTGTGTAAAGGTGATATTTGGGATAATCTTCAATATACTGTTGCAATGTAAGCAAGTGGCAGGTTCTGCATCTGGCTTCTTCAATTGTGCAAGACAAGAGTCAACTTGTAGAAGTGCTTCACTTAATGTCTCCCGAGTCTCTTTGGAAAGACGTAGAAGTTCAAAGAGGGACATTCTAGCTGGAGTATTAGCAAGCTGAGCTAAAATATCGAAATTATAAGGCTTCTGAAGTCCAAGAGGAGAGGACTTCTTGATTGGCTTATCAAACCGAGCCTGTTGTTTGCCTTTCTCCAGAGCTGTAGGCTTGGGAGGAACAGGTTCAGTGGATGATTCTTCTTCAGGAGGAACATTAGAAGCATCTTTATCAGCTGGAGGGATATCAAGAGGATCCTCAGGATTCTTGGAATAATCCTTTAGATAAGGTTTTCCCGTTCGAGTAGCACTAACAAGTGCTTCTTCTTTCTCTTTTGGCTCTGTGTCAGGAATAGATCCAAGAGAAGTCATATGACATGACTTAATCTTTCCAGCCTTCTTGGACTTTTGAGAAGTAGTCTTTTGAGGAGAAGACGATTCAAAATCTGCCACTAGATCAGGATGGATCCACATGATTTCTCCAGTTTCTAAAGTGATTGGCACTAATCCTTCAGACTGTAGAGGAGAAAGATTCACTATGTCAAGAGTTGCCTTGAGAATAGGAACGATCCCACTTTCAAGGAGTTGAGGAGGGAAATCTCCGAATTGCATAGAGACGACGTTGGAGGTGACGGTCTTCTCTTTTGGAGTAAGAGAGATAGCTCCAGATTTAATCATTTTTTGGATCTTTCCTTTCAGTACATAACATGTACGAATTGTATGACCCAGCATTCTGTGATATGGACAGTATTTGGGATGATCTATTTTACCAGCTTCATCAGGTTTCTTGATCTCAGGTAATTGTATCTTATTACCTTTCAGCAGACATTCAAAGATACCAAGGACATCATCGTCATCGAAAGAGTATTCTTCTTTGGGGCGAGGTGTTCTTGGTTGTTGAGTTGTAGGAGAAGTTTGAACAGTTGATGCATCTTTGCTCTGAAGATTAACTTCAAGAGTTTCTTTTCCCTTGCGAGCATTGTTTTTATTGTTAGTACCTTGACCTGTTTCTTTAGGAGTCATCTGCACTCCTAAACCTTTGAAGGTTTCAGCACTAATTTCTGCGGCCTTGGCACTAACTATGAAAGAAGGCCAGTCTTGGAATTGAGTGGATCCTGTCCACATGCTGATGATTGGCAACAAGTTTGATTTGCATGTGTCGATGGTGACAGCATCAGGAGTTCCAAGAGGCATCTTCAGAGCTTCTCTTCAAAACCGTTCAATGTACTCTTCTGTAGTTTTATTATTTTTCTGCTTGATTCTAATAAGAGCAGACATAGTCATGTCATTGAGCCCTTCATAGAACCGTTCAAGAAACATCTGTTTGAAACCGAAAAATGAGATAATGCTCCCATCTGGGAGACTTCTATACCATTCATAAGTCGTTCCCTTGAGACATCCAACAAACACCCGAGTAAGGAGGGCGTCGCTTGGTTGCAGCTGATCAGTCATCACTTTAAAGTGATTAATGAACTGACTTAGAGAAGTGGTTCCATCATAGAATGAGATAGTGGGAGGCTTGTATTTAGGAGGATACGATACTTGCTTCCATTCTATCGGATAAGGTTGTTTGATGCCTAACCTTTGTAAACCATCTTTCTGTTTGAATGCCTCGAATTGAGTTTTGAGATTCCTCAATTGTTCATTAACAACTCCAGAAGATTGTGGAGTTGTAACTTGTAGAGAATAGTTGGGAGGAGGAACAGCATTGTAAGCACTACCCCCAGCTCCAGAGAGACTATGGTTTGGTTGAGCTGGTCCAAGAGTATTGGATTGTACTGCTGGAGGAACTTGTGCTGGACTCATATCAGTGTCAGTTGGTATGGCATCTGGTACAGTCTGTCGATTTTGCATCTGTGTTGCCATGAGTTCATACATCGACTTCATAGTATCAGCCATAGACTTCATTTGTTGTTCCAAAGAAGCAATTCTTTGATCTTGAGGAGTCAAGGAAGAAGAAGGTTCATCAGTATTCCCATCAACCATATAAGTCGTGACTGTACGAGGAATTATTGATGAACTGGTAGATTTTGTTTGTTCTGAATCATTGCTTTGTGCATCAAAGTCAATTATAGGAGAACTACCCCCAGTAGGAAGAGGTAGGAAGTTAGATTCTCCAAGGAATTCAGAATCATCTTCAGAGATCAAATTTCTTTGGCTAGAGGCCAGGACTCTTGCTCTGGTATTTTATATACTCCATCTGGACTATCAACTCTACCTCCAGCATCCCGAGAGGTCATATTGACAGAAGCAAACAAAGGCTCATCTTCATCAGGCATAGGTTCACACTGAATCCGATTGAAGACAGATTATCGTTTTGTTTGACATCTGCATTGCATTGTGACTCTTGGCTGGAAGTCACATTCATGATCAACATGATCATGAGCCATTGATTGACATCTGCATTAAATTATGACTCTTGGATAGAAGTCACATTCAGCATGGTCCTTTGACACAGAATCACTTCTTCTCTTCTGTTGAAGATATTCTCGTAAATCTGTTTGTGAAGATTGAGGAGTATATTTCCTGTTCTTGGGTCTTGATGGCTCTTGATTATATAGAGAATGATTAATATGAGCCACATAGTTTCTTGTATACTCTGCATCTGGATCTCTTATCCTTGTTTCCAACTGGTATGGTTTCTTAACACCAGAAGTGTTAATTTTTGTTCTTAGATCAGTTGGAGGTAACACATTGGTTTTGGAAACATGGAGTTTTTCTTCCATTGATCTGGATATTTGCAGAGAAGGAAGAGTTGAACCACTCCCTTGATTAGAAGTTGGTAACAGACCTTTTCTAGATGAATTCTGTGCCCAATTCGAAGAAGTCATAGAAGGAAACATTAAGGAATGTTTCTTCTTAGACTCATTCAAGTTTTGAGACATAGAATGTCCAGAAGGAAGAGTAGTCAAAAGACCATCTCCTTTTCTTTGACTAACAAAATTGTCAGTCAAAGCTGTTCCTGAAGTAAAAACTACAGGAGCAGAAGAAACAACTAAAGAGTTATTTCTTTTCGAAGGGACTTTGTGTGGAAGACCACCCCCAGTTCTGGTAGAACTTGGCAAAGAAGAAGAGATAGCTAAAGAGCTATTCTTCTTAGATGAAATACACGCTGAAACAGGCTTGGTTAAAGAACCAGTGCTGTTGGCGTGACTTTTGACTTTGGAAATACACGCTGGAACAGATTTGGCTAAGGAGCCAGTATTGTTAGCGTGATTGTTGATTTTAGAATTACACACTGGAACAGACTTGGCTAAGGAACCAGCTGTCAGCGTGACTTTTGAGGTTGAAATTGCACGCTGGAACAGATTTGGCTAAGGAGCCAGTACTGTCAGCGTGACTTTCAACTTTGGAGACACACACTGGAACAGATTTGGCTAAGAAGCCAGTACTGTTAGCGTGATCTTTGATTGCTGTCATCTTCGAGCGCACAAGAGTGTGCGTGCTTGTAGTAGAGTTCTTGCCAGTGTTAGGAGCAGACACTGTGGCAGAGACTTCACCATTGGCTGCCAACTGATTCTTAGGGACATAGACAGAGTGTCCCTTCGACTTGGCAGTGATGATGGAGGCTGTAGTGGGCTTACCACTCTTAGCCCGCTGCATTTCTTCATAGGCGAGTTGATCGAATTGGATCGTCATCACCTTCTTCGTCGAGCCGATTGACGAAGTATCGCATTGAGTTGTTGCCATCTCAGAAGAGGAGATGGTTTTCTCCAGCAGAGTCACCAATTTATTTTCCATAAATAAATTCCTTTATTTATTGTGTATCTGAGAAAATTACAACTGTGGGAATCTGATCTAGAAGACGATCACTTTATCCCTTGGACTATGCGAAGAAGAAAAGCTCTCAAAATTTTGACAGTAGATAACTATGTATCTGTCCAATTAATGAGAAAAAGAACTCTATTTATAGAGTCAAAAATAATAACTGAAAAGATAACTGTCTTCACAGCCTGTGCTTAGTTGAAAATCACGCAGGATTTAACATACGCAAGGTTGTGAGCAGTTACTGGACGTGGCCTGTAACTGTTGGACACATGGCAATCATGCATGAGTCGTGTGCAAGTTACAGGACACGTAGGCGAGAGTTCAGTGGCATGGCTGCCACGTACTCCAATTTGATGAAATCCACGCAGACTTGTTGAAGACGAAATCCACGCAAACTCGGGGTAGAAAGCTTCAAAATCCACGCAAACTTGGGGCAAGAAGCTTCAGAATCCACGCAGACTTGGTAAAGACGAAATCCACGCAGATTCGGGGTAGAAAGCTTCAAAATCCACACAAACTTGGGGCAAGAAGCTTCAGAATCCACGCAGACTTGATGAAGAAAACTTCAGAATCCACGCAGACTTGAGGAAGAAAACTTCAGAATCCACGCAGATTTGAGTGAAAACTCAAAATACACGCAGACTTGGGATAGAACTGCCAGCTGTCTTGATTCAGCGTGCCTCGACTGACACAAAATCTCTGGCAGTGATTGCTTTTGTCAGTCACATTAAATGACAAGAAGCTCTTTTGGTACGCCAACTTGACGAAGGTTGAGTCTTGCTGAAGAAGATTTCGAAAATCATGCAATAGATGGCTGTGATCTCTCGAATTCTGTGCATACGTGGCATACGAAGAGACATCCTTCGACTGTTGTGCTGTCAGTCATAATTACTCTCTGACAAATGATGAGCTGTCTCCCCAGCGTGATTTGTAAATATTGTCCTGATCAACTAAGCGTGACTTTTGACTCTGTCCTGATCAACTCAGCGTGACTGTCATTTTTAAAGGCCTACAACGACGATGGAGACGGATGAGCAGATGGCGGAGGCTGCGGCGACGGCCGAGGCGGTGGCGCCGACGGCCGACCAGTATCATGCAGATGATGCGTGCGCACCTCCGGAGGAGAGGAGGACGGAGATCTGGACCGACGGTACAAAGTAGGTGTTTTGGTTTATAATTTTTTTTCTTTCTGTTTTTATCATAAATTAACTTTTTTCATGAATATAATATGTTTGTATAGATATCGCCCCCCAGAGGTACAGAGACGTCTAGGCTACATGCTGAGGCATAATTATGGTGGTGCTTGGATTAACTACTCTGATGCTCCGGACGAGAGGAAGGCCTTTTGGTTTGCGCGCTTCAAGGTTAAAATATATTTGCTTTTAACATGAATCATATAATTTTTGTATATTATATATAACTGATAAATATTTGGTTTGCGCTCTTCTAGGATATGTTTTTCTATCCACCGCACCGGGCCGAGCAGATCGAGGGGATGTTTCCTGTCGTCGCTGCCAAGCTGATCCGCGACTCTATCAATGATCAGAAGGATCATGATCGTGCCGGAAAGCCGATCCAAGGTTGGATCACCCCTGATCAATGGAATGCGATGAAGGCTCGATTCGAGGAGCCAAGGTACAAGAAGAAGTCGGAGAAGGCCAAGGCGGCTAGGCAACATGCCTCGAAGTGGTACGGTGGGTCGATTCCGATGATGGAACATTTCCGTCGTCTGGTATGTCTTTCGCTTTTACAAATATTATTTTAATGCAAAACCGATAAATTATTACTAAGATAATATATTTAATTACAGGTAAGGAAGGTCGGTAACGCCGACATGGTGACCGTCTTCCTGGCTGCCCATCGTCGCGGCGGTGACCTTATTGACGAGAGGGCCGAACAGACTTATGTAAGTATTACAATACGTTATCTTAATTTAATACTTCGTGTCAATTTTAATATAACTTAGTAAATATGATGCAAATAAATATTTATGTAGTTAGTAATAATAAGTACATTAATTAGAAATTAGAAATAATAAGTACATTAATTAGAAATTAGTAATAATAAGTACATTAATTAGAAATTAGAAGTTAGTAATAATAAGTACTTTCTAGGCCGAGTATCAGAGGCTGCGGGAACGGGCGCCTGCTAGTGCACCTGATGCAGGAGAGGCCGGTACTTCCTCGCAGCCTACTCAAGCTCCGTCGACAGACGAGCTGTGGATGGCCGCCGCTGGTGGACTCCGTAGGGGTACGTACTACGGTACGGGATCCTATGGTGCCCTAGTTGCGACCCAGTCCTCTAGGACATCTCCTGCTAGTGTGCATGGTCCACAGCCGTCCCAGATGTCTTCCCGAGTCCACCAGATGATGGAGTCTCTCCGTGACGACCTGCTACGACGGATCGAGGAGCAGCCTCAGCACCCTGCGGAGGATCCTGTGCTGCTACCACGATTGGATGCACTCGACCGCGGCATTATGGACCTCAGGAAGACGACTGAGAGGACAGAGCGCACCGTTGGAGGGTTAGAGCGCACGGTGTCAGAGCTGCAGACAGGACAGGTGACCATGGCCGAGAGGATGAGATTGGCGCAGGAGTCGATGGTCCAGAGCAGTGATAGAATGTTATCTATCATGGATTCATACCACCAGCGACTTACAGCGTTGGAGCGTGCTGGTCCTTCGGGTGCGCCTTCATCGTCGTCGACTCCGTCGCCTCCACCGCCTTCTTCTTCGACACCGACTCCACCGACGTCACTGCCTCCTCCATCGGTATTGATTTTACTTGAGGAGTATGAGTTGTTCTTATCCCTTCGTCACGGCGGTTCCCCTCCTGCACCAGATTCCTAGTAGTCCTAGTTAGGACTGTTTCTGTGTGTTTGTTTCATTCTTTATTTGTGACTTGGATATTTATTGGTTGTGTAGACTTGGATGTTTGGATCCTATTCTATTTGTTGGTTGTGTGTAGACTTTGGTTATTTGGTTGTAGACTTTGTTATTTGGTATAGAATTGGTTTATTGGATACTTGGTTATTTGGATATTTGGTTATTTGGTTAGTTGTTGTGTGATTGTTGTAAACTTGGTTATAGGGACTGAAATCTGTGTACAGTGAGAAATGGACATTCTGAGAACTGGACATTGTGTGATTGTTGTAGACGTGGTTATAGTGACTGAAACCTGTGTACAGCGAAAAATGGACATTCTGTGATTGTTTGGATCCTATTCTATAGTGAGAAATTGTTATATTTTTAAACTGCAGGGAGAAATGGACATTCTATATTTTATTTTGTTTTTATTTTTTTACAGATTTATCGACGTTTACCGACGTTTACCGACGTACCTTTGCGTCGCTAAACGTCAGTAAATATGCGATATTATCAAGGGTACCGACGTTTAGCGACGTCAATATATGTCAGAGAACGTCGGTAAACGTCGGTGCACGTCGGTAATCATCCCAGGAATTCTCAGGATTTACCGATGTTTAGCGACTTTGAACATGTCACTAAACCACCGACGATTCGACGGTAATCCGTCGGTAAATTACCGACACGTAGCGACACGAATTAATACGTCGCTAATCCACCGACGACACGACGATAGACGTCGGCAATATATCGACGTATAAACACGTCGGCAAACGTCGGTAATTGCGACGTTTGGCGACGTTTAGAAGATTAGCAACTTACATTTCAGCGAGTATCACAAAACGTCGGTAATTTCGTCGCTACATATTTTTAGCGACGAAAATTGTCGTTTTAGCGACGTCTTTAGGCGTCGCTAAAACGACTTATTCTGGTAGTGGTTCTAGGCTAGTCTACAAGTCTCAAACTAGTCAAAGTCAAACTAGAATTTACCAATTCAATAAATAATCAAATAATTCAAACAAGTCAAAATGACAAAATACCCTCAAACTAAAATGATAAATAAAATACCCTAATCACATGGCTAGGCTCTAGGATAGACAGTCTCTACGGTTTCACTAGCTGTACACCCAAATCACAAGTCATGATTTAAATAGTTTTAAAATGATTAAAAATTACTAAAAATTGTATTAAAATTTTAAATACCATAATTAAATAAATAAAATACAAAATTTTAAAATTATCTTCATTTTAGAAACTAGGTGTTACACCATGTAAATTAAACTAGGCTAAATTTCAATGCCATACCCTCAAGTATCCATGTTTAACAACTTGATACCCTAAACTTTCAAAATAGTCAACTTGATATCCTGAAAAATAATTTTTCCAAAATATCAGCACTTTTCCATGCCCTACCACCATCCCCTCATCCCGTTGTTCGATCCCCCCTCCTGCGCGCCCTCGTGTGTTTCGCCTCCCGTGCGCGTCGTCCGCACGCGCAAATCGTCGGCGCGTGCACGCCTCCCCCGTGCGCACGCACCTTGTTCGTGCTCGCGCGGCACCCACATGCATCGCCCCGCTGCTGCTGAGTCGATCCCCCGCGCTCGTCACCCTGCTGCCGCCCTCACCCGCACGCGATGTCCCACATGCGCTCGTTGCTTTCACTGTCGCTCCCCGCTGGAGAGAGAGGGAGGATCGTCGGAGAGGGGATGGAGGGGACAGGAATATTTTCAGAATTTTTAACTTTTTAGGGTATAAAATTGAAAATATTTAATAATTGACGGTATCAAGTTAGCTATTTTGAAAGTTCAGGATATCAAGTTGTCAAACATGAATAGTCGAAGGTATCAGGTTGAATTTATTCTTCGAGCACACTTCGGATCGCGACAAGACGCGCGTCATTGAATGCGCAACATCGAATTTGTCCTACATTATAAATTTCGTCCACTTCTGAAACTGTAAAGATCACCGTTATTTTTCATATTTATTATTTTTTAATAGTAAGTGCCGTATCCCCTAAATTAAAATTTTGGCTGTGCGACTGCCCTTACCTATAGCATGATTAGCTAAAAAAAAATTGGAAGGAGAAAAAAATAAAATAAATTTTGTATGTAAAAAAGAATTAGGGACTAGAATGTAAAAAAAACCACAAGTGATTAGCCAGCCGCCATGGTAGGAAGAGAAAATGGATCCATTAATTTTAAGGCATCTTCTTTAGCATGTGCTGCTCTAGATTCCCGCCACCCCCGAATCTTCCCTTTCCGATCCCATGGATCCCTATCTAAATCCAACGGTCCAGATCCTCCCAACCCCTCCTATATACGTATATATTTCTCACTCATCGGTACATCACTCCATTTCCTTGCCACTCCCACCAAAAATGTCCAAACTCCAGCTCCTCCTCGTCGACGTATCGTTGCCGGACCTCATCCTCTTGTCGCTCTCCACCGCGGTCGCGGTGCTCGTGTCTGCGGTCGGGTTCTGGCGGATCCGTATTATCAACGGATCCAAACTCGAACGGCTCACAGAAACATTCCAAAATACGTTAGGACATATCGCAGTACTACAGCCCCCGAGGCCCACCGCAACAACTGCACCCACGACTACAATAACCGCGACGAATTGCCACGTGGAACAGGCGGGGTCGACATCGCCGAAGGCTCGGTTCACGGCGCGCTACTCGGTCGACGATGATCGCCACGTCGACGACCACGAGGAGGAGGATATTGCCGAGAGATCATGCGACAAGCGAGACGACCACCGGGCCGCGACGACGGGACTGTGGCTGGAGCTGGAGGAGTTGGTGGTGGTGAAGAGGAGGGGTGACTTGGGGTGGTACCGTTACCAGGACCGGACGGCGATAAACGGCAGCGTCGTGAGACTGTGGGGGTGAGAACTGAGGTTGCATCTGAAGATAACGGCGACTTTACGGAGAGGAGGGGGAGGGGAGAGGCTTTTGTTGGTTTTTTTTTGCAATTATTTTTTATTTGGGTCCACAGGGACAAGGGAGGATTGGGTAATTGTAAATAAGTTTTTTATTAGCAAATTTGCATTCTTGGCCTTAAGTTTTGTCATTCAATTCAAATTTGACAAATAGATAATAGTATCTATTTTTTTTTTTTTAACATCAAACATTGCACTGGTTGTTTTCTTTTAATTTAATCGAAATCAATACCAGTAATTAGTCATTTGAAGCTCTTACAATCAAAGTTGTGTTGGAATATTTTGGTTTGAGGGACTCAGTATAGTTTGCTTGTTCTGGTTCAAGCTTTTTGCAAACCTTTTAGAGCATGCTATGTTTGAGTTATGTAGGGCTTTTTACTCATTTCTCTTGATATTTCATGATTAGATTTGATTTTTAGGCCTGACAATTATATGGACTGATTTGGTTGTTTTCTCTTTTTCTCAGGATTATTTCACTGGTGTTCCGGCTGTTGTTGATCTTTCATGATTATTTGTTATGTGACCAAGTTTTGATGTGGACAATTTTGGTAGTTGTAAATATATATATGTGTATTTGGATATTCTATTTTGATAATGTAATGAAGATGTTGATATATACTCTATTTTGAGAAATGTAATAAAGATGGTGATATATAATGTTAATTTGATTTTTAGGCCTGGCAATTATATGGACTGATTTGGATATGCTAATTTGAATAGTATAAAGTGTTATAAATGTGCTGCATTGAGCCTATATATATTATCTATTCATGACGTTTTAAAATTGTTCTGAATTGTGCACTATATATTAACTATTCATAACGCTTTTATAGAAACTATTCATGACGGTTATTTTATGAAGCTTTTAAAAAATATTTATAACACCCGTTTTCATAACGGTTGCTGTGGAAAAAAAAAAGCGTCATGGTTCGTCATTAATGACGCTTTTTAGCCGTCATTAAAAGAGTTTTTTGTTGTAGTGACAATTTTTTCCTACACCCCCACTTATTTATAATTAATGACTAAAGGGCTTACATGAACCTTTTTGCAACCAACATGTTTCAGGAATTATTCTAGAAAAAAATTTCGGACCTAGATATATTCAAAAAAACTTCTAGAACATCTAGAACGATCATGGGTCTACAAGAAGATTACATCATCTTGTAGAGAACTACGAAATCTTCCAACAAAACTTCGGTCCATTGAGGGCTATGCAAATCTATCTTGGTGGGATGAAAAATCTTGGCGTGACACTCTCCCCCACTTGTTTCGTCGACGTCCTTGTCGACGAATACACCAAGTCTCGGAACGACGTCCACTCTCATAGACATGGTCACTGTACGTCGTCCCTTCTTCATGCATCTCATGTGACGATTTTCAGACTTGTTCATCTTCTCCTCAAGATCGAAAATAAACTGGTTTGACGCACCCATTTTGACCTTGCCGTAGAAAGAGGCTCACGCGGATTGTCAGGTCGTCGATCCAACTTATCTCATTGCTGTACATAGTTCTTCACGTACACCTCTGCACATGCAAGTCCTATTGCAACTCAGTCGACCCGAACGCCCACCACGAGCTTTGAGCAACTCTTTGCACGAGCCACTCCACTTTATCACTTCCTCCTCCTCGCATTTCACGACACGTTTCTTTGCACTCGTGCCCCGCTTTGTAGCACATTCCACTTCCTTCCGCGGATAAGTAGATCGTTTCCCTTTTGCTATCCTCTTTGAGCTGAATGGTGGATATAGCTTTCCCCTTTGATGGCTCGTCTCGTACAATTTTTAACATATGCTTGATGAGCCTTTCTCCATGAAGCTGACGACTCCCAAATATGACATCGGAACCGCCTTCGCTGCGATTTGGATTCTCTTTTTAAGTATTATTTTCTTAGGATTTGGATTCTCTTTTTAAGTAGAACTCTTGGACTGAGAGCCCTTGATTTTCAGTTATATTTCGTGGTACGTATTAGTAAAAAAGCAAAAATCTAAGAACAATGTTGAATTTTCTTTTGACATATGATAAACTGATAAAATTTTGTAGAAAGTTTTGCTAATCCTGTGCTTCTGCTTTTCCAATTCTTGGTATAATTCCATCCGAACCAAACATTTTTTTGGGGCTCAATTTTTTTTTTTTTTTTTTTTTGGGAAACACTAATACAACAAGTATCAGTTGTTTCGGAGATAGCTAGTATCTCACAAACTGCGATCATAAAATCAAGCATAAATCACTTGTTTCTTCTTGTAAAGTCAATTGCTCAAATATTGGAGATATGTTGTTTTCAAATTTTGTGTTCCAATTATGTTTCATCTCCTATAAGTTACAGGTCCCATCAATTTCACAAAAAAATAACACCAAAAAAATTGATAGGACTCACATTTTTATACAATATGAGTCATAATTGGAACACGATTTGAGTAAATGACTTTACTAAAAGAAACAAATGGTATTATCTCAAAGAAAAAAACATTGACATATCATCTTGCCTAATTAAATTAAACCTTATAACGAGACATGAAAACTAAAAAAAATTTAGGTCGTGTCGTATTGGACATTTATCGAACACAACTAAACAATCCAAAATACAACATGACATACTAAAATAGACATTCGTGTAATCTTGTCTTTACGTTACCGTGCTATATCCGTGTCCATGCAATATAATCTCGAGAAAATTATACCAGAAGAAGGCCAAAGGATCTAATAAGATGGGAATTACACCAAAAATAAATAAATAAATTATTTTCCAACACGCCCCGAGCACTTGATCCAAAAATCCGTTATATTTTTGTAACAAAATATACTTAAAAAATCATGCATGCTAGAGGAGATTTGAAAATGGGTCGCTCTGGTACGGTATTAAAGTCATTTTCTGCTACAACCGAAACGCGAAAGTTGTTGAAGTGAGTATTCATTGTTGTTTTGTATTATCCCAAAATTTAGTTACAGTAGAAAATTATACAGACACCTATACATTCATTAGGTGTCAACAACGTTCTAACCGGTGGAAGACAGGTGCACAGCGGAGATGGTCCGCCGAAGAATATTTGGACATTTGATATATTTTGAACATTTTTATTATTATTTTACCACTATTTTTTTGTTATAATATGTATATTTTAAGGGTTTTTATACATAACTAAGTTGTAAAACAAAAATTTATGACGTTTCAGGTTGTAAAAGTGAACTATATGTCCATAATGCTTGTAAAATTATTTTGACAAAACATCTCGTCAGCTATTGCTCGGTTTGTAAAAGTGAACTATGTGTCCATAATGCTGGCCGCATGCTCCACCGCCAACGATAAAATAGGTACGGAGAGTGACAGTCTAGCACTTAGGCGCTGCTTAGACGGTTGTCTCGACGGCTATTTAGAACACTGGTGTCAAGAGTTTGACAGTACCTATACTACTCACCTGCCTTCCTGTGGGGACGAACTGGCTAGCTGGGGGCAAGAAGCCGAACTGGAGAGGGAGTGCACGCGCTCACCCTCCATCATCAGACCGATGTGATCAGTGGACACGTGCCCTGCTTCTCCAGCACGGCTTCCTCGTCCCTTCATTCATCTCTTTTATCATCATCACGCGCGACCGAGCTTGAAGAACAAAAAATTCAAAGAGAATATATATATATATATATATATATATATATATATATATATATATATATATATATGATGTCTACGGAATATTCAAGTTGATTCCAAAGACGAGAGAGTAGACCATACACAGTGTTAAGTTGTTCACAGATTTGGACTGCAGTTCTGGTTCGCAAACCACGTGTTGCACGTCCATTGAAGAAGGGGAGGTGGGTCCGGTGTGGTGCAGGGGGCAGTGAGGGAGTGACATGTCCGCACACGATCACCTCGTGAGCCAAAAAGGGTTTCCGGATCCCGATAGATACGAGAAAGAATCTTGGTAACAAGAATCTATATTCCGTAGAGAATATCAAAAGACGAGAATTGCACAAAGAGATGATCGGAATATATAGGTCGCATAGTGAGTGGTACTCTTCCTATTAATGAGTCTTTGGAAGAACATCTTCACAAAAGATCAAAGGAGAAACACTTAAAAGAGAAAGGGAAGAAGTTTTATGTCGAAATTCAACTAGACATGGGTGGTGTACATATAAGGTTAGACACACACACGTACGTATATATACACACACGCACGAAGTATCATGAAGTCATGCAATAGGTGGAACAAGATCACGTAAGGAATCGGACACGCTGCACCTGCCACAGAAGATTTGTGTCGGTAGACTGACCCATCGAGGATAAGAGGGCGGCTTAGCATCACCTCTTGGTGTAAGTTTCAGTTTTCAGTACTACTTTATATTGATATATACATACATACCTGCCAATTGTCAAGATGATCATATCACAAGTCTGCAGACAGGAGCATGCTAACTGCTTCACCATTATCATATCGGAGCTGCTACGTTGTCCACAGTTTATAACCGCGGACGTGACCGTCGGCCGATGTGGCGGCCGACTATTGGCTCCCTGCTCCGGATGGAACCCGGAAATAGCATGGTGGCCAATGGCCGGCCGTCACGTCGGCCGACGGTCACGTCTGCGGTTACAAACCGCGGACAAAATATCATTTTCGTTATCATATATACGGGCCGGCCGTGGGATAAGCCGAACAAGACTTGGAACTTGGACAACTCTCTTATGTTAGAACAATCCTCCGGGCTCAGCATGATTCCATCAAAGATCAGAGTTACGGTTGACCATCAGAACCAACTGACAATAAAGATGAAGAGAAAAATAAAATTAGCTTTAGGACAGAACAATCCAACTCTCCGGACCGGCACTGACAATTTGTCCTCCTTATTAAGGATCCTCCTATCTATATGTCAATTAATGGATCAATAGACTCGTGCTTGTTAATTTGCAACATTTCATTACAAATTTTGCATTGTGGCTAAGGCTATGTTACCTATGTAGGTTATAATTATATAAATCTTTCAAAGTCACAATGCACACGGAAACCATATATATAAATATACACACGTAAAAGTAAACTCTAAACGCATGCACAAATTGCTAATTAATTGTACATTACGTCAACAACCCACATCATCTGTAATATGTAGCTATCAACTTGCTAACTGCTTCTGAGCTCGTCCATGGGTAAATCAGACAAGACTTCCGACTTACCAGAATGGTCCCAATAGAGATCAAGGTCATGGCCGACTCTCCAAAATCGGCCATACAATAAGGGTAAGGAACAACTAAAACTAACTCCGGAGCAGCCGCAAAGCAGTAGGGGGCGTCGTGAGCATCAGCATCGACGTCGGCGCAGGAGGAGAGGGAAGGACGTCGGCATCGACGGAGGATACCGTGTTCGGTCGTGCGTGTGCCAAAAAGTATTTTCGTTTTCATAAAGATTAGAATAATTACATGCATCAGTCTTTTATTCTTTCTAAAAATGCATATATATGCATTTATTTTTGAGATGCCGGCGATATGCACGGAACTTCGTGCATGTTACATTGCATATATGTTGGGCTCACTGTCTCCAAACTCCCATCAAACAAATAAAAAGAATAAGTACGCCTCCGTAATTCGATCCTTCGTCATCAAGCCAGGGTCTTATAAACTCTTTTTGGTAACCACAAAAGCCACCCGAATTCGGTCATATATATATGCATATGTACTAGTTGATATTAATATGTTGTCATCAACTCACTAACCGCCTTTGACTTGCCATAACAATGAAGGGCGAAGTTCATAAGTTAACCATAATGGCAGCAACTTTGCGTTGATATGGTACTCTACACTAAAATATTAGCATACGTATAAATTCAAAAAAAAAAAAAATCAAGAGTAAAACAACCGTACATGAAAAAAACTGTAGAAAATGAATAATACATGAGGAAAACTAAAACTTTGCTCCTAATTAATTATATATAGATTAGGTCGACAATTGGCAATAAATTAGTGATTTCTTATTTGAAAATTTTATCGTGCATGGTACGGATGACCAATGTTCAAAGTTGAACTGAAATTAGGTTTCTAAAATTTTCTAAGTCTCCTATCGACCGATGACGTAAGGAACTTTTTTTTTTAAATTGCATGCAATAACATCATATTGTTAATATTGATTTGATTATACTAGAAGTATACGTTTAATTTGTTAGATCATCATCTTAAGACTTTTAAGTATCGTGTTGATGAAGGAAATATATATATATATATATATATTTCTTCATGGGAGCGGATCAAAAGCCCTTCTTAGAAAGCCCCCCCAAAATCTCCCTCACTCTAATTAGTAATATTAATGTTAATATTAATGTTAATGTTAATATTAATTTTTTTTTAATTTTTTTTATATTAATGTTAATGTTAATGTTAATATTAATGTTAATGTTAATATTAATTTTAATGTTAAGTTTAATGTTAATTTTAGTATTTAATGTTAATATTAACATTAATATTAACATTAACATTAATATTAACATTAATATTAACATTAAATTACGGATTAGAGTGAGGGGGGTTTTGGGGGGGCTTTCTAAGGGGGGCTTTTGATCCGCTTCCTTTCTTCATATATATATATATATATATATATATATATATATATATATATATATATATATATATATATATATATATATATATATATATATGAAGAAAAGGGTAATTTATTGATAACAAAATATGTACAAGCTATCAAAGGATCGAAACCAATCAATCTCGCCTCCTGCTAAACATTAATTACAGAGGATATCTATGTCCTGCTTAATATTGGCAGTAATACTGGCAATAGAATGAAATTTCGTATCAAAAATCCTCCGATTCCTTTCGCGCCAAACGTGCCAAACTGCCGATAAGAGTCGTAACCGAGCTTTGTTATAGAACTCCCGACCCTGACTCTTAGCCTGGATGATTCCCTCCACTATGGCATGTAGCCCTGCTCTCTGCTCATATCTGAGACCAATCTCGTCACAAAGGTTTTTCCACAGGCAGTCGGAAAAAACCACATTGGAAAAATATATGCTCACATGATTCGTTACACTGGTAACATAAGACGCAGTCCGTACTTTCCACTTGAACCCCGAACCGAACGAGCCTATCCCTCGTAAGCAGCCTGTTTTTCATTGCTTTATACAGACATAGCTTCATCTTAGTAGCCACTCCTTTGTACCACACCACCTCCGTCCATGGGACTATTGGATCATGAGGACGCTGCAACTCATATATCTGTCTGGAGTTAAAAGTTTCTTCATTGGATCTCTCCCACACCCACTGGTCAGCTCGGGCCTCGGTGTCGATGGGCACTTGTTCTATCTCAATAGCAAACCATCTTCCTATCGCGCTCCCACTGGTGTTCCACCCTCCTTCGCTGATGATGGCGTTCACAAGGTCATGGCTGCCCATTAGCTCAAACGCTGGCCATCCGAGGCGATCGGTCAGGGATTTGTGTCCAAACCATGGGTCTAACCACAAGCTTGTGGTTGTACCATCATGTATAACTCGCCTTATATTCTCCTTCAACCACGGTCGCAGCCGTAGTATATGTTTAAAAGTAACCGAAAAGTTATTATCTATATTTTGAATCCAGAAGTTATTACCTCTCAAATATCGACTGCTAACCCATCTTGCCCACATGGAGTCTCCTGTCAGGAATTTTCATGCTAACCTCGTCATCGCCACCTCGCGCAAGACCTGCAAAGAGAGCATACCAACTCCGCCTTCTTCTTTTGATTTGCAGAGTTCACCCCAGGCTATTTGGTGCATTCCTCCACGCCAGACAAAATTGGCACACATCCTTTCGATGTTTGTTATAGTCTTCTCGGGGATATATAACGCCTGAAGCCAATAATTTACTATCGCCAATATCACTGATCGGATGAGTTCAAGTCTGCCTCCGAATGATAGAAGTTGAGCTTGCCACCCTTCCAGTCTACCTCGGACGTATTATACCAGTCCCTGACAGTCTGCATCCCGTGCATAAGTAATGGACAACGGTATCCCAAGATACCTAACCGGTAATTGTCCGATCTTAATCTGCAATCTATGAGCCAACTCCTCCTTCCCTGCACAGGTCTTATTGAAATATACATTACTTTTATCCCTATTCAGTTGCAAGCCCGACAGTCGTCCGAATTCCTCTATTATATCATTCAATGCCACAATCGATCTTTCCGATGGCTCAATAAATACCAATAGGTCATCTACGTATATCAGATGGGAGACAATCAGATGTATACGTCTGTAGAGAGGAGTGATCTTACCTCGGTGCACAGCAATGTCCATAAGGCACGATAGATATTCCATAACTATGGTGAACAAGTATGGTGATAGGGGGTCACCCTGCCGTAACCCCCTATTGCTTTCGAAAAACTCGTGCGACTGCCCTTGGATCATGATAGAAAAAGTAGGAGTCATAATGCATTCTTTGATCCTCTCCACCCACCAATCCGCAAACCCCATGCTTCTGAGAATAGAGCAGACGAAATCTCTATTAACTGTATCATACGCTTTCCGGAGGTCGAGTTTGATACAACACTTCTTCCCGCCAGGCTTATTAAATTCCCTTATCATCTCATGAGCAAGTAAACAGTTATCCGCAATTGATCTGCCCTTGATAAAAGCAGCTTGGTTGACTGATATAAGGTCTTGTAATATCTCCTGTATCCTGTCACACATAACCGAGGTAATAATCTTATATATAAAGTTACAACATGATATTGGACGAAAATCACCGAATTCCGAGGCGCCCTCCTTCTTTGGGATGAGGGTCAGAAAAGTATGGTTAATTTCCTTCAGTAGATGCCCATTAGTGAAGAAATCGTGCACCACTTCTAGCACCTGAAATTTAATTTGATTCCAGTGTTGCTTGTAAAACCCTGCATTGAAGCCATCAGGGCCCGGTGATTTATTTGGGTCCGCCTTCTTGATAATCTTC
The DNA here is from genome assembly GCA_029216955.1 of Iris pallida. NCBI lineage: Eukaryota > Viridiplantae > Streptophyta > Magnoliopsida > Asparagales > Iridaceae > Iris > Iris pallida. Next base: position 2,039,620 of record JANAVB010022593.1, read on the forward strand.
TCGATTTCCTCCTTGGTGATGAGCCGACTCAGCTTGTTATTGCCAAATTCAGTAACAATCCTTTTACATATGATTTCGGAAAGACACTATCATACGGACTTTGATTGTAAAGAATTTTGTAGTATCCGACAGCCTCCTTTACAATGCCTTCGTCCCCCGCCACCTCTTTCCCGTTGTGAAACCCATAATTTTTCAGTTAAATTAATTGAATATTTTATATTAGTTGTTAAATTAGGAAAATTGTTTTTTTGAAAAATTATTATTTTAGGAATTTTTTTTGAGTTTAAGTTAAAACCTGTAAGAGTTTATTTTAATAATTATTGTTAATGAAAAACTATATTTTAGAAAAAAATTATTTTTCTGGATTTTTGACTGTTGGCCCTGACCCGTCCCATAAATCAATATTATTTTAAACAAATTAATAGATTTTTGGCCTGACCCGAATCCGTACCCAGTTCTCATCCTGAGTCTATCCCGAACCCGTTCCCGAGTCCCGGACCTGTTCCCGAACCCAAGTTCGAATCCAAGCAAATTTCTGGTTTTCGAAATCTGAAATATTAATTGATATAATATTTATTAAGATTTTCATAAAGAAAGAGAATTTAATATTTGATATAACATTAACAAAATTCCTTTAACTCTCTCACTTCATAACCATTATTGCCAGCTTTCATTTTTTTCGGCCGAGCTTTCCTGAGCTGGCCGATCGGTCGACTCCTCCCCGCGTGAAACCGTCGAAAACCCCCTCCTCTTCCCCTTCCGGTAACCCCCGCTCACGTCTCCCTACTTAAACCCCTCCATCTCACCATCTCCATCACCATCTCACCACTTTCCCCAATTTTTCGTGCCCTAGCTCCGAGCTCCACCTCCCGGAGTTCCTCCCGACCTGACGCCGAAGATCCCCGCCGGCCTCCGCCTACCTCGGCTACCCCCGCAGCCGCCCAGGCCAGCTGAGCCCGGCGGTTCCCGACCCAGGCAAACCACCCAGCGGTTTCGCCGGCCCCCTTCCGTCGCGCGCCGCTTCCCGGCCGCGCCCAGCCGCCCCTCCGGCGTCGATCCCTACCCCCGCAGCTGCTGTTCCCGCGTCCGCCCCTCGGCGACCCGCTGTTCGGCCCCGACCCCGCTGCCTCCTCGCGCTCACCCCGTTTCCGATCCAGCACCTCCCCGTGCCCTGCTGCTGTTCCCCGCGCTGTCTTCCGTGGCGCATGTTGTTCTGTGGCCGTCCATGTTCTCGTACTTTTCCAAGTTTCTGCTGTTCGCGTATTTTCTGACTTTCCGAGTACGCAGAAATTTTACTTTTTTCCAATATTTTATCTGAGAGCTCTAGCCGAGCACCGAGGATATTTCTCATGTCCCCGTGTCCCTCAAATTAGAGTAGTCTATGATGAAATTGGTCCACGAATTCCTCGGGAATTCGGTAAGCGAGATATTTTCGGATTTTCCGAAATCCTTTCGGAAACATTCTGTGAGTTTTGGAATATTTCTATGGGTTTGGTTTTTCCAAATTTCATTTCGGAATTGGTTCTGTGGCTTTGAGTGTTCTGTTGGAATTTCCGAAGTTTGTTTCGGTTTTCCGAAGTTCATTTCGGGTTTTCCGAGTTTCATTTTGGTTTTTCGAATTTCGAAAACGTGCTGTGGTGTTTCTGGATTAGTATTTGGGATCTCCGATTTATTTTTGGTTTTCCGAATTCATCTCGGGAACGTATTCTCTGTATATAAAGTTATATATATTTGGTTTCACTGGTTTGGGATTTATATTGGATGTTAAGGCACATTTTTTCATTTTTGGGTTAACCGAAAATAGAGGAAGTGCTGCCGGATTTTTCTATAAAATTTAATTATATAATTTTAAAATGGTTTTCTGAAAAAGAATATTATTTGATTTTCGGGCGACGACCATACCGGTCCATGGGCCCTGGCTAAGTGCAAACGAAACCGGTTTCGCCCGGACGTTGAGGCATTAGCCTATATGACGATTGGACCAATATCTGAGACTCACTATTAAATTTATTTTAATTATTAGTTTTATTTTGTAATTAAATTGTAGGATTTTTAGGGACTAACTAATATTTTCCTTCTTATTTTAATTCATGTAAAATGGTCTGTAAAGGGCATAAGCCCATTTATTTTCTGCAAATTTGTAATAATTAGTAATGTGGATATGATTTTCTGGTGGATGTGCGAAAGCATAAATTTAGGAATACTGATAATAATTATAATATTTTAGAAATTCATGTTATTCTCATTTAAAGAAAAATGTATTTTTATAGATAATTATAAATACCAAGTTTTTTCGAATAAACTGATAAATACAAGTTTTTTCGAAATTAAATATAAATTGATGTTTCATAATTACAACGCACCGATAATCACGTTTTGTTCGTGTTAACTAAATAAAGATTAAAATTGATTAGGACAAAACTTAGAGATTGCAACTAGCATAGTTAGCATGGCGATTTTGGAATCTGAGATGAACTTCTCGACTGTAGGATTTCGAGGACGAGGATAATTTCAATCCCGAAGTCTCAACCCTTCAAGTCCAGTCCAATTTGAGGCAAGTACATTTTGTGTTAGTTTACAATTATTTAGTAATCGTTTTAATGCAAGTTTAAACCACGATGCAACACGGAACTCTCTCTGAGAGCACTGACTGTAACTACTGTAACTGTTTGGGGACTGGGGGAGTAGTGTAATGAGTATGACCACATCCAAATTAGTATAACAACTGTGCGAGCTTACCCCTCTTACACACGGGGATAAGCCATATCTTTCACTGTACATGTAGCTCCCCTTCCCAGATTTTTTTTTAAATATTTATTTATTCATATTTGATTTAATAGTGATTTTTAGAAATTATTATTTAGTTAATTATTACGGTGGTCGATTTTAGCCATGGTTAAGTTTTGAAGTACCAGACGACTAGGATTTGTGGCACGGAAGATGTAACAGTGTGCCTTGACTAGTGTACTAGCCATGCCCGAAAAAACCTAGCCATAGGGATGTCCAAATTAGGAAAACTAGGCCAAGTTGCGACATGGCCACTATAAATAATTTAATTATTTATTATTAATATTATTTGACTTTTAGGTGACTCGGTTGTACCAAATTAGTTCGGACTGCACCCGAACCGAGCCTAAGCCTACGTAGTCGGGTATGTGCATCCAGAGACATCCGTGTAGACATGTATTGTGTACATGTATAGTCGTATTTTATTTAATGTTTTAGCAGTAGATTGTATAAATGAGGGTTATACATTTATTAAATATTTTATTGAATATTGTATCTTAAAAATAGGACAAGATTATTGTACTATATGTAATGGTAGATACACCCTACTGGTTTATTGAATTTTTGTTATTACTATTATTATTATTATTTTATTACCAGTGTTATTGAGGTTATTATTAATAATATTATTTTGATAATATTATTTTGTCAAATAAATATTATTTAGTTATACGCATATGAATATATATAGATATATATATATGTTTGTATATAAATGTTATTTGGTTATACGTATATGAATATATATAGATATAGATATATGTTTGTATATAAATATTATTTAGTTATATGTATATGAATATATATAGATATATATGTTTGTATATAAATGTTATTTGGTTATACGTATATGAATATATATAGATATATATATGTTTGTATATAAATATTATTTAGTTATACGTATATGAATATATATAGATATATATGTTTGTATATAAATGTTATTTGGTTATAAGTATATAAATATATATAGATATATATATATACGTTTGTATATAAATGTTATTTGGTTATACGTATATGAATATATATAGATATATATGTTGGTATATAAATATTATTTGGTTATATGTATATATACATATATAGATATAAATGGATGTATAAGAATATATATATATATATATATATATATATATATATATATATATATATATATATATATATATATATATTGATTATATAGGTATGCAACAGTAGCAAATCCCGAGCCCAGCCCTTGGGCCAGGCTAGCAAAGCCCGGCCAGATCCCTACACAACTGAGCAGGCACCCCCCTACATTTTTCCCAGACCCAGGCCTCCCCCTTGAACCCGAGAGACCGAGCGGTTCTCGGATTGAATAGTTTCATATATATATGATTGTACGCGAGAGGAGAGAACCGCAAAAACCTTCGAACCCTAACAGCAACTCGACGCCGCGACCCCCTCTGCGCGCACGCCCCGGCCACCGCTGCGCCGCCGCGCGCGGCCGGAGCGGCCGGAGACCGCGCGCGCGCACGCGCAAGACGGAAAACACAGCAGCGATGAGGCCACTTCACGTGGTGTTTTCTCCGCGCACGGTCGACGGTTCTTCGAACCGTTTATTCAGGTATGGACCCTATATATCCCTCTTGATTTCCCTTTAGGTAGATTAAATTATTCAGCGATAGGTTGCCCGAGAAATCGATTAGAAGATCGACGAAAACCTATGAAAACAGAACACTATTTTCAGTCCAAGAACCCCTGTTCGACGATCGATTTCGATCGATCCAGAAACATATTAGAAAATCTATTTGAAGAGTCTTTTTAGACAACATGTAGGGCTTCCTAACCTAATTTGTAGTTTCGATTTTCATCAACAGTATGCAGAGATAATAGTTTGTAAAGTTTAACAAAAACCTGTTTTCAAAAACTAGAAAATTGTTCCACACGAGGTGCGTCACGCCAATCGGGACGACGTGGTCGCGAACCGAAAGCATCGAAAGCTGCGTAACGGCTTCGTGGTCGTGTGGGCTTTGACGGAATTCAAATTGGTCGCGTGTGCGCGACGAATTTGATGCGTATCCGTCGAAATTCACCGTATCGTGCACTTTGCAAATTCTTCAATTACTTTGTGCACGCTCGTCAGATCGAGACAAAACTTGCACCAACAGAACCGTATCATTTTTTTGGTCCTGCATGCCAAGTTTGGTCCAAATCTGAGACAGTCGAATCGAACGTCGTTTTGCGGGCCCCACGGTCCCACTCAACGGGCGATTTTGTGCACGATCCGCTGGAATCCAACTTTGGACATACGGTTGGGTTCGTATCGAAAAACTGGATTCGTAGACATATAGTTTGACGACTTTAGAGACCATTGACTCTGGCACGCTTTTCGGTGCAAAGCGGGTCCAACGGCGGACATTATTTTTTGCCCGAAATTACCGTTTTGCTCCTATGTCTAGAATTGGACTTAAGGACAGGCAATCCTAGCTAATTTGACTATTCTGAGACTGTTGGCGTTGTCTGTTTCAGCTTTCGGAGACAGTTGTGATGACTTGGACTTCGTGGCTTACCAGTTGACTATATATTTGTTGGATTTGCGTGCAACCTCCAGGCAAGTATACCTTGCCTTCCTCTACAGTTTTATTTAAATGCATTTCCTTTCATTTTTCAGTCATTTGATTGTTTATGGACATGTGTTTTTCGTGTTATTTTCTATGGAGTTGTTTTTATTGTTTATAGCCATGTTCATGTTTTGGCCTTGTGTTTCACATTTGGAGTTCTCGTCAGTACCTTGCTTGAGTCGTGTCATAGAACGAGTACGTGTAAGTGAACTGCTAAATCCTTGACATTGTTCCTTGGTACCAGAGAGTCCACGCTCGGGACGAGGGTGTTTTTCTTGATCTGTTTACATCCGTGAGTCCACACTAGGGACTAGGATGCCGATTATTTACATCAGCGAGTCCACACACGGGACGAGGATGTAGTATTTGCACCAGAGAGTCCACGCTCGGGACGAGGGTGTAGACTTGACTTGACTTGACTTGCACCAGAGAGTCCACATTCGGGACGAGTGTGTTTACATCAGAGAGTCCACACACGGGACGAAGATGTAGTATTTGTACCAGAGAGTCCACATTCGGGACGAGGGTGCTTTGTCGTGAACTAACCAGAGAGTCCACACTCGGGACGAGGGTTAGTACTAACCAGAGAGTCCACACTCGGGATGAGGGTTAGTGTTTAGTTCAAACCAGTGAGTCCACACTCGGGACGAGGGTTTGGTTTCTTCCATTGATCATCGTGTTTCGTTCATCCGGCAGTTCATTTATACGTAGTTGTTCTAGTGTTCGTATTCGTATTCGTTTTCGTGTTTGTGTTTGTGTTCGTAGTCATTTGTCTTGTCCATGTTCTTTCTTATTTATTTCTTGTGCATGATAAAACTGTTAGATAGGCATGTATATTATGTATCTTGCTATGTCCTCTGAGGACCTGATGATCTCCTCAAGTTTAGCGATTGTATGGAGTTAGATAGTAGTTCTGGATGGCAGAGGATTTTACGACTCTTGTGGGATTCAGGTATCATGATTACGTTTGTTATCCTTTCGTGCTTTATTACCTTATCATGTTTCCTGATTCAGTTTTAGACTCTTGTTACTATCGTTAGAGTCTTATCGGACATATATACTAGTGGGCTGCAGACCACGACCCATACTTGTTCATTCTTGTTTATTATTCTTATTGTGGATTGAGATATAGATTTGTTTGCCATGATTTGGCAGTATACCATAGCCTTGACAGCGTTGACGTATTCGAGTCGGACTGGAGTCCGTTCGATACGTAGCTGGCTTGCTCACGTGCTCGCGTCCAAAAAGCGGGTGCGGGTCGTGACAGTACAACCCAATCCGGTCATATTTCATTGCCTATTCACATCACAATATTTTAACTGCTGGAAAATATTTATTTCAAATTGTTTAAAAGTGCATGATTCTATTATTATTCAATTGTCAAATTAGCATGAATTGTACTTTGCTCACTCCTGACTGGAGACCCAACATTTTTTAGGTAACACTGATGAGGCTTTGTTCTGCGATATTTCCCGAGGTCCCAACTAGAGGACGATGATTTCGAGACTGATGAGCTGTTTGCCTAGAGTTTTCTTTTCTTCATGATGTATGTAGAAAATGGATTTAAGTTGTATCTTTCATTTCATTGTAAAAGTTTTTAAATTCGGAATAAATAAATTGTGGCAATTATTGTGTTGTTGATATTACCTGCAAATGGATACAGCTTACTGCCGCCGTCTCAACAACGGTGCAGGCTGGGCATGATCCGATTCGACCCAAGTAATTGGGACCGGGTCGTGACATGTTTTTAGTGGTGGCCCATGCAGGTCAAATCAACAACTTAGGAGAACCAACTTAGAAACAATTAGAATACTAGAATATCAAATTGCCACAACATAGGACCGATATATATATGTTAAATATTTTGTTTGATTATAGACTGGTAGGCTACCTTGCTTATGTGTGCATCCTAAACCTTCCAGAGAATGGCCATTGTGAAGACCAATCCTGCTGGCGATGAGGTATCATCTCCGGATCATACCCCATCTCCTCAACCAAGTCCAGGGTTTATTCCCTCGCAGCTGATTGACCGTCCCCATAATGCATCCAGTAAAGTTTTCACTACACTGGCGATTCCTACCTCTTCTCAAACTGAGTTTCATTTCCTTGGTGAAGTACCCATTCCTGTTGCTCCACCAGTACCAGCAAACACCTCCCAAATGGTTGCCCTATTTTAAGAAATCATGGAGTTCCAGAAGGCTCAAGCTGAAGCCCAGCAGGAACAGATGAATATCACGAGAGAAGTCATGAAGAACATCAATGATGTAGCCTTATATATCTTAAACCAAGTTGGAGCGGAACCTCGTCCTAGGAGGGATACCCCTGAATCTAGAAGATATTTGAGCCCTATCCGGCAGTCATATCGTAAGAAGCTATTGGTTTGTGACTACTGTAAAAGGCTTGGTCACCAAGCCAATATTTGTCGCAAGAGATTGGAGAAATGTTTGGCATATGGATCTGCTGAACATCGGGTAAAGGACTGTCCCTTATCTTTCCATCAAACCAGAGAACATATCCCAGCAACACCTGTTAGGCCACAACCTAGGGACTCTCTTCCTATCCAGCAGACCTTGCCTCCTACAATAAGGCATGATGCAGACTCGAAGTTCATAGAAGATGAAGCAGTTGGAGACTGTTCATGCAAGAGCCAGAACCATGAAGAATAATACCTAGGACTGCTGAATAGCATTATCTATTGTTATAAGAAGTTGTAACAGGATGTCCTTAGATCAATCAAGAAAGTTTTTGATGTAATTCTTTACATGAATAAAATTCTTAGTTACATCTTTATGGTAGATGTCTTCCCTGATAGTCTTCCCGGATTACCCCCAGATCGGGACATAGAGTTCACCATTGACCTAGTTTTCGGCTCTCTCCCTATTTCTAAGGGATGCTACAGAGTCAACCCCAAGGAGATGAAGGACCAGATCAATGAGCTGAAGGCCCTTGGATTTATCAGAGATGGAGCTTCACCCTGGGGAGCACCTGTCTTGTTTGTGTCCAAGAAAGACGAAACAGTACGGATGTGCATCGACTACCGGGCACTGAACAATATCACCATCAAGAACAAGTACCCTCTGCCCCGGATCGATGACCTGTTTGACCAACTCAGTGGAGCCAAGGTGTTTGCGAAGATTGACCTAAGATCTGGCTACCATCAGATCAAGGTTAGGAAGGAGGACATTCCCAAGACGATGTTCAATACCAAATATGGGCAGTTTGAATTCTTAGTCATGCCGTTTGGACTGACGAATGCTCCTGCTGTGTTCATGAACCTTATGAACAAGGTTTTCCATGAATACCTAGATCAGTTTGTCGTTGTCTTCATCGATGACATCCTGATCTACTCGAAGACTGAAGAGGAGCATGAAGAGCACCTTAGGAAAGTTCTGGGAACATTGAGGAAGGAGAAGCTATATGGTAAGCTATCCAAATGTGAATTCTTTCTAGACAAGATGGATTTTCTTGGCCATGTTGTCACGGGAGAAGGAATTTCGGTGGACCCTAAGAAGATAGCTGCTGTTGAGAAGTGGTCTACCCCAAGCTCAGTTGCTGAAATCAGAAGTTTCTTGGGCTTGGCTGGCTACTACCGGAAGTTTGTGAAAGATTTTGCCAAGATTGCTGAACCGATGACGAAGCTTACTCGGAAGAATGAAGAGTTCATCTGGACGGAAGCTTGCCATGCGTCGTTTGAGGAACTGAAGAAGAGACTTACAACAACACCGATACTTGTGCTACCCGCAGGTACCGGCGGTTTCTCAATCTACAGCGATGCCTCTAGAAAAGGACTGGGTTGCGTTCTTCAACAACATGGGAAAGTGATTGCTTACGCATCTAGGCAATTATGGCCTCATGAGAAAAACTATCCCACACATGATCTGGAGCTTGCTGCAGTCTTCTTTGCTTTGAAGCTATGGAAGCATTATCTCTATGGAGAGAGAGTGGAAATATATACAGACCACAAAAGTCTGAAATATGTTTTCACTCAGAAGGAGCTGAACATGAGACAAAGAAGATGGCTAGAGCTAATGAAGGATTTTGACATCGACCTTCAGTACCATCCGGGTAAGGCTAATGTGGTCGCAGATGCACTTAGTCGATACCCAGTGGCGATGTTCTTAACCAAGGAGCGGCTCTTGCTAGAGGACATCGAGAATCTTGGACTGGAGATTATACTGCCTGGAGATGGAAGGAAGGAGCTGGATGCTGATTCATTGTTGATGAAGTTGCAAGTGAACTCGATTCTGATGGATAAAATCAAGGAGACACAGTTTCAAGACGAGACACTTTGCAAACTTAGAGATCAAGTATTGGCAGGTACACTTGAAGGATTCTCTATCGCCAGTGACGGAGCATTGAAGAATGGTACGAGGCTGTGTGTACCAACTGGCGAACTGAGAAATGAGCTGATGCAAGAAGCGCACCAGTCGCAGTATTCTATACATCCTGGAGCTAATAAGATGTATCGGGATATGCGTACCATTGTTTGGTGGTATGGAATGAAGAAGGATGTATCCAGATTTGTGGATAGATGCTTGATTTGTCAACAAGTGAAGGCAAGCAGACAGAGACCCGCAGGACTTCTACAGCCGCTGGACATTCTGGAGTGTAAGTGGGAGCATATAACAATGGACTTTGTGTCAGGATTGCCTCGATCCCAAGGAGGGAAGGATGCTATTTGGGTTATTGTGGACCGACTGACTAAGTCAGCTCACTTTATCCCCTTCAAGGTTGGTCTATCCACCGAGAAGTTGGCAGTACTATACATGCGGCACATCTACCGGATTCATGGAGTACCGGTAAGTATTGTATCTGACCGACATACTAGATTTACCTCACACTTTTGGAAGAGTTTGCATGACAACTTGGGAACAAAACTGAAGTTCAGCACAGCCTATCATCCCCAAACTGACGAACAATCTGAGAGGACCATCCAGACGCTAGAAGATATGCTGAGATCTTGCGTTTTAGAATTTGGAGGGTCTTGGGAAGACCACTTACATTTAGTGGAATTCTCCTACAACAACAGTTACCAAGCTAGCATTGGTATGACACCATTTGAAGCTCTGTATGGACGTCGTTGTCGTACTCCACTTGCATGGGACAACGTAGGAGAAAGAGTACTGCTGGGACCCGAGATGGTGACTGATGCAGCAGAGAAGGTGAAGGTGATCAGAGACAAGCTCAGGATTGCCCAAGACAGGCAGAAGCATTGGACAGATAGCAGTCGTCGACCATGGGAGTTTGAAGAAGGAGATAGCATTTTTGTGAAGTTTTTTCCTACCAGAGGAACGATCAGTTTCGACGGAGCTAGGAAATTGAGGCCAGGTACATCAGGCCATTTGAAGTTTTAAGACAAGTTGGAAAAATAGCGTACCGGTTAGCTCTACCAGCTAATCTTGAGAGTGTGCACAACGTCTTGTACGTATCACAGCTCAGACGCTACATTCCGGATCCGAATCACATTTTGGATAATTCAGAGCTGAAGATTGGACTCAACCTTTCAGTGCTAGAGAAACCAGAAGCAAGCGTAGTCAGAGGTAAGAAGAAGATCAGAAAATTTGAGCCATCACATAACTCCTATTTCTTATCTTTTCGTTCTAAACTTGACTGATGCTGCTAAGTTAGCCTAGTTTTGTAAGCTATTTCTTTATCAAGCTTGATCATGACAGTATTTTATTGGGTGCACCCACTAATATATTGTCAAATCAGGACCGGTGCATGATGGTCTGATCAACCTCGTATACTTTGGTTCGCTTTTGTATTTTTTCTGCATGGATGATATCATAAATGAAATTTGTCCCTAAACCGTCTCATCCACGACTGCCTTAGAAATTCTTATTGTTGGACCAGAGATTGCGGGAGCAATACCCGTACTTATTTGAGACCTGAGGTAATTTCTAACCCTATCCTTTAATTTCGAGGACGAAATTTCTTAAGGAGGGATAGGTTGTGAAACCCATAATTTTTTAGTTGAATTAATTGAATTTTTTATATTAGTTGTTAAATTAGGAAAATTGTTTTTTTGAAAAATTATTATTTCAGGAAATTTTTTTGAGTTTAAGTTAAAACTTGTAAGAGTTTATTTTAATAATTATTGTTAATGAAAAACTATATTTTAGAAAAAAATTATTTTTCTGGATTTTTGACTGTTGGCCCTGACCCGTCCCATAAATCAATATTATTTTAAACCAATTAATAGATTTTTGGCCTGACCCGAATCCGTACCCAGTTCTCATCCTGAGTCTATCCCGAACCCGTTCCCGAGTCCCGGACCTGTTCCCGAACCCAAGTTCGAATCCAAGCAAATTTCTGGTTTTCAAAATTGGAAATATTAATTGATATAATATTTATTAAGATTTTCATAAAGAAAGAGAATTTAATATTTGATATAACATTAACAAAATTCCTTTAACTCTCTCACTTCATAACCATTATTGCCAGCTTTAATTTTTTCGGCCGAGCTTTCCTGAGCAGGCCGATCGGTCGACTCCTCCCCGCGTGAAACCGTCGAAAACCCCCTCATCTTCCCCTTCCGGTAACCCCCGCTCACCTCTCCCTACTTAAACCCCTCCATCTCACCATTTCCATCACCATCTCACCACTTTCCCCAATTTTTCGTGCCCTAGCTCCGAGCTCCACCTCCCGGAGTTCCTCCCGACCCGACGCCGAAGATCCCCGCCGGCCTCCGCCTACCTCGGCTACCCCCGCAGCCGCCCAGGCCAGCCGAGCCCGGCGGTTCCCGACCCAGGCCGACCACCCAGCAGTTTTGCCGGCCACCTTCCGCCGTGCGCCGCTTCCCGGCCGCGCCCAGCCGCCCCTCCGGCGCCGATCCCTACCCCCGCAGCTGCTGTTCCCGCGTCCGCCCCTCGGCGTCCCGCTGTTCGGCCCCGACCCTGCTGCCTCCTCGCGCTCACCCCGTTTCTGATCCAGCACCTCCCCGTGCCCTGCTGCTATTCCCCGCGCTGTCTTCCATGACGCATGTTTTTCTGTGGCCGTCCCTGTTCTCGTACTTTTCCAAGTTTCTGTTGTTCGCGTATTTTCTGACTTTTCGAGTCCGCAGGAATTTGACTTTTCTTCTAATATTTCATCTGAGAGCTCTAGCCGAGCACCGAGGTATATTTCTCGTGTCCCCGTGTCCCTCAAATTAGAGTAGTCTGTGATGAAATTGGTCCACGAATTCCCCGGGAATTCGGTAAGCGAGATATTTTTGGATTTTTCGAAATCCTTTCGGAAACATTCTGTGAGTTTTGGAATATTTCTATGGGTTTGGTTTTTCCAAATTTTATTTCGGAATTGGTTCTGTGGCTTTGAGTGTTCTGTTGGAATTTCCGAAGTTTGTTTCGGTTTTTCGAAGTTCATTTCGGGTTTTTTGAGTTTCATTTTGGTTTTCCGAATTTCGGAAACGTGCTGTGGTGTTTCTGGATTAGTATTCGGGATCTCCGATTTATTTCGGGTTTTCCGAATTCATCTCGGGAACGTATTCTCTGTATATAAAGTTATATATATTTGGTTTCACTGGTTTGGGATTTATATTGGATGTTGAGGCACATTTTTCCAGTTTTTGGGTTGACCGAAAATAGAGGAAGTGCTGACGGATTTTTCTATAAAATTTAATTATATAATTTTAAAATGGTTTTTCGGAAAAGAATATTATTTGATTTTCGGGCGACGACCATACCGGTCCATGGGCCCTGGCTAAGTGCAAACGAAACCGGTTTCGCCCGAACGTTGAGGCATTAGCCTATATGACGATTGGACCAATATCTGAGACTCACTATTAAATTTATTTTAATTATTAGTTTTATTTTGTAATTAAATTGTAGGATTTTTAGGGACTAACTAATATTTTCCTTCTTATTTTAATTCATGTAAAATGGTCTGTAAAGGGCATAAGCCCATTTATTTTCTGCAAATTTGTAATAATTAGTAATATGGATATAATTTTCTGGTGGATGTGCGAAAGCGTAAATTTAGGAATACTGATAATAATTATAATATTTTAGAAATTCATGTTATTCTCATTTAAAGAAAAATGTATTTTTATAGATAATTATAAATACCAAATTTTTCCGAATAAACTGATAAATACAAGTTTTTCCGAAATTAAATATAAATTGATGTTTCATAATTATAACGCACCGATAATCGCGTTTTGTTCGTGTTAACTAAATAAAGATTAAAATTGATTAGGACAAAACTTAGAGATTGTAACTAGCATAGTTAGCATGGCGATTTTGGAATCTGAGATGAACTTCTCGACTGTAGAATTTCGAGGACGAGGCTAATTTCAATCCCGAAGTCTCAACCCTTCAAGTCCAGTCCAATTTGAGGCAAGTACATTTTGTGTTAGTTTACAATTATTTAGTAATCGTTCTAATGCAAGTTTAAACCACGATGCAACACGGAACTCTCTCTGAGAGCACTGACTGTAACTACTGTAACTACTGTAACTGTTTGGGAACTGGGGGAGTAGTGTAATGAGTATGACCACATCCAAATTAGTATAACAACTGTGCGAGCTTACCCCTCTTACACACGGGGATAAGCCATATCTTTTACTGTACAACCCAATCCGGTCATATTTCATTGCCTATTCACATCATAATGTTTTAACTGCTGAAAAATGTTTATTTCAAATTGTTTAAAAGTGCATGATTCTATTATTATTCAATTGTCAAATTAGCATGAATTGTACTTCGCTCACTCCTGACTGGAGACCCAATATTTTTTAGGTAACACTGATGAGTCTTTATTCCGTGATATTTCCCGAGATCCCAACTAGAGGACGATGATTTCGAGACTGATGAGCTGTTTGTCTAGAGTTTTCTTTTCTTCATGATGTATGTAGAAAATGGATTTAAGTTGTATCTTTCATTTTATTGTAAAAGTTTTTAAATTCGGAATAAATAAATTGTGGCAATTATTGTGTTGTTGATATTACCTGCAAATGGATACAGCTTACCGCCGCCGTCTCAACAACGGTGCAGGCTGGGCATGATCCGATTCGACCCAAGTAATTGGGACCGGGTCGTGACACCCGTCAACTCCAATGATGGATCCAATGTTATTTCTGTGCTATCGTGCGCGTATGGTGGCGTGGAAGAACTTATAGCACCTGTCTCCCTTCTTTAACCATGTGCACTTTGCCCTTTGTTGGAGATTCACTTTCTCTTTGAAACGATAACGCCGAATTGCCTCCTGAGCGAGGACTTCCCTGGCCGCTAGTTCCGAATCCGTTGGATTAGCCTGGAGTTGCTCTTGCACCTGTTTTAGCTCTTTATCCATCTCCTCAATCCGGTCTTTAGGCCGCTTGCTGTTCCACTTTTTCAATGCTCTTTTGATATATTTAAGCTTAGTAAGTAGTTGAAATTGCACATTACCTTGTGTTTCCTTTGTAAGAGCACCATTGATTACCTCCTAATACCCTTCCTCAAGCGGCCACGAGTTGTTGAACTTGAAAGGACGACGGCGAGTTGGCCGAGCAGCGATCAATCGGATAAGTAGAGGAGTATGATCACTGGTTCCTCTGTTTAATCCTTAATTCGGATCTGCTATACGGGAATATCTCGAGCCACTTGGAGTTGCATAGAGTCCGATCTAACTGACAGGATATCCGGTTTGACACCGAGCTATTGTCCCACGACCATAAATGACCTGCTTTAGTTAAAGTTGTTAATCCGGAGCTGAGTAGACAGTCTTGGAAATCCGCAAGAATGGTTGGTGGCACCACCCTACCACCCCTCTTCTCGCTTTCTGGCAGAATAGAATTCACTACCAAAATACATGGATTTACCGACGGCCTTATCCGTCGGTAGTCCGTCGCCAAAAATAAATACCGACGGATTACCGACGGATATTTTGGTAAAACAGCCGTCGGGAATAACCTCGTCGCTAAAATATATCCGTCGCTACTCCGTCGCTCAGCGACGACTTAGCGACGGAATACCGTCGGCGTATTTAAATATATATAGCGACGGATTACCGACTAGCTTTCGTCAAAACATGTATCAGGATATAGGGTTAGCGACGGAAAACTCCGTCGCTAAAGAGTCGGCAAAACCGTATCAGTGATTTTCTGATACGCAATATCCGTCGCTAATCCGTCGTAAATTTGTCGGTAAAAGCGTATCAGAGATTTTCCCATACGGCAGGTCGTCGTTATGTCGTCGCTAATCCGCCGAGGTGTACGACGGATTAGCGTCGTATTAGCGACAAAACATACGTCGCTAACTGCAAAATTTATGGACATCAAACAGAACCAGGTCGACGGACATTCCGTCGCTAAACCGTCGCTCAATGTAAAATTCTCCAGGTAGCGACGGATATTACGTCGCCAATCCGTCGATACATTAAATTCCTACAGTTAGCGACGGATAGTCCGTCGGGACTTTGTCGCCAGTCTGCCGTAAGTTAGTCGCCAATCCGTCGCGAAAGCTAAAATTTATGGACATCAAACAGCTCCAGGTCGACGGATCGTCCGTCGCCAATCCGTCGCTTTATTGAAATGCTCCAGGTAGCGACGGATTTTACGTCGCCACTCCGTCGCTAACCTCAGTTTCTCCTGTTAGCGACGGACTATCCGTCGCTGAGTGGTCGCCAGTCCGTCGCTAACTTCTAATTTTTGAAAAAAAAATACTGCAAACAGACTCTTTCCTGTTTATACAACACATCCAACACAATATCAAACATGCAAAATATCCATATACAACACCATATATCCATATCCAACACGAATATCCAACGTATCCAATATCCAACACCATATATCCATATGCAAAATATCCATATCCGACACCAATATTCAACGTATCCAATATCCAACAAAATATTACCAACACAATATATCCAATATCCAACATTAAATTATCCAAACATAAAAAAATATCCGAACATACAATGTATCCAAATGTCTACAAAACCAACAACATAAACAAAATCAAACCCCGTCCGTCGGATCGTCTCGTGCTCGTGCCGCCGCATCCGCTTTGCGTATGTACTCCTCCACCGTGTGTGCCGGCACTTGGGACAAGACATGGTCTAGAAGCGCGCATAGCTGCTCTGGCGACAACATGTCAAGGAGCGTCAAGATGGTGTTATCCGATACGATGCGGGCGTCCGCAGAGCGGTTAAACGAAAGCCGTCCGGGGAAAGAAGGACCAGGTCGATCCGAAGCACCGGCAGCAGCAGTAGACGGACCGGACCGGGAGCACCACCAGATGAACCGGGAGCACCAGCAGACGGACCGGGAGCAGACGGACCGGGAGCAGACGGATAGCGCCCCAACACTATCGCCCGCAAATCTGACACCGCGGAGGTCAGAGTCGCAAGCTGCGCCCTCACATCGTCAACCGGGGGCACTGGGGGAGGCGGAGGCGGTGGATATCTCGGGGACGGCTGCAACGAGGGCGCCATGGAACCTAAGCCGTAGACGCGCCCTTTCCTAATGCCGCCGACGGATTCTACGAACACGTCATCGTAGCGAGCGGCCGTAGAAGAGTGCGTCTGGGTGGGCGTCGTTTCGCCGACATTCTCGGAAGGGGGCTCGATCTCAAGCCGACTAAGTGCCTCACGATACGCAGCCTATCCAATGAATGTGTTTATACTATAAGTTTTCCTAAGTTATAATCTAAATCCTATGTTTCCCTAAGTTATAGTCTGAATCCTAAGTTTATCTAATTAACTTAACAATAATTATATTTCTAACATAAATCTCATAAACGTAAGTACTTACATCAGTCTCCTCGGCCCTCGCATCGACGAAGCTCCCGTCCTTCCGCCTCTTGTGCGTATGCACGAATACATCGTGAGCGGTGACCGTCTCCGCCTCTTTCCCCTGCTTCACCGCCCGTTGGGCCTGCATACGTAGAATTTAATTAACTTCGTATATTAACAGTACGAAATTAAATAATAGAATGAATTTGAATTTGCGCCATCTCACCAAATCTGCACGCGTCGATGCGTGGGGCCTTGATCCCCCCGTATGCAGACCCGCGGCCTGTCGATTAGCCTTAGCTTTCTCCGATTTCAGCTTGAACTGCGGAGTATCCATCTTCTCCAACATCTGCTCATAGTACTCCGCCCGGATCCCGTCCTTCCTCGTATGCGCCGGACGAAGGTCGTACACCGCATCCCGTATCTTCTTCCCGGCGGCGGCTTTGTAGGTCCTGCGGATCGCCTCCTCGCGATGGGGGGGCCACCAGAACGTCCTCTGACATACAAATTCAAATATCACGTAATAAAAAATTTAATGATTTAAAGAATAATTAATAATTCACCGACGGATTTATACCCTCATCTCGTCGAGCCAGACGTACTTCATGTCCTGAGGCACCTCAGAAAAATTGAGGTAGGGGCCATGGTAGTTATCCCGGATAATGCGCCCTAGAATCCGGGCAGCATCCCACGGGAAAAACCTATAAAGAAGCAACGACTGGATTATTAACTTGAATAAATGAAACAAATTTAATAAATTAACTTAAATTTACTTACGATTCACCAGCGGGCCATAGCTCTCGTCGGAACTCGCCCACCAGCCTCTCTAGTGGCGTCGGGGGATCCGCGGGTCCGCACACGTACTCCCCGGTAACAGGATGAAACTGAATCCTGGGGTACTCCGAGGCCCACCCTGCAGTAACTGCTGGGCCCCCTGCTGCATCTGCTGCTGCATCCGGTGGTACATCCGGTGGCGGAACGGATCCGCTAGCGGATGGAGTCACAGGCCTCGACGACGATGTCGGTGGCACCGAGGAAGAATGACGGCGGGAAGAGCCTGTGTCCGGGCTCTCCAAGTCAGGATCGGAGGTCACATCCGGGGAATGCGGCTGGCGACCACGACCGCTACCACCACGCCCACGCCCACGACCACCACCACCACCGCCGCCGCCGCCGCCGCCACCGCCACGACCACGGCCAGCACCACCAGTACGGGTGCTCGCAACCATGCCCTGTAAATAGAACACATAAACAAAATACCGACAACATAGATTTATAAATGAATATAAAACTAAACATATCCATACCAGCAGCAGGGCGATGAGTGCCGCCCAGACGAGTAGGCCTAGGAGTGCCATCTGCAAAAAGAAACTCATACAATAATACGCAAATATCCCAAACTGAAATAAAAATTACAATCAGAAGTGAAGTACGAATAAAAGCTAGATACACAAAATCTGATAAAATCACGCACCAATACAACAAAGTACAATTCTTGTAACTTTTGATGAAAGGGCATCTTGTGTTCCACTAGACTTGTAATTGTAAATCCAAATGTAATAGGGTAATTTAGGATTCGAGACTAGATATTGGGTGCTTCAAGATACAACTGAAATATAGCGATATTTAATCATCGTCATCGTCCTCTTCCTCGGCCTCGGCCTCATCATCATCATCATCCTCATCGTCGAATTCATCTGTATCCTCATCCTCATCCTCATAAAGTTCTTCTTCTTCTTCTTCTTCTTCTTCTTCAGTCTCAATACTTGGGACAAGACGCCTCTTTCTCCCCTGGTTGACATCTAAGTCTTGTATATCAACCTCTTCCTCCCCTCTATTTTCATCAGCAAGAGGTATATCAACCTCTAATTCAACATCCATGTCACAAGACTGTTGTCCCAAGTAGTGGGGCTTTTCGATCTGGTCCTCTTGGTATGCTGGGTCTCCAACATTGAATGTATTTCTAGATTTAATCTTGCATACTGTCCACCAGTCAAAGCGATCTCTACGATGCCTTGGGTAGCTTGTATAGTAGACTTGAACAGCCTGACTTGCTATCGCAAACGTGTCGGACCCTCTATACCTCCTGCGATGATTTATATCGACGAATCCAAATTGTTTATCGATTCTCCAACCGATATTTGGTGTCGTATCGAACCACTCACATTTGAACATAACAATATGCATATCAAATGGGGCACTATATTGTAATTCTACAATATCCCGAAGCACTCCATAATAGTCAAAGTCCGGCTCGTCGTCATAGATTGTGCCTCTTATGCAAACACCAGAATCCTTCGTACTGAAGCCGTCATTGAGAAATTCGGCATTTATAGGATGTTGAGTTGTCTTAAACTTGAAGCCATTAACGACATAGCCGGGCCAAGTCTTTGCATGCTTCTTCGGTCCCAATGACAAATAACGAATGCTCTCATTTGTGAGTGTACTTGGTTCAGCTAATAAAACATGTAAACTTTAAATGTTTTAGTTGCATATATATATTTAAATGGTAGCCGCATAACATATTATCTCAGTTACTTACGTAATCTCGAAACCATGACGGAAAGGTAAAATCAACCTCTCTTTGAAGTCCCTCATCGGTAATATCGGGTGTCCTTATTTTGACTTCATCTCTAAATACACTGTTAGAGAGAATAAAAATTAGTGTAGTCACTTACCTCACCAAATTAGAGATTATAACGAGGTGTAGTCACTTACTTCTCCAAATCTCTCACTTCTTGTATGTCACAATTTAACAAGACATATCGGTGAGCGGCATCATACTCATCGTCATTCAACCACCGTTTCTTACTAGCCCCAATAGGCTTGTCCCTTAAATTGAATATACCTCCTTTCTCAACGTCTTCGTCATTCCTTTGTGGTCTATTTCGATTTGTCTCAACATGAGTATCGAAATAAATGGAGCAAAAGTTTGACACCTCCTCGATAAGATATGCTTCGCATATCGAAGCCTCTATATGAGCCTTGTTGCCAACTTTCTTCTTTAGATGATGTAGATACCTAGAGAGACAAATTATCTTGAGAATTAACAATAAATTGTAAAATCCACTTAAATTATATCGATTTTTATTTACCTTTCAAAGGGGTACATCCATCGATAATGAACAGATGCACCGACACGGGCTTCGTATGCTAGATGAATCGGTAGATGCTCCATACTGTCGAAGAAACCCGGTGGAAATATTTTCTCTAACTTACAAATTGTTAAGACAATCTTCTCCTCAAGTTGTATCATATGTTGCACCGTGAGCTTAGTTGAACAGATATCCCTGAAGAATGTAGACAGCTCGGCCAACGGAACCCATACAGTAGAAGGCAACAACTCTCTCAACGCAATGGGCAGTAATCTTTCCATAAACACGTGGCAGTCGTGACTCTTCATTCCTGTTAGCTTGCGTTTATTAAGATCAACGCATCTAGACAAATTCGACACATAGCCGTCGGGAAATCTTAAAGTAGATATCCACTTGCAGATTATTAATCTATCTTCCTTGCTCAATGCGTATGGCGCTATCGGCTTAGTTACTTGTCCACCAGCTCTCCTTTGTATCAAGTTTAGATTATGACATTTACATATCTCGGCCATGTCTTGTCTTGCTTTTGGATTGTCCTTCGTCTTTCCTTTAATATCCATAACGGTATTGAAGACATTATCGAACACATTCTTTTCGATATACATGACATCAAGATTATGCCTAATAAGATTATCTTTCCAATAAGGCAAGTCCCAGAAGATACTCCGTTTGGTCCAGTTATGGCTTTGTCCGAACCCCTCGACACGATTGTTCGATGGATCTTCCATTGCGGTGGGCAATTCTTTTACATCTTCCCAAATATCGTATCCCGACAATCTGGCAGGAGGTTCAGAAAATTCTTATTTTCTATATCTGAACGCGTCCTTGTTCTTTCGCCAAGGATGTCTCGTTGGCAGAAATTGACGGTGACAGTCAAAGAAAGAAGTTTTTCCTCCATGTCTAAGGCGGATCGCCTTACTATTTTCCATACATATCGGACAAGACATGTTGCCGTGCATACTCCATCCCGACAGCATACCGTATGCTGAAAAATCATTGATTGTCCACATGAGTGAAGCTCTCATCTGAAAGTTTTGTTTTCTGGAAATATCATAGGTCGTGACGCCGATCTCCCACAACTGTTTCAGCTCATCCACCAACGGCTGTAAATATATATCGATGTTCTTTGTCGGATTTTTGGGACGGGGTATGATAGCTGTCAAGAACATATAAGGAGTCTTCATACACATCCATGGTGGCAGATTGTAAGGGGTAAGAATGACCGGCCAGCATGAGTATTGAGATCCTGACTGTCCGAAAGGGGCAAAGCCATCAGAACATAGCGCCAGGCGTACATTTCTAGGCTCTGCAGCAAAATCTGGATGACACAAATCAAAATATTTCCACGCCTCCCCATCCGAAGGATGTGACAATTCTCCTTCGTCCTTTATGCGATCTTCACTGTGCCACGTCATGTGTTCTGCTGTATTCAGAGACATATACATCCTCTGTAAGCGCTTCGTGATCGACAAGTAATGCATATACTTGTAAGGACGTCGTTTTCTAGTTGACTTTCCTTTTCCCTGTACTGTCTTGTAACGATCCGCATTACAGAACCAACAACTTTCTAATACGCAATTCTCTTTGTAATACAACATGCATCCGTTGCGACAGCAATCTATCTTCTCGTACCCCAGTCCCAGTTGTCGGACCATCATCTTTGACTTGTAGAAGTTTCTTGGGAGCTCTTTTGATTCCTTCGGTAACACCTCATTAGTTAATTGTGTGATCCGATCATAGCAAGCCTGTGGCAAGTTAAAATCAAACTTTATGTTCAACAACCGCATCGTCACTGACAGTGCGGAATGAGTCTCACAACCAGGATATAGAGAAGTATCTGCGTCCTTAAACATATCATAGAACTCCTTTGCCTCGGGATTAGGATCCTCCGGATCAAAATTAGGCCCTGCCGCAGCATACACCATATCTCGTACAAGGTTCTGCATGTCTCCATAATCCACAGAGCATCCGTCATCTTCGAGGACATCCGCTGCAGCATTATCATCAAAAGCATAAGTACCAGCTTCTGCAGCCTGTCTTTCTGAATATAATTCACCTTGCGATGACCACAGGCCGTAATCACGTATGAAACCCTTACGGGTCAAATGATCTCTCACAGTCATCACTTCTTCGAAACGTCTATTGTGACAATTAACACATGGACACTTGATTTTGTTATCGTCCATGTACTGAGTTTTGCTCATGGCATACTTAAGAAATACTTCCACACCTGCCTGAAAATCGTCACTCACACCAATTTTGCTCTCGTGTTGTCGTTTGTACATCCATGTACGATCAACAAAGTAACGATTCATGCTCGATTTGATGTGAATATCTGTATCGTAAGACAAACTAAACATAAGAATTAATAGCCCGATACCGATACTCATATCGTAAGAAAAACTAAACTTGTGGATAACACGCTAGGCCTACGACGAGGCTACTTAGTATCACAATCTAACATAATTAGTATATAATCATGTAACTGGTGGATCCGCTAGCTAGTAAGCCGGATGTACTTAATATCAGAGAGTATCAGATTAGTATCAGTATATAGGTTAGGTAGACCGTATCAAACGTATATCGGAATAGTAGGCCGAATAGGAGGCCGAGATAGTCGAATGAGAAGAAGGGAAGAAAGGAGGAGCAGATGGGTCCAGAGCCATGGTGGAGGAGGAGAAGTAACATGAGAGCAATTTTTGCCGTAACATCTCCTGGCTCTGCTGGCAACTGAAGTCCAGATGCTACAAAGGACGATCCTTCGCTGAAATCGACTACAACACCCATCAGTTCAAGTTCATTCCTATATGAGTATATTCCAATGCCATAGAGGAAGGTCAACAAACTGATGGCTTCTATGGCATTGGAATCTACTCATATAGGAATGAACTTGAACTGATGGGTGTTGTAGTCGATTTCAGCGAAGGATCGTCCTTTGTAGCATCTGGACTTCAGTTGCCAGCGGAGCCAGGAGATGTTACGGGGGAAACTGCTCTCATGTTACTTCTCCTCCTCCACCATGGCACTGGACCCATCTGCTCCTCCCTTCTTCCCTTCTTCTCATTCGACTATCTCGGCCTCCTATTCGGCCTACTATTCCGAAACCGATACTTTGAACCTTGATCTTAACCCAAACCTATATACTGATCGATACTAATCCGCTACGCCCGATACTAAGTATATACGGTCGATACTGATAGCGATAGTCCGATACCGATAGCGATAGTCCGATACTGATAGTTCGATCGATACCGATAGTTCGATACCGATAGCGATAGTCCGATACCGATAGCGATAGTTCGATACCGATAGCGATAGTTCGATACAGATACACATGGACCTACATATCTATATATCCCTAGTAGCCATACTCCTCTACATACTACTCTACACTAGGATCTAGTAACCATATACTACTCTACACACTAGCTACGTAGTCATACTCTAAAATAAGGTAAACTAATTTACCCACACATTAAAACCAACCCAATCAAATCTTAGGCAAACTATTCATATGATATCAATCGAAATACAAATAGGTCAACTAGGCTAGTTCTAGGTCAAATTAGGAGTCCAAGTCAACTCTGTCAAAACTAACCTTAATTAGGCTAAACTTCTACCTTAGCTAATCAAATATATATACTAGACTTCACGACGTGTGTCTGTGTATATATATATATATATATATATATATATATATATATATATATATATATATATATATATATATATATATGTCTGTGTGTGTCTGTATCCGTGTGTCTGTGTCCGTGTGTGTCCGTGTGTTTGTGTGTGTGCGTCTGTGTGTGTGTGTGTCTGTGTGTCCGTGTGTGTGTGTGTCTGTGTGTGTGTGTCCGTGTGTGTGTGTGTCCGTGTGTGTGTGTGTGTGTGTGTCCGTGTGTGTGTGTGTGTGTGTCTGTGGGAGAGGAGGAGGAGGACTCCTGCGCGGGGACTCCAGAGTCCCTCCTACGCCCCCCCTGCCCCGACCCCCCCAACCCCTGCCCGACCCCCCCAACCCCTGCCCGACCCCCTCTCCCACCCCCCTGCCCCGACCCCCCCAACCCCTGCCCGACCCCCTCTCCCACCCCCCT
Organism: Iris pallida; assembly: GCA_029216955.1. Lineage (NCBI taxonomy): Eukaryota > Viridiplantae > Streptophyta > Magnoliopsida > Asparagales > Iridaceae > Iris > Iris pallida. Next base: position 2,063,896 of record JANAVB010022593.1, read on the forward strand.
GCCCCCCCTGCCCCGACCCCCCCAACCCCTGTCCGACCCTCCCCCAACCCCTGCCCGACCCCCTCTCCCACCCTCCTGTCCAGACCACCCGTCCACCCCTGCCCGACCCCCTCCCCGACCCCCCCCTGCCCCCTCTCCCACCCCACCCTTGCCCCGACCACCCCACCCCCTACCCGAACCCTCCTGCCCAGACCACCCCCCCACCCCTGCCCGACCCCCTCCCCGACCCCCCTGCCCCCGACCACCCCACTCCACCCTTGCCCCGACCACCCCACCCCGTACCCGAAACCCCCCTGCCCCACACCCTCTCCGACCACTACGACAGCCCCCCAACCCCCCAAATTGTAAAAAAGAGAGAGAGAGAGAGAGGGAGATAGAGAGAGAGGGGGGGGAGAGAGAGCATACCTTAGAGAGAGAGAGAGGGAGATCGCCGGTCGGAGAGAGGGAGATCGTCGGAGAGAGGGAGAGGGAAGAGAGAGAGTGTTTTGGGGGGGAATGAAAATTTCCCCCCCGTCGGTTCAATTTAAGTTAGGGTACAGAAATTAGCGACGGAGTAGCGACGGATTATTCCGTCGCTAAGTCGTCAGTAAATCTCGCGCCAGAGTAGCGACGGATTATTCCGTCGCTAAGTCGTCAGTAAATCTCGTGCCAATATTTTAGGCTTTTGCCGCCAAAATATGCGACGTTCTAGCGACGGATATAAAACCGTCGCTACTTGGCCGACGACCTATCGACGGCGTAGCGACGGATATGGACATAAAAAAATAAAAAAAATGTCCACTGCTTTCCGTCGGTATTCCGTCACAAATCCGTCGGTGATCCGACGGTAATAGCGACGGAAAATTTTCGTCGCTAAATGGCCGTCGCTAAAATACTGTAATTTGGTAGTGATTGAAGTCGCCACTCAGAACCAGAGGGAGTTGGTCTGCAACCTCAGCATCAATTTTAATAATATCTTTCCACAGCTGTTGGCGCCGTCTTCTATCATTATGCCCATATACCGCCCCCACCATACACCAAAATTCGCCTTTGTTGCATAATTCAACAACAATGAGTTGTTCAGACAAGAATTTAAGCTGACCCGTCCAGCTACAGGTTTCCCACATGACCCAGATTCGAGCCATCTCTCCTAACTGAAGGTTGTGCACAGCTTCCCATTGATTTGGGACGTGTCTGTTCAGTTTATTCACCGATTTGATCTTGCTCTCCAATATGGAAACTATACTGCAATTATTTCTCTTCACCACATTTAAAATCTCTCGTCACTTGCCAATGGAGTTCGCACCGCGAACATTCCATGTAATGGCCGATATTTAAGACTCACGATGATTGTCCTGATCGCTCATCTCACTCCCCTAGGACATGTCGGGGGGTCAGATTGTGCATCCATTTGATTCCCCATACCGTGTGGCATGGTAGCACTTCCTCGTAACATTAAGGTCCACTTCGGATTAACTGCGGTGAGCTCCATACCTGGGTTTTCCGGCCCTGTTGATTTCTCCGTAACCCCTTCCTCATTTCATGATTTTCTAACCTTCTTCTGGCTCTACTTTTGGAGTCCTCATGCCTCTGATGTTGGTCCGTTTGTAGGAACTGCCTATCTCCATCACTAGCACTTTAAAAAAAAATTTGGGGCTCGATCACTATCAATGTTCGATCGGATTTGTCACCTCCGGGTGTCCATGGTCTGGCCCCTGACGCTTCCCTAGGATTGAGTGGTTGTTAGCAACTCTATTTTCTGATTCCCCTGCCCCGTTGGTTTCATGGTCCATGAGGCTCTGTTCTGCAGTGTCGCTAGTTGATACTCCGCCGCTCTTACTGCTTCCCATCACCATATCCATCGCTTCTCCTTCCTGTTGGCTATTAGGATGAACTTGGTGCTCCTCATTTTCTTCTTCCCTTGGCGTATAGAGGCAATTCATCTTAACGTGCCCAAAACACCGACAGGTGGCGCACGATGGCGGGACCCATTCATATTCTATTTCCTGTGTTGTCCACTCCCCGTTAGGCAATACCAGGTCTATTTTCCTTGGGAGCGTGTCCGTGGCCGTGATCTCAACGAAGATGCGAGCATATGAGAGTCGTTGCCTTCTAGCCGTGGCAAGATCAGTCCGTATTGGTTTGCCAACCATGCTTGCCATCTTCATTATGGAAGGTATATATATATATATATATATATATATATATATATATATATATATATATATATATATATATATGCAAATGACCTCTAGCCTAGTGGTTAAGAGAGATGCACACGGCCCAAGTGGTCGGGAGTTCGAGCCTCAGTGGAGGCGAGTTCGCCACAAGTACCCATTGCTTCAAAAAAAAAAAATATATATATATATATATATATATATATATATATATATATATATATATATATATATATATATATAGGTTCGGATCTAGAACTCCGTCTGCTCCGTCTGCGAAGTTCCGCGGGAGCTCCGTCGACTTCGGCCGTTGGATCGAGCGGACGCGTGCACGGGCCCCACATATATATATATATATATATATATATATATATATATATATATATATATATATATATATATATATATATATATATATATATATATATATATATATATATATATATGCAAATGACCTCTAGCCTAGTGGTTAAGAGAGATACACGCGGCCCAAGTGGTCGGGAGTTCGAGCCTCAGTGGAGGCGAGTTCGCCACAAGTACCCATTGCTTCAAAAATATATATATATATATATATATATATATATATATATATATATATATATATATAGGTTCGGATCTAGAACTCCGTCTGCTCCGTCTGCGAAGTTCCGCGGGAGCTCCGTCGACTTCGGCCGTTGGATCGAGCGGACGCGTGCACGGGCCCCACACGAATCCACGATCCGATTGTACGGAAGAGGAGGGTTTTTGGCAGGGCTACTTTTGATTCGCGTCCCAATATATATATATATATATATATATATATATATATATATATATATATATATATATATATATATATATATATATATATATATATATAGTCCCCTTCTTATAGGGGATAAGTTTACGGGATAGATCAATTTCTTACGGAGAGAAGAAACAATTATGCTATTTGGCTCCCAAAATATTTGGGTGATGCAATCTCCCATTATGTGACATCTGACATGGCAGATGACATAACAGCTGACATGGCAAATTTTAACCCAAAATATTAATTACCCAAAATTTTTAATGTTAATGTTAATGTTAATGTTAATATTAATGTTAATATTACTATTAATATTAATGTTAATGTTAATATTAACATTATTTTTAATTTTAATATTAATTTTAATGTTAAGGTTAATCTTAATGTTAATTTTAATGTTAATTTATTAATTTACTATTAATTTTAATTTTAATATTAATTTTATTGTTAAATTTTGCCATGTCAGCTGCCATATCTGAAGAACAGTTTGGCAACTCTAGAGGGGGGTGAATAGAGTTTATATAGAAAAATAGCCAATTAAAAATAACTCTTTCACCGATAATAAATAATCAGAGTAAAGTGCGGAAAATAAATGAAGAGCAGAAGAGCATACGCAAACACAGCGATTTTAACCTGGTTTTCCTCGTGGAGGACTAGTCCAGGCCTGAGAACTCTAGCTCAGGATTAAATCCACTATTTGTGAAATAGTAGTTTACAACCCGTGCCTTTTCTTCAGAAGAGCACGTCAACTTCTAACAGAGGATCGCAGTGGCGATTTGCTTGGAATTGTCCAAGCGACTTCTTCGACTCTTGCACAAGAATCCTAACTGAGAGATGCTGAGCACTCGAGACTTAGGAGGCTTGTGGCTAGTAGATGGGAAGGGTATGGCTTATTGAGCTTATAAGAGAAAAGAGAAGAGAAGATTGGATGATTTGAAATGAGAGAATTCATGCCCTATTTATAGTGTTTTTATAGGCAGAATTCGGCCAGAATTCGGGTAGGAAAATTCAAAAATTTGGCCGTTGGACAACTAGCAACCAGCTAACCCTAAAATTAGGTTTCTGATTTCTAGGGGACAGAGTTCGGCCCGAACTCTGTGTGGAGGCAGAGTTCGGCCCGAACTCTGTCTCCAGAGCACAGAGTGGTTCTAAGGGGACCAGTGGGCAGTTTTTGGTTCAGTGGAGCTTGGGATTTTGGGTAGGTTATAGACTAAGTTCCAAGAGCTCAGCATGACTCAGAGTACACAAGTCTAGACTCAATGAAATTATAAAATACAGACTCCAGAACACACTGAGAGCCGGAGACTGAGCAGTCATCTGTCTTGAACTGAATGCAGTCGTCGTGTGTCGTATTGAATTAATACAAATATTATTTAGTCAATGTAGTCAATATTTGGTTGACTGTGACTTTGTGTCAACAATCTCCCCCATATTGATAATTGACAAAATAATATATGTATATTTCAATATTCATACCTGGACACAGTTGACTGTAACATAGCTCCCCCATAAACGATGCCTGAGCTAAAAGAAGATAGCTCCCCCGTAAACCATGAACGGTGTCGAGCTGGAAGCTATAGCTCTCCCCCGTACAAAATGCATAGAACCTGTGACCTGATAGATAATATTTCCCAGAGCAAGAACAAGCACAGATATACACAGATATACGAATGCATAGAACCGGTGGCCTGATAGATAATATCTCCCAAAAGCAAAACAAGCACAAAACTATAAAAATATACATTATTTCTCCCCCTTTTGGCAGTTAGCAATATAAAGAAGCAATGAATAGTAATGCAACCACACCAAGCAGAAAAGAAATAGTGAAATACTAAGCAAAATAAGTCACTGACATAAAGTAAAACTATGATAAAGGACAGAAAATGTCATCCACCAAACCAAGTGGCCAACTCATAAACAGAGTACATAAAACCAGCTACATAAATCCATAATAAACTAAATAACTGAAAGCAAAAAGGTAACTAAGATCATCAGCAGTAGCAGCAGCAGATCGAGCCTATCTCCATCACGGAGCACGAGAAGGTCCTGGAACATCGGAAGGACCAGGGAAGGAGCGACGAGGGTCCACAAAAGCATCATCCGGATCCATGTAACGCATAACCCACGGATCATCAATGCGATGACCCCCGCGCGCTGGATCCCTCTCCATGGGAATGTGCAGATGCTGAGACAGAGAGTACCGGATATCATGCAGAGAGTTGCCGAGAGCACTCATCTGCAGAGTGGTACGATAGTCTAGCTGTGTCCAACGATCGTCCTCAAGAGTAAAACGATCCCGGAGCATGGTCTGAATGGACTCAAGAGTGGCAGGTGGAGGAGGTACATCCTGACCAAAAGGAGGGGCGTCAGGCTCCTCATCATCAGAATGCTCAGAGGCCTCAGGAGAGGCGACAACTGCCTGAGTACGGCGTGCCTTAGACAGGAAAGCAGGAGCAGGCAAGAACGGACAGATATCAAGTGGTATGTTAAATGCACGAAAGATCATAGAAAGGTACAGAGGATAAACCAGAGCTCGTGGTTTCTTCCTACAGTGAATCATCCAGTCCATCATTGTACGTGGAAGATTGAAAGAAATTCCAAAGTGAAGATGATAAAGAGCAGATATTTCAAGATAAGTGATGTCATCATGGGAACCTGTTTTGGGTAGAATGGTGTTAGAAATAATCCAATGAAGATCAGAAAAATAGGGGTTGAGATATTTAGCCGTGAGCTTGCGAGGACGTGTGTATGGAGTACACAAATCATCCTTGAAGCTCTCAAGGGAAATTCCGTCGAGAAAACGAAACGAGCGAGCGTCAACTAGCTTTTCCCAAGAATTGGGCTCTTGAAGATCAAGATATTCGGCTAAGTCAAAGTCATCAAAAGATATATTGATACCTGCAACTCGTGAATAAATATGGAGATCATCAAAGGTCATGTTGCAGTAGAATATTTGGACAGCATGACGATAGATAGCAGAAGTGGTAGTGACAAGCTCATCAAAGCAGAGGTCATGAAATAAAGAATCATATTGAGAGAAGATAGAAAAATTAATAGGATGTCCTGCGAATACCTGACGATTCCGATAGTCACTAAACCAGTTGTTTGAGGCATTTAGTGAAACAAATAATCGGTTGTCATAGGTAGAAGGGTTTCGAGGACGAGGTGGGTTGAACAACGGATGAGGTGGTTGAAGTTGTTCAATGATATGTTCCTTCGTCGGAGGAGTATCCGAAGAGGAAACACTCTCAGTTCGAATCCTCTTTCCACGATTGAACAAGCGAGGAGCCATAAAAACTTGATAGTGTGAAGTATATAAGACAAGAATGATACCTCAAATGATTAATAAACAGTGAAAGAGAATGACGAGAAACCCTTTTTCCTTGATTTTGAGGAGCAATGGAGCACTCTAGATCAAAAACTAGGGTTAGGGTTTGAAGGAAAGAGTTTGGAGAGGTGAGGAATGAGGCAATGGTGAAGGAGAGAGAAGGAGTCCCGACATAAAGTAGGGGTTTGTCTTTGGTCGGATGAAATATTGACAATAGGATCTAAATTGATCCAACGGCAGAGCCAGATCCCGATGCTGGAACTTAGGGACCGAACTCGGCCCGAACTCTGTTATGGGCAGAGTTCGGCTCGGGTTCTGGATCAGTGGTCCAGAACTAAAGGCAGGCTGAAAAGATAGAAAAATTGATTAAGTGTTGAACAAAAGAGATTTTGAGGATAAAAGATTGATGAAAACAATGAAGTACATAGAGAGGTACACAAAGGTCATAATGAACTTTAGGAAAAATCAATTAGGCAATAATAAATCGGAACAAACCATATAATAAACAAGGAAATATATTGTAATTCAGTATTTCAAATTTGCCATGGGTTAGCTGCAGGGGCCGGATCCCAGCTAGCGGTAGTCCTGAGGACTAGTGCACCGTGTCGCTTAGGCTTTTACGCCTTTTTGTCAGAAGGACCCTTTCAGCTTGTACCCATAATAAATTCGTCATAAAAGAATCAAAATATACTCGATATTTACGCAAGTAAGTCTCAACTTATAACTGCTTCATCCAAAATTCCGAGTTCACGACAAAGAAAATTGAAGCGCTCTTCCGATAATGGCTTAGTAAAGAAATCTGCTAGCTGATGATCAGTGTCAATAAATTCTAAGTTAATCGTGCCATTTTGCTGATGATCACGCAAAAAATGGTGTCTGATCTCAATGTGTTTAGTGCGTGAGTGGCAGACAGGGTTCTTAGTCAAATTGATGGCACTAGTATTGTCACAGAATATAGGAATATGCATGAAAGATAACTTATAGTCTTCAAGGGTTTGCTTCATCCACAGAATTTGTGCACAACAACGCCCAGCTGCTATGTATTCAGCTTCTGTTGTGGATAGTACGACAGAGTTCTGCTTCTTGCTAAACCATGAGACTAAAGCCTTTCCTAATAAATGACACGTGCCGCTCGTACTTTTACGGTCGACCTTGCATCCAGCAAAGTCAGCATCAGAGTAACCGATGAGGTCAAATGATGTTGACTTGGGATACCATAGGCCCACTGTAACCGTACCCTTAAGGTAACGAAAGATACGCTTAACCGCGGTCATGTGAGATTCCTTAGGATTTGCTTGATATCTAGCACATAGGCAAACACTAAACATGATATCGGGGCGACTAGCAGTTAAATAAAGTAAGCTGCCTATCATACCTCGATACTTACGTTGATCAACGGGTTTGCCGCTCTCATCTGGTTCGAGTTTGGTTGAAGTAGCCATTGGAGTGCTGATTGGTTTGATGTTGTCAAGATCGAACTTCTTCAGCATGTCCTTGGTATACTTCGATTGACAGATGAAAGTTCCATTTGCCAGTTGTTTTACTTGCAGACCAAGAAAGTAGTTGAGCTCTCCCATCATGCTCATCTCAAATTCCGTCTGCATACACTTGGCAAATTCTTGACAAAGAGTTTCATCAGTAGACCCAAAAATAATATCATCAACATAAATCTGAATTAATAAAATGGTGTCTTTAAAAGATTTTATAAACAGTGTAGTGTTAATTTTCCCTTTTGAAAAACCTTTCTCAAGTAAGAAGCTACTTAGCCTTTCATACCAAGCTCTGGGGGCTTGTTTGAGGCCATAAAGTGCTTTCTTTAGCTTGAACACGTGGTCGGGAAATTTGTGATTTTCAAAGCCAGGAGGTTGTTTCACATAAACTTCCTCCTTAATAAAACCATTCAGGAAAGCACTTTTCACATCCATTTGAAATAATTTAAAGTTTTGAAAATTAGCAAAAGCACAAAGCATCCGAATGGATTCTAGTCTAGCAACAGGAGCATACGTCTCATCGTAGTCGATACCTTCCTCTTGGTTGTATCCTTGAGCTACTAGACGAGCTTTGTTACGTGTGACTGAACCATCTTCATTTACTTTGTTTCTAAAAACCCATTTAGTACCAATTATCGAGTGATTAACCGGTCTAGGAACGAGTTCCCATACTTGGCTTCTCTCGAATTGGTTGAGTTCTTCTTGCATAGCAGAAATCCAAAATTCATCATTAAAAGCTTCAGAAATGTTTTTAGGCTCTACTTGTGAAATGAATGTAGTACTAGCAACGGAGTCTCTTAGTGATGATCTAGTAGTTACTCCACGTGAAACTTCTCCTATAACTAAATTTTCTGGATGAGAAGGTTTGAAAGAGAATTTCTTAGGCAAACCCTCCAGAGAATTAGTTTCGGTTGAAGTATTCATTGGAGTAGAAGTTGATGGCTCAACGTCATCATCAAGAGTACTTGCTGCACTGTTGTCTTCATCAAAAGTCACATTTGTTGACTCTTCCACAATAAGTGAGCGTTTATTAAAAACTCTATATCCCTTACTCTTGGCGGCATAACCAAGAAAGATACCATCGTCAGCTTTGGCATCAAATTTGCCTAAGTTGTCTTTGGTGTTAAGGATAAAACATCTACAACCAAAAACTTTAAAATAAGAAACATTGGGGGTTCTACCAAACCAAAGCTCATAGGGTGTTTTCTTCGTAATAGGATGAATCAGCACCCTATTTAAAATGTGGCATGCTGTACTAACAGCTTCTGCCCAAAAATATTTCGAAAGTGAAAATTTATTCAACATGACTCTGGCCATATCGCCGAGAGTTCTATTCTTCCGCTCCACAACACCATTTTGTTGAGGAGCTCTAGGACAAGAAAATTTATGATCAAAACCATTTGCATTACAAAAACTTTCAAAATCATAATTTACGAATTTGCCTCCATGATCACTTCGGATTCGAGTAATCATGTAGCCTTTTTCGTTTTGAACTTTCTTTACAAAAATTTTGAAAGCAGAAATAGCATCGCTCTTATTAGCGAGAAAGAAAACCCATGTAAATCTCGAAAAATCATCAACAATAACAAATGTATAAAGTTTGCCTCCAAGGCTAGCTATTCTACTAGGACCAAATAAATCCATATGAAGTAGTTGCAAGGGTCTAGTAGTACTTACAGAGTTGATAGAATGAAATGAAGATTTAGTTGCCTTGTTTAGTTCACATTCGGCACATACCGTGTCCTTTTTGAACGTGATGTCAGGCAATCCTCTCACTAGCTTCTTGGTGGAAAGCCTGGATATAGCATCCATGTTGGCATGACCAAGACGCTGGTGCCAAAGTAGTCGTTCGTCTTTGTGGGCATATAGACATCTACCTGCATTGTTAGTATTTATAGAAAGATAGAAAATGTAGATGTTGTCCTCTCTTTTCCCTTCAAAAGCAATGTCTCCTGTTGAACTATCATAGATGTAGCAACTGTTTTGTCCAAAGTTAATATCATATCCATGATCAGCAAGATGACTAATGCTGAGCAGGTTATGCTTTAACTCGGTCACTAGGCAGACATCCTTTATTACAGGAGAAGGAGGATGACCAATGATACCATTACCTATAATGTGCCCTTTGAGATTGTTATCGAAGGATACGTATCCTTCTCTCTTCATCGATAGTGATGCAAAAAGATTTGCGTCTCCCGTCATATGTCGCGAGCATCCACTATCGAGAATCCACTTACTTTCAGTTGAGGAGGGAAGGTCCACCTACATCAAGAGTAGATGTGACCTTTGGTACCCGAGTTCTTGAGGGTCCTGAAAAGTTAGTCTTTGGGAACCAAGCATATATCCTTTTATCTACAAGTCTTCTAACTCTGCACTGTGGTGAGATGTGTCCATGTAATCCACAATAAGTACAGATAGCATTCTTATTTATACTAGGAGCATGAGAATAATATCTATAAGCAACAGGATGAGGATGGACATGATGTGAAGAGTTAGCATGGTGAAGATGATTATGCATGGAATAAGTGGCATGGTGATGGTGTCTATGAGGCATAGAATGATGGTATTGTCTATGATGTGTGACTTGCTGATATTGTCTAGATGGCATGGCATGATGATTTTGTCTATATGGTATATGAGGACCTTGTCTATATGGCATTGCATGATGATTTTGTCTATATGGCATGGCATGATAATTTTTATGTGTGGAGTGATGTTGATTGTGTCTTTGTGCATGATGAGTGTGTACTGAGTGAGAATTGTTCTTACGTGCACGTGGTTTGTGAAAGTTTGTGTATATAAATACATGGTTATGTGCTGCATGAGAATGACGTGGTTGACTAGCATGAGTGGTGTTGTGCCCATGTGATTGGATTTGAGGTTGAACAACCTGTTTACCCAATTTGGTTTCTAATCTTTTAGAAACAGCTTGCAGTTCATCAACCTTAATATTTAAGCCATAAATCTTTGTCATGGAAATCTTGTGTCTACTCTTTTCTTCAGCAAGCAACGTGTTGAGAGTAGTGATTTCTTGAGTTTGTTGCTCAATACGTGCTTCAGCATCATGTAAGCTTAATTTAAGCTTGGATACTTCATCAGTGTCATTAGTGGGTGATGTGTTTCTAACATTATCAAGAAGTAAAGAAATTCTTTGTATCTCATCTTCTAGACTTTTGATTTTGTCCTTGGCATGTTTATATTTACCGATGACCTTTTTATGATCATCGAGTAAATCAGTGAAAGCATTGCCAAGTTCATCAAAAGAGAAGTCATCCAGAGTTTCGTTAGATACCTTGTTAGAAGTTGCCATCAGGCACACATTTGCTGTATCTTGAGGAGAGTCCTTTTCTTCCTCAGAGTCACTTGCTTCACTTTCATGCCAGATGCCTGTGTTGGCATATTTCTTTGATGAGTTCTTTTTGTATGGCTTCTCATAGCGGTTGCTCTTCTTCAGGAATGGGCAGTCTTTTCGGACATGTCCAGTTTTCTTGCAAACGTAACAAGTTGGTTCTTCTTCATCGTCTTCTTGAGATTCCTTCTTCCTTCGATTGAAGCGAAGGAATTTTCTGAAGTTGCGAACCATGAGAGCTTGGTCTTCATCATCCGAATTATCTTCTTCGGCCTTATCATGATTAGTTCTTCGTTGATGAGCTTTGAGTGCGATCTCCCTGGTCTTCGGAGCAGGCTCTTCGAAGTCCTTGAGGTCAAGCTCGTGAGTCATAAGCTTACCCATCAAGGTCTCCATTGACATTGTTGTGAGATCGTTTCCTTCTATGATGGCTGTCACCTTAGGGTTCCAAATCTTTGGTAGCCCTCTGAGCAGCTTACGAATCTTCTCGTAGTTTGAGTACTGCTTTCCAAGCGAGGATAGAGGATTGATGATGTCGAGGAATCTTGTGAACATTTGAGTGATCGTCTCACTTGGCTTCATCTTGAAAGCTTCATATTCTTGAGTGAGACGGCTTATTTTGGATTCCTTGACCTGTGTGGTTCCTTCATGCGTCACTTCTAGAAGTCTCCATACTTCATGAGCAGTGGTGCATGTAGAGACCCTGTTGAACTCATTCCTGTCTATGGCATAGAATAAAGCATTAATAGCCCTAGCATCTAGACTTGCCTGTTTCTTCTCCTCGACAGAATATTTGTCGTGTGGTTTCTCAATGAGGTCACCATCGACAACTATTCTGGCGGGCTTTTTGTAACCGTCAGTGACGACAGTCCACAGGTCAAAGTCTAGAGACTTAAGATAGAAGCTCATCCTTGTTTTCCAATATGTGTAGTTAGTTCCATCAAATAGGGGAGGCCTATGAGTGGACTGACCTTCACCATGATTGGAAATCAAGGATTGTGTGGTTGCCATGGATCAGCTCTTAGGATGTTAGTCCTTATAAAGAGAACAGAGCTCCGATACCAATTGAAGAACAGTTTGGCAACTCTAGAGGGGGGTGAATAGAGTTTATATAGAAAAATAGCCAATTAAAAATAACTCTTTCACCGATAATAAATAATCAGAGTAAAGTGCGAAAAATAAATGAAGAGCAGAAGAGCATACGCAAACACAGCAATTTTAACCTGGTTTCCCTCGTGGAGGACTAGTCCAGGCCTGAGAACTCTAGCTCAGGATTAAATCCACTATTTGTGAAATAGTAGTTTACAACCCGTGCCTTTTCTTCAGAAGAGCACGTCAACTTCTAACAGAGGATCGCAGTGGCGATTTGCTTGGAATTGTCCAAGCGACTTCTTCGACTCTTGCACAAGAATCCTAACTGAGAGATGCTGAGCACTCGAGACTTAGGAGGCTTGTGGCTAGTAGATGGGAAGGGTATGGCTTATTGAGCTTATAAGAGAGAAGATAAGAGAAGATTGGATGATTTGAAATGAGAGAATTCATGCCCTATTTATAGTGTTTTTATAGGCAGAATTCGGCCAGAATTCGGGTAGGAAAATTCAAAAATTTGGCCGTTGGACAACTAGCAACCAGCTAACCCTAAAATTAGGGTTCCTGATTTCTAGGGGACAGAGTTCGGCCCGAACTCTGTGTGGAGGCAGAGTTCGGCCCGAACTCTGTCTCCAGAGCACAGAGTGGTTCTAAGGGGACCAGTGGGCAGTTTTTGGTTCAGTGGAGCTTGGGATTTTGGGTAGGTTATAGACTAAGTTCCAAGAGCTCAGCATGACTCAGAGTACACAAGTCTAGACTCAATGAAATTATAAAATACAGACTCCAGAACACACTGAGAGCCGGAGACTGAGCAGTCATCTGTCTTAAACTGAATGCAGTCGTCATGTGTCGTATTGAATTAATACAAATATTATTTAGTCAATGTAGTCAATATTTGGTTGACTGTGACTTTGTGTCAACAATATCAGCAACCATGTCATCTACCACATAATGGAAGATGATATCACCCAAAAAATTTGGGAGCCAAATAGCATTTTTGGAGAAGAAAACCTCAAAAATATTCGGCTGAATATACGTATGTTTCTCTTTTGAATTTTTTTCTCTTTAAAAATTTAAATCTCTCCTTTTAAAAAATAAACATATCACTATCTTAAAATATAAGACTTATCTATCTATTTATTTTTAAACAAAGAGAGATTAATTTATTTTTAAAAATAGAGACAGACAAATTATTTCATTTTTAAAATAGAGAGAGATTTTTTTTAAACAATCTATCTCTAAAAATAAATATACCTCTAAAAATTATATTTTAAATATTAATTTTTATGCTAATCTTAATATTAATGTTGATATTAATTTTAATTTTAAATTTTAACATTAATTTTAATGTTAAAGTTAATCTTAGTGTTAATGGCACGACCCGCACCTGGATATACGGTGCGAATACGTGGGCCACGCCCAGCCTACGCCGCAGTATCGACGGTAGAGCGCTGTCAAGTACCCGATACTAACTACAACATCTAAAGATCCATAACTATAAAGGTACTCGTATCACATCACAAAAACTAAGGAAGATAAGACAAGAATAATAACAATATCACTAGAATAACTAAAATCTACAAGGATCAGATGAGACAAGAATAAAACAGAGGAAAACAGTAACAAAACTAAATAACTACCAGACCTAGAACTCCTGAGAGACAACTCACTGTTTGCCATTAAAATTGTTTGATTACAAATTTCAATACAAACAGAACAGTATTACAATATAGGACTTAGATGTAGTCCTAGGAGTACACTTTTGTTTATCTGGGTCCCTTGTGCCAATAGAGCGAGTGGTAATACGTTGACTCCGTTGACGAGCTGACGACGGTTATCGGTTCTCTGAAGGATTGGATTGCTCTGGGTGCTGGAGCTTGCTGAGAGGAGGAAGACGTTGAGTGTCTGTATCTGTCTCTCTGGTGGTCTGTATGTTCTCTGTCTGTCCGTTGTGTGTTCTGTGCATGGGTGAGAAGGAAATGATCTCTCTATTTATAGCTGGACAGGTTGGCTGCTCATACGTGCATATGTAGGATACGCCAGTGCGTGGGGACGCCACGTGGAGATTGCTGATGGAGGCGCATGGACGATGCGCCCTGATCGAGGGGTTGACTTCTTCATGTTGTTGTTGTGAACCGGCACGTAGCAAAGACGAAGATCTTTCTGTTGCTGAGATCTTGGGTGAGTTGAGTCAAAGGACACGTGTCGTCGACTCATGGCTCGGAGATCTCGGATTTGATGGAGGAAGGTGATCTGGTAGGATACGCCTAGGATTGGGCGCATGAGGAGACTCTGGCTCGTAACCTTTAGGTGTCACGAACCATTCTGGGCGCATGGCTTTTGAGGCGCATACAGGCGACTTTCCTTCGGTCTTTTAGGATCAGAGAGCAGTCTGGGGCGCATGGCTTTTGAAGCGCATGCAGAGCTTCAAGTGGAGACTTTTCTTCTGTCTTTAGGGATCAGTGAAGAGTCTGAGGCGCATGGCTTTTGAGGCGCATGCGGATGGTTGGGTGGCCACGTGGCAGTAGCCGTCGGAGTAAAGTCATGATGATGCTGACATTGCTGACGCTTCATTTTCTGAAAAAGCTGTCAACTGTTCAGACTTTGGAAGGTGTGCTGCAAACTATGTCAGTTCAGCATTTAATGTTTTTGACATTCGATGGACAGCTGAGGGAGCGTGTCGATTGGCGTTCCACTTGGTATGGGGACGCATGGGGGCGCATCCTCTGTGATGCGCTTGGTACTGAAGGACGCGTCTGTGTGATGCGCTTGATGTTGAAGGGCGCGTCTGTGTGATGCGCGGGCTGGCCGGCGCATCCGCTTCGTGACACATTTTTTAATGCAGCAACTGTTACATTCTTCGAGTACTTTAAATAGCCGTTTTGATTTGGCTGAATTCGAAGCGTCCGATTCATCCATTAAATGCAAGTTTATTGTACGAAATTCGGAGAGCCATCCACCTGGCGCGTGGGTTTGATCTGCCCGGCCTATAATTAGTGGCATGGAGAGAAGGTTTGCTTCTCGTTCTCTCACGTACTTCCAATATGATCTTGGGTACTCGAGTGCATTCTGTTGACGAAGTGCTTCCGAGGGTGAAGATGATACGCCATGTCGTCATTGATGCACTTGAGGGTGACTGTTACATCCAAAAGACGGAGTCGAGGGCTTCCGAGGCAGGCGGAAGGTGCATGTTGCATCCAAAGATAGGGATGCTCGGGCCTCGTCTTCGTTATTCCGGAAGAGCCGTAGATCGGAATGGCGGTGCTCCGACCGTCTTCCTTTGGCTTTTGAGGCTCTTTCTCTGGATGGGGGGGTTAAATGCCACCCTCATCCTGCTCGGCCAGGTGAGCCTGGCTGGAAGAGCGGCACATAACTGGGCGGCTGAAGGGATGCGCCCTGCTGGATACACATGGAGGGATGTGCCTGGTTGAAGGCACATGGTATCTGCTGCGCCCGACTGAAGGCGCATGGTGGCTGCTGGCTGTAGACTTAAGATCTTTTCTTTGTAGAAATTCTCCTTTGTACAACCTTTTCAAGACATGTAATAGACATTTATGTATAAATAAAAAGTCCTCTTTCAAATGTCTATATTTGTTGATTCTGCTGTGAAGTATTTTGTCCAAGCTTTGGCGCATGTAGTCTGGCGCGTAGACTTTCTGGTTCTAAAATCCATGCTTCTACAAGACCCCCTTCAAAGTTTTCAAAACTTTTGGATAAGTTTTGGAATACTTTGAATAAGAAGCATGGTAGTGGAGGCGCGAGCTGCGTTGGATGCTAATATCACGGAGATTGACGCGCAGATGCGCCGCCTTGAGGTCCAGCAGGCCCGAATCCTATCGGACGCGGAACGGGTCCAGGCTGAACACGTAGCGTTCAAGAAGGAGGAAGCCACTTTCACTCAGCGGACTCTTGCCCTGGCTCGGCAGCGACAACAGCTTGATGAGAAGCATGAGAATGATACTTCCGCTGAGGCTGTTGAATTGATGCGTCAAGAAGCTGAGCGTCGAGTCCCGGCGACTGTGGAGACTCATGCAGCAGACTTGAGGCGTCGTATTGAAGAGATTTCGGCCAGCCCTGGGGATGTTTAGGGGTCGTAGTCTCTTCTTTTGTTTTTGCAGCTCTTGCTGGGAGATAGTGTAGTTCTGTACTCTCTTTTTTTTAGAAAATAAAGAAGTACGCAACTTTTTTGTGGTGTGTTCATTTTTGTTATCATAAACTTGATGATTTGTGTGGACCTATTATCTTTTGTGCACCTTGGCTTTTAGGTACAGATAATAAGTTTGAAGGAACCAACATGTTTGCTCAGAGGTAATGTGGACGTGGCAATCATTGGGGTTCAAATGATAGAATCTTCCTACTCAGAGGTATTATGGACGTGGTAGGAATGATCCTGGGGGACACGCTGAACAACTCAGAGGTGATGTGGACGTGGAAGTTCTGCGATCAATGTACGACAACGCAGGGGTTGTTTGTACGAGATGTTTACTCAGATGTAATGTGGACGTGGTAAACATGAAGGATAGCGTAGGCTTACGAAGTGTAAGATTCCACTTTGTAGGGTGAAGAGGGACAACTCAGAGGTGATGTGGACGTGGTTGTCTTTCTACTGGAGGATGCTACGGAACAGCTGGGTTCCGGCAGCGTATGGTTTTGTTGGAAGGGAATTATCTGTGAATCCTGATGATTGGGTCCATAGATCCCCTTGTGGAAGCACATATCTGAAAGATGTCAAGAGTAGTACTTCATCAGGAACTTGCCGTTGATGGACATCATGAACAAGTCCCCATTGGGTTTGGTGAGACGGTAAGCACCGTTTGAGTATACCGTCTCAATGATGAAAGGTCCTTCCCACTTGGGCTTGAACTTTCCTGGTGTCTTGTGAGTTAACACCATCGGCCTCCTGACTGCCAGAACCAGGTCGCCAACTTGAAAAGTTCTTTGTTTGACCTTCTTGTTGAAAGCCTGTGATATACGGGCTTGGTAGAGTTCGATGCGTTGTTGAGCCAGGAGACGCTTCTCGTCGAGTGCCTCCAGTTCCCGCAGACGACGACGTTGATTGTCCTCTTCTGTGAGTTTGTTTGTGATTTCTACACAGAGTGAGGGTATCTGGATCTCGAGAGGCAGTACCGCTTTACTCCCGTAGACCAGAGAGAATGGTGTGTTGCCTGTTGGGGTTCGTACCGTTGTGCGGTAGGCCCAAAGACATTCGCCAAGCTTTTCGTCCCAGTCGCGTTTGTTGGATGACATGACCTTTTTGAGCAGCCTAACGATAGTTTTGTTGAATGCCTCGGCCAATCCGTTTGCTGCCGGATTGTAGGCGATTGAGGCCACATTTTGGATACGATTCTTGTCACAGAACCTGCTGAAAATGTAGCTGATGAACTGAGGACCATTGTCATGGATGATCCGCCGGGGTACTCCGAAGCGGTAGATGACATGGTGTTTGATGAAGCTGACCACCCTGGAGCTTTTTACTTCCGCCAATGGGACTGCTTCTGCCCACTTGGAGAAGTAATCGGTAATGGCCAGGATGAAGCGGTGTCCCCTTGATGAAGGAGGGGTGATCGATCCTACAATGTCCATGCCCCAGGCTTCGAAGGGCCAGGAGGCGACTGTAGGATGTAGTGGTTCTGACGGCGTATGAATGAAGTCTGTATGAAGTTGGCACACATGGCACTTCTTAGCATAGTCGACAGCATCAGCGGCCGTGGTTGGCCAGTAGTAGCCCATGCGCCGTAGTCGGTCCTGCAGCTTAGGCCCAGGTTGATGAGCTTCGCAAGTTCCGTCATGAGCTTCTCGAAGAGCTTCGACTACCTCTTTATTGGACAAACATCTAAGGAGAAGTCCATCATAGGAGCGTCGGTACAGCATTTTAGTGGCTGTATCATAATAGAATCGAAGAGAACGTCTCCTGACTGAGACGGCTTCCTTCGGGTCCTCTGGGAGAATTCCGTTGACGGCGAAGTCGATGAACGGGAACCTCCAATCTCGGACATTAACACCAGTACTTGTCGGCATGGCGTGGGCCACCCGTAAGCATAGGTTGTTTCTAGGACAAACCAAGTCTCGGCCAACTACCGTGACGTAGTGTTGAGTCCCAAGGGGTGCTGCTAATAAGGCCGTGAGGCCAGCCAGAGCATCAGCCTCTAGGTTTTGTAGACGAGGTACGTCTTCGATGAAGAACCCGGTGAAGGTTGAAATGATGTTCAATGCAACTTCATGGTAAGGGATCAGATCTTCATGGCGAACCTCGTATTGCCCTCGAATCTGGTTTACGACGAGTTTCGAGTCACCGTAGGCTTCCAGACGATCCACCCCCAGCTGTTGTGCCAGCTGGAGTCCCGTAATGAGCACGTTGTACTCGACAATATTGTTGGAGCACGGCTTCGAAAGAGAGTAAGCACGCTGGATGACCAGCTGATCGGAGGAGACTAAGACTACCCTCACTTCTGTGACGATCTGGCCTTTGGGGCCTGTTCTTGAAGCGCTATCGAAAAACATTCGCCAAACGGAGCTTCCTTCGGTGATGTTTGATTCTTGAACCTCATCCGGGATGTCTTCATAGAGTCTTGAGGACTCCGGGATGGGGTGTGCAGCTAAAAAGTCGGCCAGGGCCTAACCTTTAACGGCTTTTTATGGCACAAACACCATGTTGTATGGTGTTAGCAGGTTCGCCCATATAGCTAGCCGGGAGTTTAATGACCCTGGCTTTATCATGAGGACTCTGAGTGGATTGACTCGGGAGATGACATGAATCGTCTGGCCCGAGACATAATGGCGAGTCTTCTGGATGGCAAACACCAAGGCCAAGCACTCCTTTTCAACGGGGTTGTACCGGTGTTCGACCCCGATGAGCGTTCGACTGAGGTAGTAGATTGCTTACTCGTAGCCCGCATCGCTGTTTTGAGCCAGCAGAGCGCCAAGGGAATGATCCATGGCACGGACGTAGAGGAGAAATGGTTTGCTGGCGACAGGTGCTACCAGGACTGGCGGGCTTGTCAAGTAAGCCTTGATGTCGTCGAAAGCCTTTTGGCATTCCTCTGTCCAGACGTAAGAGACTCCCTTCTTCATGAGCTGGATGAAGGGTTGACATTTGCCGGAAAGGTTTGCTATGAACCTCCGGATATATACCAGACGTCCCTGTAGGCCGCGAAGTTCTCGAAGGTTCTTCGGAGGGTCCATATCAAGAATGGCTTTGGTCTTCTCGGGATCGACATGAATGCCTTTTGCCGTGATGATGAAGCCCAAGAACTTTCCGCTCGAAACCCCAAAGAAGGATTTAGCGGGGTTCATCTTGAGTTGATGCGTCCGCATGAGGTCGAAGACTGTCTTGAGGTCTTGCAGGTGATCTCCTTTGAGACGGCTCTTGACTGCGATGTCGTCAACATAGCATTCGACTGTCTTGCGAAGGTGCTGACAGAAAATAGTGCTCATAGCACGTTGATATATCGCACCAGCGTTCTTCAAGCCGAAGGGCATCACTGTGTAACAGAAAATGCCCTTTGGAGTCCTGAATGACGTATGTTTTACGTCATCGGAGAACATCTTGATCTGGTTGTAGCCCGAATACCCGTCCATGAAGGACATGCGCTCGAAGCCACATGTGTTGTCGATCATCACGTCAGTGATTGGAAGCGGGAATTCGTCCTTCGGGCAAGCAGAGTTGAGATCCCTGAAGTCGATACAGACTCGTATCTTCCCATTCTTTTTGGTGACAGGTACGACGTTGGCTACCCAATCTGGGTCTTGTTCCTCACGGATGAAGCCGTTGGTCAAGAGCTTGTCCACCTCTTGATCGATGGCATTCATGATGTCCGGCCGGAAGCGTCGCTGTTGTTGTTTAATAGGTTTGGCATCGGGTAAGATGTTCAACCTATGCATTGCGATCTGTGGATCGAGTCCCGGCATGTCTTCGTAGCTCCAGACGAAGACGTCGATATACTCCTTAGCCAGTTGGATTAAAGACTCTCGATCTTCTCCTTCTAGGCTTTTGCTGATGAAGATGGGTTTGGAAGAAGACCCGTCCCCAAGGTCGATCTGCTCGACTTCGTCTTCGGTGGAAGGTTCTCGTAACTCGAAACGAGACTCCCATTGTTCTCCTAGGCGTTGAGCCCAGGGTTCTTCTTCGAAGGATTCCGGCGCTTGGTCTTCGCCTTCATCTTTTTGAGGTTGTGCTGATGTCATGTTAGCTGACAGCACTTTCCTGAAGACTGATCCGATACTGGTATCGGAATCCCAAGTCGATGCTTCGGACGAGTGGGAATGTTCTACGTCTTCTGCGTCTGAACTCTCTGGAGTTGATGGCGGCGTGATATAGCCTACCCCCCGTCGAGTCCGATTGTAATAGTCCTGCGGCTTTCCTTTAGGTGTTGGAAGCCAGAGAGGGAGACGTCGACCCTTGCCGTAGTTTAGGCCTTTATTGCTTTTCAGGTCATAGCCCATCTTTTGGTTGATGTGCTTTGCCGTATCCGTGTACCGATAGACTTGTATTCTGCCGGTATCAGGTTCTGGCTCGAGTGGCGGGAGGTCTTGATGACGCTCGACTTTGCCAAAGATGATGGATCCTTCGTCTCGACTTCGTGGAGGGACTATGTAACAGACTCCTTGAGACGGGACTACTCGATTTACATGATGGACGGTCGTTATTTGTGTTTGTAACGACCGTAGAGCGTTATCTAATGTATACATGGCATTCCAATGTGGAAGGCAAGAATAATTAAAAGACACTCTATTATTGATGAAATACGAGATTTTATCCCGTGGGATTACATTGTCTAAGGAGGGTGCATCTACATCAGCAGAGATATATTCGCCAAGCTCCTCATCTGTAAGCACTGGGGTTGGATCAGGAGAGTCCACCACAGCTTTGATTTTGGGGTCCGAGAGGGTTATATGAGCCCTCCCTGGCATCTTGGATGACTGCGGTGGCTTGCCCTTAAGACGCACCTTCAGAGGTGCCTCAACTGCGCCTCCAGTGATTGGTGCCTTCCCCTGTAATTTTGCCACCAGGGGAGCCGATGTTTGAGGCGGCTTTCCCTTGAGGCGTATCTTCAGGGGAGCTTCAGGAGTTGGTGCTTTTCCTGGTAGCTTGATGCTCATTGGAGGCACCTTCTGGGGCGGTTTGCCCTTGAGTCGGATCTTCAAAGGGGCATCGGGAGTCTTCTCAGGCTCCATGTCCGGCTCAGCTGCCGTCTCTGCCTCGTCATCAGCATTATTGGCTTCCTTCTCGTCAAGTGACTTGTACAAGTCGGAATCGGTGAAGTAGGCTTCAATCCCTTTGAAAGGATCGATGTCTGCGAACTCCGTCCGGATGACGCCGTTGGTGGATACATACTTTATGCATTGGTGGAGCATGGATGGCACCACCATGTACTCATGTAGCCATGGTCGACCGAGCAGGATATTGTAGTTGACCTCGGCATCTACAACATAGCAGGTCACCTCAGTTCTGAGGTTACCGATGTGACACTTCAGTCGAATTTTGCCCAGTGGCTCGCTTTTGCTAGCGTTGAAGCCGCTGATGGTTGTGTTGGAGGGCGCCAGCCGGTACATTGGGATCCCCAGTGTTGATAGCAGCGCCTTCAGAATAATGCTGAGAGAAGACCCCGGATCGATCTGAATCCGGTTCACCTTGACTGAACCGATATACCCTGTATAATACAGCGGCCGGTTATGTCGGTGGTGCTTGAGCAGCATGTCTTGTTGGGTGAAAGTTATGTTTGGGATAATTTTATCCGCACAATGACAGTGTGCACAAGTAGTTGGGAGGTCTTAAGGCTGCTTGACCTGACTGAGAAAGGATTCGGCATCCTTCAGAGCTTCACAGAGAGCTTCTCGGGAGTCTTTGGAAAGACGCAGGAGCTCAAACAAAGATAGGCGGGCAGGAGTACTGGCCAGCTGTGCCAGTATGTCAAAGTTGTGGGGCTTGGCTAGCCCCGAAGCATTCTCCTTTCGTAGAGGTCTGTCGAAACGAGCCTCCACCTGCTTCTGCTTATTGGCTGCTGAGGGCTTAGACGGGCCCTCTTCCTGGACAGCAGGGACGGTGCAAGGAGGCACCACCTCGGCGGCAGCTTCACCGGGTTGGGCGTTCTGTTGTGCACGCGTCTGCACAGGGAGTGCCTCTTCCGTTGAAGAAGAGACCATGCGGCAAGACTTGATCTTCCTGTCTTTGGATTTGAAGGTAGGACGTACCTCCGATTGAGTCACCTCGGAGACGAGGTCGGGGTGGGCCCATAGGACCTCTCCTCGAGATGTGGTGAGTGGGATGAGTCCACTCACATTGTCCCGGGTAGGTGGTAAGTTAACCACCTCCATTGTCGCCTTAGGGATGGGGACGACGCCATCTTGTGTGGTAGTTGGCGGCAAGGTGCCGAACTGGAGTGACACCACATTGGCTGACACCGTCTTCTCCTCGTAGTCGACGGAGATTACATCCGCATTGATCATGCACTGGATGTAATTTTTGAGGACATAACAGTCCTTGGTTAGGTGTCCGACAAACCGATGGTAGTGACAGTACCTCGGGTTGTCCACTTTCCCAACTTCATCGGGCCGCTTTGGGTCCGGTAGCTTGATCTTGTCACCCTGCTTCAGTATTTCAAAAAGTTGCAGGGTGTCTTCGTCGTTGAACGAATAAACCTCCTTGGGCCTTGGTGCAAGTGGAGGCTTCTGAGTAGGCACAGATGCATCTTTTGAGGCATTGACAGTCAATGCCTGTTTTCCCTTTGTCTTTCGTCCGGGGTTGTTGGCTGCAGACCTTTTTCCCTTGTCATCAAAGGCAGGGAAGCTGACCCCCAGAAGACGTGCATTGGCCGCCTTCTTTTCTGCGGCTTCTGCTTCGATGATCAGGGAGCTCCAGTCGGGAGGAGGAGTAGAGTTGAGCCAGAGCTTGACTGCAGACAGCATGTTCATGCTGCAAGAGGAGAGGAGCGCATGTTCCGGCATGCCTGGAGGTAGCCTGAAGCAGGCCTGGCGAAAGCTTTCGATGAACACCCGAACCGTTTCCTTCTCCTTCTGGCGTACCTCTATGAGGGACGCCATCGTCATGTCCTTTCCGTCGTCGTAGAAGTGGTCGAGGAAGAGGCACGTCAAGTCGTCGAAGGATGATATGGAATTGTCGGGGAGGCTGCAGTACCAGTCATACGCCACTCCCTTCAATGCTCCAACAAATATGCTAGTGAGGAGCGCATCCTCCTTCGGAAGATGTCCCGTTTGGGACTAGAAGTACGTCAGGTAGCGACACGGAGAGTCCTTCCCGTCGTACGGCGTCGGTGTTTGTGGTTTATACTTTGGAGGATAAACCACCTTGTTCCATTCGAGGGGATAAGGCTGGGGAATGCCCATCTTCTGGCGCTCCTCTTGCCTGTTCTTGGACTCAAAGCGCTCCCGCAAGTCCTTGATCATTTCGACCACATCCTCCGTGGAGCTGGGAGTCGGGAAAGGTGGTACCACCTAGAGTTGAGCGTTTGAGGGCTCAGACGTCCGGGGTACTTCTCGGCGATCTGTGTCTAAGGATACCCGTTGAAGGGGTACACTCGACTCCCCATTGGCCCCTGGGTCGGGACCGGTCGAAGGTGTTCGGGTCAAGGCCGACCATATTTCAAACACCGCCTGAGTCAGTGTTTGCATAGAAGCAGAGAGGGTTTTGAGTCTTCCCTCTAATGTGTCTATGCGCTGGACGATGTCCTGCGACGGCGCATCAGACTCGGAATCACCCCCAGCCATTTATACTGTCATGACACGGCCGGGAGTGGATGGATTGGTTGATGCTTCGCTCTCGGCCTCACTCTCATGTAGGGGAGTCACCTCTCATGGAGTTTCATCTTGACCACCCCCAGCCACATTCTGGAGGTCATTCTCGACGGGCGCCTCTGCAAGGGTCTGATTACCCTCAGCTCTGTCTTGAAGGGCCTCTTCGTCTCCGGAACTATCCTCAGCTGTGTTCTGGGGGACATCCTCGTTTTGAGGGGCTTCTGGGAGGCTGACTTCGCCTCGAGGATGAAGATCCGCCGCAGCTGTGGTTTGGACATCTTCGTCTTCGGAAGGAGGGTCAACAAGGGTCTGGCTACCCCCAGCTTTCTCCAAGAACTTCTACCTCGACCGAGTGCCTTCGAACACTCCGGAGGACGAGACAGCTGTCTTGGTTTTCTTCGGCTGGCTTTTGGATGAGGACGAGGAATTGTCGGTCGTCTTTCGGACTGACGAGGAGTTGGAGATCGCGTTGCATGAAGCAATCCTTGGCTCCTCTTCTGTTGACACCTTCATCCCAAGGCGATGTCGGAGGGGTGTCAATGATTGCAGTCGCTGGAAGACTGACTGCCTCGGTGGTACTGCCGCCTTGCAACAGCAATTGATGGTGACCACCGCACAAGTATGCCCCGTGAGAGGCGCATCGTGCTTGTTGGTCGACTCTCCTGACCGGCGCTTGTGAGTGATCACGTTACGCAGGTCGTTGGAGGAGAGTACTACCTTCACACCCCCTTCAGACGCATGGCAAGGCCAAACGCCGGGGTGGTCAGGTGAGTGCTGCGCCCCCTGATCTAATACCAAACAGGTATCCCGATCAGTAGTGGGGGAACCACAACATTTGAAGTGACTTGAACGGACCTCAGACGCACAACCAGAGGAGGCGCGGGAGTTCAAGACCACTGAATTTGCCTCACTCGACTTGGTTGTGCACGCAGCAGATGCGCCCAAGTGAGATGAGGGCTTTGAAGGTCGGCTCATTTTTGGTGCAGAAGCACCTAAGTCGACCTTGTACAGCTTGCCATCAGCAGCGCGCATGATTGTGAGCGCATGCGTTTGGCTTGCTGCCGGCATAGCACGTTTGTGGCGCATGGCCCGTGCCGTCTTGGATTTCTTCGTACTAGCCCGCTGGGGTGCATAGTACTCAGCATCCAAATTCTTCTTGCCATTACAGCGAGTGAGTCTGTCAAAGACAGACTTTTTGTGGTGCATCAGAGGTGATGCGCGGGGCATTGGCTGCGCCCCTACTCCGTCGACGCATCTTCCTCGCCTGAGAGGGAGATGGCTGGGGAATGTGGTCAGCCGCACGCTTCCCCGAGAGATACGCTGCATCAGCGGGCGCACCTTGGTTGCTGAGGACGTCAGCAGGAAAGGAAGGCTGGATTGGCGCATCCCCTTCAGTGGTAGTGCCCGAGGCGTCGACCTTGCGCACCCAGGCTTGGCGGGTCTTCTTCAGCTTCGACAGCCGCTTCGAAGGACTCGCACTTCCTTCAGAAATGAACTCCTCGTACGCCTGTTGATTGAGGCGCACGACTAGCGTTTTGTGGGAGGAGCCCACCTTCATGTCGTCGGCTTGTGACACGACTTTCTCGGTGGAGGAGAAAGAGGTCCCCAGCAGAGTCGCCAGCTTGTTTGCCATTAAAATTTTTTGATTACAAATTTCAATACAAACAGAACAGTATTATAATATAGGACTTAGATGTAGTCTTAGGAGTACACTTTTGTTTATCTGGGTCCCTTGTGCCAATGGAGCGAGTGGTAATGCGTTGACTCCGTTGACGAGCTGACGACGGTTATCGGTTCTCTGAAGGATTGGATTGCTCTAGGTGCTGGAGCTTGCTGAGAGGAGGAAGACGTTGAGTGTCTGTATCTGCCTCTCTGGTGGTCTGTATGTTCTCTGTCTGTTCGTTGTGTGTTCTGTGCGTGGGTGAGAATGAAATGATCCCTCTATTTATAGCTGGGCAGGTTAGCTGCTCATGCGCGCATATGTAGGATGCGCCAGTACGTGGGGATGCCACGTGGAGATTGCTGATGGAGGTGCATGGACGATGCTCCCTGATCGAGGGGGTTGACTTCTTCATGTTGCTGTTGTGAACCGGCACGTAGCAAAGAAGAAGATCTTTCTGTTGCTGAGATCTTGGGTGAGTTGAGTCAAAGGACACGTGTCGTCGACTCATGGCTCGGAGATCTCGGATTTGATAGGGGAAGGTGATCTGGTAGGATACGCCTAGGATTGGGCGCATGAGGAGACTCTGACTTGTAACCTTTAGGAGTCACGGACCATTCTGGGCGCATGGCTTTTGAGGCGCATGCAGGCGACTTTCCTTCTGTCTTTTGGGATCAGAGAGCAGTCTGGGGCTCATGGCTTTTGAGGCGCATGTAGAGCTTCAAGTGGAGACTTTTCTTCTGTCTTTAGGGATCAGTGAAGAGTCTGAGGCGCATGGCTTTTGAGGCGCATGCGGATGGTTGGGTGGCCACGTGGCAGTAGCCGTCGGAGTAAAGTCATGATGATGCTGACGTTGCTGACGCTTCGTTTTCTGAAAAAGCTGTCAACTGTTCAGACTTTGGGAGGTGTGCTGCCAACTCTGTCAGTTCATCATTTAATGTTTCTGACATTCGATGGACAGCTGAGGGGGCGCGTCGATTAGCGTTCCACTGGGTATAGGGACGCATGGGGGTGCATCCTCTGTGATGCGCTTGGTACTGAAGGGCGCGTCTGTGTGATGCGCCTGATGTTGAAGGGCGCGTCTGTATGATGCGCGGGCTGGCCGCCGCATCCGCTTCGTGACACGTTCTTTAATGCAGCGACTGTTACGTTCTTCGAGTGCTTTAAATAGCCGTTTTGGTTTGGCTGAATTCGAAGCGTCCGGTTCATCCATTAAATGCAAGTTCATTGCACGAAATTCGGAGAGCCATCCACCTGGCGCGTGGGTTTGATCTGCCCGGCCTATAAATAGTGGCATGGATAAAAGGTTTGCTTCTCGTTCTCTCACGTACTTCCAACATGAACTTGGGTACTCGAGTGCATTCTGTTGACAAAGTGCTCCCGAGGGTGAAGATGAGACGCCATGTCGTCATTGATGCACTTGAAGGTGACTGTTACATCCAAAAGACGGAGTCGAGGGCTTCCGAGGCAGGCGGAAGGTGCCTGTTGCATCCAAAGATAGGGATGCTCGGGCCTCGTCTTCGTTGTTCCGGAAGAGCCGTAGATCGGAATGGCGGTACTCTGACCGTCTTCCTTTGGCTTTTGAGGCTCTTTCTCTGGATGGGGGGGTTAAATGCCACCCTCATCCTGCTCGGCCAGGTGAGCCTGGCTGGAAGAGCGGCACATAACTGGGCTGCTGAAGGGATACGCCCTGCTGGATGCGCATGGAGGGATGCGCCTAGTTGAAGGCACATGGTATCTGCTGCGCCCGACTGAAGGCACATGGTGGCTGCTGGCTGTAGACTTAGGATCTTTCCTTTGTAGAAATTCTCCTTTGTACAACCTTTTCTAGACATGTAATAGACTTTTATGTATAAATAAAAAGTCCTCTTTCAAATGTCTATATTTGTTGATTCTGCTGTGAAGTATTTTGTCCAAGCTTTGGCGCATGTAGTCTGGCGCATAGACTTTCTGGTTCTGAAATCCATGCTTCTACACTCACGGTGAAGAATACCGAGAACCACCCCAGCTAGCTACTTCCTGAAGTCCAATACTGAGGGCACAACTACTCCTAAAATATTGTCAACATATCCAGTCATGATGGAACGAGCACAAAACTCAAATAACAGTTCTAGTTATACGATATTAAAAATATAGCAGTAAATAAAGAGAATATACAAGAAATCACGAAATATACATGTGAGTATCATGGCAAGGTAAGCTGTAAATCTAGAGCTAGAACAAGGCAAGTAAAACTGATCATGGCATGTACAAGAATCAAGAATCATCTATCTAAGTGTGTGAGTACTAGTTTTAACATGTGGCTGGCTTGGGTCTGCACAAGGTCTAATGATCCGGCCAATCATACGTGGAGTGTAGGATTGGCTATTAAACAAGGTCTACAAGAATAAACAAGGTGGATAATGACCACGCATCTATACTAATACTCCCCGTCCCCGACTAGTGTAGTGGATCCAACCATGACACATCATGACACGCGATTCTCTGAGAGGGTAGCTAGCCTTCGCAGGAATCGTGTCTATACAATGCACAAGGAACAAGAAAGACTTGCATAAGATATACCAAAGAATACAAGGAATAACATCTCATGACGGGATCCAGAGAAATACCAGTCCGTGTGAACAATGTGTCAAGAGAACAAGGATATCTACACTAAATACAAGAAACATAGACGATATCATAAAACAGAAATATTATCAGAGAATGTACTCGTCTGAGATCTGGTAGAAATATGTCAACTGTGTAATCTGGCTCAGAGTGAAATCACAGACCTAAAGATGAGATATATATATATATAAGCTAATTAGGGTTCAACAGTGTTAGGCATGATTATTTAGTATAAGCTACGTAATCTAGGTCAATCTCAGTCCACTAAGTCAAACTAGGTCACACTGAGTCACACTAGGTCAAACTAGGTCACAGAAAGTCAAACCAACTCAAACTAGGTCAAACCGGGTCAAAGGTTGACTTACAGTTGACTTTTGGTCAACTGGTCAACTCTAGTCAACTCTGGTCAACTCTAGGTTAAACTAGGTCAAATGTTGACTCTACATTCGACGTTCAGTCAAGCAGTCAACCATGGTCAAACAGGGTCAAGGCTGGTCTCTATAAACATCTACAGGGTCAACACATTCAATTTCAGTGGTTGTGAAATCACTAGAATCGATGGATCTCAAAATACAACAAAAGGAGAAAGATTATAATAATAGGGTAAAAACCTACAGATTTTGTCGGATGGTGAAACAACCATCACCAACGTGTCCAGAACCTTGTTAGCAATCACCCGAATAAAACTCGTATTATACGCGAATTTTTTCGTATCTTTCATAAACGTATAATACTTGCGTACTTTTGACAGATCCAAATCAGTACATAAATTTTATGCATACGAAGTTTTAAACGTGTTCTGGATAGATTATTGAAAAATTTGGCCAAAAAAACGTGCTGAAAACCTGTTTAATTAATCAAATTTGACAACATATTCAAGAATGTGAAGTTTATAATCTCAATATTTCTATTTTTCGAATATTTGACCGAATTTTTGAACGTATTCTATTTGCACTGAGCCGATTTATACTCGTACTTTTGCCGTCCCGAATTTTTTCCTTTTGCCGAATTGCTAACAAGGGTCCAGAATGGTCAAATTAGCTAGGATAGCCTATCCATAAGTCCAATTTGGACACAGGGGCAAAAAGGTAATTTTGGGTCAAATTTGTGTCCGTATCGAACCCACTTTGTACCGAAAAATGTGTCAGAAATAAAAGTCCTAAAAACTTAGCAAAATATATGTCCACGAATCCAGAATGACGATACGAACTCAACGGTATATCCGAAATTGGATTCCAATGAGACGATCTCAAAATGGCCCGTTGACCCGGATATTGGAATTCGATTTGCACCGAAATACGTGTCGAAGCCAATGCCCACAAAACTCAGCGAATTATATGTTAACGAGTCCAGAATGATGATACGAACCCAATGGTATATCCAGAATTGGATTCCGTTGACCCGGACTGTGGGGCCTGTTTTGTACCGAAATACGTGCCAGGGCTCACGTCCTCCAAATCAGGCAAACTTTATATAAAAATATGCCAGAACGACGCCACGAGTCTACTGGTGGTGTCAGATATTAAATACGGAGTCCCGGGTTCAAAAATAGAATTTTACAAGTACAAAATTAAGAATTCAGACGGCCAACTTTGGCGTCGAATTCAACCAATCAAACTTGCTTACAATAAAATAAAACTTAAGGGGCAGGAAGAGGGTTATACCAGCTGCGCATAGGAACCAGTGGCACGCCAGACGGAGCTGCGATGGAACCGACGAAGTTGGCTCCATAAAACTGTCCAAAAATAACATAATTTAAAGCGTCAACTTGGTGGCCGGTTTTGATTTATCAAACGATAAAACTAACGGACGAAAATTGAGGAGAGTGAAGAGCTATATACCGAGATTGAGACGGAGCAAAGAAATCGCCGATCCAACTGTCGAATTTCCCGAAAACGTACGTGAAGTTGCTGCGACGAGGCGCCATTTCTGGATCTCGTTCGCGCGCGTCAACGGGATTCCGTGCAAAATGTACGAATCTCCTAGACGGCCCGTCCCGGAGGACGGTGGCCGCCACGGGAAGGCAGTCTGGGGGTTCGCCGGAGGGGGCTGCCCACGGCGGCGCGTGGCTGGCGACGACAGTCGCCGTGGCTGCTGTTGCTGCCGCTTATGTTGCTGTTGAAGTTGTTCTTGCGGTTGCTGGTATTGTGCTACTGCTGCAGTTGCGGTGGCTGGCCCAGCTAGGCGGTACGGCGGTGCGGCCAGAGGAGCATGGCAGCGGCGAGGGGTCGTGGTGGTGCGGCACAGCGGCGGGGCGTTTGGCCGCGACGGGGGAACTCGATGGAATAGGAGGAGGAGTTGTAGAGGTGGTGGGGGCGCTCATTGTGGTGGTGGTGAGCAATGGTGATGATGGTGAATAATGGTGATGGTGGTGGTGAATAATGGTGATGGTGGTGAATAATTGTGATGGTGGTGGTGAAGGGAAGGAGTGGCTGTAAAGAAGAAGAGGATGATGGTGAGGTTGGTGAGGGAGCGAGAGAGAGTTACATTTTAAGAGAGAGAGAGAGATATTATAGAAAAGGAGAGAGAGAAAATTAAGAGAGAGAGGTCGGTTGAGAGGGGGGTATGTGCTGGTGGAGAGAGGGGGTGAGGTGTTTGTGTAAGGAGAGAGAGAGAGAGTTAGATATTTGTATATATGTATATATAGATATTAGAAAGAGAGAAAGATATTTATAGAAAAAGTATAACGCCCCAGTCCCAATATACGTAGGACTAGGAACGTAGACATGCCAGCTGTATACATACGAAGTATACTCCAGTATATGGAAATCTCGTATGAATACATAAGCTGTAAAATGCAGTAGTACCATAACTAATCTCATCCACACAAAATAAATAAATAAAAGATATCATATAATGAGAATGAATTGTCTTGATACAAAATGTTGTGCGGAGACAAATCCACGACCAACAAGTAAAGGAAAAATACATGAGAAAAGAAATAATTTTGGCGAGCGAAGCAAAGACGATCCAAGTGCAATCATCCTCGAAGAAATAGCAATGATCATGGCTAGAGCTAAAACACCTGCGAAAGACAATAGCACACACCTAGCGAGATAACCAGGTCCTCAGAGGGACGTAACAAGACACATAATATCATGCCATATAAACTGAATAAATATTGCTCAAATAAATAAGTCAATTGAATTATAACATGGTCCAATACACACCTATTGAAATAGCTTACCATCCCCCCAACCAAATAAAGACAGGAGATGGCAAACTAATTCACGGTGACGTATCTTTCCATGCTATGAATTCAATATGGTATCCGGACCCCAACAAGGTTCAATACCTTCTCATCGAAGTAGTAAGTCACACCTACAACTAAACAAGGACAAGATGTGACAAACTAATCCGCGACAAGTTATTGTTCCAAGCCACGGTCAGATACAAGTACCCAAACCAAAAGTACTCGTACCTAACGGATAAGGTAGCCTACCGTTCTAAGTGAAATGTAGTTAAGAACAATCCTTCCTACGCATGGGCCCTGGCTGAATAGGATCGGCATAGTCCCCCCTTGAGGCACTAGAGGCCCAATCAATAAGAGCATAATGTTCCACAGAACGCCAGTGGCCGTCAGTAATCATGGGTAAGCAGAACCGCGTCTCCGGCAGAGCTCACGGGTTACAAAAGGAAAAGTGCATCGATGCCCATACGCTAAGGAATTGTCCTCCCCGCCCAATGCCAGGTCCATACTTTGGGTTGACAGATTGAATCGTTGTCGGGTCCCAAAATTTAATTGAAAATTAAATCAGGTTTTACGGTAGATAATTAATTGGCCTAAATTGACCCGAAAGTTGTGCGAAGCAAATGAAGCACAAAATGAGGTGTCTGAGTGGGACACGAAGGTCATGGGTGTAGGGTGTTTCGAGTAGATCATGTATGAGAAGTTGATTTGGAGAAAACGACTAGTCTTGTACTCCTAAATTAAAAGTCACGGTAACGTACAAACGATGGTCAAAGATAAAAGTGGAAAATCCATTAATAATTATTTAATCGATCAAATAGTCTAAATTGACCCGAAGTTGCGCGATGCAAAAAGAGCACAAGGAACGAGTTTAAGTGGGACATGATATATCAAATTGGAGATAATCTCGTCTACTACAAAATTCAAGAAGGAAGTTTCCAGAGACTGGCATCCCTGATGCTCTAGAAATCAAAGTCACGGTAAAGAGCATTTAATGATCAAAAATAATTAAATAAAAATAAATTATCGATAATAATTCATTTAGAAAATTCAAAAATAAATCTCGAAAATTCAGGAGGCTTACAATTAATATTAATGTTAATATTAATATTAATGTTAATGTTAAATTTAATTTAAATTTAAATCTTAATTTTATTTTAACTTTAATATGAGACTTTTATTGTTAAAATTAACATTAATGTTAAAATTAAAATTAATATCAACAATAATATCAACACCAAAAATTTAACAGTTGAAATAATATTAATTAAGATTAAGATTAACATTAACATTAAAATTAAAATTAATATTTTTAATATAATTTTTAAAAGTACGCTTTTTAAAAAAAATCTATCTCTATTTTAAAAAAATATGAAATTAACTTATATATCTCTATTTTTTAACATAGATAAAAAATCTCTCACTATTTAAAAAATGAATAGACTTATCTTTAAGATAAATATATGTTTATTTTTCAAATGAGAGATTTAATTTATTTTAAGTGAAAGGGATTAGATGAGAACCATACGTATTTTTTCTCATCCCGTAAATTTGTCCCGAAAGTTATTCCCATAGGATAAGCTATATATATATATATATATATATATATATATATATATAACTTCTGGACCGGGCATCCCTATTTTTCGGGCATCGTAGCGGAAGCATGGAACCGCGAGGATTCCCCCAACCCCCCTGTTTGGGTGAGCAACAAGCTTAAAGCCACCAGGAAAGCCTTGTCCGTCTGGAGCAAGCTCGCCTACGGAGATATCTTTCAAGCCATTCGTTTCTCAGAGGACGACGTCACCCGCGCCGAAGCCCTGGTCGTCACGGATCGCTCCTTAGCGGCTAGTAGAGCCCTCAGCCTCACCGAGGCTATGCTTAAATTCATGATCAAAGTGGAGATCGATTTCTGGAAACAGAAAGCGAGGTTGAAATGGGACAGCGAGGGGGACAAAAACTCGAAGTACTTTCATGCCTGCATTAACGGGCGCAGACAGAAGCTCTCGATTCACAGGACGACTGATGACAATAGGAACATCATTACCGACCAAAAGAGCATCCATGAGGCAGCCACGGATTTCTATTCCAAACTATTCTCCAAATAGACGGTTCACAAAGATAGATCATTCCTAGACCAAATCTCCCTCCTCATTAACGATACCGACAACGCCCAGTTGAACCGCCCTCCCTCAGTTCAGGAAGTTGAAGATGCAGTGTGGGATCTGAACGAGCACAGTGCGCCAGGTCCGGACGGGTTTTCGGGGGTATTCTTCCGGACATACTGGGATATTATCAAGCAAGACATCACCGAAGCGGTGATCGCTTTCTTTGAAGGTGCTATATACCCTAAAGCCATTTCTAGTGCCAACCTGATCCTAATCCCAAAAAAAGACAACCCGGAGTCCTTCCGTGACTTTCGACCCATCAGTCTTTGTAACTTCACCAACAAGATCATATCCAAGGTCATCGCGACCAGAATGGCTGGTATTCTTCCCAAGATCATTTCGGAGGAGCAAAGCGGGTTTGTTCGCGGGAGGAACATCCAGGACAATATTATGCTGGCCAAGAGTTAATCACCTGCATAAAATTTTCGGTGAGGGGAGGCAACATTGCCGTCAAAATAGACATGGTGAAAGCTTATGACAGACTGGATTGGCAATTCATGATCTGGGTTTTCAGAGCTTTCGGATTTTCGGAAACTTGGACCAATATCGTCTGGAGATCCATCAGCAACTCGTGGTTCTCCACGGTCATCAATGGCCATGCTGGAGGATTTTTTAAATCCCACCGCAGGGTGAGACAAGGCGACCCACTATCCTCCACATTCTTCATCATAGCAGCCGACGCTCTGAGTAGGAACCTTAACAATATGGTCAACACCCCTAACTTTTAACACTATCATACATCCAGTGGCTGCCTTATCATCACCCCTGGCATTCGCAGACGACCTACTCATCTTCTCTTCTGGGGATGAAGGCACAGTGACGGTGGTTCACAATACCCTGATGAGATACTCTAGATGCTACGGCCAGAAAATCAATCATTCTAAGAGCGTTATCTACGCCCACCACAACACCAATAGAGAACACGCCAACAACCTCTCCAACTTAACATCCTTTTCAGTTGCTAAGCCCCCATTCAACTATCTCGGGTGCCCTTTAGTGTACAGGAAATCCAACGTCGGCATATTCGAAGGCTTAATCACCAGAATCAGGAAGAAACTGGAAGGGTGGCACAATGCCACCTTATCCCCAGGTGGCAAGATGATCCTCATCAATCATGTGCTATCCACCATCCCCATCCACACCCTAGCTGCGTGCTCGCCGCCCATTAAGGTTCTTTCTTCGATCGAACAGATCTTTTATAATTTCTTCTGGTGGCATAGCAACGGCCAGGATAAGCATCACTGGGCTAGCTGGGAATCAATGGCTCACCCGACAGGCGAGGGAGGATTAGGATTCACCAAACTCACTAACATTGTTAAAGCATTCTCGATAAAACTGTGGTGGAAACTCCGCACGAGCAACAACTTATGGAGCATGTTTTTGAAAGCAAGATACTTCAAACACATCCACCCCTCTATGGCCATATCCAACTGCAGATCCTCAGCGGCTTGGCGTTGCATCCTTATCGGCCGCAACCTTGCCGAGCCAGCGATGAGACTTCAGCTGGGAGCGGGCGACTATAACCCATTCTTTGAGAGATGGATTGGAGACAGCATGATCCCGAGTCTTACGGAGACCCTGAGAGATTGTAGGATCAGAGACTTGTGGAACCCCCTCTACTGACGACTGGAACTGGGACCAGGTTCGTGAGTGGTCCGGTAACGATGTGGCAGATGGCATCCGCGAGAGAGGGTTACGCATCAGTGGCGAGGAGGATGCATTGAGATTGTCCTTCGAGGCGTCGGGAGCATTCTCGGTGAGGTCGACGAGAATCGCTATCCAGGGCGCCGGTCGGACGTGGTCCTTCCTCTTATGGAGAGTCATCATGAAGAAACTGCCGACAGACGACATCCTTAACACCATCGGAATTAGCTTAGCATCAGCTTGCTCCTGCTGCTCCGAGCGTCAGATGGAGACTATCGATCACATTTTCTGCCAGGGGACGCTGCCAGACAGGACTTAGACAACCCTTAACCAGCTATTCAGCCTTGAGCAGGACAGTGGACGCTTTCACGATCTACTGGCTTCCTGGGGTTCTGTCTTCCATGGCCACCAGATCGTCGTAGCGGCCGCTACGTGGGTCATTTGGAAGAATCGCAATAAGGCAAGATTCGAAGGTCACCTATACTCGACAGACCAGCTCTTGTGGGAAGTAGCACGCCAATGCCGTAAGCGGAGCACCCTGTGTTCCCACAGTTCGAGAGCATTCTGGTCGGTGCTCCCCTCTAGTCCCTGGCGATTGTTTCGCTTTTCCCCTCCTTCTTTTTGTGGTATACCTGTAACTGCCTGTTTTCAAAAATGAGGATAATTTTAAACTTTTGCAAAATTGATTATTTAATAATAGGTTTAAATCATGTTATTGATTTATTAGTAATTTTGATTATTTTAATATCATTAAATTAGTGTTTTGTGATTTTGTTCTTTGACTAGTGTAACCTTAGAGCTGCTTAGCCTAGAGACTAACCATGACTATGGAGGCCTAACTCATGTGACTAGATTAGCAAATTACCACTTTTTAGTCCAAGGATATTTTGGTCATTTTGTGACTTTTGAATTATTTAGAATTTTGATTAATTGGTAAATTTTATATTATTTTAATAATATTTAAATTGATGTATTATAATTTTGGTCATTTTTTATATTTTAATATTTTAGGAATTTTTATATTTTAATATTGTATTTTCGGGTTTAGTTTGATCGGGTTTGAGTTTTGGCTCATTTCGACTTGTGTTAGTGACCCGGGTAGCTTAGACTCTAGTTGGGACCCAGAGTTTAGCTAGACATGGCCCATAAATCCTACTAATTAGTATAGTGCATTTAGACTAATCCTACATGACTTAATTGGTCCATTTGGTTATTTAAACTTGACCCTTTTAGTCCCAAACTTCTACATAAGACAAAATTGACTCAAAGGGGCCTTGGAGGGCATTTTGGACATTTGCCAAATGCTCCCAAATCCCGTAAACCTGGCCGGCAGCAAGGAGACCCCTCTCCACTCCATTTATTTTACATCTTGTTCTTCTTCTTCTTCTCCTTTGAGAGTTCCTTTCCAAACCAAACCAAAATCCTTTGATTTCAAGCTCTAAAGTAAGTCAAATCTCTTCTAATTCTCTTCCATACTCTAGATTCCTCTCTAATCTTGGTGCTAACCCTTGTTTATCTCTTATTTGTAATTTTTATCTAGGTAGAACCTAGCATGGAGGGGTTGGAAGCATAGAATTGGCTCTTGACCCAAAAAGAACCAATTTTGGGGCTTTTCTTGGGATTCTAACTCCCAAGAGGTAAACTCTAACTCTTGTAATTGCTCCAAATTAGTGTTATTTGTATATTAGAGGATGTTCGAGGCGTAGAACAACCCATTAGAAGAGGTTTGGAACCCATTGGACTCAATTCGGGACTTTCGGGCTAGGTTTAGGGTCAATTTTGGGGAAAACCCTAAATTGACGTGTTTGGGTGTTACTCCTAGCCTAATTATGAGCTAATTAGGTTAGTTTGGGTGAGATGAGAGTAGGTACATGTCCATATTTGGATACGTGGGGTCGTTTCGCGAGAAATCATAAAAATAGCCTTTTTCGGAGTTTTCGGGTTCTAACACACGGGTGACTTTTTGCACCGACACTAGAATCGGTAAGCTAGTACTTAGAATAGGTTCTAATCATTATTTAGAACTCGTGGGTAGAGTTTGGGTCGAATTCGGATAGGTTGGGTGTCGTATCACGTGGTATCGCGAATCGGACACCCCGGAGTTGCCAGAATGGCCATTTGGCCATTCGGGCCTCGTTACTCATTTTTGCTCGCGTGCACGAGTTAGATTGCTTGTGTGGGGCACGTGTCTAGGCCCTAGAGGATAGAATTTGCAAAGATTGGATATTCGAATAAGGTTTTGGGTCGTTTAGGTGTATTTTGTATATGTATATGTTAGTGCGAGTGTTGTGTGGATGTGTGCTTGTGTGCATAGTATTTGCCATTAAAATCTTTTGATTGCAAATTTCAATACAAACAGAACAATGTTACAATATAGGACTTAGATGTAGTCCTAGGAGTACACTTTTGTTTATCTGGGTCCCTTGTTCCGATGGAGCGAGTGGTAATGCGTTGACTCCGTTGACGATCTGACGACGGTTATCGGTTCTCTGAAGGTTTGGATTGCTCTGGATGCTGGAGCTTGCTGAGAGGAGGAAGACGTTGAGTGTCTGTATCTGTCTCTCTGGTTGTGCGATGTCTCTGTCTGTCTATGTATGTTCGTCTGTATGTGTGTGTGGAAGAAGGAAATGATCCCTCTATTTATAGTTTTGCAGGCTGGCTGCTCATGCGCGCATATGTCAGATGCGCCTGGACGCGGGAATGCTATGTGGTGATTGCTGATGGAGGCGCATGAAGATGTGCCCTGATTGAGGGGTTGAATTCTTCATGCTGCTGTTGTGGGCTGGCACGTAGCAAAGAAGAGAATTTTTCTGTTGCTGAGATCTTGGGTGAATCGAGTCAAAGGACACGTGTTATCGGCCCATGGCTCGGAGATCTCGGATTTGGTGGGGAATGATCTGGTAGGATACGCCTGGGATTGGGCGCATGAGAAGACTTTGGCTCGTAACCTTTGGGAGTCATGAACCATTCAGGGCGCATGGCTTTTGAGGCGCATGCGAAGCTTCAGTAGCGACTTTACTTCTGTCTTTTGGGATCAGAGAGAAGTCTGGGACGTATGGCTTTTGAGGCGCATGGAGAACTTTAGTAGTGACTTTACTTCTGTCTTTAGGGATCAGAGAGAAAGTCTGAGACACATGGCTTTTGAGGCGCATGCAGAACTTTGGGCGCATGGCCGCGGAGGCGCATGCGAGTGGTTGGGTGGCCACGTGGCTTGTAACCGCCGGAGGAAAGTAATGATGATGCTGACATTGGCGATGCTTCATTTTCTGAAAAAGCTGTCAACTGTTCAGTCCTCGAGAGGCGTGCTGGCAACTCTGTCAGACTTCAGCATTTAATATTTTTGACAGGTGATGGACTGTTGGAGTGGGCACATCGATCGGCGTTCCACTAGGCGCATGGGGCCGTATGGGGGTACATGCTTGTGAAGCGCTTGGTGTTGAGAGGCGCGTCTGTGTGATGCACGGTCTGTCCGGTGCATCCGCTCTGCTTGACACGTCTTCTGGTGCGACTGTTCCCTTCTTCGAGTGCTTTAAATAGCCATTTTTGACTTGGCTGAATTCGAAGTGTCTGGTTCATCCATTTAATGCAAATTCATTGCATGGGATTTGGAGAGCCATCCACTTGGCGCATGGATTTGATTTGCCCGGCCTATAAATAGTGGCATGGAGAGTGTTTGCTTCTCGTTCTCTCACGTTCTCCCGAAATAAACTTGTTTACTCGAGTGCATTCTGTTGATGAGATGCTTTCGAGGGTGAAGATGCGACGCATTGTCTTCATTGATGCACTTGAAGGTGACTGTTACATCCAAAAGTCGGAGTCGAGGGCTTCCGAGGCAGGCGGAAGGTGCCTGTTGCATCCAAAGATCGGGATGCTCGAACCTCGTCTCCGTTATGTGGAAAGAGCTGCAGATCGGAATTGCGGTGCTGCAGCTTTGGGGGCTCTTTCTTCTGTCAGAGTGGGTGTTGTCCATTCTGGTTGTGTTTGAAAGCTGCTCCTTTAGCCGTGGTTTCGATTGCAGTCTTCCTTCGCCTTTGGAGGCTCTTTCGAAGCCTCCCCTGGCCATAGGTTGACTTGCGGTGCTCTTCTCTTCCTCGATTTAGGGAGCTCTTCCTCCAGCTAGAGGGTTGATTGCCACCCTCATTCTGCTCAATAAATGCTTCATTAGTCGAAGCATTTAGACGGCTGTGAGCCTGGCTGGAAGGGTAGCACATAACTGAGCTGCTGAAGGGATGCACATAACTGAGGATGCACATAACTGAGCTGCTGAAGGGATGCGCCCGGCTGGGAGTGCATGGTGGGATGCGCCTGACTGAGAGCGCATGGTGAGATGCGCCTGTTCGAGAGCGCATGATGACTGCTGCGCTTGGCTGTAGACTTAGTGTCTTTTCTTTGTAGAAATTCTCCTTTGTACAACCTTTTCTAGACATGTAATAAACTTTTATATGTAAATAAAAATCCTCTTTTGATGTCTATTCTTTTGCTTCTGTGATGAGTACTTTGTCTGAACTTCCTGGCGCGTGTAGTATTTGGCGCATAGGATTTCTGATCGTGAAATTCCATGCTTCTACAAGACCCCCTTCAAAGTTTTCAAAACTTTTTTTGTCAAGTTTTGGAATACTTTGAATAAGAAGCATGGAGGTTAGGGCGCATGTCTGTTCAGGTGCATGGATACTCCGTGCATCAGTGACGGGGTGCATGCTCGTCTTAATTAATGCAAATGATAACGCCTCGATAACCAAGAAGATTTAATGATGATCTTTTTTGGTTTTATCTGCAATTATCTCTTCACAGAACCCGAAGCGGCTGCTGAGGTCACACTTCATCGGTTCATGCGTGCGACTGAGCCTATAAATAGGCGTGAGGAGAAGAGAGAGAGAGTTCCAGCCTGATTCCTCTCTTTGCGTTTGTCTTTTAGAGTTCTTCTTCGAAAAACCCTAACTTTCTTCCTTCAAGGAATGGCTCCCAAGACTCCTCGCAGTGGTGCTGGCAAGGGAAAGGAGCCTGCAGAGTTCGCCGAGGAAGACGCTCCTATCACCATTGTGACTCCGGCCGACGTTCGGCCTGCGGTGACGGGTGGGTGTCGTCTTTTCCATTATTATTTTCTTTTTTAACTCAGACGTGTTTTGGATCATACGGCCGAGTTGGTGTGCTCTCTTGGTTTGCCGAAGCGCATGGACTTCTGTCCTGATGATGCGCTGAGGTTTTATCCCACCGACGTGCATGGGTTTAGGCCCTTATTATGTACCGAGGTTTAACTGCTAACGCGCATGGGTTTACACCCTGACGATGCGCCGAAGCTTCACTGCTGACGCGCATGGGTTTGCGATGCGCCGAAGCTTTACAGCTGATGCGCATGGGTTTACACCCTGTTGATGTGCCGAAGCCACACTACTGATGCGCATGGGTTTGCACCCTGATGATGCGCCAGGCTGCTTGACACACTTTGTCTTCTTAGAGCTTTTTGCCTGACTTTTGTCTTTATTGTATCAGTGTTGATGACAATCCCTTTGCTGAATGAAGTCCTTCTGGATGCTTCTCTTTGTCAAATGGGAGTTGATTTTGACGAGGAGGTTATCAACCCTGCGAAGGATGCTATCCTACAGAATCAACCTCCTGAGAGAATGCTGCAGATCCAGAATCAGTTGCCGATTTTCCTTCAGAGTATGATGGAGAGCGGTAAACTGAAATCTGCTGAATCCGAGGATGTGATCTTCTTAAAACCTGCCTTTTTGTTCGGTGATCGCCTGATCTCCACTGAGGCGAAGATACTGAAGACCAAAGAAGACTGGTTCTTCTCTGCGAAGGGCATGGTTCTGTATATGCGACAGCTTGAACGCCAGTTGCCGCTGACGGCCTTCTACCATTTAGCTTCCAAGAGAAGGATGCCCTGGAAACTTACTCCTTCTCAAGGAGGGGCATTGGAAGGTACTCTTTCGATTGATGCTACTTCGAATCAAAGGAATACCTTGGCCGCTTCGCGGGCCGGACCCTCGTTTAGTTGCCGAACTTTGCGTCCCGGGAGCCTTTATAGCGAGGCCCCTAATGACACCTTTGCCTTCAGTGCTTCGACTTTTGCAAATCGGATGCTAACATCGAGGGTCATGTATTCGAAAGGTAGATTTAGGGTTGAAGGTTGGTGTCACCACATGCCGAAGTGGGACGACTTGACCCTTTGGATGTTGTCGAAGTTCAAGGCTGAGCTTAAAGAGATTAGGCTGACGGCCGCTATCCGTGCCACACAGGCTGGCGTGGATCTCAATAAGCATATGTTCCTTGCTCTCTTGGTAATGTTCAATACCCAGACTGGCACTTTCTTTACTCCAGTGGGAGAGTTAGGATTGGCTCTCCACGAAACGTACGAGGTATCCAGGCTTCCCTGGGGATCTGAACCGTACGAAGAATATTTCTCGTCAAACGAAGAGATCATTGTCTTAGAAAAGAAGGACCCGAAGATGATGGCTGTTTTCAAAGAGGTAGCGAGCCATCATTATCTGATGCAACGGAGGGAGAAAGGCAAGTCTCAACCTCATGTGACTGCTTGGAGAAATTACGTCTTCAAGCAGGATTTGGCGGATTCCTCGAAGATCCGGTTTATGACTCCGCAAAGGCTGAAACCCGCGGAGATGACCTCTGAAATGAGCCAGTTGGACGAGAGGGCCCCTTGTTCAAATGAGAGTGGCGAGAACGCGTATAGCTGCTTCTGGCACTGTGCGCACCGGATGTCATCTAAGGCAGTATTGGCTGCTTATTTGATAATATGGCTCCGGGATTGTGTGTTCACGGTCGGATCGGGTTCCGTGGAGAGGGTACACCGGAACCTCATTTTGCCAGCAGTGAAATTGGCCTTTGGTCTTCCTTTGGCTCTTCTCCCTGCGATGGTATGTAACCTGTTGCGGGGCTTGAGGACCTTTGCTGAGGACGTGATCCATGAGAGAGGTAGAAATGATAACTTTTCCCGGGCCGAACTACCATTCCATTATCTGATGGGATGGTTGATTTTACATCATCCGAACGTGATGAGTCCAGGCTCGGAGGAGGATCACGTTGAAGGTGACGCCTTTATTCGCCGTTTCTACAAGAGGAAGTGGTTGTACACTGGTATCCCCGTCTGCAGGAGAGTTTTGTCCTATCTTCAGGGGTGGGAGATTGTCAAGGTCGGTCCCATCTTCAAGGATTTCGAGGCCGACCAAGATTTAGACGACTTTGGTGAAGATGCGATTACTCTGCCGAAATGGGGTTTTCGTTGGTTGCAAAGTATTCGGCCTTTCCATTTGGTCTACCGCAACCAGAATAGGTGTTATCTGGAGCCATATCTGCCAAGCCGGTTTGCTCGCCAGTTCGGCTATACCCAGTTAATGTTACGGAACCCCAGTAACAGTTTGGGGTTTGTCGGGAGTTTGCTGGACGGAGCCCGGGGCTGACAATATTACAATATTGGGTGCACTGGTGTTCATTTTACTATGCCAGTTCGCAACCCTCGGCCACAAATCCTGTATTCAGCCGTTAAACTATATTGCACCATGAATACTGTGTCTCCTGGTTATGATAGGGAGACCAGTTTTATTATTGGAACTCAGCTAGAGGCTACGACAAATATGTTGGTAGCGGCTCGGTCATATCGTCCTCCAGAATTGGCGGGATATCGGGCTGCTGTTGTAGCATCAGTGAGAGATCCCCCTGTTGGGAAGAGACGGGCTGACGCAGAAGCCGGTTCGTCCGTACCAAAAAGGCCGAGGAAAGTGACGACTCCAAAGGCTGCGTCACTAGAATCAGTCCCTGCTGAGGTAAAGAGTTCTCCGTAATCTGGCTCATCATGTCATTTTGGTGACTTGTGCTTTTCTTCTTGTAGGGATCGTTGAAGAAGAAAACCCGTATTTCGAAACCGGGTGTCAGTAAACCGAAGGAGGTGGCAAGCTCCTCTGATGAGCGAATTCCTCCGATGGTAATGTCTCCAATGGAGGAGAATCCTGAAGATGTTATTCCTGCGGAGATTTTAGTATCTCCGGACTTTGTCGGAAGAGACACTGAGGTTGCAGCAACTTTCGGGATGGTGCAAGCCGCCATGGGGGCCTTGGACGTTGAGGGTCCTGCGGACACTGGGCTTCTTAATGATGAAGTGGGATGGAGTTCGTCGTCTTCGGAAGACGTTCCTCCAGAGATGCGTGAGTCTGTTGCGGGGGCAACAGACGTGATTGCAACAGAGGAGAGGGTTGATTCCCCTCCTTGTCATGATGCGGGGAGGTCGGCTGTAGCGTTGCCGAGCCCTACCCCACGCTCAGCAATGGAAGCTGAGGTGGTTGCCAATCGGGAGGTGGTGACAGATTTGGTCCCCATGGGGGGATTTGATGATGAGGGGGAGACACGTCTGCCGAGCCCGACCCCAAAAGACACGCCCCGCCAGGAAACGGGAGCTGATCCGGTTAGCTTGCCAGTAGAAGACTCTGCACTGGTTATAGATCGCACCTCGGTGGTGGAGGAGGCAGCTCCGGATGCTGATAGTCCCTTTGAGCCGGAAAAGGGCAAGGGCTTGCTGATGCAAGAGCCCTCTGTTGCTTCTTCGACTTGGGGTACGATATCGATGCCCCACCCAACTCCTTCTGCACTCTTGGCATCTAGCGCTGGTGGCGGAATTCAAGTTTCTGGTACGGAAGAGTCTGCTGAGGTCGATGTTCAAACCTCGCAGATTGAGATCGGCGGGTCTTCTTCAGGTCCGCCATCCAGGGTAGCTCCTCCAACTCCTGCCATGACACCACAAGTGTTGGCGGATGCAGATGAGTATGTGAAATTCATCGTTGAGGCAGTGTACAAGATGCTACAGAAGGGTGTGTCGACAGTGATGAACACCAATGGGAGTTTCGTGATGGCAAAATCCATGGCACTTCCATACATCAATCTGATACGTCTCCACCAGGGCCATGATCATATGGCCGAGATTCTGGAGGCCTTGGTGACTGAGCTGGATCAGCTACTTTTTGAGTTTCAGCGTATCCAGCGAAATGATCTTTCTACCATGATAGACGCGGAAAGAGAGAAGCTGATTGCTGAGATCGAGTCCTCCTATCAGGCCACCGTGGGTGTCTGGGAACACGAAGTGGCTGAGACTGAAGCTGCAGTGGAGCGATTGTCTCAGTCTACGCAGGAGAAGGTGGAGTTGCGAG
This sequence comes from Iris pallida, assembly GCA_029216955.1. Taxonomy (NCBI): domain Eukaryota; kingdom Viridiplantae; phylum Streptophyta; class Magnoliopsida; order Asparagales; family Iridaceae; genus Iris; species Iris pallida. The sequence continues at coordinate 2,108,273 of JANAVB010022593.1, forward strand.
CTGCGTTGGACGCTAGTATCGCGGAGGTTGATGCCCAGATTTGCCACCTTAAGGACCAGTGGGCCCGACTCCTATTAGATGCTGAGCGTGCCCAGTCTGAACATGTAGCATTCAAGAAGGAGGAAGCAGCTTTCACCTACCGGGCTCTTACTCTGGCTCAGCAGCGGCAGCAGCTGGATGAGAAGCATGAGGATGACACTTCTCCTGAGGCCATAGAAGCGATGCGTCAAGAAGCTGAACGTCGGGTCCTGGCGACTGTGGAGACTCAAGCGACAGACTTGAGGCGCCGGATTGAAGAGCTTTCAGCCAACCTTGGGGATGTTTAGGGATTGTAGTCTCTTCTTTTTGTATTTTTGCAACTCTTGCTGGGGAGGGTGTAATCCTTTACTCTCTCTTTTAGAATAAAGAAATACAAAAAAAATTGTGATGTGTTCATTTTTTGCTGTCATGAACTTGATAATTTGTGTGGACCTATTATCTTTTGCGCACCTTGGTTTTTAGGTACAAATAATAAGTTTGAGAGAACCAACATATTTGCTCAGAGGTGATGTGGACGTAGCAAATATGGGATTCAAAAATAATAGAATCTTCTTACTCAGAGGTGTTATGGACGTGGTAGGAATGACTCTGGGGGATACACGGAACTACTCAGAGGTAATGTGGACGTGGAAGTTCTGCGATCAATGTACGGCAACGCAGGGGTTGTCTGTACGGGATGTTTACTCAGAGGTAATATGGACGTGGTAAACATGATGGACAGCGTAATCTTACGGAGTGTAAGACTCCGCTATGTAGGGCGTAGGGGGACAACTCAGAGGTGATGTGGACGTGGTTGTCCTTCTACTGGAGAATGCCACGGAACAGCTGGGTTCCAGAAGCATCTTATTTTGTGGAAGTACATGTCTGAAAGATGTCAAGAGTAGTACTTCTTTAGGAACTTGTCGTTGATGGATATCATGAACAAGTCCCCATTGGGTTTAGCGAGGCGGTAAGCACCGTTTGAGTATACCGTCTCTATGATGAAAGGTCCTTCCCACTTGGGCTCGAACTTTTCTGGTGTCTTGTGAGTCAACACCATTGGCCTCTTGACTGCCAAAACCAGGTCACCTTCTTGGAAAGTCCTCTGCTTGACCTTCTTGTTGAAAGCATGTGATATACGGGCTTGGTAGAGTTCGTTGCGTTATTGAGCTAGGAGACGTTTTTCGTCAAGTGCCTCCAGTTCTCGCAGACGACGACGTTGATTGTCCTCTTCTGTGAGTTAGTTTGTGATTGCTACGCGGAATGAGGGTATCTGAATCTCGAGAGGTAGTACCGCTTCGCTCCCGTAGACTAAAGAGAATGGTGTGTTGCCCGTCGGGGTCCTTACCGTTGTACGGTAGGCCCAAAGGCATTCGCCGAACTTTTCATCCCAGTCGCATTTGTTAGATGACACGACCTTTTTGAGTAGCCTGACGATAGTCTTGTTGAATGCCTCGGCCAATCCGTTTGCTGTCGGATTGTAGGCGGTTGAGGCCACGTTTTGGATGCGATTCTTGTCACAGAATCTGCTAAAAATATGGATGATGAACTGAGGACCGTTATCGTGGATAATCCTCCGAGGTACCCCGAAATGGTAGATGACATGGTGCTTGATGAAGCTGATCACCCTAGAGCTCTTCACCTCCGCCAGTGGAACTGCTTCTGCCCACTTGGAGAAGTAGTCGGTGATGGCTAGGATGAAGCGGTGTCCTCTCGATGAAGGAGGGGTGATCGGTCCCACAATATCTATGCCCCAAGCTTCGAAGGGCCAAGAGGCGATTGTAGGAAGTAATGGTTCTGACGGTGTATGGATGAAGTCTGCATGAAGCTGGCACGCATGGCACTTCTTAGCATAGTCGACAGCGTCAGCGGCCATGGTTGGCCAGTAGTAGCCCATGCGTCGCAGTCGATCCTGCAACTTAGGGCCAGGTTGATGGGCTCCGCAGGTTCCATCGTGAGCTTCTCGAAGGGCTTCGACTGCTTCTTCGTTGGACAGACATCGCAGGAGAAGTCCATCGTAGGAGCGTCGGTACAGCATTTTAGTAGCTGTGTCATAATAGAATCGAAGTGAATACCTCCTGACTGAGACGGCTTCTTTCGGGTCATCTGGGAGAATTCCGTAGACAGCGAAGTCGATGAACGGGAACCTCCAGTCTCGGACATTAACACCAGCACTTGTTGACATGGCATGGGCCACTTGTGAGTACAGGTTGTTTTTAGGACAGACCAAGTCTCGACCAACTACCATGACGTAGTATTGAGTCCCGAGGGGTGCTGCCAATGAGGCTGCGAGGCCAGCCAGAGCGTCGGCCTCCAAATTTTGTAGACGGGGTACATATTCGATGAGAAACTTGGTGAAGGTTGAAATGATGTTCAACGCAACCCCATGGTAAGGAATCAGATCTTCATGGCAAACTTCGTATTGCCCTCTTATCTGGTTTACGACGAGTTTTGAGTCACCGTAGGCATCCAGATGATTCACCCCCCAGCTGTTGCGCCAGCTGGAGTCCCATGATGAGCGCATTGTACTCAGCAACATTGTTGGAGCACGGCTCCGAAAGGGAGTAAGCACGCTGGATGACCAGCTAATCGGGGAAGACCAAGACTATCCCCACTCCTGCGATGATTTGGCCTTTGGGGCCTGTTCTTGAAGCGCCATCGAAAAACATCCGCCAGACGGGACTTTCTTCGGTGACGTTTGATTCTTGGACCTTATCTGGGATGTCTTTATAAAGTCTTGAGGACTCGGGGATGGGGTGTGCAGCTAAAAAGTCGGCCAGAGCTTGACCTTTGACGGCTTTTTGTGGAACGAACACCATGTTGTATGGCGTTAGCAAGATCGCCCATGTGGCAAGCCGGGAGTTCAAGGATCCTGGCTTCGTCATGAGAACTCTGAGTGGATTGACTCGGGAGATGACATGAATTGTCTGGCCCGAGACATAATGGCGAGTCTTCTGAATGGCAAACACCACCGCCAAGCACTCCTTTTCAACGGGGTTGTTCCGGTGTTCGGCCCCGATGAGTGTTCGACTGAGATAGTTGATGGCTTGCTCATAGCCTGTATCGCTATTCTGAGCCAGCAAAGCGCCCAGGGAATGATCCATGGCACGGACGTAGTGGAGGAACGGTTTGTCGGCGACGGGTGCCACTAGGACTGGCGGACTCGTCAGGTAAGCTTTGATGCCGTCGAAAGCTTTTTGGCATTCCTCTGTCCAGACGTAAGAGACTCCCTTCTTCATAAGCTGAGTGAAGGGTCGACATTTTTCGAAAAGGTTTGCTATGAACCTCCGGATGTATGCCAGACGCCCTTGCAGGCCTCGAAGTTCTCGAAGGTTCTTCGGAGGGCCCATATCGAGGATGGCTTTGGTCTTCTCGGGATCGACATGAATGCCTTTCGCCGTAATAATGAAGCCCAAGAACTTTCCGCTAGAAACCCCTAAAAAGGATTTAGCGGGGTTCATCTTGAGTTGATGTGCCCGCATGAGATCGAAGACTATCTTCAGGTCTTGTAGGTGATCTCCTTTGAGGCGGCTCTTGACTGCGATGTCATCAACATAGCATTCGACTGTCTTACGAAGATGCTGACAGAAAATGGTGCTCATAGCTCGTTGGTATGTGGAAGAGTTGAGTTCATTAAAAGAGACATTGATTGACTCTTCGACAACAAGACTTCTTTTGTTAAAAACACAAAAACCTTTACTATGAGTAGAGTATCCAAGGAATATTCCTTCATAGGCTTTTTCTTCAAACTTGCCTAGGTTATCCTTGGTATTCAAAATAAAACAATTGCAACCAAAAACTTTGAAATAATCAATAGAGGGAATTTTGTCAAACCAAAGCTCATAAGGAGTCTTCTTAGAAATAGGTCTAATCAAGACTCTATTTATAACATGACATGCCGTATTAACGGCTTCCGCCCAAAAGTATTGAGGGAGCTTATATTGGTTTAACATAACCCGGGCCATATCGCCAAGGGTTCTATTCTTTCTCTCTATAACACCATTTTGTTGAGGAGTTCGAGGACAAGCAAAATCATGACCAAAACCATTCTTTTCACAAAATCTTTTGAAATCGGCATTATCAAATTCTTCTCCATGAACACTTCTAATTTTGTTAATAGAAAAATCTTTCTCATTTTGAACACGTTTACAAAAGGCAACAAATTTACGAAAAGTATCACTTTTGCAAGCCAGAAAAATTACCCAAGTAAATCTCGAAAAATCATCAACTAAAACAAAAGTATAAAGCTTGCCTCCAAGGCTAGCAACTCTACTAGGCCCAAAAAGATCCATATGGATAAGTTGAAGGGGTCTAGAAGTACTCACAGAGTTGATTGATTTGAAGGAAGACTTTGTTAACTTACTCTTCTCGCATTCTTCACACACCATATCCTTTTTGAATGGGATACTTGGGAGTCCTCTTACGAGCTTCTTGGTATGTCACCCTCATTTCCCGTATTTTCCGTATTTTGTATTTATACTCGTATCTGGATTTTGGCATGTATTTTTATTTTTCTCAGCTTGTGGAATTTTGATATTTCTCGTATTTTGGGTTTTTGGCATAGTTCGGTTTTAATTGGTTGGATTGGGTTGGTTTGATTTGGTTTATTATGTGTTGGATCCCCTTAACCTACACTCCACCTTCAACCCACCACAACTCCCCCTCTTTATATCCCCACCTACCACTCTCTCTCCTCATAACTTCCACCATTAATTTCCTTCTTCTTCTTCTTCTCCTTCCTCCACAACTCTCCCAACCCTAGGCAAGTGCACCTTGCCACTTCATGAGAGCCCTATTTTCTTGGTTCATTTGCTAGATTAGGATATGGTGATCAACATTAGAACTTGGTATTTTGTGATTTGAAGTCTCCTTTGCTCTAGAGCTAAGTTATTTCTATTTTTGGATTTTGCATGGTTGATCTCTTTAAGTGGATTTTCATGGGTTTTGGTGTTTCCAAGTGGAAGAGCATTCAATTCTACCCAAGTTGGAACTTTGGAAATCTGGATTTGGAGTTCGGATGGCCAAGTTATGATGCTTTGAAGGTTGGGTTCTACCATGGTGTTCTTGCTGTTTGGAGAAGACAGTAAGCAGTGTGCAGAGCTATTTAGCTTACGCACCCTGAGCTACGCGCGCTCTTTAGCGCTGCGTACGCAGGCTTGAGTACGCTTCCTGTTGGAAGCGTGTCTCCTTGAGCGTGCGTGACTTTCACGTACACTGCTCCCCTGAGCGTGCGTGACTTTCACGTATGCTGCTTCCTTGAGCGTGCGTGACTTTTCACGCAGCTGCTCCCTGAGCGTGCGTGACTTTCACGTATGCTGCTTCCTTGAGCGTGCGTGACTTTTTACGCAGCTGCTCCCTTGAGCGTGCGTGACTTTCACGTATGCTGCTCCCTTGAGCGTGCGTGACTTTTCACGCAGCTGCACCCTTGAGCGTGCGTGACTTTCACGTATGCTGCTTCCTTGAGCGTGCGTAACTTTTCACGCAGCTGCTCCCTGTAGCGTGCGTGACTTTTACGCAGCTGCTCCCTTGAGCGTGTGTGACTTTCACGTACACTGCTCCCTTGAGCGTGCGTGACTTTCACGCAGCTGCTCCCTGTAGCGTGCGTGACTTTCACGTACACTGCTCCCTTGAGCATGCGTGACTTTTCACCTACGCTGCTCTCAGCGTGCGTGACTTTTCGTATGCTGCTCCCCTGACCCCTTGCTTAACCCATTGGCTTTTGGAGTTTTGGTCTTATTTCTTTAAGCTTGGCTTTTCTATTGTCCTGTATATTGATATCCTTACGCCTTTTGTCATATGTTTGGAATGACTATTACACATGGCCTGGTATGACAAGGAACTAGCACAACAAGACAGTGACCCGTAGTGGTGCACTCCTGACCTGACCAACCTGACATGATAGTGGCCCATCGTGGCGCACTCCTGACAAGTACCCTGACCTGATTTATCTTGATAACTTGATAGTGGCCCGTGACGGCGTACTCCTGACTTGACATGACTTGATAACCTAGCTTGACCTGCCTTGACACCGTGGGTGGTTCTTTCTTGCTTGCTTGTTAATCTACTTGTCCTGTCTTGCATCATGTCTAGGATGGGACTCCTGAGTACCATGGTCAGGAGCTCCTACTAAAATGGATTAAGGTTAATAACTAGAATAATACAGTAGTCATGAAGAGATGACACAGCTACAGGCAATCCCGTTACCTGGGCGCTCTTGGGATCTGTAGCCTGCCGTCGAGTAGGGCACATTTCCAGCGCTCTTGGGATCTGTAGCCTACCTGGGCGCTCTTGGGATCTGCTTGGCCGTGATTGATTGAATGAGGTATAACCAGTCTAGTTATGTCTTGATCCCATGCAAGATTGCTTCCTGTCTTGATTACTTACATTACTTATCTTGCCGATAAATGGTGGGAAACCAAGCTCTGTTCAGATGAAGGGTTACAACCCCGGTCCTTGTTTGGTTTACGGGTTGTAACCTGGCTATCGGAATAGTTCCATGGTTATTTCGTCGTATATCACCCTGCCATGTTTTTGTAAGTTTTAATTTTAATATTAGATTTTCTTGTGCGGATTGCTGGCTTTTGTTCTTATTTCGTGGCCCCCTTGTGGCACTTGCTCTTTCTGGGGTTGACCCAGCTGGTTTTGTGTGGCCAGATTTTGGAGCAGCTCTCGAGGATCTACCAAGCTTCCAGCCCAATGGTGAACACTAGACGGAATCCGAGCCAAGAGTGGGTTTTCTATTTTGTTTCGCTCACTCTATTGTAAAGTTATTCTTTTGAGGCGTTTAGCCGACGAGCACCTGTTAGCTCGATGCACTTTACTTACTGTCTGCCTACGGGCTGTAAACATGATTAACAAATCCTAGGGTTGATCATGTAGGACTAAACTCTTGCTAGTCCTAACATTTTATAACGACTAGCTTCATGATCAGCTGAATATGTAATATTTGGGACGCCTTATTATTGTATATTTAATGATCATACATCTTACGACTTTACTTACTTGTGGTGATTGAGACACTAGGCATGTTCATGACCATAAGAGACTGTTGGCTTGTAGAAAACCCTCACATATCTAAACAGCCGTGACCGTATATCGAGGTGGTTTCCATTTCAATATACGTAGCTGGCTATGTCTGCCCCCGCTCTCCAGTATTCTGGTTCTGGGGCATGACATGGTTTAAGTGGTAGCCCATGCAGGTCTTATAAATCAAGATGTGTGGGGGTTTACCCGATAGATGTCTCAATCAGTACTCGTCCTTGATCTCTGTTCGTATCCTCTGAATCCCTGGATTCTTGCCCTGATCCTGTGCTTATATCATTGATATGTCCTGGTCCTTTTCTTATTGTTTCCTGTGTCATCTTCTTCAGCGGCACTGTACCTGGTCCTACCGATCGACGAGATGGAGTATTTTTCGTGGATCAGCAGCAACCCGGAGATCAAGCCCAACATTCTGGGGTAGCCTCCAGAGTTGTGCCTACTGGAGGGGAGTCACCAGTTCGGCCTGTCCAGCCCACAGAGCCAGATGATGGTACCTTAGTAGGCCTCATCAGAACCTTGATAGCTTTCCAGGATCGTCGAAGCGATGCCCTGCACCAGACAGTTCAAGATGCTTTGACCCGAGGCGGACATCCAGGGAACGAGGCGGCCAACAGCTTCAAGCGCTTGAACCCTCCTTTCTTCTACGGCATCGAGGATGCGATTGCCGTGGATGCATGGCTTCAGGATACCGAGGTAATTCTGGAAGCAGCTAAGACACCCGAGAATGAGAAGGTGGCGGTGGTACGCCTGCAGTTGTTGGATTTAGCTCGCAATTGGTGGGCGGCGCAAGCCATGGGATTAGTGGCACCCATTGCTTGGGCAATGTTTAGAGAGAGATTCCAGACGAAGTATTTCGATGCTGTGGCTCGGTACGACTTGCAGACCAGATTTACCAACTTGAAGCAAGGAGGCAGGACAGTTGACAGTTATGCATCGGAGTTTTCTAGGCTCAGTAGGTTTGCCCCCACCTTGGTGGCGACCGAGTTTGATAGGGCCCAGCGGTTCCAGCAGGGACTGCATTTGGAGATCTTGTTGGCGGTTGAGCAGTTCGAGCACCAGACGTTTGATACGGTCTTGAGAGCAGCTAGGAGGCATGAGTATACCTCCCAGAGGATCGTGGATAGGACCGGAGGTAGGAAGCGGTCCCATAGTCAGATGCACCAATCATCAGCTCCAGCCCCGGCAGCTAGAAGTTTGACCATTGGGACTCCGAGGCGGGCGGCCTCAGTAACGTTGGTTCAGCATTCGACCCCGACGTACCCGCAGCAGCAGAAGCAGAAGCAGACTTCCGCGATGGGATGTTCTCATTGCGGGAAGCCAGGCCATGTGGTGGCAGACTGCCGCAGGGCGCAGGGATTGTGCCTGGCGTGTGGAGCAGCAGATCATAGGATAGGGGCTTGCCCGAATAGGGGTGGTTCATCAGCATCCAACCCTTCTAGCTCTTCGGTGAGAGGACCGGCCCCAGCACCAGTTCAGCAGCAGCAGTATCAGTCTTCGAGGCCCTTGCCGCCTCAGTCTCAGGTATTCCAGCAACAACACCCCCAGCAGTATGCACAAGCCCAAGCTCAGACCTAGAATAGGCAGAGAGGTTTCCAGCAGAGGGGACCAGCAGCCAGAGGACAAGGTCAGGCCATGATGATGGCTATGGAAGAAGAAATTACACCAGATGAGGTAGTGGCAGGTACTATTCTCGTCAACTCCTTTCCAGCTTCGGTATTGTTTGATTCTGGTGCATCGCATTCATTCATGTCTGCACGATTCGCGACACGGATAGGATTGGAGCCTGAGTCATTATCAGTGAGGCTCAATATACTTACTGGTAATGGTCTTGTGGGAGTAGATCGAGTGTTTTTCTCGTGTCGGATCGTAGTTAGCGGTAGGGAGTTCCCCGCTAGATTCATAGAGTTTCCTATGGCAGACTATGATGTAGTCCTAGGCATGGATTGGTTGAGAAACCAGTATGCTAGGATAGACTGCCATATTGGCAGAGTTGTCTTTAGTATCCCCGACGAGCTAGAGTTTTCGTTTTCCAGAGGCGCAGTGGAGCCATCTTCTCCAGCATTGCGGATGGCAGTAGCAGCAGTACAGTTACCCCGGATAGTTGAAGAGTTTTCAGATGTCTTTCCAGAGGAGCTTCCAGGGATGCCGCCAGAGCGGGAGATTGAGTTCACTATAGACTTGATTCCCGGGACAACACCAGTGTCAGAGCGAGTCTACAGGATGGCGCCTTCAGAATTGGAGATTTTGTACAAGATGATTGAAGAACTGAGGACCAAGGGATTCATCCGTGCAAGTGGATCGCCTTGGGGAGCCCCGATGCTTCTTGTGAAAAAGAAGGATGGTACGTCCAGGCTATGTGTTGATTATCGTACCTTTAATTCGGTGACAATCAAGAACAGATACCCTCTTCCGAGGATAGATGACTTGTTTGATCAGCTCAGAGGGGCTTCAGTATTTTCGAAGGTCGACTTGCGGTCAGGATACCACCAGATCAGAGTCAGAGAACAGGACATCCCGAAGACAGCATTCAGATCGAGGTATGGACATTGGGAGTTCCTTGTTATGCCCTTTGGAGCGACCAATGCGCCGGCAGTATTCATGGACCTCATGAATCGCATTTTTATGCCTTACTTGGACCAATTTGTGATCGTGTTCCTAGATGATATCCTGGTCTACAGCAAGAGTGAAGCAGAGCATGAGCAGCATCTCAGAGTCGTCCTTCAGACGCTTAGGGAGCATCAGTTGTACGCCAAGTTCAGTAAATGCGAGTTCTGGCTCGATCGTATTTCGTACTTGGGTCACATCATTACCCGAGGAGGAGTGGAAGTGGATCTCCAGAAGATTGTGGCTATCGAGTCATGGCCGGTACCCAGCTCAGTGGCAGAGGTTCGCAGCTTCCTTGGATTAGCCGGCTACTACCGGCGGTTCGTTTCAGATTTTGCAAGGATTTCAGCGCCGATGACCCAGTTGACCCGCAAGGATGTGCCATTTGTTTGGACAGCAGAGTGTCAGAAATCATTTGAGAAGTTGAAGCGAGGTTTGATAACGGCTCCCATTCTCACCCTTCCAGATGGGACCGGAGGATTCACAGTTTATTGCGACGCTTCAGGCAGAGGATTGGGGTGTGTCTTGATGCAGCATAGGAAGATAATATCTTATGCGTCACGTCAACTACGTGATCATAAGAAGAATTACCTGACCCACGACTTGGAATTGGCGGCGGTAGTGTTTGCTTTGAAGTTGTGGAGACACTACTTGTACGGAGATAGAGTGAAGATCTTTACTGATCATAAGAGCCTGAAGTATGTTTTCACCCAGAAGGACCTTAATATGCGGCAGAGAAGATGGCTCGAGCTATTGGTGGATTATGATGTGGATTTGCAGTATCATCTCGGGAAGGCTAACGTTGTAGCAGATGCATTGAGCAGAAGAGCCGGAGTTTATTTCCTGACGGCGCAACCAGAATTATTGGCAGATCTTCAGAAGATGGGAATTGAAGTAGTTCTTCCTACCAGTATGGCATTGATGGCCAGTCTACAGGTTCAGTCCAGCATAGTTAAGAGGATCCGGATGGCGCAGTCAGCAGATTCCAGGATCCAGCGACTCAGAGCAGAGTGTGAAGCAGGAAGAAGGCCAGAGTTATGTATCCATGAAGACGGTACACTTCGGTACGGCACTCATCTTTGTGTACCCAGTGGAGATATCAGACGGGAAGTCATGGCAGAAGCCTACAGTTCACAGTATTCTATTCATCCGGGTGGTACGAAGATGTACCGTAATATTCGTCAACATTTGTGGTGGAATGGCATGAAGAGGGAGATAGCCCGATTTGTCTCTCGGTGTTTGGTTTGCCAACAGGTTAAAGATGAACATCAGAGGCCCGCTGGACTTCTTCAACCCTTACCGATCCCAGAATGGAAATGGGAACATATAACCATGGATTTCGTGACCGGATTGCCCAGATCTCCGGCCGACAGAGATGCTATTTGGGTAATTGTGGACAGGCTTACCAAGGTGGCACACTTTCTCCCATTCAGAGTTGGACAGTCGACGGCACAGCTAGCAGAGATGTATCTCAGGCAGATCGTCAGGCTTCACGGTATGCCAGTCATCATCACCTCAGACAGGGATTCAAGATTCACATCACACTTTTGGCGCAGCTTGCAGAAGAGTTTGGGGACTCGTCTTCAGTTCAGCTCAGCTTATCACCCGCAGACGGATGGTCAATAAGAGCGCACAATCCAGACTCTCGAAGATATGTTGAGATCCTGTACCCTTGACTTCGGTGGTACATGGGAGAATCATCTGCACCTGGTGGAATTCTCGTACAACAACAGTTATCAGGCCAGTATCCAGATGGCACCCTTCGAGGCTCTTTATGGCAGGAAGTGCAGATCCCCGCTAGTATGGGACGATGTCGGGGAGAGGCAGATGCTCGGACCCGAATTGATTTCCCAGACGGTTGAAGTGGTCAGGAAGGTCAGAGATCACCTCCGAGTTGCCCAGGACCGCCAGCGCCATTGGGCCGATGCTCATCGGCGTCCCTTAGAATTTGATGTCGGCGACCATGTATTCCTTAGGATCTCGCCTAACCGCGACGTCATTCGCTTTGGCATGCGGGGAAAGCTTAGTCCTAGATATATAGGGCCGTTCGATATTCTAGAGTGGGTAGGAGATGTATCCTATCGTCTCGCTCTTTCACCGTCGCTAAGTGAGGTGCATGATGTATTCCATGTGTCCCAATTACGACGGTATATTCCGGACCCGAGCCACATCCTAGACCATTCGGAATTAGTTGTTGGTACCAACCTTTCGTATGAGGAAAGGCCCGTGTATATATTGGACCAGAGGGAGAAGATACTCAAGAACAAGACTATTAAATTAGTTTGTGTTGCTTGGGGTCATCACTCTCTGGGTGAGTCAACGTGGGAGCGTGAGGACGACATCCGATCGCGATATCCCTACCTGTTTGACTCGTGTGGTATAATATCTTTCTTATGACTTACATTTTCCCTTCCTTGCTTGCATTGTATGATTGTATGATTGGACTGCTTAGTGTAGCTTGCCTGTGCTTAGTGTAGCTTGTCGTGGCAATCTCTAGCTCCTTGATTAAATTCCGAGGACGGAATTCTTTTAAGGTGGGTAGAGTTGTCACCCTTATTTTTCGTATTTTCCGTATTTCGTATTTATACTCGTATCTAGATTTTGGCATGTATTTTTATTTTTCTCAGCTTGTGGAATTTTGGTATTTCTCGTATTTTGGGTTTTTGGCATGGTTCGGTTTTAATTGGTTGGATTGGGTTGGTTTGATTTGGTTTATTATGTGTTGGATCCCCTTAACCTACACTCCACCTTCAACCCACCACAACTCCCCTCTTTATATCCCCACCTACCACTCTCTCTCCTCATAACTTCCACCATTAATTTCCTTCTTCTTCTTCTTCTCCTTCCTCCACAACTCTCCCAACCCTAGGCAAGTGCACCTTGCCACTTCATGAGAGCCCTATTTTCTTGGTTCATTTGCTAGATTAGGACATGGTGATCAACATTAGAACTTGGTGTTTTGTGATTTGAAGTCTCCTTTGCTCTAGATCTAAGTTATTTTTATTTTCGAATTTTGCATGGTTGATCTCTTTAAGTGGATTTTCATGGGTTTTGGTGTTTCCAAGTGGAAGAGCATTCAATTCTACCTAAGTTGGAACTTTGGAAATCTGGATTTGGAGTTCGGATGGCCAAGTTATGATGCTTTGAAGCTTGGGTTCTACCATGGTGTTCTTGCTGTTTGGAGAAGACAGTGAGCAGTGTGCAGAGCTATTTAGCTTACGCACCCTGAGCTACGCGCGCTCTTTAGCGCTGCATACGCAGGCTTGAGTACGCTTTCTGTTGGAAGCGTGTCTCCTTGAGCGTGCGTGACTTTCACGTACACTGTTCCCCTGAGCGTGCGTGACTTTCACGTATGCTGCTTCCTTGAGCGTGCGTGACTTTTCACGCAGCTACTCCCTGAGCGTGCGTGACTTTCACGTATGCTGCTTCCTTGAGCGTGCGTGACTTTTCACGCAGCTGCTCCCTTGAGCGTGCGTGACTTTCACGTACACTGCTCCCTTGAGCGTGCGTGACTTTCACGTATGCTGCTTCCTTGAGCGTGCGTGACTTTTCACGCAGCTACTCCCTTGAGCGTGCGTGACTTTCACGTATGCTGCTTCCTTGAGCGTGCGTGACTTTTCACGCAGCTGCTCCCTGTAGCGTGCGTGACTTTCACGCAGCTGCTCCCTTGAGCGTGCGTGACTTTCACGTACACTGCTCCCTTGAGCGTGCGTGACTTTCACGCAGCTGCTCCCTGTAGCGTGCGTGACTTTCACGTACACTGCTCCCTTGAGCGTGCGTGACTTTTCACCTACGCTGCTCTCAGCGTGCGTGACTTTTCCTACGCTGCTCCCCTGACCCCTTGCTTAACCCATTGGCTTTTGGAGTTTTGGTCTTATTTCTTTAAGCTTGGCTTTTCTATTGTCCTGTATATAGATATTTTATTAGATATTTTACGCCCATTTTATATCCTTACGCCTTTTGTCATATGTTTGGAATGACTATTGCACATGGCCTGGTATGACAAGGAACTAGCACAATACGACAGTGACCCGTAGTGGTGCACTCCTAACCTGACCAACCTGACATGATAGTGGCCCGTCGTGGCGCACTCCTGACAAGTACCCTGATCTGATTTATCTTGATAACTTGATAATGGCCCGTGACGGCGTACTCCTGATTTGACATGACTTGATAACCTAGCTTGACCTGCCTTGACACCGTGGGTGGTTCTTTCTTGCTTGATTGTTAATCTACTTGTCCTGTCTTGCATTATGTCTAGGATGGGACACCTGAGTACCACGGTCAGGAGCTCCTACTAAAATGGATTAAGGTTAATAACTAGAATAACACAGTAGTCATGAAGATATGACACAGCTACAGGCAATCCCGTTACCTGGGCGCTCTTGGGATCTGTAGCCTGCCGTCGAGTAGGGCACATTTCCAGCGCACCATCGAGTGTTGCACCCTCTAAGTCACCTAAGGGTACATTTGTCTTCTGTGCAATGTACCCACCTGAATTCAACCCTAATCTTTCGTCCTGGATAGCCTGGATGGTCTGCAGGGCTTGTGGCTGTAGGACAATCTCACTGCATCTTGTTAGTAATTAGGCCTGTGATAACCCTAGTTAGTTAAAGTAATAAGCCGTAGGATCTGCTTGGCCGTGATTGATTGAATGAGGTATAACCAGTCTAGTCATGTCTTGATCCCATGCAAGATTGCTTCCTGTCTTGATTACTTACATTACTTATCTTGCCGATAAATGGTGGAAAACCAAGCTCTGTTCAGATGAAGGGTTACAACCCCGGTCCTTGTTTGGTTTACGGGTTGTAACCTGGCTATCGGAATAGTTCCATGGTTATCTCGTCGTATATCACCCTGCCATATTTTTGTAAGTTTTAATTTTAATATTAGATTTTTTTGTGCTGATTGCTGGCTTTTGTTCTTATTTCGTGGCCCCCTTGTGGCACTTGCTCTTTCTAGGGTTGACCCAGCTGGTTTTGTGTGGCCAGATTTTGGAGCAGCTCCCGAGGATCTACCAAGCTTCCAGCCCAATGGTGAACACTAGACGGAATCTGGGCCAAGAGTGGGTTTTCTATTTTGTTTCGCTCACTCTATTGTAAAGTTATTCTTTTGAGGCGTTTAGCCGACGAGCACCTGTTAGCTCGATGCACTTTACTTACTGTCTGCCTACGGGCTGTAAACATGATTAACAAATCCTAGGGTTGATCATGTATGACTAAACTCTTGCTAGTCCTAACATTTTATAACGACTAGCTTCATGATCAGCTGAATATGTAATATTTGGGACGCCTTATTATTGTATATTTAATGATCATACATCTTGCGACTTTACTTACTTGTGGTGATTGAGACACTAGGCTTGTTCATGACCATAAGAGACTGTTGGCTTGTAGAAAACCCTCACATATCTAGATAGCCGTGACCGTATATCGAGGTGGTTTCCATTTCAATATACGTAGCTGGCTACGTCTGCCCCCGCT
Organism: Iris pallida; assembly: GCA_029216955.1. Lineage (NCBI taxonomy): Eukaryota > Viridiplantae > Streptophyta > Magnoliopsida > Asparagales > Iridaceae > Iris > Iris pallida. Next base: position 2,123,419 of record JANAVB010022593.1, read on the forward strand.
CTCCAGTATTCTGGTTCTGGGGCGTGACATAGTAGCAAGACGAGAGATGGTATCCATGTTGGCGTGTCCAAGCCTCATGTGCCAAAGCCAACTCTCATCATTTTTAGCAACTAAGCACCTGTCATTGTTAGTGTCTTCAACAAGATATAAAACATAGATAATTTTTTCTCTAATCCCTTCATAAACAATAGATCCATTAGAACTATCGGTAATGAAGCATTTGAGCTTAACAAACTTGATATCATAACCATTATCGGTAAGATGACTAATACTAAAAAGATTGTGTTTAAGATTAGTAACAAGACACACATTCTTAATGCAAGGATAAGGAGGGGAACCTATATTACCATTCCCTATAATGTGACCTTTGAGATTGTTACCAAAAGAGACGTGTCCTTCCTTCTTCATCGATAGCATTGTAAATAATGAAGCATCCCCGGTCATGTGCCGTGAACAACCGCTATCGAAAATCCACTTGCTTCTAGCATGAGAAGGACTCTTCACCTACAACATAAGTTGAAGATAAACATTTTGGTACCCATGATCTTATGGGTCCTTAAAGGTTAGTCTTAGGAACCCACATAAAAACTTTCTTGTCAACAAGTTTCCTTGTATGACAATAATTGGTTGTATGTCCATGCAAGCCACAGTAATTGTAAATTATAGAGGGTTTAGAAGAAGATATGTGAGAATCATGCATGTGTAAATCTCTAGTGCGAGGATCTCTAGCATTAGTATTGTGATGATGATAATAAAAAGCATGATGCGAAGTGTTTTTCTTAACAAATAGTCCTTTCCTTGTGTTAGAAAAGGATTTGTGTGTAGTGTTCATGTGTAAGGTATGCCTAGCATTGTGGTGAGTGTGGAGATGTCTAGGAGCATGCATGTGAGTAGTGTCCTTATTACCAAATTTCTTATACTGCATAAGAAGATCATTATACTTAATAGAAGTGTCATATTCTCTCCTATTAGCATCTTGAACTTTGTGCATAGCAAATTCATAAGAGCTTCTCATGGATTGAATCTCATCATCCTTTTTCTTGATGGTGTCAAGAGATTCATGAAACTTGAGTCGCAAGGACTCTATTTCATCCGTGTCAGAAGTAGGAGATTTTCCCTTTACATCAATAATGATGCTTGAAAGCCTCTCTACTTCAAGTTGAAGAGCTTCAACCTCTTTAAGAGATTTCTTGTATTTATTCCGAACACCTTTGTGCTCTTCATGCAATTCAAGAATAGCTTTCTCCAAATCATCATAGGTAAGAGTGTTTAAGGAGAAATCATTAAGTACCTCATTGGTTGCCATGAGACAGACATTGGCATTGTGTTTGCACTCCTTGTCGTTGTCGGAGTCGCTCGCGTCACTTTCACACCAAATGCTTGTGTTGGCGAACTTTCTAGAGGACGAGCTTCCCTTGCTAGGCTTCTCGTACTTGCTTGAGTCTTTCCTTATCAACGGACAATCCCTCTTGATGTGTCCGGGTCTTCTGCATTGATAGCACGTCGGATCTTCTTCATTGTCCCGTCTGAAGCGGTTGGCTTTGTTGAATTTTAGGAACTTCCGGAAGTGCTTAGCTGTGAGAGCTATTTCTTCATCGTCGTCCGACTCATTGTCGTCGGAGCTATCCTTGGAGTAGGACTTTGTCGCTTTGAGAGCAAAAGATTTCTCCTTCTCTTTGGTCTTCTCCTTCTCCTTCTCTTGTATGGAGGATTCCTCTTGATCCTTCATATCGAGCTCGTGAGTCATCAGCTTACCCATGAGGGTCTCAAGGTTCATGACTGTTAGATCGTTCCCCTCAATGATTGCGGTAGCTTTAGGACTCCAAATTTTCGTCAATCCTCTAAGAATTTTTCTGATCTTTTCATGAGCAGGATATTCCTTACCAAGAGAAAAGAGAGGGTTAATAATGTCACCAAAACGAGTAAACATACAAGTAATAGATTCATCATGCTTCATTTTAAAGGACTCACATTCTTGCGTGAGTCTACTAATCTTGGATTCCTTCACTTATGAAGTTCCCTCGTGTGTGACTTCAAGTAACTTCCAAATCTCATTGGAAGTGTTGCAAGTAGAGATTCGGTTGAATTCACTACTGTCGAGAGCACAATAAAGAGCATTCATTGCCTTGGCATCTCGACTCGCAAGCTTCTTGGTGTTTTCAGTAAGTGTGTCCGAAGGGTGTCAGAAGCAAGATCCTCAATAACTCTGGAAGGAATAGGAAGACCATTTATCACGCAATCCCATAAATTGAAATCTATGGACTTCAGATAAATGTTCATCCTAATCTTCCAGTAGTTATAGTTGGTTCCATCAAATAGGGGAGGCCTATTTGTGGAGTGTCCTTCATTGTGGAAGGTGTTGATACTAGGGTTAGAGGCCATGGATCACTCAAAGGGTGTAAATCCAAATCAAGAGAACAAAGCTCTGATACCAATTGTAGAACCCTAGAGGGGGTGAATAGGGTAATAAAAAATAACTAGTGCAACAGAAACAATATATGACAAATAAAAGTAAAGAGTGAGAAGATCAAACACAAGATGTATCCTGGTATCCTCGCTTGAGGCAATCCAGTCCCGGAACTTTCTTCGGCTTAAATCCACTATTTAGTCAAATAGTACACACGAGTTTGGATCCGAAGAACTCGCCAACTTCAACACGAGTTTGGATCCGAAGACTCGCCAACTTCTACACACGAGTTTTCTTACGAAGGCTCGCCAACTTCAAACAAATGAGAAGAGAAACTTGTTGATCTTCTAACACGTAAAGATCAAAATTTACAACTCTTAAATACTCTATCACTTTGGGAGAGGATGACAATTAAAAGCTTGAAGAGTATTAATGGTGGAGCTCTTGGTTGTTGGAAAATTTATGGCAAGAGTTGGTAAAGTCCTCAAGAGAGAGAGGGATTTGTTTTATAGAGAAACCAAGAGTTGGTGGCATTTAATGCTTCTGAATACAAGCAGACCGGCATGCCGTCGGTATGCAGCGGCATACCGTCGGTATACCGGCCAAATAGTAACGGTCATATTAATGACCGTTTGAGAGCATTAAATGCGGCCATTAATGCTAGTCAGAGCAAATCAAAAACCAAATATTTGAAACTCGGTATACCGCCGGCATGCCGGAGCATGCCGTCGGTATGCCGACAATTTGTCACAGCAAGTTTTGGGTTGCTAAAAACGGTATACCGTCGGTATGTCGGAGCATGCCGTCGGTATGCCGACAATTTGTCACAGCAACTTTTGGGTCGCTAAAAACGGTATACCGTCGGTATGCCGGAGCATGCCGTCGGTATGCCGACAATTTGTCACAGCAACTTTTTGGACACAAAAATCGGTATACCGCCGGTATGGCGAAGCATGCCGTCGGTATGCCGACAATTTGTCACAGCAACTTTCTAGACTCTAAAAACTGTATACCGCCGATATGCCGGAGCATGCCGCCGGTATGCCGTTCTGTAGGTATTTGATTTTTGACTTGTTCTTTTACTTGTCATCCGTCCTTAGGTGTTTACAGATATACCTAGACTTGTACAGACACGAAGACTCTAAGCAGGAGGACGCCATCTTATGCAAGGAGCGCCGGTAGCTGCTTCAATCTTCGATGCGAAGGATGGATGCTCTTGAACGGAATGTCTTTATGTAGTTGAGCTTCTGAGAGGATATGTATCTGAAGACGCAGAAAACTAAACTACGAAGATGCTGTTAATAATCAAAATAAAATGTGTCAACAATCTCCCCCATTTTGATAATTGACAAAATAGAGAGATAGCATCTTCAGGGAGTAACTCCCCCGTAGGAAGACAACTCCCCCTCAATACGTTTTCTCCCCCTTTGTCACTTAGTCAAAGATGGGAAAACAAATTTTAAAAAATTGCAATAATAAGAACAAGAGTATAGAATAAAAAGCATGTATTTGTATATGAAAGTGATAGCTTAATACATGCAAGATGTTCATTACTACAAAAGACAAATAAAAAGACTCTCCCCACGAGAGTTTGATAACAAGAGACAAACATAACCCAAGTCCCCGAAGGACTGCAAAGTACTAGGATCAACCACACAAAGGTCCCCGAAGGACCGCAAAAGACAGAACATAAAAACAAACAAACAAACACACATAACTAAACCATACATTATTCAAGACCATCATCCAAAGGGTAGCCAGCCCTAATCGTCCGCCGGGTCGTCCTCACCATCCTGAGCTTGTTGAAAGGCACCATAGGGATCAATGCCGTCTGGGTACATGAACCCATAGGCATTGGGATCGGAGAAGCGCAAACCCTGGTACATTGGATCTTGAAGATTGAGATCGAGATACATGTCCCGATCTTGAATGGTGCGCTAGATAAAATAAGCTTGATCATGAAAGCGGGCTTGAATCAGATTCTCAAGGCCACGAGTATGAACCCTCATCTGTTCCTCTGCCTGGGCCATGCGCATGTCAAAGTGCTGCTGAGTCAGCGGCATGTATCGGCCGGAAGTAGGAGGAGTAGATGCGGGAGCAGCAGGAGTGGATGCCGGTTGCTCTTGGAAAGACGAGGCACGTGAAGTAGAGGCGCCACTAAGGGAACGGGAAACAACAAGATAGGAAGGCACGCCATCCGAGGAGCAAAGAGATAGATCAACTTGCCGGGCTTCCAAAAGGAGAGTGATAAGGGAGCCGTAGTAGAGGTTCTGCTTTCCCGCGGGCATGACACGCCGGAAGAGAAGAAGGAGAGTCTTCGGAAAGGAGAAGGGCTTCCGAGCATAAAGATAATACATGCACACGAGGGCATCGCCGGTAATGGCGTCGTAGTTTCCGTCCTTAGGAAAGAGTGTATGACACACGATCCTATGGAGGTCGTAGTAAAATGGCTCCAGCTGTACAGAGAGGGCCGGGATGGCAGGAGGGTTGGGGCCCTTGCAGATTATACGGCAGAAATCGTCGAAGGGTGACGCCGTCGAGGAGTGAAGAGCAGCCAAGGATGGCAAGGCTTTCCCTTTGTCCGGGATACCGAGGATGTGCCCGATGTCTCGAGACGTGAGACGGAAGTGACGATCATTGACCATGGACTGAATGGCGGGATGGTCGTCGTCCGGGACCAAGTTGCAATAGAATAGACGGACGGCAGCGGGGTAGACGGGTATTTGACGCCGAAGGAGAGAGGAGAGTCCGGCCTCGTCAAACAAGGAGATGTGACCGGGGAAGAGATTCCAATTTATCGCTCATCCCTTGAAGATATTGTGATGAACGAAGTGTTGGAACCACATCTCGACCACCGTAGAATTGGTAAAGACCCATTGGTCATACCCGTGAGGTTGAGCCACCGGGATGAAAGGGTTGAAGAAGGAGGAGGAGGAGGAGCGGAGACGCATCAGATTTGCCATGGAGGAAGGTTAGGGTTTTGGAGTGGATGAGAGAGTAGGGAGAAGAGATAGGAGAAATAGGGTTTTAATAGAGTGGTAGGGAGATGAAAGGTTTGGATGTTGAAGAAGGGAGGGTGGGTTGGGAACGGATGAAAGTAATGGGGGATAGGAATAGGTAGTGGGTTAGAAATATGGAAAGTGGAGTAAAAAGAGGAGTAAATGGAGGAGGTGAAGAGATGGATATTAAATGTGATGGGATGTTTGAGAAGTTGAAAGAAGAGATAGTAATTAATAGGGAAGAGATGGATGTGAGTGAATTTAATGAGGGTTGAGAGAAATAAAGGGAGAGCGAATAAAAGTGGGCCTAGAGCTGTATTTGAAATCCTGTCCGCCTCTATCCGGCATACCGGCGGTATGTCGACGTGTACCGACGGTATGCCGAGTTTCGAAACAGAACCTAATTCTGAAACGAAAAACGGCATGCCGCCGGTATACCGTTGTATACCGTCGGTGTGCCGGCCGAGAGGGATTATGGATCAAAGGATAAAATGCCTAATTCACGGCAAAGGAAGGTGAAGCGATCTTCCGGGAGCGGTTTGGTAAAAATATCGGCTAACTGATAGGTAGTATCAATAAATTCAAGACGAATATCTCCCTTTTGTTGATGGTCACGAAGAAAATGGTGTCTAATTTCAATATGCTTCGTGCGTGAGTGACAAATCGGGTTTTTCATGAGATTGATTGAGCTAGTGTTATCACATTTAATAGGGGTGCAAGAATGAGAAATGCCATAATCTAAGAGTGTTTGTGACATCCAAAGAATTTGTGCACAACAATAACCAGCCGCAATATATTCTGCCTCAGTGGTAGAAAGAGCAACAGAATTTTGCTTCTTACTAAACCACGATACCAAAGACTTTCCGAGGAATTGACATGTGCCACTAGTGCTTTTTCGGTCAATCTTGCATCCGACAAAATCCGTATCCGAAAAGCCGTGAAGCTCAAAGGATGAGGATTTCGGATACCAAAGACCCATGTTAATGGTGCCTTTGAGATAACGAAAAATGCGCTTAACGGCACACAAGTGTGATTCCTTTGGATTGGCTTGATATCGTGTACACAAGCAAATACTAAACATGATATCAGTACGGCTAGTAGTTAAATAAAGTAAGCTACCTATCATACCTCTATACTTACGAATGTCGACCGATGTGCCATCTTCATCATTGTCAAGCTTTGTCGTTGTGGCCATAGGAGTCCTCATTAATTTGGATGAGTCGAGGTCGAAACGCTTGAGGAGGTCCTTTGTATATTTCGCTTGATTGATGAAGGTTTCTTTGGGTCCTTGTTTGATTTGTAACCCCAAGAAGAAGGAAAGTTCACCCATCATACTCATTTCAAACTCTTCCTGCATAACTTTAGCAAATTCTACACAAAGTGTGTTGTTAGTAGAACCAAAAATAATATCATCGACATAAATTTGAACCAATAAGAGAGTGCCATCATGGGATTTAATAAAAAGTGTTGTGTCAACTTTCCCTTTTAAAAAATTGTGAGAAACAAGAAAAGAGCTAAGGCACTCATACCAAGCACGGGGAGCTTGTTTGAGGCCATAAAGGACTTTATGGAGTTTGAACACGTGTTTAGGAAATTGAAAATCTTCAAAGTCGGGAGGTTGTTTAACATAAACTTCCTCTATAATAATACCATTTAGAAAAGCACTCTTAGCATCCATTTGAAAGAGCTTAAACTCATTAAAACAAGCAAAAGCACAAAGCATACGAATGGATTCAAGACGTGCAACCGGAGCATAGGTTTCGTCGTAGTCAATGCCTTCCTCTTGGTTATAGCCTTGAGCAACCAATCGGGCTTTGTTACGAGTCACTAACCCATCTTCATTAAGTTTGTTACGAAACACCCATTTTGTTCCAATAATGGGATGATTACTAGGTTTTGGGACAAGTTCCCAAACCTTGCTTCGCTCAAATTGATTTAGCTCCTCTTGCATAGCTATCATCCAAAACTCATCAAGAAAAGCATCATTAACATTTTTAGGCTCTATTTGAGAAATAAAAGCCACATTTACATAAAGATCACGAGTGGCGGATCTAGTGCTAACACTGGAGGAAGGATCCCCAATGATAAGCTCCTTATGATGATTGGTGACAAATTTCTATTCTTTTGGGAGATCCTTTTGAGGAGGCTCGAGAGGAGGAGACTCTTTTGATGGAGTCACAACTTCATTATTAGATGAAGAAGGACGATCTTCAATAGAGGAGTTCTCCAACCCAAACGAGATATCATCAATATCCTCAGAAGAGGAGAATGTAGAAGAGTTGAGTTCATTAAAAGAGACATTGATTGACTCTTCGACAACAAGACTTCTTTTGTTAAAAATACGAAAACCTTTACTATGAGTAGAGTATCCAAGGAATATTCCTTCATAGGCTTTTTCTTCAAACTTGCCTAGGTTATCCTTGGTATTCAAAATAAAACAATTGCAACCAAAAACTTTGAAATAATCAATAGAGAGAATTTTGTCAAACCAAAGCTCATAAGGAGTCTTCTTAGAAATAGGTCTAATCAAGACTCTATTTATAACATGACATGCCGTATTAACGGCTTCTGCCCAAAAGTATTGAGGGAGCTTATATTGGTTTAACATAACCCGGGCCATATCGCCAAGGGTTCTATTCTTTCTCTCCACAATACCATTTTGTCGAGGAGTTCGAGGACAAGCAAAATCATGACCAAAACCATTCTTTTCACAAAATCTTTTGAAATCGACATTATCAAATTCTCCTCCATGATCACTTCTAATTTTGTTAATAGAAAAACCTTTCTCATTTTGAACACGTTTACAAAAGGCAACAAATTCACGAAAAGTATCACTTTTGCAAGCAAGAAAAATAACCCAAGTAAATTTTAAAAAATCATCAACTAAAACAAAAGCATAAAGCTTGCCTCCAAGGCTAGCAACTCTACTAGGCCCAAAAAGATCCATATGGATAAGTTGAAGGGGTCTAGAAGTACTCACAGAGTTGATTGATTTGAAGGAAGACTTTGTTAACTTACTCTTCTCCCATTCTTCACACACCATATCCTTTTTGAATGGGATACTTGGGAGTCCTCTTACGATCTTCTTGGTAGCAAGACGAGAGAAGGTATCCATGTTGGCGTGTCCAAGCCTCATGTGCCAAAGCCAACTCTCATTATTTTTAGCAACTAAGCACCTGTCATTGTTAGTGTCTTCAACAAGATATAAAACATAGATATTGTTTTCTCTAATCCCTTCATAAACAATAGATCCATTAGAACTATCGGTAATGAAGCATTTGAGCTTAACAAACTTGATATCATAACCATTATCGGTAAGATGACTAATACTAAGAAGATTGTGTTTAAGATTAGTAACAAGTCACACATTCTTAATGCAAGGATAAGGAGGGGAACCTATATTACCATTCCCTATAATGTGACCTTTGAGATTGTTACCAAAAAAGACGTGTCCTTCCTTCTTCATCGATAGCGTTGTAAATAATGAAGCATCCCCGGTCATGTGTCGTGAACAACCGCTATCGAGAATCCACTTGCTTCTAGCATGAGAAGGACTCTTCACCTACAACATAAGTTGAAGATGAATATTTTGGTACCCATGATCTTATGGGTCCTTGAGGGTTAGTCTTAGGAACCCACATAAAAACTTTTTTGTCAACAAGTTTCCTTGTATGACAATAATTGGTTGTATGTCCATACAAGCCACAGTAATTGCAAATCATAGAGGGTTTAGAAAAAGATATGTGAGAATCATGCATGTGTGAATCTCTAGTACGAGGAGCTCTAGCATTAGTATTGTGATGATGATAATAAAAAGCATGATGCGAAGTGTTTTTCTTAACAAATGGTCCTTTCTTTATGTTAGAAAAGGATTTGTGTGTAGTGTTCATGTGTGAGGTATGCCTAGCATTGTGGTGAGTGTGGAGATGTCTAGGAGCATGCATGTGAGTAGTGTCCTTATTACCAAATTTCTTACACTGCATAAGAAGATCATTATACTTAATAGAAGTGTCATATTCTCTCCTATTAGCATCTTGAACTTTGTGCATAGCAAATTCATAAGAGCTTCTCATGGATTGAATCTCATCATCCTTTTTCTTGATGGTGTCAAGAGATTCATGAAACTTGAGTCGCAAGGACTCTATTTCATCCGTGTCAAAAGCAGAAGATTTTCCCTTTACATCAATAATGATGCTTGAGAGCCTCTCTACTTCAAGTTGAAGAGCTTCAACCTCTTTAAGAGATTTCTTGTATTTATTTCGAACACCTTTGTGCTCTTCATGCAATTCAAGAATAGCTTTCTCCAAATCATCATAGGTAAGAGTGTTTAAGGAGAAATCATCAAGTACCTCATCGGTTGCCATGAGACAGACATTGGTATTGTGTTTGCACTCCTTGTCATTGTCGGAGTCGCTCGCGTCACTTTCACACCAAATGCTTGTGTTGGCGAACTTTCTGGAGGACGAGCTTCCCTTGTTAGGCTTCTCGTACTTGCTTGAGTCTTTTCTTATCAACGGACAATCCCTCTTGATGTGTCCGGGTCTTCTGTATTGATAGCACGCCGGATCTTCTTCATTGTCCCGTCTGAAGCGGTTGGCTTTGTTGAATTTTAGGAACTTCCGGAAGTGCTTAGCTGTGAGAGCTATTTCTTCATCGTCGTCCGACTCATTGTCGTCGGAGCTATCCTTGGAGTAGGACTTTGTTGCTTTGAGAGCAAGAGATTTCTCCTTCTCTTTGGTCTTCTCCTTCTCCTTCTCCTTCTCTTGTATGGAGGATTCCTCTTGATCCTTCATATCGAGCTTGTGAGTCATCAGCTTACCCATGAGGGTCTCAAGGTTCATGACTGTTAGATCGTTCCCCTCAATGATTGCGGTAGCTTTAGGACTCCAAATTTTCGTCAATCCTCTAAGAATTTTTCTGATCTTTTAATGAGCAGGATATTCCTTACCAAGAGAAGAGAGAGGGTTAATAATGTCACCAAAATGAGTAAACATGCAAGTAATAGATTCATCATGCTTCATTTTAAAGGACTCATATTCTTGCGTGAGTCTACTAATCTTGGATTCCTTCACTTGTGAAGTTCTCTCGTGTGTGACTTCAAGTAACTTCCAAATCTCATTGGAAGTCTTGCAAGTAGAGATTCGGTTGAATTCACTACTGTCGAGAGCACAATAAAGAGCATTCATTATCTTGGCATCTCGACTCGCAAGCTTCTTGGTGTTTTCAGTAAGTGTGTCCCGAAGGGTGTCGGAAGCAAGATCCTTAATAACTCTGGAAGGAGTAGGAAGACCATTTATCACGCAATCCCATAAATCAAAATCTATGGACTTCAGATAAATGCTCATCCTAATCTTCCAGTAGTTATAGTTGGTTCTATCAAATAGGGGAGGCATATTTGTGGAGTGTCCTTCATTGTGGAAGGTGTTGATACTAGGGTTAGAGGCCATGGATCACTCAAAGGGTGTAAATCCAAATCAAGAGAACAAAGCTCTTATACCAATTGTAGAACCCTAGAGGGGGGTGAATAGGGTAATAAAAATAACTAGTGCAACAGAAGCAATATATGACAAATAAAAGTAAAGAGTGAGAAGATCAAACACAAGATGTATCCTGGTATCCTCGATTGAGGTAATCCAGTCCCGGAACTCTCTCCGGCTTAAATCCACTATTTAGTCAAATAGTACACACGAGTTTGGATCCGAAGAACTCGCCAACTTCAACACGAGTTTGGATCCGAAGACTCGCCAACTTCTACACACGAGTTTTCTTACGAAGGCTCGCCAACTTCAAACAAATGAGAAGAGAAACTTGTTGATCTTCTAACACGTGAAGATCGAAATTTACACCTCTTAAATACTCTATCACTTTGGGAGAGGATGACAATTAAAAGCTTGAAGAGTATTAATGGTGGAGCTCTTGGTTGTTGGAAAATTTATGGCAAGAGTTGGTAAAGTCCTCAAGAGAGAGAGGGCTTTGTTTTATAGAGAAACCAAGAGTTGGTGGCATTTAATGCTTCTGAATACAGGCAGACCGGCATGCCGTCGGTATGCAGCGGCATACCGTCGGTATACCGACCAAATAGTAACGGTCATATTAATGACCGTTTGAGAGCATTAAATGCGGCCATTAATGCTAGTCAGAGCAAATCAAAAACCAAATATTTGAAACTCGGTATATCGCCGTATGCCGACAATTTGTCACAGCAACTTTCTGGACACAAAAATTGGTATACCGTCGGTATGCCGAAGCATGTCGCCGGTATGCCGACAATTTGTCACAGCAACTTTCTAGACTCTTAAAACGGTATACCGCCGGTATGCCGGAGCATGCCGCCGGTATGCCGCTCTGTAGGTATTTGATTTTTGACTTGTTCTTTTACTTGTCATCCATCCTTAGGTGTTTACAGATATACCTAGACTTGTACAGACACCAAGACTCTAAGCAGGAGGACGCCATCTTATGCAAGGAGCGCCGGTAGCTGCTTCAATCTACGATGCGAAGGATGGATGCTCTTGAACAGAATGTCTTTATGTAGTTGAGCTTCTGAGAGGATATGTATCTGAAGACGCAAAAAACTAAACTACGAAGATGCTGTTAATAATCAAAATAAAATGTGCCAACTGTTGACACAAAGTCACAGTCAACCAAATATTGACAATATTGACTAAATAATATATGTAATAATTCAATACGACACACGACGTCTGCATTAAGCTCAAGACAGAAGACAGCTCAGCTTCCATGTCTCAGTTGATTCGAGTCTGTATTTTATACTTTCTTTGAGTCTAGACTAATGTAATCTGAGTCATGCTGAGCTCTTGAAACTTAGACTATAGCCTACCCAAAAATCCCAAAGCTCCACCAAACCAGAAATTCCCAAATGGTCCCCTTTGAACCACTCTGTGCTCTGGAGACAGAGTTTGGGCCGAACTCTGCCTCCACATAGAGTTCGGGCCGAACTCTGTCCCCTAGAAATCAGGAACCCTAATTTTAGGGTTAGCTGGTTGCTAGTTGTCCAACGGCCAAATATTTGAATTTTCCTACCCGAATTCTGGCCGAATTCTGCCTATAAAAACACTATAAATAGGGCATAAATTCTCTCATTCCAATCCATCCAATCTTCTCTTCTCTTCTCTCTTGTAGCTGAAATAAGCCATACCCTTCCCATCTACTAGCCACAAGCCTCATATGTCTCGAGTGCTCAGCATCTCTCAGTTAGGATTCTTGTGCAAGAGTCGAAGAAGTCGCTTGGACAATTCCAAGCAAATCGCCACTGCGATCCTCTGTTAGAAGTTGACGTGCTCTTCTGAAGTAAAGGCACGGTTGTAAACTACTATTTCACAAATAGTGGATTTGAATCCTGAGCTAGAGTTCTCAGGCCTGGACTAGTCCTCCACGAGGGAAACCAGGTTAAAATTGTTGTGTTTGCGTATGCTCTTTTGATCTCCTTTTATTTTTCGCACTTTACTCTGATTATTTATTATTGGTGAAAGAGTTACTTTAATTGGTCATTTTTCTATATATACTCTATTCACCCCCCTCTAGAGTTGCCAAACTGTTCTTCAATTGGTATCAGAGCTCTGTTCTCTTTATAAGGACTAACATCCTAAGAGCTGATCTATGGCAACCACACAATCCTTGATTTCCAATCATGGTGAAGGTCAGTCCACTCATAGGCCTCCCCTATTTGATGGAACTAACTATACATATTGGAAAACAAGGATGAGCTTCTATCTTAAGTCTCTAGACTTTGACCTGTGGACTGTCGTCACTGACGGTTACAAAAAGCCCGTCAGGATAGTTGTCGATGGTGACCTCATTGAGAAACCACACGACAAATATTCTGTCGAGGAGACAAAACAGGCAAGTCTAGATGCTAGGGCTATTAATGCTTTATTCTGTGCTATAGACAGGAATGAATTCAACAGGGTCTCCACATGCACCACTGCTCATAAAGTATGGAGACTTCTAGAAGTGACGCATGAGGGAACCACACAAGTCAAGGAATCTAAAATAAGCCGTCTCACTCAAGAATACGAAGCCTTCAAGATGAAGCCAAATGAGACGATCACTCAAATGTTTACAAGATTCCTCGACATCATCAATCCTATATCCTCGCTTGGTAAGCAGTACTCAAACCACGAGAAGATTCGTAAGTTACTCAGAGGGTTGCCAAAGATTTGGAACCCTAAGGTGACGGCCATCATAGAAGGAAACGATCTCATATCAATGTCAATGGAGACCTTGATGGGTAAGCTCATGACTCACGAGCTTGACCTCAAGGACTTCGAAGAGCCTGCTCCGAAGACCAGAGAGATCGCACTCAAAGCTCATCGACGAAGGGCTGATCACGATGAGACCGAAGACGATAACTCGGATGATGAAGACCAAGCTCTCATGGTTCGCAACTTCAAAAAATTCCTTCGCTTCAATCGAAGGAAGAAGGATTCACAAGAAGATGATGAAGAAGAGCCAACCTGTTACGGTTGCAAGAAGACTGGACATGTCTGAAAAGACTGCCCATTCTTGAAGAAGAGCAACCGCTATGAGAAGCCATACAAAAAGAATTCATCAAAAAAATATGCCAACACAGGAATTTGGCATGAAAGTGAAGCGAGTGACTCCGAGGAAGAAAAAGGCTCTCCTCAAGATACAGTAAATGTGTGCCTAATGGCAACTTCCAACAAGGTATCTAACGAAACTCTAGATGACTTCTCTTTTGATGAACTTGGCGATGCTTTTACTGATTTACTCGATGATCACAAAAAGGTCATTGGTAAATACAAACATGCCAAGGACAAAATCAAAAGTCTGGAAGATGAGATACAAAGAATTTCTTTACTTCTTGATGATGTTAGAGACACGTCACCCACTGATGCCACTAATGAAGTGTCCAAGCTTAAAATAAGCTTACATGATGCTGAAGCACGTATTGAGCAACAAGCTCAAGAAATCACTACTCTCAACACGTTGCTTGCTGAAGAAAAGAGTAGACACAAAATCTCCATGACTAAAATATATGGCTTGAATATTAAGGTTGATGAATTGTAAGCTACTTCTAAGATATTAGAAACCAAATTGGGTAAATAGGTGCTTCAACCTCAAACCCAATCACATGGGCACAACACCACTCATGCTAGTCAACCACGTCATTCTCATACAGCACATAACCATGCATTTATATACACAAACTTTCACAAACCACATGCATGTAAGAATAATTCTCATTCAGTACACAATCATCATGTTGCACAAAGACACAATCAACATCACCCCACACATAGGAATCATCATGCCATGCCATATAGACAAGATCATCATGCAATGCCATATAGACAAGATCATCATATGCCATATAGACAAAATCATCATGCCATGTCATATAGACAATATCAGCATGTCACACATCATAGACAATACTATCATGATATGCCTCATAGACACCATCACCATGCCACTCATTCTATGCATAATCATCATCACCATGCTAACTCTTCACATCATGTTCATCCTCATCCTGTTGCTTACAGATATTACTCTCATGCTCCTAGCATAAATAAAAATGCTATCTGTACCTACAGTGGATCACATGGACACATCTCACCACAGTGCAGAGTTAGAAGACTGGTAGATAAAAAGATATATGCTTGGTTTCCAAAGACTAACTTTTCAGGACCCTCAAGAACTCGGGTACCAAAGGTCACATCTACTCTTGATGTAGGTGGACCTTCCCTCTTCAACTGAAAGTAAGTGGATTCTCGATAGTGGATGCTCGCGACATATGACGGGAGACGCAAAACTTTTTGCATCACTATCGATGAAGAGAGAAGGATATGTATCCTTCGGTAACAATCTCAAAGGGCACATAATAGGTAATGGTATCATTGGTCATCCTCCTTCTCCTGTAATAAAGGATGTCTGCCTAGTGACCGAGTTAAAACATAACCTGCTCAGCATTAGTCATCTTGCTGATCATGGATATGATATTAACTTTGGACAAAATAGTTGCTACATCTATAATAGGTCAACAGGAGACATTGCTTTTGAAGGGAAAAGAGAGGACAACATATATATTTTCTATCTTTCTATAAATACTAACAATGCAGGTAGATGTCTATATGCCCACAAAGACGAACGACTACTTTGGCACCAGCGTCTTGGTCATGCCAACATGGATGCTATATCCAGGCTGTCTACCAAGAAGCTAGTGAGAGGATTGCCTGATATCACATTCAAAAAGGACACGGTATGTGCCGAATGTGAACTAAACAAGGCAACTAAATCCTTATTTTATTCCATCAACTCTGTAAGTACTACTAGACCCTTGCAACTACTTCATATGGATTTATTTGGTCCTAGTGGAATAGCTAGCCTTGGTGGCAAACTTTATGCATTTGTTATTGTTGATAATTTTTTGAGATTTACTTGGGTTTTCTTTCTCGCTAATAAGAGTGATGCTATTTTTGTTTTCAAAGTTTTTGTAAAGAAAGTTCAAAACGAAAAAGGCTACATGATTACTCGAATCCGAAGTGATCATGGAGGCGAATTCGTAAATTATGATTTTGAAAATTTTTGTAATGCAAATGGTTTTGATCATGAATTTTCTTGTCCTAGAACTCTTCAACAAAATGGTGTTGTGGAGCGGAAGAATAGAACTCTCGGCGATATGGCCAGAGTCATGTTGAATAAATTTTCACTTTCGAAATACTTTTGGGCAGAAGCTGTCAGTACAGCATGCCACATTTTGAATAGGGTGCTGATTCGTCCCATTACGAAGAAAACACCCTATGAGCTTTGGTTTGGGAGAACCCCCAATGTTTCTTATTTTAAAGTTTTTGGTTGTAGATGTTTTATCCTTAACACCAAAGACAACTTAGGCAAATTTGATGCCAAAGCTGACGATGGTATCTTTCTTGGTTATGCCGCCAAGAGTAAGGGATATAGAGTTTTTAATAAACGCTCACTTATTGTGGAAGAGTCAACAAATATGACTTTTGATGAAGATAACAGTACAGTAAGTACTCTTGATGATGACGTTGAGCCATCAACTTCTACTCCAATGAATACTTCAACCGAAACTGATTCTCTAGAGGGTTTGCCTAAGAAATTCTCTTTCAAACCTTCTCATCCAGAAAATTTAGTAATAGGAGAAGTTTCACGTGGAGTAACTACTAGATCATCACTAAGAGACTCCGTTGCTAGCACTGCCTTCATTTCACAAGTAGAGCCTAAAAACATTTCTGAAGCCTTTAATGATGAATTTTGGATTTCTGCTATACAAGAAGAACTCAACCAATTCGAGAGAAGCCAAGTATGGGAACTCGTTCCTAAACCGGTTAATCACTCGATAATTGGTACTAAATGGGTTTTTAGAAACAAAGTAAATGAAGATGGTTCAGTCACACGTAACAAAGCTCGTCTAGTAGCTCAAGGATACAACCAAGAGGAAGGTATCGACTACGATGAGACGTATGCTCCTGTTGCTAGACTAGAATCCATTCGGATGCTTTGTACTTTTGCTAATTTTCAAAACTTTAAATTATTTCAAATGGATGTGAAAAGTGCTTTCTTGAATGGTTTTATTAAGGAGGAAGTTTATGTGAAACAACCTCCTGGCTTTGAAAATCACAAATTTCCCGACCACGTGTTCAAGCTAAAGAAAGCGCTTTATGGCCTCAAACAAGCCCCCAGAGCTTGGTATGAAAGGCTAAGTAGCTTCTTACTTGAGAAAGGTTTTTCAAAAGGGAAAATTGACACTACACTATTTATAAAATCTTTTAAAGACACCATTCTGTTGATTCAAATCTATGTTGATGATATCATTTTTGGGTCTACTGATGAAACCCTCTGTCAAGAATTTGCCAAGTGTATGCAGACGGAATTTGAGATGAGCATGATGGGAGAGCTCAACTACTTTCTTGGCCTGCAAGTGAAACAAATGGCTAATGGAACTTTTATCTGTCAATCGAAGTATACCAAGGACATGCTGAAGAAGTTCGATCTTGACAAACGTCAAATCAATCAGCACTCCAATGGCTACTTCAACCAAACTCGAACCAGATGAGAGCGGCAAACCTGTTGATCAACGTAAGTATCGAGGTATGATAGGCAGCTTACTTTATTTAACTGCTAGTCGTCCCGATATCATGTTCAGTATTTGCCTATGTGCGAGATATCAAGCTAATCCTAAAGAATCACACATGACCGCGGTTAAGCGTATCTTTTGATACCTTAAGGGTACGGTTACAGTGGGCCTATGGTATCCCAAGTCCACATCATTTGACCTTATTGGTTACTCTGATGCTGACTTCGCTGGATGCAAGGTCGACTGTAAAAGTACGAGCGGCACGTGTCATTTATTAGGAAAAGCTTTAGTCTCCTGGTTTAGCAAGAAGCAGAACTCTGTAGCACTATCCACAACAGAAGCTGAATACATAGCAGCTGGGCGTTGTTGTGCACAAATTCTGTGGATGAAGCAAACCCTTGAAGACTATAAGTTATCTTTCATGCATATTCCTATATTCTGTGACAACACTAGTACCATTAATTTGACTAAGAATCCTGTCTGTCATTCACGCACTAACACATTGAGATCAGACACCACTTTTTGCGTGATTATCAGCAAAATGGCACGATTAACTTAGAGTTTATTGACACTGATCATCAGCTAGCAGATTTCTTTATTAAGCCATTATCCGAAGAGCGCTTCAATTTCCTTTGTCGTGAACTCAGAATTTTGGATGAAGCAGTTATAAGTTGAGACTCACCTGCGTAAATATCGAGTATATTTTGATTCTTTTACGACAAATTTGATATGGGTACAAGCCGAAAGGGTCCTTCTGACAACAAGGCATAAAAGCCTAAGCGACACGGTGCACTAGTCCTCAGGACTACCGCTAGCTGGGATCCGGCCCCTGCAGCTAACCCATGGCAAATTTGAAATATTGAATTGCAATATATTTCCTTGTTTGTTATATGGTTTGTTTCGATTTAATATTGCCTAATTGATTTTTCTAAAGTTCATTCTGACTTTTGTGTACCTCTCTATGTACTTCAATGCATTCATCTTACTTTTATCCTCTCTACCTTTTTTTCTTCAACACTTAACCATTTTTTTTTCTCTTCAGCCTGTTTTAAGTTCTGGACCACTAATCCAGAACTCGGGCCGAACTCTGCCCCTAACAGAGTTCGGGCCGAGTTCGGTCCCTATTGGTCCAGCGTCGGGATCAGCCTCTGCCGTTGGATCAGTTTAGATCATACGGTCAGAATTTCTTTCGACCAACGAAAACCCTCTCTTATATTTCGGGTTTTCATCTCTCTCCTTCACTATTACCTTCTTCCTCACCTCTCCAAACTCTTTCCTTCAAACCCTAACCCTAGTTTTTGATCTAGAAGGCTCTATTAATTCTCAAAATCAAGGAAAAGGGGTTTATCATCATTCTCTTCCACTGTTTATTGATCATTTGAGGTATCATTCTTGTATTCTATACTTCTAATTATCAAGTTTGTTCTTCTTTTATGGCTCCTCGCTTGTTCAATCGTGGAAAGAGGATTCGAACTGAGAGTGTTTCCTCTTCGGATTCTCCTCCGTCAATTGAACAAATCATTGAACAACTTCAACCCCCTCATCCGTTGTTCAACCCACCCCGTCCTCGAAATCCTACTACCTATGACAACCGATTATTTGTCTCACTAGATGCATCAAACAACTGGTTTAGTGACTTTCGGAATCGTCAGGTATTCGCAGGACATCCTATTAATTTTTCTATATTCTCTCAATATGATTCCTTATTTCATGACCTCTGTTTTGATGAGCTAGTCACTACCACTTCTGCTACCTATCGTCATGCTGTCCAAATGTTCTACTGTAACATGACCTTTGATGACCTCCATATTTATTCACGAGTTGCAGGTATCAATATATCCTTTGACGACTTTGACTTAGCAGAATTTCTTGATCTTCCAGAGCCCAATTCTTGGGAAAAGCTTGTTGACGCTCGATCATTCCGTTTTCCCGACGGGATCTCCCTTGAGAGCTTCAAGGACGATTTGTGTACTCCATACACACGTCCTCGCAAGCTCATGGCTAAATATCTCAACCCATATTTTTCTGACCTTCATTGGATAATCTCTAACACCATTCTACCCACAACAGGTTCTCCTGATGACATCACTTATCTTGAAATATCTGCTCTTTATCATCTCCACTTTGGAATCTCTTTCAATCTTCCACGTTCCATGATGGACCGGATGATTCACTGTAGGAAGAAACCACGTGCTCTGGTTTATCCTTTGTACCTTCCTATGATCTTTCGTGCATTCCACATACCACTTGACACCTGTCCGTTTTTGCCTGCTCCTGCTTTCCTGTCCAAGGTACGACACCTACAGGCAGTCGTCGCCTCTCCTGAGACTTCTGAGCAGTCTGCAGATGAGGAGCCTGACGTCCCTCCACTCGGTCAGGATGCACCACTTCCACCTGCCACTCTTGAGTCTATTCAGACTATGCTCCGGGATCGTTTTGACCTTGAGGACGAGCGCTGGACCCAGCTGGATTATCGTACTACTCTACAGATGAGTGCCCTCGGCAACTCCCTGCATGATATACGATATTCCCTGTCTCGTCATCTGTACATTCCCATGGAGCGGGATCCTGAGCGCGCGGGCCATCGCATTGATGATCCTTGGGTCATGCGTTACATGGATCCGGATGCTGCATTTTTGGACCCCCGTCGCTCCTTCCCCGGTCCTTCAGATGCTCCAGGACCTTCTCGTGCTCCGTGATGGAGATTGGCTCGATCTGCTGCTGCTACTGATGATGATCTTAGTTGATGCTTTTTTATTTCAGTTATTTAGTTTATTATGGATTTATGTCCTTGGTTTTATGTACTCAAACTCTGGTTGTGTGTTTGACACTTGGTTTTGTGGATGACATTTTATGCTCATTATCATAGTTTTACTTTATGCTAGTGACTCATTTTGTTTAGTCATACACTGTTTCTTCTCTGCTTGGTGTGGTTGCATCACTCTTCATTGTCTATACTGCAGTTTATATGATCTTTTTATTCATATGCAGTCTATATTGCTAACTGCCAAAAGGGGGAGAACAATGTATATTCTAGCTAGATATATTTAGTATCATATCTTTCGCCTTCGTATATCTGTGCTTGTTTGTGCTTTTTGGAGATATTATACAGGTTCAATGCATTCTTTACGGAGGAGCTATCTCTTCTAGCTCAGCGCCGTTCACTGATCACGGGGGAGCTCTTATTTCTAGCTCGACATCGATTATGGGGGAGCTTTGTTGCTATGATCAAATGTGTCCAGGTATGAATGTTGAATATACATATATTATTTTGTCAATTATCAATATGGGGGAGATTGTTGACACAAAGTCACAGTCAACCAAATATTGACAATATTGACTAAATAATATCTGTAATAATTTAACACGACACACGACGTCTGCATTAAGCTCAAGACAGAAGACAGCTCAGCTTCCATGTCTCAGTTGATTCGAGTCTGTATTTTACACTTTCTTTGAGTCTAGACTAATATAATCTGAGTCATGCTGAGCTCTTGAAACTTAGACTATAGCCTACCCAAAAATCCTAAAGCTCCACCAAACCAGAAATTCCCAAATAGTCCCCTTTGAACCACTCTGTGCTCTGGAGACAGAGTTCGGGCCGAACTCTGCCTCCACACAGAGTTCGGGACGAACTCTGTCCCCTAGAAATCAGAAACCCTAATTTTAGGGTTAGCTGGTTGCTAGTTGTCCAACGGCCAAATATTTGAATTTTTCTACCCGAATTCTGGCCGAATTCTGCCTATAAAAATACTATAAATAGGGCATGAATTCTCTCATTCCAATCCATCCAATCTTCTCTTCTCTTCTCTCTTGTAGCTGAAATAAGCCATACCCTTCCCATCTACTAGTCATAAGCCTCCTAAGTCTCGAGTGCTCAGCATCTCTCAGTTAGGATTCTTGTGCAAGAGTCGAAGAAGTCGCTTGGACAATTCCAAGCAAATCGCCACTACGATCCTCTGTTAGAAGTTGACGTGCTCTTCTGAAGTAAAGGCACGGTTGTAAACTACTATTTCACAAATAGTGGATTTGAATCCTGAGCTAGAGTTCTTAGGCCTGGACTAGTCCTCCACGAGGGAAACCAGGTTAAAATCGCTGTGTTTGCGTATGCTCTTTTGATCTCCTTTTATTTTTTGCACTTTACTCAGATTATTTATTATTGGTGAAAGAGTTACTTTAATTGGTCATTTTTTTATATATACTCTATTCACCCCCCTCTAGAGTTGCCAAACCGTTCTTCACCAACACCGAGGGGTGCTGCCAATGAGGCTGCGAGGCCAGCCAGAGCGTCCGCCTCCAAATTTTGTAGACGGGGTACATATTCGATGAGGAACTTGGTGAAGGTTGAAATGATGTTCAACGCAACCCCATGGTAAGGAATCAGATCTTCATGGCGAACTTCGTATTGCCCTCTTATCTGGTTTACGACGAGTTTTGAGTCGTCGTATGTAATGTTCCGCTCCGCATTGGTGCATTACGATGAGTCGTTGACTCGAAGAGTTACGTTGACCCGATGAGGTATCGATGCGAATAGATGTAAGTATTACGTTGGCCAAAGGTAAGCTTTGAGTCGGTTGGAACCTATGAATCGAATCGATGCAAAGAATAAGTCCCGTTTGAGCAAGTGCTGATTTTAGTTTATCTGGTGTGCAGGCTATACTTTTACGCTGGGCGATAAGAGGTCGGCATTTTGCCTTATGCAATGAAGTATCCGCGAAACCAAATCGTGGCCTTGCAACAGATTGTGGCATGGGCGCGATAGGCCAAATCAACCGAGTAGGTCAAAGGAATGGCTACGTCCAGGAGTTAGCTATACGACCAAGTTATGGAAGCGAGACGCTTCAACTCAGCTAAACGGTAAGGCGTAAGACTTAAGGTGGGTGGGTTCTTGACTCTCTCTCCCTATTTCTTCACGTCTAATAAAATACGTTATGGTATGCGTAAGATGTTATCGAGTTAGCGAGCGTGGCTCGGCAACGAAAGGTCTAAATATGCGTTGAACACTAAGGTAGAACATTGAACAATCGAACAATTGAAGCGACATGCATCAAGTGTACGAGTCGCGGTAGGGCATGATGGTAGAACATTGAAAGACGATATTGAGATGTGCATCATGTGCACGGCTCCGAGAATATTGAACTCTAGGCGTAGAACATTGATTACGGCGCTGAACGTGCCCTCGGGCACTTATGCTATGAAATGACTAAGTAAATACGGAATTATGCTATAAGAATAACTTACGAATGGTACGCGTTGAATATGTGTACGAGATGACTAAGCCATTGGGCGTCGTGCATCAATATGGATGTGTTGGGGCATAACACCGACGGAGCTCCCCATATGAATGGTGGATTATGTTTATGGCACGGGAAACCGTTTATGGCACGGGAAACCGTTTATGTGCGAGATTATGTTTATGGAATACGAGATTGGTTGGTATGCTATGGATTGTATGATATGGTACGTATTGCATGGTCAATGGACTCGGATGCCCCGTGCACGGGTACGGCTTCCCTCGAACGGTTACGCCGGGATGCTGGGACCGTTCGGCCTAGGAGAGAATTATGTGTGGTATTTATGGTGCACAACATTCGAACGAATTGCGACCGTCCAGTGCTGTGATAAGCTATAATATCCGTAAGTTTGGGATCCTTCGGATACTGGGCTAGCAACCCGTATCTAAGCGATTGTAGGCTTACACATATGAGATGCAAGTCCATTACGGTGCGAAATACCGTGACCTTCATATAGTTAGGGCCGGTGGACTGAGATGAGAGCTGAATGCAGGCGCAGGGCCTGCCACCCATTATGCATATGTTTACGTTTATGATTGGTCGGTTGTACGAATCGTAGGTTTGCTTATGTAAGTTCTAACCACTGCAGGCTAGGGAAATGGGACGAGATGAACACGAACACTATGTTTATGTTTCAGATTATGCCTAACTGTATCTGCTGCAGGAATACGATATGGGACACATTGTAACTCCCCTTCCCGATTTTTTTAATTTTTTTATTATTTATATTTAATCTTCTAGGAATTATTAGGAATTTTTTGGAATTATTTTGATTATTAAATAGTGGGAAAAACCTATTTTCTAGGACTTCTAGAATTTATAGTGGTAGCCTAATAGCAAGTATTGACCCCAAATATTTTTCTAGGGCTCATTATGCTATTTTATATTTTCTGGAATTTTTCCATAATTTTTGGCAATGTTTAAGTATTTATTTATTATGGTTTATATAATTTTAAAGGCTTAAATATTTTCTATAAGATCATTTGGGACTACTTTGAGATAGATTATTTTTATCTAGGTTCTAGATGGCTAATAATATTTTCTATAATTTTTAGAATTTTTCTAGAATTTTTAGATATTTATTTGGAATTTTTGGAGTTAAATTGATGTTAAAACAGTTTTCTGAATTAAATACCCAGTCAGCAATTAGGCTGGCCCACCCGTCAGCCACTCGCTGAAAGCGGGCAGGCCCAGCTGTCAGTTGACGTGGCTGCTGACTCAGCTTATTTTATGACTCGGCCGCTTAGCCGAGTCCTAGTCGGCTCAGCCAACCCGCGCCAACATCTGGCCGTTGGCTTAATTGCGGAAGCATGGAGATGGCGACACGTGTCCATAAGCCGCCGACCCAACATCAGCCGCCTATATATATATATATATATATTCGGTTTACAGAAATCAGAAAACCCTAGATTAATTGCTGGCCGACCTTTGTGGTTTTGATCCCGGCAATCCCCCGACTTCCCGAGGTGATTCCCGTCAACCCCGACCTCCGTTTAGCGTGCCATTTTTTTTTGTTGGATTCGTATTGAGGTAATCTCTCTAAATATATAATTTATTTTCGTAAATTCTGAACATGAATTTCTAGAAAATTCGTAGAGTGTCGGTTGTCCGAAACTTGACGCGTTTCAGTGTTTTCAAGATTTCGGGAGAACCAGAAATCGAAATCATGATCCGTTTGAAGTTTCGGAAAGATAACTCAGAGATCTACGACATATATTTTTCCCAGAAATTATTTCGTTCATTTAATATTTTATTTATTCTGTTGAACTCAGAACTGATCGTTTGATCCCCGTTTTGGTCACGATTAGCCATAACGGCGATATCTTTTGACCAAAGCGTGATTTTGAGGCACGGTCGATTCTAGCGCACTCGTGGCGCTGAAATCTACCAAGATGCACTTTCAAAATCTAGAGTTCGTAGCGTTTGACCAAAAGTCAACGGTACGTCTCGATTTGCGTGTCATGGTTTCCGAAATTGAGAAACACGACTTTTGATGGCCAAACTTGCATATGTAGATTATATTCAGATTATTATTAGGTTAAATTAGGTTTTTAAGTAAATTATTATAGAATTAATTGTTATTAAACTTAGTAACCCAACTAGCCACTATTTAGAACTAGAATATTAGAATTAATTTGTGGTTTTCGTGCACTGTTCGTGGTGCGTTGTATGTTATAGGTTGATAGCTTCTAGATCGGCTTTTCCTTCACCCTCGGCTTATGACTACGGTTTGTGCAAGGATTTAGGCAAGTACACTTTCTGATTGCTTTTCGATTCATAGTAGTCTTATCATTTCATGTCTATACATATATCTTGCTGCTTGTTGACACGCTCGTCACACGGAGTAGTCAGGAGGGGAAATACTAAGTAAATACGTGAATAAACCCAATTATATTACTGAACGATAGCTAAGTCATACACACTCACGTATGAGTTAGTCGTACCATTACTGAACGATAGCCATCGTATGATGTGCCGTATTAGCCCAGCCGTTCACGTATTAAAAGGTATTTCACACCACATAGGTAGATGTCTTTTATTTTTCCTTTTACTTTTCTACCGTGCCATGTCATCAGTTTTCTTACTAGCTTTCATATTCCATATGCTATTTTCATGTCTTGTTAATTCTATTATGTTTTCGTATTGTCGTCGATTTGTGTACTTGTTCCAATCCTGACTGGATAACCAACATTTTTCAGGTTAGCCGCTATCACTCTTAGCACTGGGGAAGACTTGGGTACGCTGAAGACAAAAGCAATTGTATCAATTTTATTAATTGTAAACTCTTGTATTTTCTTTAATTATAAATATTGTAATAAATATAGAATTGTGAATGAGCATCAAATGTTTATTTTTGAGCATTTATTTTCTTGCGGGCTTGACAGCGTTCTACCGCCGACTCTGCGACGTAGGCTGGCTTGGACACGTCTCGTATCCGAACGGGTCGTGACATGTTTTTGTGGTGGCCCACGCAGGTCAGTCTTCGCAAAAGATTGTGAACTCGTGATGGTACGTTAGTCGTACTATTGCGAGCCTGCGCATAAGAAACGCTCATTCACAAATAGGATTAAAATGATTAGGAGGACAACTAGGATAAGGGTCCCTTATTAATTGACCGTTGGGTAGTTAAGGATGTTAGATAGGCCATACAATTTAGAAATTTTGATTGCTTGCTAGAACCCTATAGGTACACTCTTACTTTGATATGACGATATGACCCCATGTGGGTATACTATTCGCTTGCTATGTTAGACTTACCTAGAATTAAAGTTTAACCTTGATGAACTGTTTAAATTTCTTTTGCTTTATTAGATATAAATCTTATATCATAAGTTAGAATTGCCTATTTTAAAATTCTCTTTTGCTGTAAGGAGTTAGTTTATAATTTCTAATTCTATTATTTGTGTATAAATTTCGAGTTAGATTTTGATTCTCTCAAAACTCGAACTACTTATTCCTCATTTCAAAAATCTTGCGTACTTGTATTCCGACTATCTTGACCAACGCTGATAATACAGCCTAGTTTTGCAAGCTTACTCTTTTATCGAGCTTGATTCAAGATATATGTTTATTGGGGACGCCCGCTAACATATTGTCTAATCAGAATCATTGTATTATGGTCTGATCAACCATGATGCATTTGGTTCGCTCTTCATCTAATTACCCTACGTGGATTGAGATGTAGATGTCTCTAGGATCTCATCTACGACTGCTTCGACAATTTCCTTTGAGTTATACATTCGTCTTTGAATCGTGAAATTGTATTCAGTGACATCTCTCTTGAACTCTTTATTATTTTTTTCTTTCACCAATTGGAAAGACGAAAGCTCGTAAATGATAGATAGATACCTAGTATCCCCATGACCATGATAATCGTATACGCAAGTGTAGCTACCATCGACCAGCCCGTGACAGGAACCTTGCCACCATATCCTAGCCTCTAAGGTGGATAGACTGTAAGCCTTCTAAAATCTTGAGATATACCAGGATTACCAATTGATTAGAATAATATCCATTAGCATGACAATTAGTGCCCCATGGACTCCCACTTTCCCTTTAGATCATTTCGTGTCACCGGCCGTGCCATTAGTATTCGGAGCACGAGACCAGCTATTACCTTCCAACAAATTTCATGTGCAAGATCTTGACGAGTCCACCTCCATCTAGGTATATCATGTCCCACTCAAACCCGTCCCCTTGTACTCTATTTTTGGGGTACGACTTTCAGGTTAAAAGGATTAGTTATGACCCTTACCGTAATACCGGTATACTTTTTGACTTTCACTAGAGCCTCAACCTTGACTCAGTATATTCGATCCAATACATGGTTGTGATCTACTCGAAGCCCACTACGCATATGCCACTAGTGTGCCACCCAATTGAGGCCTCATGTGCTACTTAAACTCAAAAGTCACTGAAGGCGCATTTCAGACTTAGGGACCTAGCTAACTAACCTGACGGGTAACTAGCTCAATCCCTTGGGTAGAAACCTATTCTAGGATACCCTAACCTAGTAGGAATAGTTTATCTTGGGATCTTGTTCAGTTCATATAGATTGAAATCCAATGTTCATCCAACCAACGACTGATGTCCGAATAGAGAATCCATTAAGACCACAATCTTGATTCTCAAATTCCGTTCCTTTATGGAACCTTGGTTGAATTAGAATTTCGAGGATGAAATTATTTTAAGGTGGGTAGATTTGTAACTCCCCTTTCCGATTTTTTTAAATTTTTTATTATTTATATTTAATCTTCTAGGAATTATTAGGAATTTTCTGGAATTATTTTGATTATTAAATAGTGGGAAAAACCTATTTTCTAGGACTTCTAGAATTTATAGTGGTAGCCTAATAGCAAGTATTGACCCCAAATATTTTTCTAGGGCTCATTATGCTATTTTATATTTTCTGGAATTTTTCCATAATTTTTGGCAATGTTTAAGTATTTATTTATTATGGTTTATATAATTTTAAAGGCTTAAATATTTTCTATAAGATCATTTGGGACTACTTTGAGATAGATTATTTTTATCTAGGTTCTAGATGGCTAATAATATTTTCTATAATTTTTAGAATTTTTCTAGAATTTTTAGATATTTATTTGGAATTTTTGGAGTTAAATTGATGTTAAAACAGTTTTCTGAATTAAATACCCAGTCAGCAATTAGGCTGGCCCACCCGTCAGCCACTCGCTGAAAGCGGGCGGGCCCAGCTGTCAGTTGACGTGGCTGCTGACTCAGCTTATTTTATGACTCGGCTGCTTAGCCGAGTCCTAGTCGGCTCAGCCAACCCGCGCCAACATCTGGCCGTTGGCTTAATTGCGGGAGCGTGGAGATGGCGACACGTGTCCATAAGCCGCCGACCCAACATCAGCCGCCTATATATATATATATATATATATATATATATATATATATATATATATATATATATATATTCGGTTTACAAAAATCAGAAAACCCTAGATTAATTGTTGGCCGACCTTTGTGGTTTTGATCCCGGTGATCCCCCGACTTCCCGAGGTGATTCCCGTCAACCCCGACCTCCGTTTAGCGCACCATTTTTTTTTGTTGGATTCGTATTGAGGTAATCTCTCTAAATATATAATTTATTTTCGTAAATTCTGAACATGAATTTCTGGAAAATTCGTAGAGTGTCGGTTGTCCGAAACTTGACGCGTTTCAGTATTTTCGAGATTTCGGGAGAACCAGAAATCGAAATCACGATCCGTTTGAAGTTTCGGAAAGCTAACTCAGAGATCTACGACATATATCTTTCCCAGAAATTATTTCGTTCATTTAATATTTTATTTATTCTGTTGAACTCAGAACTGATTGTTTGATCCCCGTTTTGGTCACGATTAGCCATAACGGCGATATCTTTTGACCAAAGCGTGATTTTGAGGAACGGTCGATTCCAACGCACTCGTGGCGCTGAAATCTACCAAGATGCACTTTCAAAATCTAGAGTTTGTAGCATTTGACCAAAAGTCAACGGTACGTCTCGATTTGCGTGCCATGGTTTTCGAAATTGAGAAACACGACTTTTGATGGCCAAACTTGCATATGTAGATTATATTCAGATTATTATTAGGTTAAATAAGGTTTTTAAGTAAATTATTACAGAATTAATTATTATTAAACTTAGTAACCCAACTAGCCACTATTTAGAACTAGAACATTAGAATTAATTTGTGGTTTTCGTGCACTGTTCGTGGTACGTTGTATGTTATAGGTTGATAGCTTCTAGATCGGCTTTTTCTTCACCCTCGGCTTGTGACTACGGTTTGTGCAAGGATTCAGGCAAGTACACTTTCTGATTGCTTTTCGATTCATAGTAGTCTTATCATTTTATGTCTATACATATATCTTGCTGCTTGTTGACACGCTCGTCACACGGAGTAGTCGGGAGGGGAAATACTAAGTAAATACGTGAACAAACCCAATTATATTACTGAACGATAGCTAAGTCATACACACTCACGTATGAGTTAGCCGTACCATTACTGAACGATAGCCATCGTATGATGTGCCGTATTAGCCCAGTCGTTCACGTATTAAAAGGTATTTCACACCACATAGGTAGATGTCTTTTATTTTTCCTTTTACTTTTCTACCGTGCCATGTCATCAGTTTTCTTACTAGCTTTCATATTCCATATGCTATTTTTATGTCTTGTTAATTCTATTATGTTTTCGCATTGTCGTCGGTTTGTGTACTTGTTCCAATCCTGACTGGATAACCAATATTTTTTAGGTTAGCCGCTATCACTCTTAGCACTGGGGAAGACTTGGGTACGCTGAAGACAACCTAGAAATAGAAAGCAATTGTATCAATTTCATTAATTGTAAACTCTTGTATTTTCTTTAATTATAAATATTGTAATAAATGTAGAATTGTGAATGAGCATCAAATGTTTATTTTTGAGCATTTATTTTCTTGCGGGCTTGACAGCGTTCTACCGCCGACTCTGCGGCGTAGGCTGGCTTGGACACGTCTCGTATCCGAAAAGCGGGTGCGGGTCGTGACACACATTTACGATATATTGCTATACGATCGAATGTTGCCATGAAACTGATCCTAAGGCTAAATAGAATAATCACAATTAAGATGCATATTTCACTAAATGATTTAGTGTTTGATTTGGGTGCGAGCGGGTCTTGATCAGTACGAAGCGAGGACGAAAGCACTAATCCCCCACTAGTTTATGTACAGGCTCAGGTTATGATCAGCTCGGGACGGGGCTTGGCTTGGACGTGCCGAGGCATGGAGTCCTCGGCGTTCAAGAGGAGCTTCCGCATATGCGTTCGGACTTGCGACATGGAAATGTTCGGCCGAAGACTACTTATTGGCTATAAGGAGGCATAATGTATGGAACAATGTAATCCTTTGTGAGCTAGAGAGATCATGAGCGTTGTAGCCAATTGGCATATTAAGTTAGGCTATTCAGAGCCTTTGTAACCTTCAATTTATTATGAATAAAAGAGATTCTTGTTGTATTCTTTGTTTCCTTCCGCTGCTTATATTACGAATTTGAGATAATCACTATGTGAACCGTTATCTTGCCTTGCACGAGCGCAACTCCAGGCTCGTACGGCATCATGTCCCAGTGAGGACGATAATTCGGGTAAAATCTAGCGAGGACGAGCGATTTCCCGGATCGGGGCGTGACAAGTTGGTATCAGAACGGTCCCTGTCACCCTCATTTTCTATATTTTCCTGTATTTCGTATTTATGCTCGTATCTGGATTTTGGCATGTATTTTTATTTTTCTTAGCTTGTGGGATTTCGGTATTTCTCGTATTTTGGGTTTTGGCTTGGCTCGATTTTATTGGGATGGTTCGGTTTGGTTCGGTTTTTTTATGTGTTGGAACACCCTAGCCCTACACTCTACCCTCAACACACCATAGCTCCCCTCTTTATATCCCCACCTACCACTCTCTCTCCTCATAATTTCCATCATTTATTTCCTTCTTCTTCTTCTCCTTCCTCATCACAACTCTCCTAACCCTAGGCAAGTGCATCTTGCCACTACATGAGAACCATATTTTCTTAGTCCATTTGCTAGTTTAGGACATGGAGATCAACATTAGTTCTTGGGTTTTTATGATTTGGAGTCTCTGTTGATGTAGATCTAAGTTATTGCTATTTTCGGATTTTATATGTTTTGATCCACTTTGGTTGGTTTTCTTTGAGTTCTGATGTTTCCATGTGGAAGAACTTTCAGTTTCACTCCAGTTGGAGCCTTAGAAATCCGGATTTGGAGTTCGGATGGCCAAGTTATGAACTTTTGAAGTTTTGGTTTCAGCCATGGTGTCCTTGCTGTTTGGAGAAGACAGTGAGCAATGTGCAGAAGCTGTTTAGCTACGCACACTGAGCTACGTGCGCTCTTTAGCGCTGCGTACGCAGGCTTGAGTACGCTTCCTGTTGGAAGCGTGTCTCCTTGAGCGTGCGTGACTTTTCATGCAGCGCTCCCTGTAGCGTGTGTGACTTTCACGTATGCTGCTTCCTTGAGTGTGCGTGACTTTCACGTATGCTGCTTCCTTAAGCGTGCATGACTTTCACACACTGCTCCCTTGTGTGTGCGTGACTTTCACCTATGCTGCTCTCTGTAGCGTGCGTGACTTTTCACGCACACTGTCCCCTTGAGCGTGCGTGACTTTTTACGCAGCTGCTCCCTTGAGCGTGCGTGACTTTCCACGTATACTGTTCCTTTGAGCGTGCGTGACTTTTCATGCAGCTGCTCCCTGTAGCGTGCATAACTTTTCACGCAGCTGCTTCCTTCAGCGTGCGTGACTTTTCACGCAGCTGCTTCCTTCAGCGTGCGTGACTTTTCACGCTGCTGTTTCCTGTAGCGTGCGTGACTTTCATCTACGCTGCTCTCTCAGCGTGCGTGACTTTTCGTACGCTGCTCCCCTGACCCCTTGTTTAGTCCACTGACTCTTGGAGTTTTGGTTTTATTTCTTTAAGCTTGGCTCTTCTATAACCCCGTATTTTGATATTTTATTAGATATTTTATGCCATGACTATTGTACATGGCATGATATGATAAGAACTTGCATAACACGACAGTGACCCGTAGTGGTGCACTCCTGACATGACCAACCTGACATGATAGTGGCCCGTCGTGGCGCACTCCTGACAAGTACCCTGACATGATTTATCTTGATAATTTAACTTGACCTGCCTTGACACCGTGGGTGGTTCTTCTTGCTTGCTTGTTAAATTCACCTGTCCTGTATTGCATCATGTCTAGGATGGGACTCCTGAGTACCACGGTCAGGAGTACCTACTAAAATGGATTAAGGTTAATAACTAGAATAACACAGTAGTCATGAAGAGATGACACAGCTACAGGCAATCCCGTTACCTGGGCGCTCTTGGGATCTGTAGCCTGTCGTCGAGTAGGGCACATTTCCAGCGCACCGTCGAGTGTTGCACCCTCTAAGTCACCTAAGGGTACATTTGTCTCATGGGCGATGTACCCACCTGAATTCAACCCTAATCTTTCGTCCTGGGTAGCCTGGATGGTCTGCAGGGCTTGTGGCTGTGGAGCAATCTCACTGCATCTTGTTAGTAATTAGGCCTGTGATAACCCTAGTTAGTTAAAGTAGTAAGCCGTAGTATCTGCTTGGCCGTGATTGATTGAATGAAGTATAACCAGTCTGGGCATGTCTTGATCCAGTACAAGATTGCTTCCTGTCTTGATTTCTTGCATTATTATCTTGCCGATAAATGGTGGGAAACCAAGCTCTGTTCAGATTAAGGGTTACAACCCCGGTCCTTGTTTGGTTTACGGGTTGTAACCTGGCTATCGGAATAGTTCCATGGTTATCTCGTCGTATATCATCCTGACATGTTTTCGTAAGTTTTACTTTTAATATTAGATTTTCTTGTGCTGATTGCTGGCTTTTGTTCTTATTTCGTGGCCCTCTTGTGGCACTTGCTCTTTCTGGGGTTGACCCAGCTGGTTTTGTGTGGCCAGATTTCGGAGCAGCTCCCGAGGATCTACCAAGCTTCCAGCCCAATGGTGGCGACTAGAAGGAACCCGGGCTACGAGTGGGTTTTCTATTTTGTTTCGCTCACTCTATTGTAAATTTATTCTTTTGAGGCGTTTAGCCGACGAGCACCTGTTAGCTCGATGCACTTTTACTTACTGTCTGCCTACGGGCTGTAAACATGATTAACAAATCCTAGGGTTGATCATGTATGACTTAACTCTTGCTAGTCCTTGCATTTTGTACGACTAGCTTCATGATCAGCTGATATGTAATATTTGGGACGCCTTTTATTGTATATTTAGTGATCATACATCTTGTAATTATGTTACTTGCTTGAGATTGAGACAATAGGCTTGACCTTAAGAGACTGTTGGCTTGTAGTAAACCCTCTTATCTAGACAGCCGTGACCGTATAGTTGAGATGTATTCTATTTCAATATACGTAGCTGGCTATGTCTGCCCCCGCTCTCCAGTATTCTGGTTCTGGGGCGTGACACGATTTAAGTGGTGGCCCATACAGGTCTTGTCAATCAAGAAATGTGAGGGTTTACCAGATAGATGTCTCAATCAGTACTCGTCCTTGATCTCTGTTCGTATCTTCTGAATCCCTGGATTCTTGCCCTGATCCTGTGCTTATATCATTGATCTGTCCTGGTCCTTTTTTTATTGTTCCATGTGTCGTCTTCTTCAGCGGCACTGTACCTGGTCCTACCGATCGACGAGGTGGAGCACATCCCGCGGATCAGCAGCAACCTGGAGATCAAGCCCAGCATTCCGGGGTAGCCTCCAGAGTTGAGCCTACTGGAGGAGAGTCACCAGTTCGGCCCGTCCAGCCCGCAGAGCCAGATGATGGTACCTTAGTAGGCCTCATCAGAACCTTGATAGCTTCCCAGGATCGTCGAAGCGACACCCTACACCAGACAGTTCAAGATGCCTTGACCAGAGGCGGTCATCCAGGGAACCAGGCGGCGAACAGTTTCAAGCGATTAAACCCTCCTTTCTTCGACGGCACCGAGGATACGATTGCCGCGGATACATGGCTTCAGGATACCGAGGTGATTCTGGAAGCAGCTAGGACACCCGAAAATGAGAAGGTGGCGGTAGTACGCCTGCAGTTGTTGGACTTGGCTCGCAGTTGGTGGGCGGCGCAGGCCATGGGATTAGTGGCACCCATTGCTTGGACAGCGTTTAGAGAGAGATTCCAGGTGAAGTACTTTGATGCTGTGGCTCGGTGCGACCTGCAGACCAGATTTACCAACTTGAAGCAAGGAGGCAGATCAGTCGACAGTTATGCATTAGAGTTTTCTAGACTCAGTAGGTTTGCCCCCACCTTGGTGGCGACCGAGTTTGATAGGGCCCAGCGGTTCCAGCAGGGACTGCATTTGGAGATCTTGTTGGCGGTTGAGCAGTTCGAGAGTTTGATAGTGACGCG
The DNA here is from genome assembly GCA_029216955.1 of Iris pallida. NCBI lineage: Eukaryota > Viridiplantae > Streptophyta > Magnoliopsida > Asparagales > Iridaceae > Iris > Iris pallida. Next base: position 2,157,637 of record JANAVB010022593.1, read on the forward strand.
GTAAGACGATTGCAAGAATCTTGCAATATCCGAGAGTAACAACGGGTAGTAGAACGACCCTAAGAGTTGTGTCGTAAATCGGTTTGAGTAACGGTTACGCTATGTATGTGTTGGACGTGCGATCTATGTTATGAAACGAACTAGTCGGGATTGATTCGAGAATTGAGTAAGGGATTCGTACTCGGTCGAGTATCGAAGATAGGTGTATCGTAAGAGACCTTGGGTCGGAAAGATTGTTGCCTTTGAGCATCGTAGACTCAAGTAGACCTCTTGTGTCGTGAGAGATTAAGCATGATGTCTGGATAAGTTACCTAGCGGGGGTAGCCCCAGACTCGATGCGCAGGCAGTTCGAGAACGTGGATCGTGTTGGAATAGTTGTGTGCAAGACTTAGTATAGATTGTAAGCAAAGGAAAATGGAGACATGTGGACTTAGTCCATGTCGTTAAGGCCAAATGTTATGAATGATGGGATGAAAGACTTGAGTTATGCGAGAGATAGGAAACGGTTGGGCGAATAGGCGTTGCAAAGAATTGTTGTGATCGGATGCACAATGACTCGATGCAATGTGAGTGTTGGGTGGCCGGCGAGAAACTTATGAGATCGAAGTTATGGTTGAATTAAGTTATGTGCAAGATGTTGGAAGATGATCGCATGTTATGGGATGATGCATACGAGACGTAGTATGAGAATAGACGCTAAGATATGACTAAGTTGAGTACGGAACGATGGGTGCTTGAGGACTAAGTTGAGCTTGTTAGTTGTCCCGATATCCTACAACTGAGCTTGGCTGAAATGCATATATTGGTGGGACACCAAAAATATGTGTATAATCCAAACTAAGTGGTATGATTCAACGATAGTAGCACGAGATCGTGAAGCGATCTATACGAGGCACTTGGATTAAGTGTTGGTTTCGGTTCGAGGACGAACCTGATTTTGAGTGGTATATTATGTAATGCCCCGCTCCGCATTGGTGCATTACGATGAGTCGTTGACTCGAAGAGTTGCGTTGACCCGATGAGGTATCGATGCGAATCGATGCAAGTATTACGTTGGCCAAAGGTAAGCCTTGAGTCGGTTGGAATCTATGAATCGAATCGATGCAAAGAAAAAGTCCCATTTGAGCAAGTGCTGATTTTAGTTGATCGGGTGTGCAGGCTATACTTTTACGCTGGACGATAAGAGGTCGGCATTTTGCCTTATGCAATGAAGTATCCGCGAAACCAAATCGTGGCCTTGCAACGGATTGTGGCATGGACGCGATAGGCCAAATCAACCGAGTAGGTCAAAGGAATGGCTACGTCCAGGAGTTAGCTATGCGACCAAGTTATGGAAGCGAGACGCTTCAACTCAGCTAAACGGCAAGGCGTAAGACTTAAGGTGGGCGGGTTCTTGACTCTCTCTCTCTCTATTTCTTCACGTCTAATAAAATATGTTATGGTATGCGTAAGATGTTATCGAGTTAGCAAGCGTGGCTCGGCAACGAAAGGTCTAAATATGCGTTGAACACTAAGGTAGAACATTGAACAATCGAACAATTGAAGCGACGTGCATCAAGTGTACGAGTCGCGGTAGGGCATGATGGTAGAACATTGAAAGACGATATTGAGATGTGCATCATGTGCACGGCTCCGAAAATATTAAACTCTAGGCGTAGAACATTGATTACGGCGTTGAGCGTGCCCTCGGGCACTTATGCTATGAAATGACTAAGTAAATACGGAATTATGCTATGAAAATAACTTACGAATGGTACGCGTTAAATATGTGTACGAGATGACTAAGCCGTTGGGCGTCGTGCATCAATATGGATGTGTTGGGGCATAACGCCGACGGAGCTCCCCATATGAATGGTGGATTATGTTTATGGCACGTGAAACCGTTTATGGCACGGGAAACCGTTTATGTGCGAGATTATGTTTATGGAATACGAGATTGGTTGGTATGCTATGGATTGTATAATATGGTACGTATTGCATGGTCAATGGACTCGGATGGCCCGTGCATGGGTACGGCTTCCCTCGAACGGTTATGCCGGGGCGCCGGGACCGTTCGGCCTAGGAGGGAATTATGTGTGGTATTTATGGTGCACAACATTCGGACGGATTGCGACCGTCCAGTGCTGTGATAAGCTATGATATCCGTAAGTTTGGGATCCTTCGGATGCTGGGCTAGCAACCCGTATCGAAGCGATTGTAGGCTTACATATATGAGATGCCAAGTCCATTACGGTGCGAAACACCGTCACCTTCATATAGTTAGGGCCGGTGGGCTGAGATGAGAGCTGGATGCAGGCACAGGACCTGCCACCCATTATGCATATGTTTACGTTTATGATTGGTCGGTTGTACGAATCGTAGGTTTGCTTATGTAAGTTCTAACCACTGCAGGCTAGAGAAATAGGACGAGATGAGCACGAATACTATGTTTATGTTTCAGATTATGCCTAACTGTATCTGCTACAGAAACACGGTATGGGACACATTTACGATATGTTGCTATACGATCGAATGTTGCCATAAAACTGATCCTAAGGCTAAATAGAAAGATCACAATTAAGATGCATGTTTTACTAAATGATTTAGTGTTTGGTTTGGGTGCGAGTGGGTCTTGATCAGTGCGAAGCGAGGACGAAAGTACTAATCCCCCACTAGTTTATGTGCAGGCTCAGGTTATGATCTGCTCGGGGCGGGACTTGGCTTGGACGTGCCGAGGCATGGAGTCCTTGGCGTTCAAGAGGAGCTTTCGCATATGCGTTCGGACTTGCGACATGGAGATGTTCGGCCGAAGACTACTTGTTGGCTATAAGGAGGCATAATGTATAGAACAATGTAATCCTTTGTGAGCTAGAGAGATCATGAGCGTTGTAGCCAATTGGCATATTAAGTTGGGCTATTCAGAGCCTTTGTAACCTTCAGTTCATTATGAATAAAAGAGATTCTTGTTGTATTCTTTGTTTCCTTTCGCTGCTTATGTTACGAATTTGAGATAATCACTATGTGAACCGTTATCTTGCCTTGCACGAGCGCAACTCCAGGCTCGTGCGGCATCACGCCCCAACGAGGACGATGATTCGGGTAAAATCTAACGAGGACGAGCGATTTCCCGGATCGGAGCGTGACACCGTAGGCTTCCAGATGATTCACCCCCAGCTGTTGCGCCAGCTGGAGTCCCATGATGAGCGCATTATACTCGGCAATATTGTTGGAGCACGGCTCCGAAAGTGAGTAAGCATGCTGGATAACCAGCTGATCGGGGGAGACCAAGACTACCCCCACTCCTGCGATGATTTGGCCTTTGGGGCCTGTTCTTGAAGCGCCATCGAAAAACATCCGCCAGACGGGACTTTTTTCGGTGACGTTTGATTCTTGGACCTCATCTGGGATGTCTTCATAAAGTCTTGAGGACTCGGGGATGGGGTGTGCAGCTAAAAAGTCGGCCAGAGCTTGACCTTTGACGGCTTTTTGTGGAACGAATACCATGTTGTATGGCGTTAGCAAGATCGCCCATGTGGCAAGCCGGGAGTTCAAGGATCCTGGCTTCGTCATGAGAACTCTGAGTGGATTGACTCGGGAGATGACATGAATTGTCTGGCCCGAGACATAATGGCGAGTCTTCTGAATGGCAAACACCAACGCCAAGCACTCCTTTTCAACGGGGTTGTACCGCTTTTCGGCCCCGATGAGTGTTCGACTGAGATAGTAGATGGCTTGCTCATAGCCTGTATCGCTATTCTGAGCCAGCAAAGCGCCGAGGGAATGATCCATGGCACGGACGTAGTGGAGGAATGGTTTGTCGGCGACGGGTGCCACTAGGACTGGCAGACTCGTCAGGTAAGCTTTGATGTCGTCGAAAGCTTTTTGGCATTCCTCTGTCCAGACGTAAGAGACTCCCTTCTTCATAAGCTGAGTGAAGGGTCGACATTTTTCGGAAAGGTTTGCTATGAACCTCCGGATGTATGCCAGACGCCCTTGCAGGCCTCGAAGTTCTCGGAGGTTCTTCGGAGGGCCCATGTCGAGGTTGGCTTTGGTCTTCTCGGGATCGACATGAATGACTTTCGCCGTAATAATGAAGCCCAAGAACTTTCCGCTAGAAACCCCTAAAAAGGATTTAGCGGGGTTCATCTTGAGTTGATGCGCCCGCATGAGATCGAAGACTGTCTTCAGGTCTTGTAGGTGATCTCCTTTGAGGCGGCTCTTGACTGCGATGTCATCAACATAGCATTCGACTGTCTTGCGAAGATGCTGACGGAAAATGGTGCTCATAGCTCGTTGGTGGCACCAGCGTTCTTCAAGCCGAAGGGCATCACTGTGTAGCAGAAAACGCCCTTTGGATTCCTGAATGACGTATGTTTTGCATCATCAGGGAACATCTTGATCTGGTTGTAGCCCGAATACCCGTCCATGAAAGACATGCGTTCGAAGCCACATGTGTTGTCGATCATCACGTCGGTGATGGGAAGCGGGAATTCGTCCTTCGGGCAAGCGGAGTTGAGATCCCTGAAGTCGATGCAGACCCGAATCTTTCCATTCTTCTTGGTGACAGGGACAACATTGGCCACCCAATCCGGGTGTTGTTCTTCATGGATAAAGCCGCTGGTCAAGAGTTTATCCACCTCCTGATCGATGGCGTTCATGATGTCCGGACGAAAACGTCGCTGTTGTTGTTTGATAGGCTTGGCATCGGGTAAGATGTTGAGCCTATGCATCGTGATATAAGGATCAAGTCCTGGCATGTCTTCGTAGCTCCAGGCGAAGACATCAATATATTCTTTAGCCAGTTGGATTAAAGACTCCCGGTCTTCTCCTTTTAGGCTTTTGCTGATGAAGATGGGTTTGGAAGAAGATCCATCCCCAAGGTCGATCTGCTCGACTTCGTCTTCGGTAGGGGGATGAATGAATGAATGGATGAATGGATTAAGGGATGAATGGAGAAGAGAGGAGTTAGAGGGGAGGGGCTGCTGCCCCCCACTTCACAGCAGCAGCAGTATGCTGTTTTTAAACAGCAGTAGGGACAGCAGCTGTAGCTGCTACAGCAGCAGCAGTTGGGGGCTGCGGGGCAGCCCCCATAGCACCCATTTCACCCCCTCCTTGCACCCATTTACCCCCCTTTTTATCCCCCTTTAAGCCCACTTTTTATTGGATGTTAGTAGGTAGTTAGTGAGTAGTTTAGATTGAATTAGAGAGGGTTATATACTAGTTAGAAATCCTAAGTTATCTAAGATGTTAGATGTTAGGATGTTAAGGTAAGTTAGTGTATATTAGGATATCTAAGTTAGTGTTTAGATATCCTAATATGGTTAGTGTGTATATATATATATATATATATATATATATATATATATATATATATATATATATATATATATATATATATATATATATATATAAGTTATTTGATAGATATTAGATATTGGATAGGTAGATTCTTGGATATCTTGATATCCAAGATAGAGGGTTTCTTGGATATCTTGATATCCAAGATAGAGGGTATCTTGGATATTCAAGATACGGGATATCTTGAGGATATCAAGATAAGTTAGTTAAGGTAGGTATCGAAATACCAAGGTATTGGTAAACTTTCTAGGATACCTAGAGGCTAAGGTATTGGGTAGAGACTAAGGTATGGGTTGGGTATTAAGATACGGGTTTAGCTAGGCTAAGGTATTAGTGCCTAAACCAAGATATTGGTTTCGGAATACAAGATTGGCCTAGATAATAGGATGTTTACCTTTTTAACAAATAGGGTATCAAGATACCATGGTACGGTATCGAGATACAAGGATAAGTGTTAGAATACATTGGTAGGGTATTGAGGGATACGTAGAGTGAGGGTAAAGTAGGCAAGGGTATCGGTTAGAGGCTAAGGTAATAAGTTTACCTTGGTATGGTAATGGGATAGAGTTAAGGTAATACCTTAGAATCAAGATATGTAGATAACTTGATTAAGATATGGTTAGAATTAGGATAGCTTGGTTGATAATGGTTAGGAATAGGGTAAATGACTTAGGGTTGACCCCGTTTGACCATGGTTGACCGTTTTGACTAAAAGTCAACCAAAAGTCAATTTTAGCCTAAAATTGACCAAAACTTGACCAGAGTTGACCAGTTGACCAAAAATAAACTGTGAGTCAACCATTGACCTAGTTTGACCTAGAGTGGACTATAAGTTGACCAGAGTTGACCAGGGTTGACCGGTTGACCAAAAGTCAACTTTAAGTCAACCTTTGACCTTGATTGACTTCGATTGACTTTGTTTGACCATATTTGACTTAGTTTGACCTTGTTTGACTTCGATTGACTTAGTTTGACCATGTTTGACCTTGTTTAACTTAAATTGACCTAGTGTGACTTAGTTTGGCTTGGTGTGACTTAGTATGACTGAGTTTGACCTAGATTGCATAACATATACTAGAAATTATGCCATACACTGTTAAACCCTAAATAAACTCATGTATATCTCATCTTTAGGTCTGTGATTTCACTCTGAGCCAGATTACACAGTTGACATATTTCCATCGGATCTCAGGCGAGTACATTCTCTGATAGTATTTCTGTTTTATGATATCGTCTATGTTTCTTGTATTTAGAGTAGATATCCTTGTTCTCTTGTCACATTGTTCACACGGATTAGTATTTGTCTGGATCCCGTCATGAGATGTTATTCCTTGTATTCCTTGGTATATCTTGTACAAGTCTTTCCTTGTTCCTTGTGCATTGTATAGACATGATTCCTGCGAAGGCTCGCTACCTCCTCGGAGAATCATGTGGCATGACATGTCATTACTGGATCTACTTTACTGGTCGGGGATGGGGGTACTTAGCGTAGATATGTGATCATTTTTCCTCCTGTGATTCATGTTCCATGTGAGTATTAGCCATACACTTCACGTATGACTAGTCAGGCCCTTTTTCTCCTGTGCAACCCAAGCCGATCATATGTTGAAACTAATACTAAACTCACATAGATATAGTTCCAGATTTTCGTACATGATATATATTATTTTCTTGTTCTTACATTCAGTTACAGTCTTGATATACCTTACCATGATTCATGTACACATTATTTTACCTTGTATATTCTTTCTATTTACTGCTACATTTTTAATATCGTCTAACTAGAACTGTTATTTGAGATTTGTGCTCGTTCCATCCTGACTGGATATGTTGACAAAATTTTACAGATTATGGCGAGGAGGATTGTCCTACCTACTACGATCCTCATGACGTAGTTGGCCTAGACTTGGAGACCCTAGTTCAGCAAGGGTTAGCGCCAGCCGATGGGGCTTTAGAGTAATTTAGCTGGTTTAGTTTGGTACTGGACTTTGTCTCCAGATTACACTTTGGCTTGTTATTATTTTAGTATTTTATTGAGATTGTTGACTCTATGACTAGACTTGTATTATTCTGTGTTGGATTTTCAGGATGATATTTCATATCTTGTTGTCTTTATCTTTCGGTATCATCTATATTTCTTAGAGTTTGTGATTGAGTATATTATATTGTCATTGCTTGTCCTCCATTCGGAGTTGACCGTTCTCGACAGGTTTTGATATTATAATTGTTGTTAGATAGTAGACCTAGACAGCGTTCTATGTCGTTTCTGCGGCGTAGGCTGGGACGCTGTCATGCACTCATGCCCTTACTCCGGGTGCGGGTCGTGACGATACCTGTATAGGCTTCGGCATTTTGCGCCTTGTATACGGATTTTTTCCACGATTTTTGAGTCGCCTTTAATAAATTGAAGGGGTTTTAAAATTTTATATATATATATATATATATATATATATATATATATATATATATATATATATATATATATATATATATATATATATATATATATATATATATTATTGAATAAATTATAATTTGATACCCTCAACTTTATTAGGTATCAACTTGATATAATAAATAAAAAACATGACAAAACTACATTCGCCCCTCCCCTAACTCTTCCCTAGCCCCCCACACCCAACTGCACCCCCCCTCCGAGTAGTCATCCTCCCCTCGGCTGCACCACCCCTGCGCCCCCCCTCCCCGCACCGCACCCCCCCCCCCCCCCCCCCCCGCTCTCTCCGATGCGCACTGTTAGGGGGATCGAGTTGGGCAGGAGGGAAGGTGGGTTGGGTAAGAAAAGGAGATAGTTTTGTCATTTCTTGTTTTTAAGTGTATCAAGTTGATACATATTAAAGTTGAGAGTATCAAGATGAAAATTTTGAATAGTTGATGTTACATCCCAATCGGAGGCGCTAGTTTCAGAGAGTCACAGAAGAAGCAAAATCAGGGGTACAGGCGGTGGCATAGGCAAGAGCAGGAACAAGTCCAAGAGTCAGTACGAGAACTCGGAGTGTTTCCATTGTGGCAAGAATGGGCCACATTAAGCGAAACTGTTTAGCTTTGAAGAGAGAGAAGAAGAGTGACAAGGGAAAGCAAAGTGAGAACTAACCCTTGCATGAATAAAGGTTACCATATTGAAAATCTACACATGGAAGACAAATATATACGAAAAATTCCAATATATATCAATCATGTATTTAATGAAAATCATAATTGGTTTGTCATAATTGAAGTCCAATTATATGGAAAGTCATTATATGAAAGATCCAATCATAAATATATTATCAAAGTAAATATAGAAATCTGATCATATATTTGCTTACCATATATGTTCCAAAATAGACGATTTATGCACGCCCTGAGCTTCTCCGACATACGGATGGCGCTCGTCGCACTCTGGAGTATTCTCCACATAGGTTGGAAATGCCACTCACTCTAACTGTTGAGAATACCAAGTTGTAATTTTGCTTATATTTTTTTTATGCTTTGTATATTATGAAGGCGGCAGTTGCTTTATTCATTGTTGATTATTCTAAATTTTTTAGAATGGAGATTAAGTTAATTAGCATGTGCAATGTTTAAGTTAGTTTTTACTTAATTTCTCTCCTGATCAGCTTGTCTCGTGCCGTTGATTGTATGGAAGAGTGTGAATGCGAGGGGGAGTGGATATTAGTGTACTCTTGAAATCATCAAATATAGTGCCGGTGTGTGTTCCAGAGGGTTGGATTGTCATAGACGGAGCTACGGAGATTGGTTGATTCATCAATGGTCTTTGAAATTTTTGCCTTGCTGTCCAACTAAAAGAGCATACGGACTTGGACTTGAAGGGTTGTCCTAAGTAAAACTATAAAGGGATTTATCCAGGTCTGAAAGGGGTTGTTTGGATCGCTGTATTAGTACTGCAAGTGGAGTGAAATATGAAGTTTTGCTTGAACTGAACAGTGAAAGTGTGGGTTCCAGCGTTTGGTTACACAGCGTAAGTGAGTTTCTTGACTCATATTTCTGACAAAAACAGTGTCTTGTCCCCCTCCTCTTAGTCCCTTCTCACCTATGTTTTCCATAAATAAATTTACTTTATTTATTTTGTATCTGAGAAAATTACAACTGTAGGAATCTAATCTAGAAGACGATTACTTTATCCCTTGGACGATGCGATGAAGAAAACTCGAACTTCGAAGAACTTGGATAGCAACTGGGCAATCTCTATGTTCTCTCTGAAATTGACTGTAGTGTGATGAAGATGAAGATGAAGAAACTCTTTTTTATAGAGTTCTGGATAACTGTTCTGAAGCATACGCTCAGTCAGTTACTTGACGTGTGCATAACTGCAGGGACGCGTGGCGAATTCTGGTGAAGACACCTTGGAGTGCGGTTGAGAGTAGTGGAATATATCTAGGAGAGATTGGTGGCATGGATGCCACGTTGCATAACTTCTGAATAACTGAGTACAGGATACGTGAGAACGTGTGTTGACTGTACATTGAAAGTCATCCTGGATGCCTTTGCTGTGATACGCTGTCTTTGAAGAAGAGTCATACGCTAACTTTTGAAAGCACATGTCTTACATACACTGACTTGGATCATATAAAGCTGATACGCTCACTTGATTGGGAAGGAGTCGTATGGAGTCCATACGCTTACTTGGCTGGGAAGGAGTCGTATGGGGTCCATACACTCACTTAGTTGGAAGGAGTCGTATGGGGTCCATACGCTCACTTAGTTGGAAGGAGTCGTATGGGGTCCATACGCTCACTTAGTTGGAAGGAGTCGTATGGGGTCCATACGCTCACTTAGATGGCAAGGAGCCGTATGCATTGAGGGAGTAGACACGTGGCTGTTTCTCAATCTTCTCAAATACGCCATATCTTCAAATACTGACAAATATTTATTGAGCGTCGTGCTGCAGATATGATGGCTGACAGACTGTCAGAAATGACAGTAATGATGGCTTTTTATTTATGATGGCTGCTGAGCTGTCCTCGTAAGAGACAAAATCCTTTCTCAAAAACCTATACGACGGCTAATCTTCATAGGGCAGCTGTCTTTGCACGAAAGACGAAGTGTCAGATTCATCCTTCATTAAATACATGCTGTGCTGTCATCTCAAGAAATATTAAAATATTCACTGAGCGTACGGCCTTTAGATGAGCGTATGGCCTTGACTGAGTGTATGGCCTTGAGCGTATGGCTTTGACTGAGCGTATGGTTTTGAGCGTATGACTTGGACTGAGCGTATGGCTTTGAGCGTATGACTTGGACTGAGTCTAATATCAGCGTGTCATAATTTTTACACCCTACAAGACCCCCTTCAAAGTTTTCGAACTTTATGAATTTCAAAAGTTCGAAATTACTTTAAACTTAAAGTGGGAATAAGTCCTGACACGCTGGCATAAGTTTGTTATCTTCCTCAATATCAGTGCAAATCTTTAGGGATTTTGTTTAAAGCATATCCGCCATTTGAACTTCTTCTTTTCTTCTATAAATAGGTCTTCCAAGACCTAATTTATTTCTTTACTTTTGCATTCATCTTCGAGAGAGAAAAAAAAACTCAAGACTCAACTTCTTCTTCTTCTTCGACTCAAGCTTTATCAATGGCACCCAAGGTTGATGCTGCTGCGAAGGAAAAGGGGAAGGCTCCTGCGGAGTCATCTCAGCCCGCCGCCGCCGCTGCTAAGAAGACTACCAATGAGCGCGTTCGACGAAGTGAACGCCTATTGAAGCCTCTCTATGGTGAGGATGATGATGATGAACTATAACTATCTCCTATTTAGGGCTCTGGTTAGAACAAAATCATAAAACGTATCCCCTTTTTAGGGTCAAATACGTCAGAAAATACGCTTCCCTCTTTAGGGTTTAGCCGTATCCCATATTTTTTGTTTATACGAAAAATATGTTTGGAGCGTATTCTGTATGATACGCGTATTTTTGATAGAGATGTCAAAATACGCTGTCTTGAAAGAATATGCTATGGCGAGTTGTCTCACTGAGATACGCTAACTCCTGTGTTAGCGTATGTTTTTGATGATCATCTTGTCAACCATACACTGATATGCTCAAACTGAACATAAACTGAACTTTTAAAATCATTCACTTAAGATAAACTGAGCGTAAGGAGTGATCTCTGAATCTGTCATACGCTTAGAATAAACTGAGCGTATATGGATCTTCGAGTCTGCCATACGCTAAGGATATACTGAACGTATGCTGAACCTTGAGTCTGCCATACGCTAAGGATATACTGAGCGTATGCTGAACCTTGAGTCTGTCATACGCTTAGTAAAAACTGAGCGTATGCTGAACTTTGAGTCTGCCATACACTTAGTAAAAACTGAGCGTATGCTGAACTTTGAGTCTGCCATACGCTTAGTAAAAACTGAGCGTATGCTGAACTTTGAGTCTGCCATACGCTTAGTAAAAACGGAGCGTATACTGAACTTTGTCATCTCTTGATGTTGAAGATTACTAAGGTTTTATTCTTCTTTTGCAGTGGATATTCTGGCTCAGGAGGCAGAATTTGAAGGATGTGTGGGAAATAACTATAGAAGTGACTTATCACATGTTCGTTTTCCCCAATTCGATGGACCTTCTACAAGAATAGCACTTTTGACCAATCAAGAAAATGACACTTTGCTGAACCTGATGAGTGGACTGCCTTTATAAAGTGTGGATGGTGTTACCCATTCGAAGCCAGCATTTCTTTTCGGAGATGCTATTGACATGAATTCTCAGCCTACTCTGGACAAAGTATCATACTGTTACTATAGGGATGGTGATGTAAATCAGCCAATGTATTTGACTGGTTTATCAAAAAGCATCAACATAGCTCGTTTATTTCATGCGAGTTGTCAAAGACAAATGAAGTGGGATATCACTCCATCCCGACAAGCAAAGGCTGGGTGGATAGGATATCGTCAAGGAAGATTCCGTAGTGGTACTGAACCACATGTCACATCTCTGCGCGGACTGCTACCTGCCACCATCCCTCCTGAGGACTCAGCACTGCTGAAGCCAGTCAGAGTCCCAATATTTGCAAACGAATTCGCTCAACTGGAAAATGCCATCTATCCAAAACAGTCTATGAGGCTGACTAGTCTGGTAAATCCGGAAAATACCAGATGGACTGCTCTTGTAAAATGGATCCTGAAGAATTTTGGTGAACAGTTACAAGTGATAGGCCTATATGATGCCATTAAGTGCACTGTCTATGGTTTCAGGCCAAACCCGGATTTGTTCTTGGCGTTAGCGGAGAGGTATAACTACCGTACCAGCACCTTTATGACCCCAAGAGGCGAAATGGGATTCGCCTTTCATGAAATGGCATATATTTCTCAACTGCCAACAGCAGATCTGCCATATGAAGAGTATATCCCTTTCGTTGATGAAATGAATAAGATCTCCGAAGCCAACCCACTGGTTCTTCATGTCTTTGAAGAATTGATGTGCCATTACAGTATTTATAAGGCATTTTATAAAGGACAAGGTGGAGAAGGAGATTCCAACTGTTATTCTTCCAAATGGATGGCCTATTTATTTCAAGGCCGTACTGATGAAGTTCAAAAGAAGAAGAAGTCTGAGCAGTATGTCGGTGAATTTAAACCTCTGAATCAAGCTGAGATTGATAGGCTCATCCGGGATACCACTCATGACGACATTGTCATTGAGGAAGACGAAGGTACTTATAAAGCCGGTGATAGGTTTGAGACCTATATTAAGCAGGGCAGCCGAGAATTATCCGCTGAAGGTCATCTGGCTGGATTTATCTCTCTCTGGCTGAGAAAATTCGTAGTTCCTGGCACCTGTTCAGCAGACAGGATGCACAGAGGAGTTGTCTTCGCAGCAGTCCGTCTGGTTTTTGGGTATAAGATGGATTTACTGACAGCAATGACATGCCGTCTGAATGTTGGATTAAGGGCATACACAGACAGAATGTTCGAATTGGCAAGGAAGAGCCTTACATCCTTTCCTCGGGTAGAAATGTCCTTTACATATTTATTTGGATGGCTACTTCTGTATTTCGAATCTCTTATGAGTGCTGGGATGGCTAGACCAGATGACACCTTTCTGGAAAGATACAGTCACACACCAAAGTGGAAATATGACACTTTGACAGATTGTAGGACTATATTAAACAGGGGAGAACTATGGAGCTTCACTTGTGTTCCTCCACCTGTTAGATATGAGACCATGCCTGGAAGTACGATTGATGGCATTGGTGGCAATGAGTTGGATGATGTTCAATATGAATGGCTGAAGAGGATCAGGCCATCTCATTTAATCTGCCGCCGTGACAACATCACTTATCTAGAACCATATCTTCCGAACAGGTTTGTTCGACAATTTGCTTACGATCAATTGCATGTAGGCAATGCAACGACGTGTTTTAGTTATCAAGGCGGGTTGATTGATGGTGCCAGAGCGTGGATATATTACATTGCTAAAGGTACAGGGGCTACCTTTACCATGCCAGATCCGGTCACCTATCAGAGAGGAGCTAGAATATTGGCGTCTTATGCCAAATTCTATGTATCAGCTAATACCTTTGATGAAAAATTCAGCATCTTAGATAGAAGCTTTATTCATATTGAAAAGAAATCAACTAAATCAGCCTTGCCTAGAGATTGCCATGATCAAGAAGATCCTTTGGCTACCAATGAAGTTGATGATGAAGTTCTAGAAACTTTCTTCTCTGATGACCTTCATCAACCATTACATGTACCCATCGAGAATGCTGAAGAAAGTATATCTGCTGATAATACCCCAAAGAGGAAGCGGGGCAAAGGTGCTGCTGGGCCTGCCCCAAAAAGAGTCACTCGAGCAGAGACTCAAAATCGTGGAGGAATTACCATTCGAGGGACTTCTCCTGTTTCCAATCGAGTCAGAGATACTGATGAAGCAGGTAGTGATCCAAAAGACAATTATCCTACTGTTCCATTCACAAAAAGAATAGAAAGGAAAGTTATAGTTTCAAAAACTAAATCTGTAATTTGTCTCGATGCAGAGAGTCCCACCGATCGTGCTGTGCGATTGGCTTCAGAAAAACAAGCTGCTTTTGATTTTTCTGTAAAGGCAGAACCTGTTGAAGAAGATATTCCTGAACCTGCTGGGTCATCTATGCCTTCTGATATAGGATCGATTCCGCCAATGGCCGATGATACGCAGGAGATTAGTCAACCTGCGGTAGAGGCCGAGCATCAGACTGAAACAGCTAATGACTTACTGATTTCGGGAGAATCAGTGAAGGAAGCCACTTCTCTCAAACCAATTGCTGAAGCTTCAGAGAGCGAACAAGTTAACTATGAACCGTCGTCTCATTCTTCTGGAGAAGAAGACATGGAGATAGACGATGAATCACCGTCTAAAACACCAATTGATGTACTGAAGACCATTGGTCAACACTCAGGGTTGACACCAGAGCCGGAGAGGCATATAGAAGTTCAAGTTCCGAGTACTTCTGGGGCGGGAAGCAGTAAAATAAATCCCGTGTCAGAAAGTACTCTGAACAGACTACGAGTCGGGCTGAATGATCCGAAGGAAACTGAATATGAACCAGCTCCAGGTAATATTTTATTCATCAGAGTTTTGTCTTGTCTCTGTTTTATTGTCTTTTGGTTTTGATCATGCTTTTTTTTTATTCCAACAGCTGTAGGAACTGCACCGGCTATGAGTTCTACCCAAGCCCCACTTGTTCAAACTGATGTGGGTGAGGGGAGTTCACATTTGCCGAGTTCTCCAAAAGCACTAACTTCAGCTCCAAGAATAAAAGCTTCTCCTGCTCCTTCCCCTACTATTGCAGCGACTCCCGGTTTTGATACAGGGATAGCAAAGATCCTGGAGATGTATTCAGATATTATTTATTCGTATCTGGATACATTCTCAAGACGACTCGTGAAGGATGAGACTATGCCCTTTTCGAGTCTTCGAGAGGCGACTAGTTTTCCACTTTCAGCTTTGAGACAGGCTGGTTATGGGACCCAATGTGTCTTTTTTGAACATCTTCTGAATGATTTAGAAGCAAACATCCATAAATATTGGAAGATAAAAAAGGAGGATATTAATTCCCTGACTGCAGCTGAGATTGCTCAATTGGAGAATGAAGCTCAAGCTCAGCATATTGCTCTGACAGAATTCCTCGCTCAGTCTTCCAAAGAGTTAATGGCGAAAGACGAAGAAATAATAAGTACTCGTCAGAATATGGAGCGCCTAGAGAAAGATGAAGCGTCAAAAGCTGAAGCGCTTAGGAAGTTGAGGGAAGAACTAGCTCGTCTTCAGGAGCAAATTGCCTCTGTGGAAACAGAACAATCAGAGATTGCTACTGATCGTAAATCTGCAGCTGAACGCTGTCAAGTTTTACAGCAAGAACGAGAATTGATGCAAACCAATCAGATTGAAGAGACCAACCGCCGTAGCTCTATTATTGTGGAATATGACCAACGGATGATTGGAGCTGAAACAGCAGAACGAATCAAGAAAGCTCATGAAGAAAAGATAAATAATGTAATCGTTCGTATTCAGGAGATAATTACTCCTCCTAAATATATCTTTTACATTTATCATGTATTGAAGTTTTGATACCCATTTGTAATCATTATTCTGATTTTGATTGAAATGAATATCTTGGCTTGATTTCAATTCTGTGGATGATATTTTTGTAGAAAACATGTTCAGAGGTAAATAATACATGACATATTTCAATAAAATAGAATATACAAATAAACTTTGTAACTCTATCATGATACTAAACCAAAGATAATTTTAGTTTAATACTGATTAGAGAAAACAGAATTCAGATATAAAGATATCTTTGGATTCTATTTTCCATGATCTTTGGACTCGGAAATCAAAAGACGAGATATCATTTTCAGAGAATAGAAAATATGATACATACTGAGATAGAAAATTCAGAGGTAATATGGACATGATTTTCTATACAAGATCTTTATTAAGTCCACTGGGGATCGAATAAGACAAGATATCAAATTCTCTGGGAAAATGATACATGGTAGAATATCGGTTTCCTCTGGGGATAACGATATCGAGATAACTTTTGTAAAGAAGAATTTTATATTTGCTGGGGAATGATGAAAATATTATACATAATATTTCTTTAAGAATTTGCCATTGATAGGCATCATCATGACTTTCCCATCCATAGAGGCAAGCTGGTATGCTCCGTTAGAGAAGACTTTGTTTACTACGAATGGGCCTTCCCATTTCGCGTCAAATTTGTCTTTGCTCATATGTGTCATGGTCATAGGACGTCTGACAGTAAGGACCAGTTCTCCCTTCTGATATGCTCTGACTTTGACTTTCCAGTTAAAAGCTTTTGAGATTCGGGCCTGATGCAGCTCGATATTTTGTTGAGCATACAATCGTTTTTTATCTAGAGCTTCCAATTCTTGAAGCCGAAGACGATCATTGTTTTCTGTTGTAAGTTTATTGGAGATTGCAATTCTCAGAGAAGGAATCTGGATCTCAAGGGGAAGAACAGCTTCACACCCATATACTAAAGAGAAAGGCGTACATCCGGTTGTATTGCGAACTGTGGTACGGTAGGCCCATAAACATTCACCAAGCTTCTCGCTCCAGTTGCGTTTGTTGGAGGAAACGAACTTTTCAAGAGTTTGATGATCGTTTTATTGAAAGCTTCTGCCAATCCATTAGCTGCTGGATTATATGCTGTAGAAGCTAAATTATTGATCCGATGATCATCGCAGAATCGAGTAAATTTCTGACTGACGAACTACGGTCCATTATCATGGATAATACGCCGAGGAACACCAAATCGATAGATGACATGATGCTTGACGAAGTTGATAACACTAGAAGTTTTGACTTCAGACAACGGGATGGCTTCAGCCCATTTGGAAAAGTAATCGGTTATTGCTAGAATAAACCGATGTCCTCTTGATGATGGTGGGTTGATGGGACCAATGACGTCCATGCCCCAAGCTTCAAACGGCCATGATGCCGCTGTTGGGTGTAAGAACTCTGACGGTTGATGGATAAAGTCTGCATGAATTTGACAGGCTTTACATTTCCGAGCATATTGAATGGCGTCAGCCACCATCGTGGGCCAATAATAACCCATACGTCGGATACGATCTTGAAGTTTAGGACCTGGTTGATGAGCTCCACAAACACCATCATGTGCTTCACGGATTATCTGTTGTGCTTCTTCACCAGCGATGCATCGAAGGAGAAGACCGTCGTAGGATCGACGATATAGTATCTTCGTAGTATGATTATAATAGAATCTGAGAGATCTACGCCGAATAGACGCTGCTTCACTCGAATTATCAGGAAGTATGTCATATAATACAAAGTCTAGAAAGGAGCGTCTCCAGTCTTCAGTTATGGCTTCTGTTTCATTAGAAAAGACATATTCCATAGTAGAATCGGAAGAAGACGAGGACACTTTGTCAAACTTTAATCCAGCATCAAGGTTGAGAGAATCTTCATGAGGATTATGAGGAAAAGCCAAAGCCAGATTATTCTCAACACAGAATAGTTCTCGGTTATAAACCACTATTATTTATTGACGTCTGATTGGTATGGCTAATACAGCAGCAAGATTAGCCAAAGCATCAGCTTCTGCATTATAGGCTCGTCGAACATGTTCAATAAAGAAACCTTCAAAGAAGGAGGCCATAGAGAGTGCTGCTCGATGATAAGGTATTAAATCTTGATGACGAACTTCATACGTTCCTCTGATCTGATTGACAATAAGCTTGGAGTCTCCATAAACTTCCACATATTGAATATCTAGATGTTTAGCAAGTTGAAGACCGATAAGCAATACATTGTATTCGGCTACATTGTTTGAACATGATTGATCTAGAGAATAAGCCCTCTGAATAGTTAGTCCTTCTGGGGATACAAGAACAATCCCAACTCCGGCGACAATATCGCCGTTAGGACCTATTCTAGATGCTCCATCAAAGAATAGACGCCAGGTAGGAATTTCTTCAGAAACCAGATTTGAATCCAAAACTTCATCTGGGATCTCATCATATAATTTAGAATCTTCTGGAATCGCATGAGCTGCCAGAAAATCAGCAAGAGCCTATCCTTTAACTGACTTCTGAGGAATATAATGCATATCGTATTGAGCTAACAAGATTCCCCAATTAGCTAGTCTGGAGTTGAGAATACCGGATTTCTTCATCATAATCCTGATGGGATTCACTCTAGAAATGATGTGAATCGTTTGACCGATAATATAATGTCGCATTTTCTGAACAGCAAACATTAATGCTAAGCATTCTTTCTCGATTGGAGAATAACGCGGTTTAGCGCCTGTCATTGTGCGACTGAGATAATAAATAGCCTGTTCATGGCCATCTTTATTTTTCTGGGCGAGTAATGCACCAAGAGAATGATCCATGGCTTGAACATATAGAAGGAATGGTATTCCCGAGACGGGAGGTACCAAAACTGGAGGGTTCATGAGATACTGTTTGATATTGTCAAATGCTTTTTGACATTCTTCGTTCCAGACGAAAGATACACCTTTCTTCAGAAGTTTATTGAATGGTCTGCAGCGTCCTGATAAGTTAGAAATGAATCTCCTGATATAAGCGATTCTTCCTTGAAATCCTCGTAGCTCTTTTAAGGTGCGTGGAGGACGCATCTCTTGAATGGCTTTGATCTTCTCGGGATCCACGTGTATACCTTTAGCGGTAATGACGAAGCCGAGAAATTTACCACTAGAGACGCCCAGGAAGGACTTAGTAGGGTTCATTTTAAGTTGATGCTGACGCATTAAATCAAAGATAGTCTTCAAATCTTGGATATGATCCTCCTTTCGTCGACTTTTGACTGCTATATCATCAACATAGCATTCGACTATTTTCCGGAGATGTTCGCGGAATATAGTGCTCATTGCTCGCTGATATGTTGCTCCTGCATTTTTGAGACCAAACGGCATCACTGTATAACAGTATGTACCGATCGGTGTTCTGAAGGAAGTGTGTTTTTCATCATCTGGAAACATTTTGATTTGATTATATCCCGAATACCCATCCATGAATGACATCCGTTCGAAACCACATGTGTTGTCGATCATGACATCTGTAATTGGAAGAGGAAACTCGTCTTTAGGACAAGCTGCATTGAGATCGCGAAAGTCTATACAGACTCGGATCTTGCCAGTCTTTTTAAGGACAGGAACGATGTTAGCCACCCATTCAGGATGTTGTTCCTCTCGAATAAATCCGAAAGCCATAAGCTTGTTGACTTCAGCTTCAATTGCATCCATAATGTACGGAATCGTCGCTGTTGTTGTTTGACTGGTTTAGCATTTGGCATGATATTAAGTTTGTGCATTGCAATCTTTGGATCTAGTCCCGACATATCCTCATAACTCCAAGCGAAGACATCGATATAATCATGAATAAGCTTGATCATGTCTTGCTTATCTGTTTCTGAAAGACTTTTACTGATGAATATTGGTTTAGAGAACCCTTCTTTACCAACATCAATTTGGATTAGTTTATCTTCAGTAGGAGGTTCCCTCTGCTCGAACCTGAATTCCCATTGATTATCTAATCTTTGAACCCATTGTTCAGATTCGGGAGATATTTCAAAATCATCCTCATCTTCATCATTTTCTTGCAGGCCATCAACAGAGACCATATTGATGGATAGAATAGAGCGATGGAGATCGCCAATACTCGTGTCAGAATCCCAAGAGAGGGAATCAGAAGACTCAGATCGTTCGTCTTCATCGGATTTTGAATCTTCATGGACTATGTTGATAAAGAAAGTAGGAGCAATGTAACCTAAACCACATTTTGTCCTTCCGTATTTTAATGGAGGAATTCGAACGGACATTCTTCTTCCTTTTCCATTATTGAGGCTGGTTCTGAAGTCATAATCCATATTCTTGATGATATTTTTGGATTGCTGACTGTAGCGACGCAGTTGTAACCTTCCAGTATCGTCGTTTGTGTCATCTTCTTCCAGATTAGGAGGATTCTGGGGTCCTTTATAGAAGAATATTGGATTTTCTCCCTTCTTTCTAATAGGGACAACAAAGTATGATTTTTGTATGGACTCCAATGATACGTCTGTATGAAGAGTTTGAATAACTCCTATAGTTAGTGGCTTTAAGCTATCTAGCAATTGTAAATAACTTTGTACATGATTACAGACATTAATATACTGCAAAGGAGATGCTTCATTAATATTAGATACTGTATTTACAACAGAAGGCTGAGCCTTATCAGACTTAGTCAAATTAATAACAAAAGGGGGAGAGGAAGAGCGATCAGAAGTTTTGTTTCGATTAAGATCGATAACAAAAGGCTCAGAAGAGGTGAGCTCCCTTGAAGAAGATCGTGGATAAGTAGTACGTCCACTGACTGGAATGACTAGAGTATCTGGTCTAGTCTGAGAAGGTGGAGGGGGAGTGGTACGTCCACTGACAGGAATTATCAGCGAACTTTGTGGAGCTTGGGAAGACGACACAGTAGTACGTCCACTGACAGGAATAATCAGTGAGCCTTGTGGAGCTTGGGCAGGTGATGAAGTAGTACGTCCACTGACAGAAATTATCAGTGAGCCTTCTTCGGATGATTTAACAGACTGCGGAGGAGTAATACGCCCTTTTACAGGAATAATAAAAGTGTCGACTTTTGATATCTTATCGTTATTATCTATAGCTTGCAAGACTTTTGAGTATTCATCTTTGTACATGCGAGCGTCATTGAAGTAAGCTTCGACTCCTTTGAATGGATAGAGATCTGCAACCTCCTTCTGAACTTCTCCATTATCATCAACATATTTGAAGCACTGATGAAGAGTCGAAGGAACGACATTATGTTCATGCAAGAATGGTCTCCCCAATAGAGCATTGTATGAGCAACCATGATTATCGATGATGTAAAAAGTAACTTTGGTGCGAAGATCGCCTATTTGAAATTTGAGGCGAATCTTGCCCAAAGGCTCACTTTTTCCCTGATTGAATCCCAAGATGGTAGTGATAGTGCTGGAAAGACTATGCACAGGTATCTTCAGTGCATCTAGCATAGCCTTTGGCATAATACTGAGAGCAGATCCTGGGTCAATCAGTAGACGATCAACCTTCATAGAATCGATATATCCTGTATGATATAAAGGACGGTCATGTCGATTATCCTCTAGCAGCATATCGTCCTGCGTAAAGGTAATATTTGGAATAAATTCCAATACATTATGGCAATGAGAAACAGGTTCTGTTTCCAACTTCTTGAGGAGAGTTAGGCAGGTTTCTGCTTGCAGCAGTGCTTCACTCAGAGTTTCTCGAGTCTCTTTAGAGAGGCGTAAGAGCTCGAAGATTGATAATTTAGCTGGTGTATTGGCTAGTTGAGCCAATATATCAAAATTATAAGGCTTTTCAAGTCCTGTAGGAGATGACTTCTTCAATGGTTTGTCGAAGCGGACTTATTGTTTGCCTTTGTCAGCTGTTGTTGGTTTGGAAGGAACTGTCTCAATAGGAACATTTGAAGGCTCTTCAGTAGAGACTGGTGTTGGAGCTATAACCGGAAGAACATCAGAAATTTCTTCAGGAACGTCAACATAATCTTTCAGATATATTTTTCCTGATCGAGTTCCAGCATGAACTTCGACTTCAGATTCCGGTTCAGGGTCTATGAAAACCATGTTGCAATTCTTTATCTTGCTCTTGGTTCTTTTATGCTTGATGAGAGCTTCATTCCAGAAACCAAGGCCAACACGAGATTGATTATGTCTCATAGTGATGGCTAAAGGTGCTCGGAGTCCTTTGTCTGAGTTCAAACCAGGAGCAGTGGCTAGATCATAACCCATCTTCATTATTAATTCATGAGATTGTGAACTGTATAGATGAAATGCAGGCTTGTACCTATCTTCAGATTGAGGTACAGATTTTATCTCCGTAGGGAGTGAATTTCCTGCCAAGATGAAAGTAGAGGTTAGATAAAAATCGGGTGTGAAACTAGAAGTCACATTGCATGACTTAGTCTTCCCGAGCTTCTTTTTAGATGAGGGAGTCTTCCGAGGAGAAGAGGAGGATGTCTCAAACTCCGTCATTAAATCCAGGTGAATCCACATGATCTCTCCCTTCTTAGTTGTGACAGGAACAAGTCCTTCATTCTGTGCTGGTGGGATGTTCACAACTTCGAGAGTTGCTTTGGGGATAGGAACAATCCCACTTTCCACCATTAAAGGAGGGAAGTCACCGAACTGCATTGAAATTACATTTGCTGTGACTGTCTTGTCTTTGGATGTCAGTGTCACAGCTCCTGATTTAATCATCTCTTGGATCTTTCCTTTTAATACATAGCAAGACCGGATTGTATGACCCAGCATTCTATGATATGGACAGTATTTTGGATGATCTGTCTTATTGGCTTCATCAGGCTTTTTGATTTCTGGCAATTGAATCTTGTTACCTTTGAGCAAGCATTCAAAGATACCCTGAACATCGTCATCGTCGAAAGAATATTCTTCCTTCGGCCGAGGAGGTCTTTGTTGTTGATTTGTTGGAGCTGGGGTAGCTTGAGTAGTCTTTACCTCTTGACTACTGCTTTGGAGATTGACTTCAAGAGCTTCTTTCCCTTTGCGATTGTTGGGTCGAGTACTATTGCTAGCACTCTGATTTGATTCCTTGGGAGCCATTTGTACCCCCAGACCCTTGAAGGTCTCAGCACTGACTTCAGCAGCCTTGGCACTAACAATGAAAGAAGGCCAATCTTGGAACTGAGTGGACCCTGTCCACATGCTGATAATTGGTAAGAG
Organism: Iris pallida; assembly: GCA_029216955.1. Taxonomy (NCBI): domain Eukaryota; kingdom Viridiplantae; phylum Streptophyta; class Magnoliopsida; order Asparagales; family Iridaceae; genus Iris; species Iris pallida. The sequence continues at coordinate 2,180,734 of JANAVB010022593.1, forward strand.
ATTCGACTTGCAAGTGTCGATAGTAACAGCATCGGGAGTTCCGAGAGGCCTTTTGAGGGCTTCTCTTCTGAATCTTTCAATGAAGTCCTCGGTGGTTTCATTATTTTTTTGTTTAATTCTTATGAGGGCTGACATGGTCATGTCATTGAGTCCTTCATAGAACCGTTCAAGAAACATTTGCTTGAAACCGGCAAATGAGGTAATGCACCCATCAGGGAGACTTCTATACCATTCATAAGCCGTTCCTTTGAGACACCCAACAAACACCCGAGTAAGGAGGGCGTCACTTGGTTGCAGTTGATCAGTCATTACCTCAAAGTGATTAATGAACTGACTTGGGGAGGTTGTCCCATCAAAGAAAGAGATAGTCGGAGGCTTGTATTTAGGAGGATATGATACTTGCTTCCATTCTATCGGGTAAGGTTGCTTGATACCTAACCTTTGCAAACCATCCTTCTGTTTGAATGCCTCAAATTGAGTTCGGAGATTTCTTAACTCTTCAGTAACAATTTCGGAGGATTGTGGAGTTGTAACTTGTTGAGTGTAATTGGGAGAAGGGACTGCAGCATATGTACCACCCCCAGCTCCAGACTGACTTGGAGTGGGTTGTACAGGAACATTAGATTGTACTTCCGGAATAGTAGAGGGTTCCGGGTTTGGAACAACAGGAGTATTTAATACAACTGGAGGGGCTGTATGTTGGACTTGCTGAGTTTGATGCTGAGCTTGCATAAGAGTGTGCATAGCATTCAATGTATCTGCCATAGCTCGTAACTGTTGTTCTAAGGAAGAAATCCTTTGTTCATGAGCTTCGGTGCTAGTTGAAGGTTCATGATTGCCCTATGCCATGTAAGTGGTAATCGTTCGAGGAATAGATGATGAAACAGTCTGTTCTGAATCATCACTGTGTGAGTCAGTATCTTTCCCGGGACTATTTACGGGAATCAATACTGGAAAGTTGGATTCTCCAAGGAAGTCCTCTGTGATCTCCGGATTACCACTTGGATGAGAAGAAGAAGAGACTCTGGCCAAGGCTCCGGTCCTGGATCGGGTGCCGAGATAAACTCTATCTTCAGAATCTGATATAGCATCAGATCGTATGCTACCCCCAATATTTCTGGAGGTCATGTTGACAGAAGCATAAAGAGGTTCATCTTCATCCAATATTGGTTCATATTGAATTTGTTCGAAAACATATCGTCTTTTTGGTGAACAACAACATTGAATCACAACTCGAGGTTGGAAGTTACAACCATGCTTTTTATGGCAAATATGAGCAATATCATAACCTGATGGAGTGTCAATTCTCCGTTTATTTTGCAAATACTCCCGGAGATCTGTAGGAACAGATTGGGAAGTACTTGAAGATAGTTTCTGTGTAGAAACTTGTCTTTTGTTCTTCTGTCTTCTCGGTTCTTGAGTGTATAAAGACTGATTAATTTGAGCCACATAGTTTTTGGCATATTCTGCATCAGGGTCTAATATACTTGTCTCAGTGGAACCGAGACGATTCTGATGAAGCTTGTTACGAAGATCCGTAGGAGATCTGACTTTGGTATCAGTCTTGGATACTTGTAATTTGCCTTTCTCAGATCGAGAAATTTTGAGAGAAGGAAGATGGGTATTATTCCGACAGGGAGTCGGTAATAATCCATCTTTAGAGGAATTAGCCAAAAGGCGTTTTCCTTTGTTTGATCTAGTAAGAGTACTAGTCAAATTAACTCCAGAGGTAAAGACCTTAGGAGTAGAGGAGTTGACTAAAGAGTCTTTCTCCTTGGTTGGCACAAGATGTGCAAGTTGAGGGAGAATCATTTGTATGTTCTGTGGAAGAGAACCCCCAGCTTGATTTTGAGAAACAGTCAAAGGACTGTATCTGTTAGCATACGCTGACTTCAGTTTGGACTTCTGGTCATACGCTGCCTTTTTATTAGCATACGTTGGCTTTGGCTTAGCATACGCTGTCTTTGCCGTACGCTGCCCTTTGACTGCCATACGTATAGAGTCATCAATGGCTAAAGAGCCGACTGCTGTCGTAAGAGTAGAGGGGGAAGAGACTTTGACATGTCCAGAGATGGTTTTCCTTGGACACGCTGACTTGGTTAAAGAACCAACTTTGTCAGCGTGACTAGGAGAAGCCACTGTTGCCGTGTTCAGAGAAGCCGAAGTGTGCTTCGTGGAAGTTGAAGACGTGTTCTTGTCAGCGTGAGAAGTGACAGAAGCGTCTCGGGCTGTTGAAGAAGACTTAGGGACATAGACAGAGCGTCCCTTCTTCTTGGCAGCAGAAAGAGCGGAGGAAGCAGTTCGGCCCTCCTTCGCCTTGAGCATTTTTTCGTAAGCAGATTGGTCGAATTGTACGACCATCGTCTTCTTCGTCGAGTCGATCGACGAAATATCGCATTGAGTTGTTGCTATCTCGTTGGAGGAGACAGCTTTCCCAAGCAGAGTCGCCAATTTGTTTTCCATAAATAAATTTACTTTATTTATTTTGTATCTGAGAAAATTACAACTGTAGGAATCTAATCTAGAAGACGATTACTTTATCCCTTGGACGATGCGATGAAGAAAACTCGAACTTCGAAGAACTTGGATAGCAACTGGGCAATCTCTCTGTTCTCTCTGAAATTGACTGTAGTGTGATGAAGATGAAGAAACTCTTTTTTATAGAGTTCTGGATAACTGTTCTGAAGCATACGCTCAGTCAGTTACTTGACGTGTGCATAACTGCAGGGACGCGTGGCGAATTCTGGTGAAGACACCTTGGAGTGCGGTTGAGAGTAGTGGAATATATCTAGGAGAGATTGGTGGCATGGATGCCACGTTGCATAACTTCTGAATAACTGAGTAACTGAGTACAGGACACGTGAGAACGTGTGTTGACTGTACATTGAAAGTCATCCTGGATGCCTTTGCTGTGATACGCTGTCTTTGAAGAAGAGTCATACGCTAACTTTTGAAAGCACATGTCTTACATACACTGACTTGGATCATATAAAGCTGATACGCTCACTTGATTGGGAAGGAGTCGTATGGAGTCCATACGCTTACTTGGCTGGAAAGGAGTCGTATGGGGTCCATACGCTCACTTAGTTGGAAGGAGTCGTATGGGGTCCATACGCTCACTTAGTTGGAAGGAGTCGTATGGGGTCCATACGCTCACTTAGATGGCAAGGAGTCGTATGCATTGAGGGAGTAGACACGTGGCTGTTTCTCAATCTTCTCAAATACGCCATATCTTCAAATACTGACAAATATTTCTTGAGCGTCGTGCTGCAGATATGATGGCTGACAGACTGTCAGAAATAACAGTAATGATGGCTTTTTATTTATGATGGCTGCTGAGCTGTCCTCGTAAGAGACAAAATCCTTTCTCAAAAACCTATACGACGGCTAATCTTCATAGGGCAGCTGTCTTTGCACGAAAGACGAAGTGTCAGATTCATCCTTCATTAAATACATGTTGTGCTGTCATCTCAAGAAATATTAAAATATTTACTGAGCGTACGGCCTTTAGATGAGCGTATGGCCTTGACTGAGCGTATGGCCTTGAGCGTATGGCTTTGACTGAACGTATGGTTTTGAGCGTATGACTTGGACTGAGCGTATGGCTTTGAGCGTATGACTTGGACTGAGTCTAATATCAGCATGTCATAATTTTCACACCCTACAACCTACACAAAAAAACAACCGCAGGTGGGCTGCAAGTGAGGGAGCAAAGAAGCTCCAGAGCCTCTACTGTGCCCCGTCGTCGCTGCCGCCGTCAGCCTCCACGCCGGAGGTCGAGGTCAGAGGGGGAGGTGGAGCATGATGGAGACCTCGCGGCAGACGTAGCCGATGGCGTTGCGCTCCTGGAGGACGTGCTCCTCGTCGTTGTCGGCGAGGAGGTGGTACTTGTGGTTGTGGGATCGGAGGCGAATCACCTTTGCCGATTGAAATCCTGGCTGTTGACTATATATATAGAGAGAGGAGGAGGAGGAGGATGAAGAAGAATGGAAATAAAATGGGCGAAGAGAGAGAGCGAGAAATTAAAAGAAGAATATAAAGAGTCCAGAGTCACCAGACTCGTGAAGTCACAGAAGAAGAGTCCAGACTCTTTAGAAAATGTTTTAGAATTCTTTTTTAAATTTTTTGTTGTCACGACCCGATCCCAAATTATTGGGTCGAACCGGATCATGCCCAGCCTGCACCGTTGTGAGACGGCGGCAGTAAGCTGTTCTATATGCAGGTATTCACAACAACATTTATACTTTTGTCACAACTTGAATATACAAATTTTTTTAAAACTTTTAATATTCGACAAAGAGAAGTACAACTGGAAATGAAAGTACTGAAATAAAATACTGAATTCAAATCAAGAAACTCCAATACATAAAACTAGCTAACTGGAAAACAACTAGCTAAACAGTCGGCTCATCGGCCTCAGGTTCTGCATCCTCCAAGGGGGAATCTGGCAACACCACAGAATATAATACTGGGTCATAGTATCTATTGAACAATAGCTCAGCATCATCAACATCACCTATGGGGGGAATCCAGTTAGGAAAGGAGCAAGTACGAGTACATAATCCGACATTCTAAATAATAATGAAAAGATGGAATTTTAAACAGTTGAAATTCTTTGAACAATATTTTCCAGCAATTTTCAGCAATTCAGTATTTGAAACAATGTGATTTGAATAGGTAACGTCTATGACCGGCTTGGGTTGTACAATAGCATCCTAGCGATGTGATACGGCTTATCCCCGTGTGTAAGAGGGGTAAGCTCGCACAATAATGCAATATGATGGTATTGGTCATAAATGCTACACTACTCCCCTAATATCCCCACAATCAATAATTGAACTCAAGGAGAGAGTTCCGTGTAGCAATGTGGTTTAAGCATGCAATCATGACAATTACTAAATAAAATATAAAAAAACATAATCGTAACTTGCCTTTGTTTAATGACTGGAAATAGGATGTCGGTACCGAGGATGAAGTCAAATACGTCCTCGAAATCCTACAGTTGAGAACCTTGACTTAGAAACATAGATGAGCCAAATCTAGGTGTGCTAGTTGCAATTTCTAGAAGCAGGTCCTAGTCCAGTTTTTAAGTTGTTAAAAAACTATCATCCTACTCTACTGTCGCAGGATACAATTATCAATTAACGAAAAAGGAACTGATTTATTGATTTATTGGGTAAAGATCGTATTTTCCAATTCATTTAATAAAACTTTGTACTTTAATATTATATACATAAAATTAGGTTTTTCTTTTAATGAGAAAAATGTGAATTTGTTTAAATAATACAAACTTGAATTTTTATCCTTTTTATTTAGAAGTGAGAAAACTCTTATAATTTTTTATATAAAACTAATACCCATTTTAAGTATGCGTCTAACGCAAAGCATCCACCAAAAAGAACAAAAAATCCTAAACTACACAAATATAGGACCACAGAAAAATAAAGAAAAACTGGGCTTATGCCCTTACAACAAATTAATTAATTTTAATTTAAATGCGGAGGCGAGCTCTGAATGCCGTGAAGCGGTCCAGTCAGGAGGCCGAAGTCCTGCACCCAAAATACTAGAGGCCAGTAACTAGTTCTAAACTAAAATATAATTAAATATAACTTATAGAAAAATAGGGCGTCTCAGACTGGGTCATGCAATCTCATGTTGCTGGCTAACGCCTCAACGTACAGGAAATCATGTAGCGTTTGCGTGTCGCCGAGGCTTATCCGACCGATACGGTCGTCGCCTACAGGGGATACAGAAACTAACCAACCAACACTTTAAACCAAATCAAAACCAATGAAACCATTTGCAAAGGCCGGGGTTTTGGAAATAGGTTTTGCTTACTAAAATAATATTTTAAAAACATTTAAGAAAAATTGGGCAGCACCTCCTATGTAACTAGGACGACCTAGCCACATAGGCGGTACCGTTCCACACCCAAAAGAATATCCCAAACCAGGGAGACAACCACAGCATCCCAAAAACATCTAACCCAAAAGAAAATGAACACAGCACATAAGGAAATGTCCACACTAAAAGAGAAACTAAGCCGCAACATAAACAAGAGTCCGATCCAAAATAATGCGTATCCCCTATGCAACTAACTAATGCCGATCCCCGTGACGGGGTCGGGACCGCATCATCACAGACAAACTACGGGAGGACACGGGATTATACCTCAATTGCTCGGCTAGAGCTCTCAGATGCAAAAATAGGAAAAAGAATCCGTGCGGACAGCGGGATCGGCTCGGGACAGCCCGGCCACAGGGGCAGTGGCCACGGGGCAGCGCTGGAATGCGCGGATCGGGGCCCGAGAGTCTGGAATAGGGGCGGCACACGGCTTCGACGCGGGGCGGAGCGCTGCGAAACTCGGGGCAGCGCTGGGGCAGAGCCGACAGGACTCGAGGTCGGCCGAAAGCTCGGGGCACGCCGGGAAGGCACTGGCCGGGCGGGCACGCCGGGACTCGGGGGTCGTCGGGGAGATGCTGGCCGGCGGAAAAGAGCGCAGGGGGGTCTGGAACGGCGGGCGGAGGCGAGGCTTCGGTCGGGGGCGGCTAGGGCACGGCGGCCAAGCGGGGCTCGGGCTGGACGGGGCCACCGGAAGATGCTGGCCGGGTGGGCGGAGGCCGCTGGGGGTCGAGCAGCGGACGGATCGGAGGTGGGGCACGGCCTCGGGGAACGGCGCACGGCTAGGGCACGGGAGGGGTTCTGGATAATGTGGAGAATAGGGTTTGAGAGAGAGAGAGTGAGAGAAAAAGGAGAGGGAGTGTGCTGGAGAACGTGGTGGTGGTGATGGGTTAATAAGGAAGAAGAAAAAGAAATGGAGGGAGAGGAGTGATTAGAAGAGCAATTGGGGGGCGGCCTGGTCGTGGGGAGACCAGGTCAGGTCGTGGGTGTTAGGGATTAGGAATAGGTTTTTAGTTTAGTTTTTTTTAACTATAAATATAATTTATATATATATATATATCTAAGGCTAATAATTAATTAAAGGGTTTAAGGATGGATCCGGGACGGGAAACGAAGTTGGGTTCAGGCTCGGGGTCGGATCCCTGGGCACGGGATTGGGACAGGGCACAATCAAAGATCAAATGATTATTTTTTAAAAAATAGAATTTTCCTAACCGACTAATAATAATAATAATAATAATAATAATAATAGAAAAACTAAAATTCTAGCTGGAAGTCTAGGACTATGCTGACAAAACAAAATCTGACAATTATCCCAAAAATGCAACAATTCTAATTATCCAAAAATTCCAGAAAACCAGGTTGCGGGTTTTACAACCTTCCCTCCTTAGAAAATTTCGTCCTCGAAATTAAAGGCAGGGTTGGGAAAATTACCTCAAGTTTCAAACAGATACGGATACTGCTCCCGCATCTTATCTTCTCGCTCCCAGGTAGACTCGTCTGGGGAGTTGTGCCCCCATATAACTCTGACTATCGGCGTCACAGAGTTCCTGGTTCTCTTCTCTCCTCTGTCTAATATCGCCACTGGCTTCTCTGGCACTGTGAGGCTAGATCCAATTTCCAGCTTCGAATGGTCCAAGATGTGGCTCGGGTCCGAGATGTAGCATCTCAGCTGCGAAACATGGAAGACGTCGTGGACACCTTCGAGACTTGGGGGTAGAGCCACCCGATAAGCTACTTCTCCAATCCTGTTCAGTACTTCAAAAGGACCGATATACCTGGGGCTTAGCTTTCCTGCTCTGCCGAAACGGATGGTTCCTCTGGTAGGGGAGATCTTCACGAACACATTGTCTCCTTCTTCAAACTCCAACGGCCGTCGGCTGCTATCGGCCCAATGCTTCTGTCTGTCCTGGGCAATCCTGAGCTTGTCTCTGATCATCCTTACCTTCTCTGCTGCATCGGTCACCATCTCAGGTCCAAGCAATACCCTTTCTCCTACGTCGTCCCAAGCAAGTGGGGTGCGGCAACGACGTCCATAAAGTGCCTCGAATGGAGTCATACCGATACTAGCTTGGTAGTTGTTGTTGTAGGAGAACTCCACCAAGTGCAAATAGTCTTCCTAAGACCCTCCAAATTCTAAGACGCAAGATCTCAGCATGTCTTCTAGCGTCTGGATTGTTCTCTCCGATTGTCCGTCAGTCTGGGGATGGTAGGCGGTGCTGAACTTCAGTACTTCAGTTACGTTCCCAAACTGTCGTACAAGCTCTTCTAGAAGTGAGAGGTGAATCTGGTAACCCTGTCAGATACGATACTTATCGGAACTCTATGAATCCGGTAGATATGTCGCATGTACAGTGCCGCCAACTTCTCGGTGGATAGGCCCACCTTGAAGGGAATAAAATGGGCTGACTTCGTCAGTCGGTCCACGATAACCCAAATGATATCCTTCCCTCCTTGGGATCGAAGCAATCCTGACACAAATTCTATCGTCAAGTGTTCCCATTTCTACTCCGGGATGTCTAGCGGCTGCAACAGTCCTGCTGGTCTCTGTCTGCTAGCTTTCACTTGTTGACAAATTAAGCATCTAGCTACATACCTGGATACGTCCTTCTTCATTCCGTACCACCATACTATAGTACGCATATTCCGATACATTTTGTTAGCTCATGGATGTATGGAATACTGCGACTGGTGTGCTTCTTGCATCAGCTCGTTCCTCAGTTCGCCAGTTAGTACGTATAGCCTCGTACCGTGCTTCAGTGCTCCGTCGCTGGCGATTGAGAACCCTTCAAGTATTCCTGCCAGCACTTGATCTCTGAGCTTGCAAAGCGTCTCGTCTTGGAATTGTGTCTCCTTAACTCTGTCTATTAGACTTGAACGCACTTGCAACTGCATCATTGATGAATCTGCTCCTGGTACAATGGCTTCTCTTTCCAGTTTCTTCATTTTCTCTTCGGGCAGTACAATCTCCAGTCCAAGATTTTCTATGTCCTCCAGTAAATGTCGCTTCTTGGTCAAGAACATTGCCATCGGGTATCGACTAAGTGCATCTGCAACAACATTAGCCTTACCCGGATGATACTGGAGGTTGATGTCGAAATCCTTCATCAGCTCCAGCCATCGTCTCTGTCGCATGTTAAACTCCTTCTGAGAGAAAACATATTTAAAACTTTTGTGGTCTGTAAATATTTCCACTTTCTCTCCATAGAGGTAGTGCTTCCACAACTTCAATACAAATATAACCGCTGCAAGCTCCAAATCATGCGTGGGATAGTTCTTCTCATGAGTCCGTAATTGCCTAGATACGTAAGCAATTACTTTCTCGTGTTGTTGAAGAACACAGCCCAATCCTTTACCGGAAGCATCAATATAAATTGAGAAACCGCCGGTACCTGAGGGTAGCACAAGTATCGGCGCCGTTGTAAGCCTCTTCTTCAGTTCCTCAAATACTGACTGGCAAGCTTCAGACCAAACAAATTCTTCGTTCTTCCTGGTGAGCTTCGTCATCGGTTCAGCAATCCTGGAGAAATTCTTTACAAATTTTCGGTAGTAGCCAGCTAAGCCCAAGAAGCTTCTAATTTTTGCAACTGAACTTGGTGCAGTCCACTTCTCAATAGCAGCTATCTTCATTGGATCCACCAAAATTCCTTCTCATGTGACAACATAGCCTAGAAAATCTACTTTGTCTAAGAAGAATTCGCATTTAGATAGCTTACCATAGAGCTTCTCCTTCCTTAAAGTTCCCAGAACTTTCCTCAGGTGCTTTTCATGCTCTTCTTCAGTCTTCGATTAGATCAGAATGTCATCGATGAAGACAACAACAAACTGATCCAGATATTCATGGAAGACCTTGTTCATAAGGTTCATGAATACCGCAGGGGCATTCGTCAGTCCAAACGACATGACCAAAAATTCATATTGTCCATATTTGGTATTGAACGCCATTTTTGGAATATCCTCCTTCCTGACCTTGATTTGATGGTAGCCAGACCTGAGATCTATCTTCAAAAATACCTTAGCTCCACTCAGTTGATCAAACAGGTCATCGATCCGGGACAGAGGGTACTTGTTCTTGATGGTGATGTTGTTCAGCGCCCGGTAATCAATGCACATCCGTACGGTTCCATCCTTCTTGGGCACGAACAAAACGGGTGCTCCCCAGGGTGAAGCTCCATCTCTGATAAATTTTTGGGCCTTCAGTTCGTCAATCTGGTCCTTCATCTCCTTTTCCTCCTTAGGGTTGACTCTGTAACATCCCCGAGAAATAGGGGAAGAGCCGGACACTAGGTCGATGGTGAATTCCACACCTCGGTCTGGCGGCAATCCTATAAGACTATCTGGAAAGACGTCAATGAATTCGCTATGATAGGATGAGGAGGCCCGGATTCTTCGATGATATAGGAGTAGGTAACACTCTTCATGTCTTCCAGAGCTCGAGAGATTTCAAACTCCGGTTCTCCTGGTGGGTTGAAGATTACACATCCTCTGTGACAATCTATCAGCGCATGCTGCTCACTTAACCAGTCCGTCCCTAGGACTATATCATAGTTGGACAAGGGCATCACAAGTAAGGGTGCTAAGAATTTGCGGCCTGAGATAGTTATGGGGCATTTACATGTCTTGGTGATGGGTATGAGTCCACCACCGGTCATAACTCTACTTATCATCTTGCTAAATCCTATAACTAGGTAGTGTACAGAAATGAACTTTGATGATATAAAACTGTGTGATGCACCCGAATCAAATAATGCTAGAGCAGGATGTGAAAACACATAAATGGAATCTGTGATGACATCAGCGGTGGGTTCCTGCTCTGGTTCTTGCTTGTCTGCTGTTAGGGCAAAAGCTCGCCCAGTTTTCTGCTGATATTGCCCGAACCGTTGTTGCTGAGTGGGTAGAGGAGCTCTTTGCTGAGTTGCTCCGGTCCGGATGAATGCTGTGGGGCAGTCCTTCACTTGGTGGGTGGTGTAATGCCCCGCTCCGTATCGGTGCATTAAGATGAGTCGATGACTCGAAGAGTTGCGTTAACCCGATGAGGTATCGATATGAATCGATACAAGAGTTACGTTGGCCAAAGGTAAGCTTTGAGTCGGTTGGAATCTATGAATTTAATCGATACAAATAATAAGTCCCGCTTGAGCAAGTGCTGATTTTAGTTGATCTGGTGTGCAGGCTATGCCTTTATGCTGGATTATGGAACGTGGTATGGACGCGATAGGCCAAATCAACCGAGTAGTTCAAAGGAATGGCTAAGTCCGGGAGTTAGCTATACGATCGAGTTATGGAAGCGAGACGCTTCAATCGGCAAAGCGGCATGGCGTATCGGCTTAAGGTGGGCGGGTTCTTGACTCTCTCTCCCTATTCCTTCATGTCTAATAAAATATGTTATGGTATGTGTAATATGTTATCGAGTTAGCTAGCGTGGCTCGGCGGCAAATTTTCTAAGTATGTGTCGAACACTAAGATAGAACATTGAACAATTGAACAATTGAAGCGACGTGCATCAAGTGCACGAGTCGCGATAGGGCATGATGGTAGAACATTGAAAGACAACATCGAGATGTGCATCAGGTGCACGGCTCCGAGAACATTGAACTCTAGGCGTAGAACATTGATTATGATGCTGAGCGTGCCTTTGTGCACTTATGCTACAAAAAGACTAAGTAAATACGGAAGTAGGCTATGCGAATAACATTATGAACGGGACGCGTGATTATGAGTACGAGACGACTAAGCCGTTGGGCGTCGTGCATCAATATGGATGTGTTGGGGCATAACGCCGACGGAGCTCCCCATATGAATGGTGGATTATGTTTATGGCACGGGAAACCGTTTATGTACGAGACTATGTTTATGGAATACGAGATCGGTTGGTATGCTATAGATTGTATGATATGGTACGTATTGCATGGTCAATGGACTCAGATTGCCCGTGCACGGGTACGGCTTCCCTCGAACGGTTACGCCGGGGTGCCGGGACCGTTCGGCCTAGGAGGAAATTATGTGTGGTATTTAGGGTACATAACATTCGGACGGATTGCGACCGTCCAGTGCTATGATAAGCTATGATATCCGTAAGTTTGGGATCTTTCGGATACTGGGCTAGCAACCCGTATCGAAGCGATTGTAGGCTTACACATATAAGATGCCAAGTCCATTACGGTATGAAATACCGTGACCTTCATATAGTTAGGGCCGGTGGGCTGAGATGAGAGCTGGGTACAGGTGCAGGGCCTGCCACCCATTATGCATATGTTTACGTTTATGATTGGTTGGTTGCGAGAATCGTATGATTGCTTACGTTAAGTTCTAACCACTGCAGGCCAAGGGAAACGGGACGAGATGAGCACGAACACTATGTTTATGTTTCAGATTATGTCTAACTGTATCTGTTGCAGGAACACGGTGTGGGACACAATTAAGTTATGTGCTATGTTTAAGTGTTGCCATGAAACTGATCCTAAGGCTAAATAGAAAGACCACAAAGTAAGATGCATGTTCACTAAATGAATTGAGTGTTGGTTTGGGTGCGAGCGGGTCTTGATCAGTGCGAAGCGAAAACGAAAGCATTAATCCCCCACTAGTTTATGTGCAGGCTCAGGTTATGATCGGTTCGGGGCGGAGCTTGGCTTGGACGTACCGAGGCATGGAGTCCTTGGCGTTCAAGAGGAGCTACCGCATATGCGTTCGGACTTGCGACATGGAGATGTTCGGCCGGAGACTACTTGGTGGCTATAAAGGGGCATAATGTATGGAACAATGTAATCCTTTGTGAGCTAGAGAGATCATGAGCGTTGTAGCCAATTGGCATATATGTTGGGCTATTCAGAGCCTTTTTAATCTTCAATATGTTATCAATAAAAGAGATTCTTATGTTTTACTTCGTTTTCTTCCGCTGCTTATGTTATCGATTTGAGATAGTTCTATGTGAACCTGTTATCTTGCCTTGCACGAGCGCAACTCCAGGCTCGTGCGGCATCACGCCCCAGCGAGGACGATGATTCGGGTAAAATCTAGCGAGGACGAGCGATTTCCCGGATCGGGGCGTGACTAGTTGGTATCAGAGCGGTTCCATCCTTTGGACCGTGCGTGAATCTCTTTGACCCTCAGTTGCTTCGTTATCGAATCCAGTTGACTCTAAGTTATTTCCGCAACCGTATGGCTCATGGATCTGCTCGACACTACATTGGATGTTCCATACAATAAGTCTATATTAAGTTGCGTACGTCTGCCACAAGTATGTCGTGACTATTACGTTATCTCCGGGTGCCGTCGGAGAGTGTTGGTTGCACGAAGTGCAACGAGTTATGGGATGTTGGTTGCACGAAGTGTAACGATGATATGGAATACTGGTCGCACGAAGTGCAACGAATATGGTGGTGTTGGTTGCACGAAGTGCAATGATATATGAGTTGTTGGTCGCACGCAGTGCGAGGAGTTATGTGTTGTGGGTCGCACGCAGTGCGATGAGTTATGTGTTGTTGGTCGTACGCAGTGCGAGGGGATATGTGTTGTTGGTTGCACAAGGTACAACGAGTCGATATATGAGGCGGTACGTGTTATGTTGTTATGCGAATGGTTATGTGTCGTTGGTTGCACGGAGTGCAGCAAGTCGTGGATCGTTCATTGCATCAGTGCAACGAGTCGATACGGTATGATAGGCGTAGTATGGCTATACGGATGGATAGCGATATGTTGTGCGAGATTGAGTAAAGACCTTAAGTATCGAGACTAAGTTGTTGCACGAGCTGCAACGAGCGGGATTCGAAGATCGCGGATGCGATTGTACGAGTTGAGTTGGTCGCTAAGTCGAGTTGTGTAGGCGAACGCTTATGTTGGCCGTATGTCGCGTTGAGCTTCGAATAAGCGAATGTTACGGGTGTGATCGATACGATCGCCATGGTACGGTTAGATCGAAAGTATGTCAAACTTGAGCTAACGTTAGAGCTGGGATCGGAAGGATCGCCATACGGGATAGTTGATTGGAAGGTATGTGTCGGACCTATGCGGAGTGTTATGTCGAGTAATGACTCGATTTCGAGTGGTATATGCAATACCAATTATGCGAGCAAGTATAACAAAGTATTGTGTCGATAACGATAGGCTCGATCCTGAGTGGTATATGGAATACTACTTAGCGATAGCTATGTTAAGCCGGTTGGTGACTTACGATAGGTTATGTCGAGACGATTATGTTGTTACGATATGTTCTTCGCAATGGACGAAGTAGTACCGAGACTTGAGTGGGAATGACTTGATAGAAGTCGATGCAAGTATGCCTTGATGAATTGAGTTGAATGATTATGTGTGAAGTCGCATCTATAGATGATACGTCGGTCGAGGATTCATTAAGCATAAGTCGAACGATAGGCTGAGAATAGCGAAAGAATGTTACGTTGAGGAAATAGTCGACCCGGTCAGACTTATGTTGAGTTGGTACGAAAACTTTTCGGAACGTGTTGAGTAGGTACGAGGAAATCGTGCGAACGGATTTGGGTTAGTGCGATAAGTCGGTGGCACGATCGAAAGTGCGAGTTAGGGATATGAGAATGAATATGTGAATTGGAAATTATGTCGTGATGATGATTGTTAGTCACAACGGAATGGATTTTGGTACGTGAGACTTGATTCGTATTCGAGTTCGGATAATGGCAATGATTGCAACGAGTTTGAACTTATGAGAAAGAAAGATGTTCAAGTTATGCATATCGACAATGGTATTGAGGCGTATCAAAGACGATATGCAATAACTCGGGGATACTCTGATCGAATGAACGAAAATTATGTTGAGCATTGTTATTGGATGAATAAGATGCAAGTTAAGTTGATGGTGGTTTGGACGGAAACGATAGGAATGCTTCGAAGAAATTGAGAGTGAATGGATAGTATTTGGATGAAAACGAAAGTGTGGATTGCTTCGTGGATAATCACTATGTTGACATTCTTGTCTTGAGCGAGCGCAACACCAGCCTCGCACATGCGTCACGTCAAATTAGAACGATCATTCTGCGTAAGCGCTGGTATGGTGATTCATCCAGCGGGGATGATCGAACTTACGAGGCGTGGCAAATTTGATATGGACTTGTGGTTTGATGCGAAGATGAAATTGAGGATTGTGCGATCTTGTTGACGGTAATGCATGAGTGATTCGAGTAGTAACGGCGCGCAAGCGCATGAGTCATTCGAGTAGCAACGGCACATCAGTTGCGCGGGGATAGAGGAATTACGGATTGATATGTCGGATTGGGTAAAGTCTCATAGGAATTGTCGGGAATTGATTTGGCTCCGTGATAGGATATAGCATGGTTCGTTGTAACTGTCCCTCGTAGATGATCTTCAATTATCGAGCGTAGTTTCGGGGCAGATGACCCTAGAAGACTTGACCGTCAAATCAAGTGAATGTTGAAGTCCCATAGGAAGACCCTAAAGAAGTCGCGTAAGAAGGATAAGGAACGAGGTAGTGCATGTTGAGGATAAGTCTAAGCGAGTGAGTATCGTGTTTCGAAAGTTAGCAAGTACTAGAATCGATACGGTCAGAAAATTACGGTCGATCAAATAAGTATTCGAGTTGTTGGCTAGTCGACGATCGAATAGATATCGAGGAACGTGCTTAGCGTAGTGACGCGGTAAGGCGATTGCAAGAATTCTGCAATGCACGAGAGCAACGGATTGTAGAATGACCCTAAGAGTTATGTCGTAGATCGGTCTGAATAACGGTTAAGTTATGTGTGTTCGAGTGCACGATTTACGTTATGGAACGAACTAGTCGGGATTGAATCAACGATTGAGTATGGGATTCATATTCGATTGAGAATAAGAGATAGGCGTATCGTAAGAGACCTTGGGTCGGAAAGATTGTTGCCTTTGAGCATTGTAGACTCAAGTTGACCTCTTGTGTCGGAAGAGTGCGAGTATGATGTCTGGATAAGTTACCTAGCGGGGGTAGCCCCAGACGCGATGCGTAGGCAGTTCGAGAATGTGGGTCGTGTTAGGGTAGTTGTGTGCGAGACTTAGTACGGATTGTAGACAAAGGAATTTGTGACATATTGACTCAGTCCATGTCGTTAAGGCTAAATGTTATGAATGATAGGATGAAAGACTTGAGTTATACGAGAGATAGGCAAACGGTTGGACGAATAAGCGTTACAGAGAATTGTTGCAATCGGATGCGCAACGGCTTGCTGCAATGCATGCGTTAGATGGCCGTCGAGAAACTTATGAGATCGAAGTTATGAGTTTGAATCAAGTTATGTGCAGAGATGTTGGAAGAGGATCGCATATTATGGAATACACATACGAGGAGTATTTTGGAAAAAGACGCTAAGATATGACTAAGTCGAATACGGAATGTTTGGTGTTTGAGGATTTAAGTTGAGCCTGTTAGTTGTCCCGATATCCTACAACTGAGCTTGGCTGAAATGCATATATTGGTGGGACGCCTAAAATATGTGTATGATCCAGACTGAGTTGTATGATTCAACGATAGTAACACGTGATCGTGAAGCGATCTATGCGAGGCACTTGGATTAAGTGTTGGTTTCGGTTCGAGGACGAACCTGATTTTGAGTGGTATATTATGTAATGCCCCGCTCCGCATCGGTGCATTAAGATGAGTCGATGACTCGAAGAGTTGCATTAACCCGATGAGGTATCGATATGAATCGATACAAGAGTTAAATTGGCCAAAGGTAAGCTTTGAGTCGGTTGGAATCTATAAATCTAATCGATGCAAATAATAAGTCCCGCTTGAGCAAGTGCTGATTTTAGTTGATCTGGTGTGCAGGCTATGCCTTTATGCTGGATTATGGAACGTGGTATGGACGCGATAGGCCAAATCAACCGAGTAGTTCAAAGGAATGGCTAAGTCCGGGAGTTAGCTATACGATCGAGTTATGGAAGCGAGACGCTTCAATCGGCAAAGCGGCAAGGCGTATCGGCTTAAGGTGGGCGGGTTCTTGACTCTCTCTCCCTATTCCTTCACGTCTAATAAAATATGTTATGGTATGCGTAATATGTTATCGAGTTAGCTAGCGTGGCTCGGCGGCAAATTTTCTAAGTATGTGTCGAACACTAAGATAGAACATTGAACAATCGAACAATTGAAGCGACGTGCATCAAGTGCACGAGTCGCGATAGGGCATGATGGTAGAACATTGAAAGACAACATCGAAATGTGCATCAGGTGCACGGCTCCGAGAATATTGAACTCTAGGCGTAGAACATTGATTATGATGCTGAGCGTGCCTTTGTGCACTTATGCTACGAAAAGACTAAGTAAATACGGAAGTAGGCTATGCGAATAACATTATGAACGGGACGCGTGATTATGAGTACGAGATGACTAAGCCGTTGGGCGTCGTGCATCAATATGGATGTGTTGGGGCATAACGCCGACGGAGCTCCCCATATGAATGGTGGATTATGTTTATGGCACGGGAAACCGTTTATGTGCGAGACTATGTTTATGGAATACGAGATCAGTTGGTATGCTATAGATTGTATGATATGGTACGTATTGCATGGTCAATGGACTCGGATTGCCCGTGCACGGGTACGGCTTCCCTCGAACGGTTACGCCGGGGAGCCGGGACCGTTCGGCCTAGGAGGGAATTATGTGTGGTATTTATGGTGCACAACATTCGGACGGATTGCGACCGTCCAGTGCTGTGATAAGCTATGATATCCGTAAGTTTAGGATCCTTCGGATACTGGGTTAGCAACCCGTATCGAAGCGATTGTAGGCTTACACATATAAGATGCCAAGTCCATTACGGTACGAAACACCGTGACCTTCATATAGTTAGGGCCGGTGGGCTGAGATGAGAGCTGGGTGCAGGTGCAGGGCCTGCCACCCATTATGCATATGTTTACGTTTATGATTGGTTGGTTGCGAGAATCGTATGATTGCTTACGTTAAGTTCTAACCACTACAGGCTAAGGGAAACGGGACGAGATGAGCACGAACACTATGTTTATGTTTCAGATTATGTCTAACTGTATCTGCTGCAGGAACACGGTGTGGGACACAATTAAGTTATGTGCTATGTTTAAGTGTTGCCATGAAACTGATCCTAAGGCTAAATAGAAAGACCACAAAGTAAGATGCATGTTCACTAAATGAATTGAGTGTTGGTTTGGGTGCGAGCGGGTCTTGATCAGTGCGAAGCGAGGACGAAAGCACTAATCCTCCACTAGTTTATGTGCAGGCTCAGGTTATGATCGGTTCGGGGTGGAGCTTGGCTTGGACGTGCCGAGGCATGGAGTCCTTGGCGTTCAAGAGGAGCTACCGCATATGCGTTCGGACTTGCGACATGGAGATGTTCGGCCGGAGACTACTTGGTGGCTATAAAGGGGCATAATGTATGGAACAATGTAATCCTTTGTGAGCTAGAGAGATCATGAGCGTTGTAGCCAATTGGCATATATGTTGGGCTATTCAGAGCCTTTGTAATCTTCAATATGTTATCAATAAAAGAGATTTTTATGTTTTACTTCGTTTCCTTCCGCTGCTTATGTTATCGATTTGAGATAGTTCTATGTGAACCTGTTATCTTGCCTTGCACGAGCGCAACTCCAGGCTCGTGCGGCATCACGCCCCAGCGAGGACGATGATTCGGGTAAAATCTAGCGAGGATGAGCGATTTCTCGGATCGGGGCGTGACAGGTGGCAGACCCACAAACTAGGCAGTGTCCCAGTTTCTTTCTGCAGATGTTCGCCTGATGTCCTGGCCTCTTGCAGAAGTCGCAGACAGGGATCTGCTTCTGAGGTGCTCTATCTCCGGTCCTTGCCTGATGGTGCTACTGCTGGTGGTGAGAAGACTTGTTGTTGTTGTTGTGGTTGGGCATCTTCTGGTTACCCTGGAAGTTGCTAGTTCCAGGATACTCCCTTTTTGAATGAGATGGCTGGCTCTTCTCCACATCCTGGGCTCGTATCAGAATCTTCTCGTACGTCTTGGCGCCGCCTGCGATCACAGGGGTGCAAATATCTTCCCTTAGTCCATACCTGAATCTTTCAGCACGATCCGCGGGGTCAGCAACCAAGTTCTTGGCAAAGCAGCTAAGTCGATCGAACTCTGCCGCATACTCTCCAACCGTCATGTTCCCTTGCTTTAGATCCTGGAACTGTCTTTCCATCTCCCGCAACTCTGATGTTGGGAAGAACTTCCTGCGGAACAACCTCTTAAAGGTGTCCCAATCAAGCTGCTTGTCCTGGAGTCGGGGTTCATTCCGATACCAGGTGCTTGCTACATCTCGCAGCTGGAGTCCTACTGCTTCGACATGGAGGTCGTCGGGTAGTCGAGCGACGCTGAGGAGACGCTCCATGTTGTCGAGCCATTCGTCGGCATAGATGATTCCCTCGGTTCCCTTGAAGGGTCGAAGGTCCTGCTTCTTAAAGTTCTTGATAGTGCCGACCTTCACATAATAATATGTCTCCTATCAAATTGAATGGCCTTAATGATACATAAATTAACTCTTAGATTTATGTTTACCTTAGCAGGCCTTAGTTCCGATTGAGCTGTTTCTTCTCTCTCGAGGGCAGCCATAGCCACGTTGTGGGCATTCTCTATACCTTCTCTCATGACCGCGGTCTGTTCGCGATGGACTTCATCTTGGGCTGCGGTCTGTTCTCGATGGGCTTCAGCTTAGGCTCTCTGGGCCTCCAGTACTCCTCGTAGCAGGCCTACGAGCTCGGTGGGGTCCACTGGTACTGGTGGGGCAGCTGGTACGGGCACTACCGCAAGGGACTGCGGCTGTCATGCCCCGATTCCGTAGAATCGATAGTCGTCCCCCGGGCGTGATACCGTGCGAACCTAAATTGCGTTCGCACAAGGCATAGTCATAAGGTTATCCGAAACACAACAACAAGAGAATGCGCAGAGTAAAATTGAACACACGTTATAAAGGAGAAAACTTAAGCTTTATTGATAATGAACATCATTTTACAGACTCGATACAAGGGCGCCGTGCGGGCTTTTTATAAACTGACTCATTACAAAATGAACGTCGATGAGATAGCCATTCCATACATTCCATCCCTTGATTACAACCAGTATTACAAAACCACCTGGGATGACGGGAAGTTGCTCCATCTGTCTTCTGGTCTTCAACAGCGGAGTCTTTAAAAGGGCTTGGATCTAAGCTTCGACCACCCGGACGAAGCTTCAAAACACACGAGCGTTGCCTCCCTTCACGCGGCACGCTCCTTCCGATTTATCGTACCTGTAGAGAGAGCGAGGATCAGTACAATCAACATGTACTGGCGAGTGGCTAATTAATTTCCAGGCTCTCATTTGGTTCAAGAATTTAGATAAAAATTTACACAACTTGCTTTTAGTGATATTTTTAACCATCCTAGGCATTTTCATACGAAGCATTTGACGAAACATAAAGCAAGTAAGTTACACCAAAATTTCTCCGACAGAGCGTGCTGTGCAACATAAAACTTACCATTACCTTCCCTGTCAGTTGATAACGATTTATATCAAGTGTTTGATGTGGAGGTCACTGGCATTAACTAGCCATCCTGGACATAGCCTGGTAAACGGGACCCTTGCAACGCAAGTAGCGAGCTCCGATGCAAGTTCCCGTATTACCGGTTGCTTCATACCCAGCTCGGCTATAACCTATTTCTTCCTAGGCCGAGTCGGTCCCGTGGCCCCGGGTTGCCGCTCGAAGAAACCATCGCCCTTGTCGACAAGTTGTCCATGACCGTGGTAGGTTAACAAGGTATATTTTAGGGTACCGTTGGGACTTGTTATGTAATCGATTCATTTACTTGGTTGTTTTGCAGGCCTAAAATAATTCTATCTCCTTTCTACACAACTCATCTTTTTCTCTTCTAACACATAGGACTTGTATTCTTCAAGCAAATCATTCAAATTCGATATCATTACCCGAGTTCTCATTTTGAAATAGAGAGTCGAGACGAAGGAGGTCAGCCACTCACCTTGAGTTTGTTGCCTTGAGGCGAGAGACTGGTTGGCCGTGCTAGACGTCGCCTATGCAATTACCTGAAATCGCACAAGCAACCGATTAGAACACTGTATTAGGCAAGAAGTTCGACAGAAAATGCGAGTTTGAAATGTAAGCCATGAAAACCATCGAAAACATTCACGAAAACGCATTCAAAAAACCAAAGCTAAAACCAACGCAAGCGGCATGAAAAACAGAGCAACGGGAGGTCTCTCCCGACTCAGCCGCAGAGTCAATCCTCGAGGCGCTACCCGCTGAATATGGTACTTGGTTCCGAAGAAGCCATTCCATAACGTGAAATGGATCTTAATTCAACCGTTCCCGTTTGATCGATCCCGACCTATCGGTCCCGACCGAGTCGATAGCGACAGTGTTCCTTTCTTGCGCACCCCGTGGACGGAGAACGGGGCACGATGTAGGGACGGGGCACTACAGCGGCTCAGTTCGGGGATGTGCAGGTTCTGCCGTTTGTGCTGTAGTAGCGTAAACGGGGCGGGGTGCTGGTGCAGCATGGGGACGATCAGTCAGCTGCAAAGGGGGAGGGTCCGGGCGTGCTTGAGGAGGTGGGGTGTGATTGGTAGATGACACCTCATTGTCAGCAGGGCCAGAGCGGGTGGTCTTTCCTTTGGCCATACTCTGGAAGGTTTAGGATGCAATACATAAGCAAGGTATCCTACCAGTCTATAATCAAACAAAAATACGTACTTATAGTATATTTCGGTCCTATGTTGTGACAAATTAATGTTCTATAGTTTTCTAACTGTTTCTAGATATGTTTACCTAAGTTGTTGTTTTAGGACCTGCATGGGCCACCACTAAAAACATGTCACGACCCGATCCTAAATTATTGGGTCGAATCGGATCATGCCCAGCCTACACCATTGTGAGATGGCGGCAGTAAGCTGTTCTATATTCAGGTATTCACAACAACATTTATACATTTGTCACAACTTGAATATACGGAAATTTTTAAAACTTTTAATATTCAACAAAGAGAAGTACAACTGGAAATGAAAGTACTGAAATAAAATACTGAATTCAAATCAATAATCTCCAATACATAAAACTAGCTAACTGAAAAACAACTAGCTAAACGGTCGGCTCATCGGCCTCATGTTCTGCATCCTCCAAGGGGGACTCTGGCAACACCACAGGATATAATACTGGGTCATTATAGCTATTGAACAATATCTCAGCATCATCAACATCACCTATGGAGGGAATCCAGACAGGAAAGGAGCAAGTACGAGTACATAATCCGACATTCTAAATAATAATGGAAAGATGCAATTTTAAACAGTTGAAATTCTTTGAACAATATTTTCCAGCAATTTTTAGCAATTCAGTATTTGAAACAATGTGATTTGAATAGGTAACGTCTATGACCGGCTTGGGTTGTACAATAGCATCCTAGCGATGCGATACGGCTTATCCCCGTATGTAAGAGGGGTAAGCTCGCGCAATAATGCAATATGAGGGTATTGGTCATAAACGCTACACTACTCCCCCAATATTCCCCCAATCAATAATTGAACTCAAGGAGAGAGTTCCGTGTAGCAATGTGGTTTAAGCATGCAATCATGACAATTACTAAATAAAATGCAAGAAAATATAATCGTAACTTGCTTTTGTTTAATGACTGAAAATAGGATGTCGGTACCGGGGATGAAGTCAAATACGTCCTCGAAACCCTACAGTTGAGAACCTTGACTTAGAAACATAGATGAGCCAAATCTAGGTGTGCTAGTTGCAATTTCTAGAAGCAGGTCCTAGTCTAGTTTTTAAGTTGTTAAAAAACTATCATCCTACTCTACCGTCGCAGGATACAATTATCAAATAACGAAAAAGGAACCGATTTATTGATTTATTGGGTAAAGATCATATTTTCCAATTCATTTAACAAAACTTTGTACTTTAATATTATATACATAAAATTAGGTTTTTCTTTTAATGAGAAAAATGTGAATTTGTTTAAATAATACAAACTTGAATTTTTATCCTTTTTATTTAGAAGTGAGAAAACTCTTATAATTTTTTACATAAAACTAATACCCATTTTAAGTATGCGTCTAACGCAAAGCAGCTACCAAAAAGAACAGAAAATCCTAAACTACACAAATACAGGACCACAAAAAAATAAAGAAAAACTGGGCTTATGCCCTTACAACAAATTAATTAATTTTAATTTTAATGCGGAGGCGAGCTCTGAATGCCGTGAAGCGGTCCGGTCAGGAGGCCGAAGTTCTGTGTAGTGCCCCATCCCGCTCAGTCAATCGGAGGAATAGGAACACCGACGGCGTTCGGACTTAGCCTTGCAACGGCTACTCGGAGACATCGCTCGGTCGAGGCGACCGCTCGCTCAGGTGGGGTAGTTTTGGTGAACTCGCCTCATCTTTGTCTTCACATAATAAATTGCATGTTTTCAACTTTGCACAAGTAGGCTTGATAATAAAAGAGACGAATCCACATAGCTAAAGGGAATAACCCCGACGGGTCAAATTGAGTTAGAATATGGAAAGGTCCAACTGTCGGCTTAGAGTTGGTGTACGGCGTGCTTTGAAAATGACACTCGATCCTTCGTCCCGTGGCTTAGAAGAAGAAAAAGTTGGTCTTCGCCACAAGCTAAGAGTTAGCCAAATTCATAGGCGTCGTCCGCATGAATGCTTCATTAAGCATGCACGGTCTCTTCGCCCAAGGCGTGGCATAGCCTCTGCTCGCCGACGGATTATGTTGTATTGCACGGCTTGTAGCATAAGTCTAGGCACCTCAAATAACTTGGTTGTTCAAGTCGAACGCGTGCACGGCACGTTCCCATGACGCAAGGCTTGACACAGCCTTTGCTCGTCAAGTTGTTGCAAAAGTAAGTTAGGCAAGTTACGTTAAGCTATCAGGAGTAGTAGCAGGCACGGCCCGATGAGTTCTACGGTTGGGTATAACCACATAGTCTCACGATTGTAAGGCCCGTCATATAGAGTATGACTTGGGCGGTGGTGTCACATAGAGTTTCAAGTTGGTTTGAGACACGATGGCACGGATTTAGTATTTTAAGGCACGGGCCACGGTTGAGTCATTGAGTTTGGAAAGTGTTTCGATAGTTGTTCTTGAGTGAGTGAAATGATAGGGCAAGAAAGAAAGAATTGTCACGCCCCAGTACCGAAATACGGAGATGGACTAGGCCAGCTACTCCATATGAGGTACGTAACGTCATACGGCGATCGTGGCTGTCGAGAGACTAGAGGGTATATGCTACAATCAAGTCTCCTATGGTCCCACAGAGTTCTGTCTCAATCAATCAAATCACATCAGCAAATAGATGAACATTAAAGATAAAGCAGTAAGGCATCCCCGACGCTTCATCAAAATGATCATGAGAGACTAGCTTCATAATTTAGCTATCTCGGAGAGTCAGGAGTACAAAATTATACACAGCTGCAGTCTGTTTAATTACAATTATGTACTGACACAAAACCTCAAGTAAACCGGCTAACAGGTGCCGGTGGCTAAACGCCGTAAAAGTATAAATAGGAGTGATGGAGAAGAAACCCACTCGAGTCCCTGAACTGCCATGCTCCTAGTATGCACCATGGATGTCAGGAAGGAAGATAGTGTCCTCTGGCTCTGCTACGAGATCTGGCCAAACAAAACCAGCGGGGTCAGCCCCGAATAGCAAGTACCGCCAAAGGGGCACAAGAGTTAAGACAAAAAACCCAGTTAATAGAATAATTGATAATAGTAATACTTATGCTACTATTATAGGGTAGTGCAACATCCTCGAACCCATATGGCACCCTTACAACCAAACAAGAACAAAAGGTGCCGCATGGAGTCGGGACGTGTCGTACTCTATAACTTTCACATAAGTTAAAAGGTATAAACAATACAATCTCCTGATCGTGACTTCGGTCGATAGCCTATCGCAGCACAATAACCAACCCAACAATCAAACAAGAACATGGGTTGGATCACGTACCATGATAGAGCATGTTCCTCAGTCATTCACAGAAGTAGCACTCCATAATCAGAATAAGTCTTCCGTTCATAACTTCGGTCCACAGCCTGTCATAGTACGATAACCAACCCAACAATCAAACAAGAACATGGGTTGGATCACATACCGTGACAGTCCGCTTCCTTCAGTTACTCGCGGAAGGTAATAGGATACAAGCAAGTCGTTTTCACGGCCAATCAAGTCTACGAGTTTCTAGTGGGACGAGGTTATCCTCGCATCATGTTATATAGAAATCCTCAGATCGTATCTTTCCAGCAAGGCTAGCCAACCCAAGGGTTCGCGTAGACAGGTATGATTGAGCACAGGTCCCTCGCAAGGCCACCTTGCTAAAACATATAATATATAGCAGGAATTAATCGGATATAGTCATCCACTCGTTGCAGATGACACAGTATCCGTGGAGACCAACCGGCGCGTCAAGACAGTATCTCAAGGCGGTTGGTGTAACACGATCTCGGGATTCTTGCCCTCCCCATGCATCTAGTATGTTTAGTTGCCTAGTTTAACCCTAGGTGAAATCTTGGACTCACATGCTGTGGCCTGCATGATTATCCTCCTAAAGTCGTACTTTAGTACGAGTACCCCAAAGAGGATCCATGTCAATCAGTATGTCAACATGTTCTACCCTTCTTAGTGTAATGCATCATTGCAAATACGTCACGTGGAGTTATGAGTCATTTGTCGAGCATGAACAAGAACTGGGACATTCAGGTACATGTATCAAGGAGGAACACTTTGTTCTCCGGGGTCACATTAGTGCTCATATCATGCTCGGGACAAAAGGCGTAAGGATATAAAATGGGCATATAATATATATATATAATAATAATAATAAGGTAACAAGATAGGGCACAAAAGTCCATACGGCTCAAGGGGAGAGAGTCCATGTGGCTGGGTCAATACTGGTTCATGCGGCTGGGACTACACGCTCATGCGGCTCAGGGAGCCCCAAGGCGCATGCGGCTGGAAAGGCGGGTTCATGCGGACTAAGGGGTGTCAGCTTATACGGCTGCGAAGGTGGATGGGCCTTATGCGGCCCAGGACAGTAGCGCATATGCGGCTGGGTGCAAAAAGAACTCATGCGGCCGAGTCTGAACAAGGCTATGCGGCTCAATTACTTGCCGCATGAAGATTCATGCGGTCAAGTACTCAAGCAAGTCTTATGCGGCTAGGAAGGACTTTCCATGCGGCTGAGCTCGAACGAGTCTCATGCGGCTGGAAAGGTCATGCGGCCAGAGACTTGCCGCATGAAGATTCATGCGGTCAAGTACTGCTCTTCTTCTCCACTGGTCCGAGAAGAGGAGCCAAGCAACCATGGCTTCCAAGCTACACAAAACCTTCATCCGGAGCCCAAATCGGAACTTCCTTAGGTCAAAATGGGGTAGAACGAGATCCTCTACAACATGGAACCATCAAAACTAGGAAATAACAAGATTAAGTAGATCAAAACCCAAGAAATCCGAAAATAAAGTAAACCTAGATCTACAAAAATCAAAGCTTCAAAATGGAAACTTCCAAGTTCTAAACTAGTATAGGTTGAGGAGAAGAACATGTTTTGGCAAATAGTTTTGTAAGAAATCATTGACAAAATTATGGATCCATCTCTTGAGCAAGTTGGTACTTGCCTTGGTTGATGGAAGAAATATTTGGTTGGTGGAGGAAATAAATGAGAGGAAGTAAATGAGAGGAGAGAGAATGAGTTATATACATATATCTTGGACCCATGGGTTCATGATGAACCATTGGTGAACCAAGAATAGGTTACCCAAATGAGCCAAAACTGTAGGCCCAAATGCAGGAAATAAATTAGAAAATAATATTTTGTCGAATATTTTGGGAAATACATGAAGAAATACAGCATAATAAATACAGTATAAATACGAGGTAAATACGATTTATCGGTTTATATATTAAAATACGTATTCCAGGATCGGGGAGTGACAAGAATGCTCGCGACTGGGTCGTCGAGGCAAGAAAGAAAGAATGCTCATGACTGGGTCGTTGAGTCAAGAAAGAAGAATGCTCGCGACTACGGGTCGTCGAGGCAAGATCTCAGATGTGAGAAGTGTTGAACTTAGCCCTGAAAGAGATGGTAACACTAGAAGTAGCTTTGACTGTGTGAGACGTCAGTTCAAGTCGAGTCGAGTCTTGCATGGTCATTGGACAACTTGTACAAGGTAAAATAAATATGTTTCTCGAACGGCGACCCCGGCGGCCCAGGGGAACCGTTGCGATGGAGACATTCGTAGTTGTGCTGGATGACCGTACGGGTTAGCGGGGACTTGCAGCGAAGCTAGCTACTCGTGCTGGCAAGGAGCGTTCGTCTAATCAAAAGCTCAAAAGGAGTCTATTATAGGGCTGGGCCCTAGTGACTAGTTCATATAGATGAGTCGGCATGGGCGGCGATCCGCGTGTATGCCTTTGGATTGAGTCGAGTATTGAGTGTAGTATTTCAAGGAAGTTGAGTTGAATGTGTGTTTACAGTTGGAACACAAAATGTTGGGCCTAAGATTTGGCTGCAACGTAGACGACGTGCTTCGGCACGAGATGTGGCGTCGAGTCTTATGTTGTCGGCATATAAGTTGCATGGTTATAGTTGAGTTGTTTGAGTTTAAGTCAGGAAACCGCTGCAAGGCAAAATTGTTTGAGTGACACTAAGATTCACAAGTCTTGATTGGGTCAGTTGGTGATCAAAGTAGCAAGGGCCGCGAGGCGGCGATATGGTTGAGTCGCACATAGTTGCGAGGCACGGCATAAAGAATTTGAAGCACGGTCACACGAAAATGGAGCCTCATCGCGTAGTTGCGTCTCTGATTATGGCCGTAAGGCAAACACGACTTGAGTTAACGTTGATGTTGCAAGCACGGTATGGTCTAAAGACACGAAATAGGCCAAGGCGTCTGTCCTAAAACCGATCCTAAGGCTAGAGTAGAAAGACAATTGATAAGAAGGGACTATGCTGCACAAAGTAAAATAACGTGTCGGTTTTGTATGGGTGGACGAGGAGCTCATTCCACCAATACAGTTGAGTACTGACACCCACATAGTTTTACATGTGTAGGCACAGGTAGAAGCTCGTGGCGCAAAGCTCGCTTGGATGCGTCGAGGCACAGAGTTCCTTGGCGATTCGAAGCGCGCGGCCGTATGGAGTAAAGACTTATACGGGACATAATGTATGGACGTCGCCTTCCGAAGCTTCCGCCGGCTCAAGACTTGTATTTGAGAGATGAGAGAGAGCTGAGTGACTTGTAATGTGAGATTAGTGAGCTTGAGAGACTTGTAATATTGGCCTTGCGCTCCATTGTAATCTATGTTTCAATATCAATAAAGAGCTTCTTTTGAATGACTTGCGTCTGTTCTAAATTTCCGCTGCTATGATTCAATGTCTCTGCATGGGACTTCTGTGCGACGACCCCGTCGCAGCCGCTGAAATCGGCCGTTATGGAACCCGCCTTGCACGAGCGCAATCTAGGCTCATGCGACATCACGCCTTAGCGAGGACGATCGCTCCTACGGGAGCGGGGCGTGACATAATGGTATCAGAGCACGGCTTTACGTCCTTGGACTATCGATTGAATTCTTTAACTCGTTGTTTTCGCAAACTCTGTTGCTTCCGCAAGTTGATATCGTTGGCGCGCTCTCTCTCAATTGTCCCACGAGATGTTCATACAATAAGTCTATCTATTTTGCAAAACATAGGAGAACAGTTTTTGATAAAACGAAAAGATTGTTTGCGTAAGCACGGTTGGCTAAGTCGGGCTGGGCATATACACCAAAGTCGCGTCGACCTTAGAAAAGTCGAGTGCGGGATTCGAAATGCGTTAGAAAAGAATGAGTTGAACTCGATTTAGTAAAGTGAAATAACTATCGATAGGGGTGCTATCGAGCGACGATATCGTCGGTGCGATATAGGTGAGCGTGCTTGGAAATTGAGGAATGGTTCGAACGGAAAATTTGAAGAAGTAGATTTTGATTTGAATGATAAGTTGAGGATTTATTGAATGACTTCATCCCTGAGTGGTGTATGCGATAGCCTCAGGGATGTCGATCGATTGATTGAGGAAATTGATGTTGTGAATGATTCGAGGGATAATGACTGAACTTGAATATCGAGGAGATTATCTAGTCAAATGATAGCATCATTCGTACGATTCAAAATTGGTTGCAAAGGAAGATCGTCAGGTTACGCATATCGTCGATGGTATTGAGACGTATCAAAGATCGATATACAATAACTCGGGAGTACTCTGACTCGGCGAATGACGATCGTGCAAGTGTTATTGTTCGGTTGGGTGCTATACTTAGGATTTTGATCGAGATGAATGTTGGATGAAAATGATTGTGTTTTGATGGTTACGCGGATAACCACAACGTCGACAATCTTGTCTTGTACGAGCGCAACTCTAGCCTCGCACATGCGTCGCATCGGATTTGAGGCGATCGTTCCGCGTGAGCGCTGACATGATGATTCATGTCGCGGGAATGATCGAACTCGGAAAATCAGGACGCGGCAACGTTGATTGTCTCGACTTGTCGGTTTGATGCGAAGGAGAATTCGAGGATGTTAGGTCTTGCGATTGATGAATGAATGAAACTTGAGGATTGAATAGGTCCAATCCGCGCATCGAGAATGAATTAGTCTAGACACAAAACAAGAGTTACGTCCCGATGAGAATGATTATCTCGCAGGAGCATGCATGGTGATTCGTGCCCACCGTGGATAATCTGAATGGCGTGAGATCGGGGCACAACATATTGTTAAGTTAGACGACCTCATGATCGAATGCGTAAATTGGGATGAATGACTTAGGGAATATGAAATGTGAATTGTGGTTTAATGGTGGATTGTGTCGTAGCGTGCTTGACTTGTAAAGGATTGATAGGTGGATTATGTCGAACGTGTGCGAGGGATAGACTATACAAAATGGCTTGATGAACGAGCAATACGTTCTTGTTGAGTGTTGGTTGAATGTGAATTATCATAGGATGGCTTTGCTAAAGGACTCGGACCCCGTACAACAAAATGTTGGGATGTGCGTAGGGAATCGATGCTCGATGTTTAGAAATTGGAGTGATGCGAGCTTGGGTAGAAAGCCCCGTACTATCAACTTGGTTTGACCTTAGGATGGGGTCAGTGTTGATATTGTTGTTTGGGAACTATGATTCCAATACTGACGAATGACTTTAACTAAAAGACATAGCCTAGCGGTTAGGCAGACGTTCCGGTGCGGAGCGATAGGAATTGTGGAAGCACCACTCATGAAGCTCGGTTGACATGCATGTATATCAAGGATGCTTGAATATGTGCACGATCCGACTCGAGTGGTGATGGCGGATTCTCTATCACGAGGCTTGGCTGAAATGCATGTATTTTAGGGATGCCTAGAATATGTGCACGATCCAACGAAGTGATACGTTGAATCAAGTGAGACTTGAGGAACGGGGAAGTGTCGAGGATTTTGAGATCAGTAAGTCTTGAAGAAAGGATTGAGGGTAGCACGAGCGTGGCTCGGATTTGAGAAATGCCTAAGAGAAATGTGTGCGAGAAACGTAGGATATTGAGTCGAATTATAAGACGATAAGTATACTCAGTTAGTTTCACGGACGAAAATTTTTCTGAGTGGTGTATGATGTAGTGCCCCATCTCGCTCAGTCAATCGGAGGAATAGGAACGCCGACGGCGTTCGGATTTAGCCTTGCAACGGCTACTCGGAGACATCGTTCGGTCGAGGCGACCGCTCGCTCAGGTGGGGTAGTTTCGTTGAACTCGCCTCATCTTTGCCTTCACATAATAAATCGCATGTTTTCAACTTGCACAAGTTGGCTTGATAATAAAAGAGACGAATCCATATAGCTAAAGGGAATAATCCCGACGGGTCAAATTGAGTTAGAATATGGAAAGGTCCAACTGTCGGCTTAGAGTTGGTGCACGGCGTGCTTTGAAAATGACACTCGGTCCTTCGTCCCGTGGCTTGGGAGAAGGAAAAGTTGGTCTTCGCCACAAGCTAAGAGTTAGCCAAATTCATAGGCGTCGCCCGCATGAATACTTTATTAAGCATGCACGGTCTCTTCGCCAAAGGCGTGGCATAGCCTCTGCTCGCCGACGGGTTATGTTGTATTGTACGGCTTGTGGCATAAGTCTAGGCACCTCAAATAACTTGGTTGTTCAAGTCGAACGCGTGCATGGCACGTTCCCATGACGCAAGGCTTGACGCAGCCTTTGCTCGTTAAGTTGTTGCAAAAGTAAGTTAGGCAAGTTACGTTAAGCTATCAGGAGTAGTAGCAGACACGGCCCTATGAGTTCTACGGTTGGGTATAACCACATAGTCTCACGATTGTAAGGCCCATCATATAGAGTATGACTTGGGCGGTGGTGTCACATAGAGTTTCAAGTTGGTTTGAGACACGATGGCACAGATTTAGTATTTTAAGGCACGGGCCACGGTTGAGTCATTGAGTTTGGAAAGTGTTTCGATAGTTGTTCTTGAGTGAGTGAAATGATAGGACAAGAAAGAAAGAATGCTCGCGACTGGATCGTCGAGTGAAGAAAGAAAGAATGCTCACTACTAGGTCGTTGAGGCAAGAAAGAAGAATGCTCGCGACTACGGGTCGTCGAGGCAAGATCTCAGATGTGAGAAGTGTTGAACTTAGCCCTGAAAGAGATGGTAACACTAGAAGTAGCTTTGACTGTGTGAGACGTCAGTTCGAGTCGAGTCGAGTCTTGCATGGTCATTGGACAACTTGTACAAGGTAAAATAAATCTGTTTCTCGAACGGCGACCCCGGCGGCCCAGGGGAACCGTTGCGATGGAGACATTCGTAGTTGTGCTGGATGACCGCACGGGTTAGTGGGGACTTACAGCGGAGCTAGCTACTCGCGCTGGCAAGGAGCGTTCATCTAATCAAAAGCTCAAAAGGAGTCCATTATAGGGCTGGGCCCTAGTGACTAGTTCATATAGATGAGTCGGCATGGGCGACGATCCGCGTGTATGCCTTTGGATTGAGTCGAGTATTGAGTGTAGTATATCAAGGAAGTTGAGTTGAATGTGTGTGTACAGTTGGAACACAAAATGTTGGGCCTAAGATTTGGCTGCAACGTAGGCGACGTGCTTCGGCACGAGATGTCGCGTCGAGTCTTATGTTGTCGGCATATAAGTTGCATGGTTATGGTTGAGTTGTTTGAGTTTAAGTCAGGAAACCGCTGCAAGGCAAAGTTGTTTGAGTGACACTAAGATTCACAAGTCTTGATTAGGTCAGTTGGTGATCAAAGTAGCAAGGGCCGCGAGGTGGCGATATAGTTGAGTCGCAAATAGTTACGAGGTACGGCACAAAGGATTTGAAGCACGGTCACACGAAAATGGAGCCTCATCGTGTAGTTGCGTCTCTGATTATGGCCGTAAGGCAAACACGACTTGAGTTAACGTTGATGTTGCAAGCACGGGATGGTCTAAAGACACGAAATAGGCCAAGGCGTCTGTCCTAAAACCGATCCTAAGGCAAGAGTAGAAAGACAATTGATAAGAAGGGACTATGCTGTACAAAGTAAAATAACGTGTCGGTTTTGTATGGGTGGGCGAGGAGCTCATTCCACCAGTACAGTTGAGTACTGACACCCACATAGTTTTACATGTGCAGGCACAGGTAGAAGCTCGTGGCGCGAAGCTCATTTGGATGCGTCGAGGCACGGAGTTCCTTGGCGATTCGAAGCGCGCGGCCGCATGGAGTAAAGACTTATACGGGACATAATGTATGGACGTCGCCTTCCGAAGCTTCCGTCGGCTCAAGACTTGTATTTGAGAGATGAGAGAGAGCTGAGTGACTTGTAATGTGAGATGAGTGAGCTTGAGAGACTTGTAATATTGGCCTTGTGCCCCATTGTAATCTATGTTTCAATATCAATAAAGAGCTTCTTTTGAATGACTTGCGTCTGTTCTAAATTTTCGCTGCTATGATTCAATGTCTCTGCATGGGACTTCTGTGCGAAGACCCCGTCGCAGCCGCTGAAATCGGCCGTTATGGAACCCGCCTTGCACGAGCGCAATCTAGGCTCGTACGGCATCACACCTTAGCGAGGACGATCGCTCCTACGGGAGCGGGGCGTGACACCCTACACCCAAAATACTAGAGGCCAGTAACTAGTTCTAAAATAAAATATAATTAAATATAATTTGTAGAAAAATGGGGCGTCTCAGACTGGGTCATGCAATCTCATGTTGCTGGCTAACGCCTCAACGTACAGGAAATCCTGTAGCGTTTGCGTGTCGCCGAGGCTCATCCGACCGATACGGTCGTCGCCTATAGGGGATACAAAAACTAACCAACCAACACTTTAAACCAAATCAAAACTAATGAAACCATTTGCAAAGGCCGGGGTTTTGGAAATAGGTTTTGCTTACTAAAATAATATTTTAAAAATATTTAAGAAAAATTGGGCAGCACCTCCTCTGTAACTAGGACGACCTAGCCACATAGGCGGTACCGTTCCACACCCAAAAGAATATCCCAAACCAGGGAGACAACCACAGCATCCCAAAAACATCCAACCCAAAAGAAAATGAACACACAGCACATAAGGAAATGTCCACACTAAAAGAGAAACTAAGCCGCAACATAAACAAGAGTCTGATCCAAAATAACGCGTATCCCCTACGCAACTAACTAATGCGAATCCCCGTGACGGGTAGACCTGTCAATGGATAGTCGAAAATTCGAATCCGATCCGATTCCGTATCCGAACTTTCGAATATTTTTCGAAATTTCGGATATCGGATTCGGATATCCAAATATTTTTGGATATTATCCATTTTCGGATACGAATTCGGATATTAAGGTATTCGAATCCGTTAATATCCGATCCGACTTTAAATTGCAAATTTTGGATATCGAATTCGAATATCGGATTCGGATATCCGAAATTTTATATATATTATAGTATAATGTATATGTAATATATATTAATTAATAGAGAAGATTAAAGTATTTTATTCTCAACTGACTTTTACATAAAGTAATTATAATATAATTTATATATAATAGTAATATATATTAATTATAATTTACAACAGAAGAAGAAATAACTCAAATATGTAGAGAAATTGAATTTGGTTTTCGGATATTCGGATAATAACTAAATTTTTAATATTTCAGATTTCTGATATTCGGATAATAACTAAGTTTTTAATATTTCGGATTTCGGATATTCGAATACTAGCATTCGAATTTTTTAGCTAATCGGATCGGATATTATCCGATATCCGTTAAATTAAACGGATACGAATTCGGAGTGTCAAAAGAGATATCTGTTCGGATATCGGATCGGATTCGGATATTAACAAAAAAATTCGAATACGGATACGGATATTGTTCTGTCCGTACCGATAAGCATCCGTTGACAGCCCTGGTGACGGGGTCAGGACCGCATCATCACAGACTAACTACGGGGGGACACAAGGACACGGGATTATACCTCAGTTGCTCGGCTAGAGCTCTCAGATGCAAAAATAGGAAAAAAGAATCCGCGCGGACAGCGGGATCGGCTCGGGACAGCCCGGCCACAGGGGCAGTGGCCACGGGGCAGCGCTGGAATACGCGAATCGGGGTCGGCCGAAAGCTCGGGGCACGCCGGGAAGGCACTGGCCGGGCGGGCACGGCGGGACTCGGGGGTCGTCGGGGAGATGCTGGCCGGCGGGACAGAGCGCAGGGGGTCTGGAACGGCGGGCGGAGGCGAGGCTCCGGTCGGGGGCGGCTAGGGCACGGCGGCCAAGCGGGGCTCGGGCTGGACGGGGCCGCCGGGAGATGCTGGCCGGGCGGGCAGAGGCCGCTGGGGGTCGAGCGGCGGACGGATCAGAGGTGGGCGCGGCCTCGGGGAACGGCGCGCGGCTAGGGCACGGGAGGGGTTCTGGAGAATGTGGGGAATGGGGTTTGAGAGAGAGAGAGTGAGAGGAAAAGGAGGAGTGTGCTGGAGAACGTGGTGGTGGTGATGGGTTAATAAGGAAGAAGAAAAAAAATGGAGGGAGATGAGTGATTAGAGGAGCAATTGGGGGGGGCGGCCTGGTCGTGGGGAGACCAGGTCAGGTCGTGGGGGTTAGGGATTAGGAATAGGTTTTAGTTTAGTTTTTTTTTAACTATAAATATATATATATATATATAAGGCTAATAATTAATTAAAGGGTTTAAGGATGGATCCGGGACGGGAAACGAAGTTGGGTTCAGGCTTGAGGTCGGATCCCTGGGCACGGGATCGGGACAGGACATAATCAAAGATCAAATGATCATTTTTAAAAAAATAGAATTTTCCTAACCGACTAATAATAATAATAATAATAATAATAATAATAATAATAATAATAATAAAACTAAAATTCTAGCTGGAAGTCTAGGACTATGCTGACAAAACAAAATCTTACAACTATCCCAAAAATGCAACAATTCTAATTATCCAAAAATTCCAGAAAACCAGGTTGCGGATTTTACATTTGTATATATAAACAAAAAAAATAGCAAATGGGATAATTAACAAAGTTGCTATATTTAATTTTTCAAATAAAAAATGCGTAAATTTACTATTTTTAATTAATATTAAGTAACTATATGGTAATTAATTTTTCAACCCCATCCACTTTCAACAACCATCCAAACAACCAAACTCATTTTTTTTTCCACTTTCAACAACCATCCAAACATCCCACTCTTTTTTCTTCCAATTGCAGCAGACAAAAAGTACTCTATCCAAACACATTTTAAAAAGTGTCACTTGCTGCAAGTGTCCTGCAACTCATCATAATGTAACTGTCATTTTCACACTTTCAAAGAGTTACATCAATCCAAACAGCTCCAGTTCATCATGCTAGCACGGTGTTTAGAGTCTTTAGACCGAGAAATTGACAGAAAAAAGTAGTAGTAGTTTGTGTTCTCTTGATGCATCGAAACAAATTAATTACTGTTGTGAAGGGCCTAATGTGAATATGTGGTAATGCTGTATAAATTGGGAAAAGATCAAATAGTCAGAAGTAGAACTAGAATTGCGATTCCATGAATTTTTTTCAATCTTTTTTTTTTCTTGAAACAAAAAATGCCAATTGAAATTATGAGATAAAGAGTTTAGTTTACTAAATTACAAAATTTGTCGGTGTTGAAAAAGTTATCGACTTTATAACAAAAGTTTAAGATTCAAAATAAGGACTTTGAAGGCCTCATTTGGTTTGCAGTAATTCAAATTATAATTTACAT
Source organism: Iris pallida (assembly GCA_029216955.1). Classification (NCBI taxonomy): domain Eukaryota; kingdom Viridiplantae; phylum Streptophyta; class Magnoliopsida; order Asparagales; family Iridaceae; genus Iris; species Iris pallida. Next base: position 2,216,845 of record JANAVB010022593.1, read on the forward strand.
CAATTTATTTTTCCGGTGACTGAAAATTGAAAGAAAAAGTGAATACTTGAATGGGTGGATGGATGTGGAAACCATTTTCTGTCCTATTACCTTTGAAAGTATTTTTTCTTTTTTGCTCTTTTTTTTTTGACATTTGAACACATAAATTCTTTTCCAATATTCTGATTATGCGAATCAAACGTGGCCTAAAATTTTCTAGTTCCAATTATTTATCTGATTAGAAGAATCAAAATTGGCCTCAAATATTCAATAAAATTTAGAAATTTTTTGACTTATGAATTTGTAGTTACATTCCAGTTTCTTAATTTTATTAGACTTATATTCCACTTTTTGTCGCAAAAAATATTCACTTTGTCACGAAATATACTCGTTTTGTCACAAAAATATTTTTTGTTCCAAAAAATAAAATATAAGTCTAATAAAATTTAAAAAGTGAATTATAAATACAAATAATATTAATGAGTGGGATGACCGAACTCAAGTGACTCTTGTGATTACCGAGAAGAGGTATATGACACCCTGCTGGATGGCGAAAGATCGGTAGATCGAGTCACGAGGACGTATTATTTCTTCCATTTATTTGGTAGAAGTTGGAAATAATGAGCCTAACAGACATGTAATACAGCATGTACAAAATTTCGTGTGTATCGACGGACATCTAAAAAAAAGAGTGGGATGAAAGTAAATAAAAAATAAAAAAATCTAAAATGTTTAGAAGGTTGGTGGTGTGTGGTTATTCCATGGAAATGATTCCTAGGCAAAAGGAGTAAGTAAGGCTATGGTTTGAGAGAGGGGCAATCCTAAGACAAAGGACACAAATTGGCCACGTCCATATCCCAATCCCCTTCTCTTTCACAAAACAGTGTGGAAGCACACAAAAAAGGAAAGTGTCCACCCCATCTCCTTCTTCTTCTTCCCGTTCCCATTGAAGCTAGACATGGCTTGCACCTCTCTCCCCAACCACACCCTCTCCCTCCTCCACCTCCAATCAAGAAACCCAAAGAGCCCATCACCATCCCCACTCTCCCTCCCCAAGTCATCACATTCCCAAACATATGGCCTCAAGCTCCTCCCCACGCTCAACACCTCCTCCCCCACTCCACTCACTTCAAAGACTACTATCATTTTCGCAAAGGTACCTCTCCTCTCCAAAGTTTTTATTGGCTTAATTAGTACGGAGCTGCTATTTTGACCGCTGCAGGGCTGGCCTGCACCACGTTCCAGTGTGGGCCAACGTTAGCAGGGGAGCCAATGGCTGGTCGCCACGCGGATGCGGGCCAGCACGGACCGGCTCCGCGGGTGGTCAAAATAGTATTTTTCTAACTAGGAACATTGTCTTCCCAAAAGTCTAAAAGTGGGTAGTACATTTTTTTAGTTTTTTCCAAGGCCAAGATGTGAATGTACCTTTTGGGCTTAGTTTGGCTATGCAGAGGGCCGTTTTTAAGCATATGTAAGTTGTGCGATCGCATAGGGTCATGAAAACCGAAAAATGAAAAGATTCTGTTTTGTGCAACATGGGCGTTTTTGAGTAGCGGTGTAAACGAGCCGGACGGACACGGACAGTCCACTATCCGTGTTCGGTCCGAAATGAGTTCGGACGGACGGACACGGGTAGTCCATTGTTCGATTTCGGACCGGACGGACACGGACAACCACTGTTCGTTAATTCAATCTGCCGGTCCGTGGACAAGTTAAATATATTACTTATCAAGATATCTTGATAGTTGTAAAAAAAATTAAGTGAAAGAAAATACAATTGAAGGTTATAAATACAACAAACAATGGTAAAAGGTTAACGAAAATTCAGACTGGACAACCAAAAATTGATGCAAAACCAAAATGATATGATATAATTGATGCAAAACCAAAAGGGGTCTCCACTATCGAACGGTCCGCGGACAAATTCGGACCGAACATGTATATGACCGTGTCCGAGTCCGATTTTTAAACGGATCAAAAAAATGTCCAAGTTTTATTCGTTAATTAATCAGACGGTCCGCGGTCGAACCATTTATCGAGCCGGACTCGTACGGACAACGGACTGCTTTGTCCATTTTACAGTCCTATTTCTGAGCATATGCAACATGTGCGTTCTATTTTTTTTCAGAAACTACAATAACATGGTCCTTAAAATGCCAGAAGGAAAAGATGCTATTTTGTTAGTTTTTAAAAAAAAAAAGTTAGCCTACCTATTTTTTAGAAACTGCAGTAACACGATCTTTAGAATATCTGAAACGGTCGTAGCTACACAGTTATGTTTCTGTTCATTTGGGTTGGGTTAAACGTTCATGCTCATTTGATACTTACACATGTACGTTGGCATGTCTACTGAGCATATCCTCTGTATATAAATTTGTGTAGTCGGGCCTTCATTTTCATGAAGGTGAATAATTGTCCAAATTTTTTTTTATGACCGACTATCAACCTGACATCAACCATCACTTCAGAAGCACAACTATTCTAAGGATGTGATTTCTCTGTTTGTTGGCAGTGTGTGATATATTTTTGAATGCATATATTCTAAAAACGAACGAGGTCTTAAAGGAAGGAAGGATGGTTTGAATTGTTGTTATAGGTGTCGAAAGGTGACGTGGTGCCTAACTTCACATTGAAGGACCAAGATGGCAAGAATGTGAGCCTCTCCAAGTACAAGGGCAAGCCGGTCGTGCTCTACTTCTACCCTGCCGACGAGACTCCTGGCTGCACCAAACAGGTGATCAGTTTCCGTGGACGTCGCGTCCGACTTTAGATATGTTTTGTTATATTCAGAAACACAACTAATCTAATTCCAAGTTATCGATATTGTTTTGATTATTGTTATTGTGCACAATTTATGTTTACACTTATTACAGAAATTATTCGTTGTTTGAAACTAATTAGGGGACCACTCCTATATTTTATATTTTCTATAGAAACTTATTACGCTAATCGGTCCTATGCTGTATTAAAATTATAAAGTAGAGGGGTGGTCAGCGTAATTATTTCTATTTCAAAACATAGGAGGGTCAATGTATTTTATTTCTATTTCAAAACATCCGAAAAGAAGCCACAAGTTTTTCTAAGATTTCGGATTGTATATAAATTATACTAGAATTTGCTTCTAACCACTCTTGTCATGAAATTAGGCTTGTGCCTTTAGGGATTCGTATGAGAAGTTCAAGAAGGCGGGAGCCGAGGTGATAGGAATCAGTGGTGATGATCCTGCTTCTCACAAGGTATCTATTGCTGAAAGACATGGGCGTTCTTTCTCCTCATTTTCCATTGCTAGATCTTTGATAGCGTAGGGACACGGCTAAAATGGTGTCCGTATCCGTATCCTTGTGTCGTTATCCGTATTCATGTAGAAGTGTATGAAACTAATCAATGGCTCATCCTAAACTTGTATGACTTGGAGCTTCGCATTTTCTTCAAATGAATTAACATGGGATATACCTGTTTGAATTATGTTTCGCAGGCATTTGCGAAGAAATATAAGCTGCCTTTCACCTTACTGTGCGATGAGGGCAACAAGGTGAGGAAAGATTGGGGCGTGCCCTCCGATCTCTTCGGCACGCTGCCGGGGAGGCAGACTTACGTCATCGATAGGAACGGGGTTGTCCAGTTGATCTACAACAACCAATTCCAACCGGAGAAGCACGTCGACGAGACCTTAAAACTACTTCAAAGTCTCTAAGATATTCGTGCCTGCATTTTTTTGTGTATTTAGAGGGGGAAAAAAGAGTGATGATCACACACTAAGCTAAACCTTTGTATGTTCGTGTGATTCTATTAAGTCTCTGGAAAATGTCTTGTTTCTTATTGATGTCAACTCAGGTATGGGGGTTTCCCACCAAGTTCCAATTGCCAAAAAAACAAACCTCTGCAAGCCCATGGAGACGACTGACTTCAGAGTTCAATACGGTTGGATCAATTTTTTTAGCAAAACTTTGCTTAGTTTACATACAAGGATTGCTGTTGACATCAGTCATGCAATTTTGCCAGCTCCATTGTACAATTTGTTTTGTAAACCAAACCAACTCTGAGTGTAAAAATTTATATAATCGGACCGAAATACATCCCCAGAAAACACAAATAGAACAATTTATATCCGAAAATTATGACGATGACGGTGGCCTTACACATTGCATTCCCTTTCGATCATCTCATAGACACGGATATTCAATGTTAAAAGATAAGTAGATTTTGAAAGCAGCAGAACAAGGCAACAAATTACCAAAACACTAGTCGGTCGAATCCAGATACTAATCAGAAACAAGATGACAGTATAAAATAGACTGCAGGATAAGTAAATAAAACCAACTGTTCCAACTACCAGTATAAAATATAGATCCGAAGCTCCCCCCGCAATCTACTAGGTCCATATACCAGTTTACGTTACATTTGGTCACATACAAGAATAACCTCTCTTACAACACATCGAGGGGGGAATAAACTGGAAGCAAAACAACACAATTAAAAAAATGTATAGTAGTATAAAACGGCAGAAAAATGAAAATTAACCTTCAACCTAACAATCAATAGGCTACTATATATTGTTGGGAGTCCGAGTCATGGGACTCTCAAAAATCACTGGTAATAGAGTTGTTGTGCTGCTGCTGCATTCTGATACCCACCATCATAAATAGCCTGGCTAGATCCAGCACCCATCCCCATGGCAGCTTGCTTAAGGTTAGCATGTGTACCCTGGGCGTGCATCAGTGCTGCTTGGCTGGAACCCATCCCACCCATCTTGCTCAAGGCAAGGGTGCGCTCGTAAGTCAGGAGATCATTCGCCGACATTGGAGGAAAGGCAGCAGGGGCAGGTGGGGGGAGTGGAGTCGAGATAGTCCCAGGTGGAGTAGGCTTGCTTCCCCATGAGCACTGTAATAGAGAGAGTACATTTGATGAGCAAACAAGCACAAGACAAAATAAGGGAAATATTTTTCTAAGCAAGCTAGGAAATGAACAGTGTAAAGAAAATTACTGAGTACTGACTAAATAAGTGATTAAGATCGTAGACTCGCCACTCAATATGAAAGAAACTCAGGCAGGTTGAGTTGGCTCAGGATCTGAACCTTGACATATTTTTTATAGGTATAAGCCTGATCGTGTTGGGTATATTCATGATGTGATTAAGCTGAAATTGTGTGCCAAACTATGAGATCTTATCTATCAGGAACTCTGAGCCCAAGCTCAACAGTCAACCCAGATATCCCTAATCTATTAACTTCTCAGACTACATAGATGAGTCCAGCAATTAATGGGGACCAACGCAACACGACGAACATAGTGTGTTCAAATGATTATTTTCCCAAGATGCATATCCTCCATTCAAAAAGAGGATTAGAGGTGGAAATAGGTCATTTAAGCAGTACCCAAAACCTTATATACTACCTGAGTACAATAAACTTTACTAGTATACTATGTTGCATGGGTATGGATACGACAATACATTAAGACGAGGAGATACGGATCTCGCACCCTGCGTAATAGTGGCAATGTAGACATATTATGAACTTCATAGAACTTCCATGCATTCATATTGAGTTTAGTCAAATCCCATGGAGTTTTGGAAACAGTCCAGGGTAACTAATTCAGGATATACTCATTATTAGAACCCTACTTAATGGTGGCTGTGTAGACTGATAATCAGTTCTCTTTATCCAAATTTTTGCTATTGCATATTTGTTTCTGAAATAGATATATCCATACTTGACACAGTAACCTATATGATCCAAAACAGATATGCAAACACTAAAATTTGGGTCAAAATAATTAACTATCATGCTACATTGCCACAATTAAATAGGATTCCAATAATGAGTATATCCTGAATAAGTTACCTGGACTGCCGGAAAACTAGCTATCAAACTCAAACATGGATCTGGCTTCTGATTCAAAATTATTTAATGCCGCCACAAGAATAGAGAAAATAGTATACTTCCGTAACTACTTTGATGTTCCAAACATGATTAAGAGATCACCTTGACTGGTTTTCCACAAAGAATCCTAGCATTTCCCATCTGAATAGCCAACGCAGCTTCTGAATGATTACTGTATCTTAGAAAACCAAATCCTTTATCTCGTTGTATGCGAACCTCTTCGAGTACTCCAGCACCCAGTGCATGGAAAAAGCGATGTAGATCAACTTGTGTAACCTGTCATTTAAAATACTGTTTATTAGAAGAAAAGATGACCACAACTCGAAAGAATCTCAATTATTATCGTATAAACTTAAACAAAATCTACAGTAATCTGTTTGGCATGGGATTTGAATTAACTCCATGTGAATGCACGGGATTTAAGATGTTCATAAAAAGAACTTTTTGTGTGTTTGGTGGTGGTGGAGGTGGTGGGAGGAAGGGGGGAGGGGGGCTGAAATCATCTTGAAGGTAAGAAAAACCAAGTGTTGCTGCATCCAGCATAATATCCCAAAATTTGAACAAAAGACTCATCTGAGGTAAACAGTACCATCATGCCTTGGCTAGAACCAAAGATAAATGCCAAAAACAGAAATATAAAAGTTTTTAATATCAACAGGAACTGAATATGATCGTTTACTTGCCTCGGGAGCAAGATTGCCAACATAAACAGTTGTGTATTGTGAGTTATACTCTGGGCCATCATTGTTCACAGCCTCTTGACCATCATCTACATAAAAATATACTTTAGTTCTTCATGACAATAAAAGGACACACCCTGTGACCAAATGCTAAATAAATTGTCACTCAACCAAAATATAAGTTGAGTAGTCAAATTGAAAATACATGAAAAATACTTCTACAAAGACGTGACATTATTATCATTAATAATAATGAATGTTGGTATTCACATTAAATAAAATAGACAAGGGGGCCCAATGTAACTTTCAACCTGCAGCCACTCCAGTGTAGCAAATATTTCATGGATCTCGAACCATCTAGCATATTGCACGCAACCAAAACCTGCAGTACAACAACACTTTGCCACAAATGTTGCTAAACTATAACCGTTTGGTTCTCTGCAACTCCTGCTGTAGCGAAAGCTACAGTGCAACAGCACTTGCAACAAGTGTTGTTGCACTCCAGTTGTTTGGTAGCATACAACAAAAGATGTAGTTACACATGATGAGAAAACAAATAGGATTACAAGGATTTAAAAATAGTTTCATCTCATTAGTACCAAGAGAGTGGAACTAACCCACTATTTATGATAAACTAAACAAGCTTGTCATGCCAACAAATAACAGTCTGCAAGTATTTTTGCCGTAGCTTTAGTTGCTCGCTATCTAGCACAGTTTGCACGTCTACTTGCAATTTATGTTGTGGTACACTTAAACCAACAGTGGAACAATAACACACTTTCAAGTTGCAGTCAACCAAACAGCCCCCTCTGGCTCTCACTTATTACGTTTCAACAAACAAACAAGTGTAGGGAACCAAACAGACAGAGAGAAGCTGTCTGAACTTAAATGTGTCACTTTAGGTTGTATATATTCACCTTTTGTCGCTTTGTCCTCCCTTCGCCAATAGAAAGACCTCAGATCAAATCATATGAATCTAATCCATCAACAAAGTGGTGTTCACTACATTTTCTATATGTTGCAACTTGCTCCTTTGGTTAAACCTTGAGGAAAGCTTTCTAGTATATTCCCCCACAACAGGTTAGCAACGAATCATCCCATATATCTTTTTACAACTTAAGCATCTTTTTGTAACTTGAGCCCACCCCAGGTTTTATCAGGAAAGCATGCTAAACAAACATGGTTGGTAAAACATGTGAGCCTAACTTGGGGCCAGCCAGCAAAAGTTCACATCCAAGTACCTAAAACATACTCTTTTTACTAGACTATCAGCCAGCAAAAGTTCACATCCAAGTACCTAAAACATACTCTTTTTACTAGACTATCTGGTTGGTTGAGATCCCAGGTCACAAATCACATCCACTAAAAGAGCGCTATGTTAAGAAAATACTTTTGTGTCACCGCAGATATGGTAACACCACCGTAACACCACCGCAGATATGGTAACACCACCACCCTTCAGCTGTGAGATGTCAGCTCCAAAACATGTTAAGTTTCTGCATTTAAAGCTGCAGTGCAGCTTGCTTGCAGTTGGATCATCCTTCCATTCTTCGGACAATTCCATAGCAACTTAAACTGCAAGTAAATTTGCACCTTCTGCTAGATAACATGAAGGTAAAGTTGTGGTAAAATATCACAAATTTACTAGAAGCTATCAATTTTTGGCAGTCTCGTTAATCATGTCATTAATTATAAATGATTCGAATATATGTTTAATACATGCAACCAAACACATGCAATGCAACAACACTTTGTTGCAAGTACTGTTGCACCATATTATTTTGTTCTGCACTTATCGTTGTGATACAACAAGTGATGCAGTGGAGCAACACTTTGCAGCAAGTGTTGTTGCTACAGATGCTTGGTAGAATACAACAAAGATGTCATATAGTAAAAAAAAATTATATAGGGGTGTGAAGGATTAAACGTACATATTTAGAGATGTTACAAAATGTGAGTGGAACCATCTATTGTTGATGACATCCAACAAGGTCAGTGTTCTAAATTTCGGCCTAGCCGGCGCCTAGGCGCTAGGCGGCTGCCGGCCGCACCGAAAATGTCCTAGGCAGCGGTCCTAGGCGTGTTTCGACCCTAGGCGGCTCTAGGCGGACTATTTGGCCAATGTTTTCGAAAATTTTCAAAAAAAAAAAAAATTCAAAAAGAGCATATTTGAAAGAGAAAAAAAATACACATACCTGCCACCGTCGCCGTCGCCGACTGCTGGTGTTGGCTAATGCTGCTGCTGTTGTTGGCTCAGTGTTCTAAAAATCGGTATTAGGCGCCGCCTAGGCGTTGGGCAGGCAACCACCGCCCAATATTCGGCCGGAGTCGGCTCTTAGACGGTTGGGGGGAAAAGGCGGTTCCAGGCGGCCGCCTACGAGCAGGCGCTCGGGGAGCCTGGAATTTTTTGAATTTTTTTTAAGTGAAAAGAACCCATGACCCGTTTACATACCTAATTAAGGAAAAGAAGAGCAGCAGCAGCTCAAGAGGAGAAAAAGAAGCAGGGGCAGCAGCAACAAGAGAGGTAAGCTTCTTCCTTTTCCCTTTCTTTTCATTCTTCTTCTCCTCCTTCTCCTTCTTAAGTGGCTGCTTCAGCCGATTCTTTTTTCTTCTTTTTTTTCTTGAGCAGCTCTCTGCTGCTTCCCTTCTTTTCTTTCTTGAGCAGCTCTCTGCTGCTTCCCTTCTCTTTTTTCTTTCTTTTTTCTCTCTCTGGGGCTTGCGCGGCTCAGAAACAGTAAATAGTGAGTTAGACACTAAACAATAAATAGTTAGTGACTGTGAGACACAGTCACAGTTCAATGAATGAATCACAGTCAATAATGTTTTTGTTAACTTGTTCAATGAATGAATCACAGTTAAAAAAAATATTTTAAAAAATGATATTAATCACAGTCACAGTTACAATAGATATATTGAACACTAGTTAGTAAGACACTTAATTTTTTTAACTTGTTTAATATGTTTTTGTTATGTGAAACAGAAAAATGTCTGGAAGTGGATCTAATACGGCACCCTCTGACGACATAAACATTTCAAGTTCATCAATACTGAGGCGTTCCTCTACTGGCATTGGATGGGACTATGGTGCACTTGTTGGTCCTTCAAATTTAGACAAATTGAAATACAAATTATGTGGCAAAATTTGTTCAGGAGAAATTTATAGGATCAAACAACATATGGGACATATTAAGGGGAATGTGGCCTCATGTCCAAGATCTACGAAAGAAGATCAAGATAAATGTAAGGCGGCTATTCAAGCTAGCAAAGTCAAGAAGATGGATAAAAAAACAAGAGAAAATCATAAGGGAGGAGGTAGAAATAGAGCCACAAGATGAAGAAGAAATTAAAATTGTGGGATCAAGAAAAGACCACATTTTCTTGGAGCTATGGACAAATGGACTACATCCATCAATCCCGATAGTGGGACAAATCCGGCAAAGAAGCTGAGACAACAAAATATGAATGAGACATTATTCAAGAAAAAGACGAAAGCTGTGCATCAATATTTGGCAAGTGGATGTATGAGGCCGGCATACCTTTCCATGCTATTACCCTTGATAGTTTTGACCGATTCATTGAAGCTGTTGGTCAATTCGGTCCAGGTTATCGGAAGCCAAGCCAATATATGTCGAGGGAACCACTTTTGAAGAAAGAGATGGAGAAAACTAAAGAGTCGCTCAAAAAGCACGAAGAAGAATGGGCTAAAAGTAGTTGTTCAGTTATGACCGACGCTTGGACCGACCGTAAGAGGAGGAGTATCATGAACATGTGCATCAATTGTATTGAAGGTATGATATTTTTTTTATTAATGGTAAAATTCAAATATAAGTCTTAATATTTGGCTAATGGTAAAATGTTTTTTCTTAATGGTAAAATATTTTTTTATTCTTTCCTTAAGGTACAAGTTTCCATTCTTCACAAGAAACTTCAACACATGCACACACTGGAGAATATATATTCCATTATGTTGACAAGTGCATTGAAAAAATTGGGCCCAAAAGTGTAGTTCAAGTTGTGACGAATAATGTGTCGAATAACATGGCGGCCGCCAAGTTATTGAAGGAGAAGAGGCCTACTATTTTCTAGACCTCGTGTGCCACTCACACCATAGATCTTATGTTTGAAGGGATTGCTAAAATTTCTAAGTTCAGAGATATGATCGACAAAGCAAAGACATTTACAGTGTTCATTTATTTCCAGCATAGGACATTGGCCGTGATGAGAAAATATACAAAAAAACGTGACATAGTGAGACCGAGTGTGACTCGATTTGCAACGGCATTCTTGACTTTGCAAAGTATGTTTGAGAAGAAGCATCAATTTCATGCAATGGTAGGTTCTTCTGATTGGGAAGCAAGCAAATTGTGTCATGGTACCGCAAAAGGAAAGAAAGCCTATGTCATTGTGGTAAGTGCAAACTTTTGGTCTGGTGTAGCACTATGCTTGCGATTGTTTGCTCCATTAGTCAAGTTACGTAGATTGACCGATGGAGATAAGAAGCCATGAATGGATTTTATTTACGGGGAGCTCAAGCAAGTAAGAGAACAAGTAAAGACTGTGTTTCAAAACAATGAGATGAGCTATAGGCCAATCATTGAAATCATTGATTCGAAAGCCGCGGATCGCCTTGATAGCCCATTGCATTTGGCGGGCTACTTGTTGAATCCTTATTATGCATATAATGATACTAGTAGCTTTGATGATCCAACACTCAATGATGGCCTTATACTATGTGTTGAGACTTTCTTTCCCAATGATTTGGACATGCAAGATCAAATCATGAATGAGGAGTTGAGCAAATACATGATGAAGGAGGATTCATTTGGAAGACCTTTGGCAATGAAAGGATGTATGAACAATGATGACAAGTATAATCCAGGTATAACTATATAATTATTTAATAATGTTTGACTTATGTTTCATTGAAATTGAATTTCTATTTGCTAATAATTGTAATTTATTTTGATCAATAGTACTTTGGTGGTCAAACTATGGAGGTTCTACCCCCAATTTGTTGGGAATTGCAAGAAAAATTATAGCTTTAACTACGAGTTCTTCCATATGTGAGAGAAATTGGAGCACATTAGAGGGGGTAAGTATCTAACTTTGTATGATTTTTTTCAAGTTACTACTTCGTTATTAATTTCAATAATAGAATACATATCTAACTTTGTATGGTTTCTTTCATGTAGATACATACAAAGAAAAAAAAATAGGCTAGATGTGGAAAGGTTGAACAATCTAGTCTATGTACAATTCAATGCAAAACTCATAAACAAGAAGAAAAAAGAGGTGACTAATACATTCTAGTGTGCCAACACATGCTCAAGGGTGGGTGGTAGAGGGTGGTGGTGATGATGATGAAGATGATAGTGGACCACACCCGAGACTTCCTTGGGCAATGGTTGCACAAACATCGGGTGCGGACGACTACTTACAAACCTAGAATAAGTAGCAGAATTGTCGTGCCAGAACAAGAAGTTGAATCGGATGATGGCACCGAAGATGGAGATGAGGATATTGAGTGTGAATCTGATGATCCTTCTACACCTTTTGTTGACTATGAAAATGAAGTAGGGTCCGTGCCGACGGACACTTAGAGAAAAGAGATGGGATATTGTTATTTTGTATTGTTATTGATATATTTTGTTAGTGTTAACTATTTGAATTATGTTTGAACTTGTAGTCTTGTACTATGAATTTGACTATATTTAGTTATTATGAGAGGCTTTGAATTTAGGGTATAATTTTTTACTTAAGCATATTTTCAATTCCTATATTATTATTTTTATATGCGACTGACCGCCTAATATTAGAAGGCCACCTAGGCGACCTAGGCGCTAGACGGTGGGTGGCCGCCCGCCTGATGCCTAGCGCCTTTTACAACCTTGTGTTGGCTTGAGGGGAGGGGAGGGGAGGGGAGGAGTTGTGAGTTGCAGTCTCTCTCCTCTCCCCCTTTTATTATTTAGTAAAAAAAAAACTGAAAATAAAAAATTATCTCCAGGATTTGAACCCTTAACCATTCCCTGTGAAAACTTAGACATAACTATGCTAGCCATAAGAGCCCATAAGACTTTGTGTATGTATGCTACATATATGTTATGTATAGATATATATATACATGAGCCAAAAAAAATTAAAAAAAATCGGCGCCTAGGCGCCCTAGGCGCTAGGCAGGTGCTCGGCGCACCGATTCTGCCTAGCAAAATCTATAACATTGAACAAGGTTGTCAACAACTAACAACGTGCAAGTAAAGCTACAATTATTTTTACCACAAGTTTACTTGCAAGATATCTACCACATGTTGAGAACACTTGCAGTCTGTTGCAACCCACTCAAAGCAATGGAACAATAATGTTACTGCAGGTAAAGTAGGTAACCAAACAGGCCTTCCAGCTCTTGTAGCACTTATTTCATTGCAGCAACAAAGGTAAGAAAACAATTAGCCCATTAGAGAGGGCTGGCTAAACATAAATGTGTTCCACTTTTCAATTGAATCAAGTCAGTCAGCTACTTAGAATATCTACATGCAACCGATCCTTATTGCAAAAGTTGATAATCTAGCGTTGTGGTAAGTAGTGTTCTAAAATTCTCTAGGCGGAATCGGTTCGGTGCTGCGGAGGGCCGCCCAGCACCTAGGCGGCCGAATAGATTTTTTTTTTTTTTTTTTTGAATTTGAAATTTGAAATCCATAATACAAATTTGAAATTTAACATACAAACATGTTCTAAATCCATAATACAATTGATAATTTTTTAAAAATTTGAAATCTATATTACAAATTTGAAATTTCAATGTTATAAATCCAAATTCAATCTTAAATTTCAAACAACATATCCACAATACAACTAAAGATAAAAAAATTCAAAATATCTCAAAATACGCATAGGCAGAACAAGGGGTTTTAGGTTCGGCTGGCGGCCGCCTAGACCGATTTTTATAACACTGGCGGTCAGTTACAGACTGGTTAAACTATGAATCATAAGTTTCATTTTCATCATGAAAGTTGCAATTAGGGTAGCTTTCGATATCGAGTATTATAAGTGTTCAACTTGGATAAACTCAAGTTCCAAGATCGACATATGCAGATGTTAATCTACATAAACCCAAGGACCAAGACCCAACCCAAACAAACTTAGGTTAATTATAACTTGTTACAACGGCAATCTTGTGTTCATGTTGAAAGGGTTATGGTCAACTCTGACAACAATATAACTGGCTACATGAACAGCTCCTTCAAAATGGACAATTGAAACATAAAATTGTGAAGCACATGCAGATCACATTGATTAGTACAAGACAAAATCTAAAACATCTAAAAAGATAGTAAAAATGTGGCTTTTGGCAGCTAAGCTAAAAAAACTACACGGATTAATAACGAAAAATAGAAACATCTATGTCCCCTTATGGTTGACATATATGTGTTGATAACTTAATTTTCTCAAAGAAACAAAAAGTACTTTGAATTTCATTTAAGTATATCATCAGTTAGTAATGACACCCACCTGCTGATCCACTTGCCATTTCTACCAAACTCTTAGCATCTGAATTTTGTTTATCCTCATTAGTGCCAGCACCCTTTGCAGCCCAGTTGCAACGAATTTGACGACTACCAAGCCACTTTCCTGCATAATGAGAAAGTTAAAGACATCAAAACAGAAAAAAAGTCAATTGTCAAAACTCTGTATCTAGAATGTCACTGAGAAAATATTCTAAACTTCTTCAGCCTTTCGTATCAAATATTTTATAGAAATCATAAAAACACAATAATACCAAGCATGTAACCGTTTTAGAGGAAACACAGTTTTGAAGCTCATGTTGTGCAGCAAAAGTTCTGATGTAGAAGGCCTTCTTAGACAATGTTATTACAAGAGATCACATTTCGACGAACATATTGATCCATCTTGTATGGTCTTTGTTACTAATAATGTTAATTGACGATATTAGAGGGTTTGGCTTCTAAAATAGAACATGAAGACAAGCTTCTTAATCTACAGGATATTTAACAAGAATAGTGTGTGGCTTCAACAAAAGTTCAAAAAAATGAAAACATAGTTCATATAAATAAAGTAGATATACCTACAAGAAACAACTTATGCTATTCAGGGATTAAGATCAATTGAACAACATGATGGTTCTGTGATAGAAAGAAATCCTCGGGTTAAAAAAGTAAAGTAAATTAGAAACTACAAGACCAGCCATGTTTTACAATTCAAGTTGCTGAGCAATAAAGAGATATAACTAAAATAAGATTGGTTCTCGTGGCAACTTTATGGAAGAAAAAAATGTGTGATCATATTTTAATGGAAGCACAGCTTTGCAACTCATGTTAATGCGGAAAAAGAATAACTGTATTTGTGGCCAAGATGAGAAATGTTTTTTAGAAGGTTTGGACATCTACAACAGAGCACATATATGAATTAGTTAGGAGTAACGGTATATAAATTAAAGGAGATGCTAAAACTAGAGATGGAGCTGACCAACTGGAACAGAGATTGCAAAGAACGAAATGACATTTGTCAGTGTAGATGATGCCCTTAATAGAGCAAAATGGGAAAAAAAATCATGTAAAAGAACATAAAAATTGCAATAAAATCCATCAAGACTATGGAATTGTTGTTTCCATTTAATGACAGGTCGCTAAGCAGGGACTAGATTCCAAGACCTTAAAAGTTTCAAACATTCTACGGTTTATAAAATAATCAAAACTACAGAGGGCATGTAAATCATATGGTATCTTATTCATAAAAACCTTTAAGATGAGTTTAATTGAACTTACCAGTTAGGTCATTGATAGCACTTTGTGCATCCTATCAAATAATATTTAAATTATCAGCCAATAAGATAAACCAAAAAAGGTAAATTTCAATTCAATCGCAAAGTTGACAGCCTACCTGTTGACTCCGGAAGGAAACAAACCCAAACCCTCTTGAGCGCCCAGTTTTCTGATCCCACATAACCCTTGCATCTCTGAAAAAAAATGTTACAGCAAATAAAATTGACTAAAGATAACATTTTGATTCTTTCAAGATGCAATCACAGACAAGGTCAAAATAATTGTTAAACCAAAACCAGTAACAAAATAACTGGAACGTCAACTTATTATTAAAGGAACGCCAAGGGAAAAAAGGACAAGTTGAAGCTTACGAGCAGCTGGGAAATACTGAGAAGCATGTAAACAAAGTAGAATCTGTGATTTCAGGGCTAAGATCTCCAACAAAGATGTTGTAGTGCCCTATTGATCATGATAAACAAAATAATATAGATGATGATGTAAGCAAAAATTGCTTTAATCCGTCGATAAACTTGCATAGACATAATAAGAGAATTCAAAATTTCTGAACCTGACGTATCCTCCCTCTGTCCACTGGCGTATGCCCAATTGACTTTAATCGGCTGGCCAAACCTGAAAAAACGTATTACATCAATTCAAGCATTTGAGCACCAAGATTCGTGCACTAGATTAACAAAATAAGGTACTTACAGATGCCTCCCATTGAGTGTCAGAATAGCAAGCGTAGCTGATCGACGGTCATAGTAATCAACAAAACCATAAGATGACTGCATATAGCAACAACAAATAATTAACATAAGATTGTATATTAGGAACCTAGCATAACATATCGATGTGGACATGTCAAAATAATATTATAAACATATAATAGCTATGACCAGATATTATTCCAGACAGGTATACCCAAGAGAGAAAACACAATTAGACACTCAAGAGGAAAGAAAATAGAACACGTGAGACCAACCTTATCTTTCTTAATGAGCTTACACCCTTCAAGAGCACCACAGCTTTGGAATACCTCGTGAAGAAGAGCATCCGTGACTTGGAGATGGATGTTGCCTACGTATCTGCGTTCATCGGTGAAAAAAATGTGGGACAACAAGAATGATCACCATTACCAGAGCATGACAGAAGAAAACAATTTGCTGGTCGTATCAATTGTGAGAAGTGATAAAAGCATTCACGGAGGAAGTTGTCTTTTACAGGAAAATCTGGATAGAAGGCCCTTTCACGTGAAAGTCTTGCACAAAATTATTGCAAGTACAGCTATCTGTTCGTGTTTTTACCCCCAAAAAACATGCTTAACAATATAGTTACAAAGACAAATCATAAGCGTATTTACAAGTGCAGCTATATATTCATGTTTTGACCCAAAAAAACATGCTTAACAATATAGTTACAAAGACGAATTGTACGTGTATTGTGCATAGTACCCGGAAGGCAGGACCGCGCGGTGACAAAGTAGGAAAATGAGAGATGTTAAGATAAAATTGTCGCAAGAGAACTTATACACGACCTAGAAACTACAAAATAAAATTGAAAAATGTAAGAAAAGGAAAAGTCCTAACAACACTCACACACTGCGGCATTGACTCGAGTCAAACCCAGGAGGCAGATTTCCGCTTGGTATCGGCTCTATCTGCAAAATAAAGGTGTAAAAGAACAAGAAAATAACAAAATAACCCCCAAACCTAGAAATGCAAATAAAAGATACCCACTTGTAGAACACTATATTTCGTCTTGGAGAACGTACAAAACACTAAAAACGCTTACTTCTTTCTTATTTCAAAATAAATGTGACAAAATTAGTAAATTACAACCTTTTAAAAAAAAATTAGTAATTACTATGTCCAAATTCTCGCAACGCCGTCAAATAGGCTAGAACGGACATATCATGCTTGGTACAATAACAAAATTTTGCAAAAAAAATGGTCTGCTAAATTTGTATTTTATAGCTCTATGTAAAGTTATGAATGAAAACAAGTTGCAGTTCCAAACGTTGTCCCTCCTTGTACATATAAATGAAGCAGGATTCGACTTTTGGGAATGTTATACTATGCACAGTTTCAAAAACTGAGCTTTATTTGAAATGATTACCAGTCTTAAGTTGGAGTTACGAAACACCGGACTGCAAAGTCCGCAAACTGTAGGACATTGTTTACTTCACAGAAGAAAAAAAAGCAAATATTAACTTCTCCTTATTTTGCACAAAAATGTACTAAAATAAAATTTACAGTAAGCACCAAATCAAGAATCAGTAAGCAACAAACTTATTCCAATTTATTCAATAGCTTACGATCATCATTTCATCCCTTGTACTCGACTTAGCTTCCAAATCATGAGTAGCACATCTAAATAAAACCCTAAATCTGAACCAAGAGCTAAATTAGCTGATAATCTAGCAAGAACACAAATTCCGCGATCATTCGCCGAAACCCTAATTGCGTGAAGCAAAGACGTGAATCGGTCTCGATGTGGGGATTAGGTTTTCACCTGAGGAGCGGCGACGAGGCCGTGGTTGTACATCGACTGCTGCTGCTGCTGCTGGAGGAGAGCCTGCTGTATCAGGAACTGCTTCATACTCTGCTGCTGCTGCTGCTGCATAATTTTAGGGTTATGGTTTCTCTTCCAGGGATCCGAGAAGAAATCTAGGGTTAGGGTTTTAGGAACAAAGGTTGAAACCTTTGGAAGGGAAAAAAAAAATATATGACCTCGAAATCGAGATAGGGGAGAGGAATGGGGAAGAAAAGGGGGTTGGAGAAATCAGTGTGATTGACTCGTACGAAGAAAAAGAGAAAAAATAAAGCCATCAACGAGTGGGTATTTATTTTTGTGCTTGATGGGCCTTGGTGGCTGCCGGCCCATTAAAAAATGGACTTGGAAGCTGCTTCAAGGCCGGTTTGGATTTTTGGATCCTACTTGCATTTAATTCGAGACACTGTCAGTCCATTCATGCCGATTTCTAGTGAATTCTTGTGGTTACTGGGGAGAGCTATAAGATTGTAGCTGGATGGCTGAAGATCAACAGATCGAGTCACGGGGAGGAAGTATTTTTATTTCTATTTATAAAAAATTATGAGAGTTGGAGGGAGTGGACCCAAAAGGCATGCAAATACAAGCGTGCACAAAGTCTCGTGCGTATCATCGGACATCAACTCCTACTATTTTTTTATAAACAGAAGGAATAATACGTTTCCGTGGCTCAATCCACTGGTCTTCTGCCACCAAAACAGGGTCTTATGCCTCTTCCCGATAACCACAAGGGTCACTCGAGTTCAAGACATTTAGTCATTTTGGAGTTTAAATGAACATCTTCAAAATATTATGTGTTTTTCGTGACTAGCCAGACGATAACATCACAGAAAACATCAAGTTCTTAGTATCATTCGTGACTATCCAGACAATAACCAATGCAGCCTTGTTCTATATAAAAGCCAACGACGTAAGTCGAGTAAGTCCGAGGATAAATGGATCGAAGTTGTCCTTGTTTCTTGACAAACAAATTATTTTCCTCTATGTCATGCCTTGTCATCCTTTTAGAGGAAAATAAGAAGGTTAAATTAGTACAAATTCTTTTAGAGCATTCAATCCATAGTTGTCATGGTTCTAATATGAAACATATTAAAACGGTTCGAACTAGGTTTCTTATTAGAAAAACTTCTCCTACATTCCAGTCAAAACAGATGTCCCTTCAAGAATAATCGATAGAATTTTAAGCAAATAAGAACTAGAACTGGGACATGCAATGCAGTGTGTGCGTAAAATCAGGAGCAGTGGGCAAAATGACATGCAACACAGCGTGCACAAAGTCCCGTGCTTTACGTTGGACATCGCTAAAAAAAACTAGAAGTAGGGATTCATGTGAAACTAAGCTAGATGTAGGGGACGTATATGCAAAATTCTGTTTTAATTTGGGCTAAATAGAGTTTAGACCATGGTTTCCAGTTTAGAGTTTAAATCCTAAGTTACTAAATTAAAAAAATTAGACCATAGATTTTTATTATTAATTTTATTTATCCTATTATACCCTCTCACATGTTTGACAATGAAACATTAATACATAGATTAGGGAGGGTGTAATAGAAAAAATAAATAAATAATAAAATTTTATGGTCTAAATATTTCAATTGGACATGACAGAGCTTCATATGTGATATAAAAAGGGTTTTTCTAAGGGCACCCCAAAAATTACTATGGGCTATCACTTACTAGGGGACAGTCCAAGTTTGAGAAACTTTTACTGGGGACAGCCCAAAAATTACTTGGGGCTATCCCACCCCCCCAAACCCTCTCTTTCATTTCATATTCATAAAGAATTGCTCTCTTCTCAAAAACTCCAAAACCCTACTCTCATTCTCCCCAACTTCAATCCAAACTCCTAACCCTAGTTTTCTTCTACATTTCTTCAAAGCTCATCAATGGCACCAAAGATGAAACCCTCATCACAAGCTATGTATGTTTTCCCTAATTGTTGTATATTTAATTTTATAATTCAAAGAATCTTTTTTCAAAATCTCTTAAATGTTATGATAAATTAGGTTAGAACAATTCAAAGTACTTTTCGAACTCGAAAAACTCCATTTTTTTCGTTTAAACCTAACCCTAGAACACGAAATGGTCGTTCGGCTACTGCTCGTGGTCGTCATCCTTGAGGATTGCCGAAGAACGGGCAGTCCTACTGCCAAAGTGGACTGCCATGTTCCAGGCAGTCCTATTATAAAATAGGACTGCAGAAAGCCTGACAGTCCTGTTATAAAATATGACTGCCATCTCTTTTGCAGTACTGAAAGAATGATGGACTGCCAGTGGTCTGGCAGTCCTTAAGGCTTGCTTGTCTATTTTCATTTACATTCATTATTTAATGACTCTAACCCTATAATACTAACCCTATGTTGTCCTGCAGTCATGTGGCCGCTCCCAAAAGAAAGCGACCCTCCAACGCATCCTTGCGCAGGGAACGTACTGAGCGGCCTCGTCCTCTTGAGAGACCAATAAGAATTTTAGAACCGCAACGACAACGAGAACAACCACACCCCCATACTCGTTTGAAGCAACGAGCTACTCCTAGTCCTCCGTCTTCTTCCGATGACGACGACGTACCTATCAGCCAAATTCTAGCACGAGGTGGCCCTGCCCGTATGCCCGGTGCCGGTCCTTCTGAGGATCATGTTCGTTCGCTCGATGTCGATCCTTCTGAGGAGCTTGTCCGTCCGCCGGGTTGCTCAATGTTGTTGTCGTTCGACAACCACATTGCTTATAAAATATGGAAGAACCCGGTATGTACATTATGTTTGTAAGTTTCTGTTTATATATATATATATATATATATATATATATATATATATATATATATATATATATATATATATTGTAACGACCGTAGTTCGTATTTCGTATTTTGGTATACGTGTACGTATCTTGATTCATGGCATGTCTCGTTTCATGGTTTATTTTGGTTTTTCATCGCTTGGTTCAGCTTGGTTCGGTTTTTGCATATGGACCAACCCCACCTACCTACTATCTTCCTTTATTAGCCGTCCACTATCTCTCTCTCCTTATTTACTTCTTCATTATTTCTTCTTCCTCCTCACCATTACTCTCCACCTACCAGAGAGTAGGGCTTAGGCAAGTGCAACTTGCTTCATGGAGGAACTCAGATTTTGTTGTTCCATTGTCTTCCTCATGAGATTCTAAGTCACTTTAGTATTTAGCATTTTCGAATTCCCTGGCTCATTTCATGTAGATCTAAGTTTTATCATTTTTGAATCTTTATGGTTTTGATCTTCTAAAATTTGGTTGTTTTCGAAATGGAGAGTTCCATATAGTAGGGATTTCGATTTTTACGCAAGTTTGGCTCTTGAATGGCTGGATTTCATCAAGTCTTGACCGAGATGGAGCTTGTTTGAGTTCTTGAGCTTTTTACGCATGCTCGACTTGGCCTGGTAGAGAATACGGAGTTTTACGCACACGTTCTAACGTGTTAGCGTAGTGTCTCAGCTTTTACGTCCACGTTTTACGTATCAGCGTGTTATTTCGGCATTTTACGCACACGTTTTAACGTGTCCGCGTAGTGCCCCCTTTACGCACACGCAATTGTGTGCTAGCGTATTCGTTCTACGCCGAGTTTACTCGAACTCTATGCCGGTGCCCTCTCGTGTGCGTAGAGTCGTACTCGCGTAGACTTTAGCTCGAGTAGACTTTTGTTGTGCGTAGAGTTTCGCTCGGGTGTTTGCGCGCGTAGAATTCCACTCGCGTGAAATTCTTACGCGCATATAATCCTGCTTGCGTAAAGCCCGGCTAGCGTAGAACCCCACCCACATGCATCCTTGCTCGCGTAGAACTATCTCTCCCTTACTCTCGCTCGCGTAGAGCCACTTTACGCTTAAGGCCCTTGGCCTAGCGTAGAGGCTCGCTTGCGTAGAGCCTTGAGCCCTTTGTGTACCCGATTGTCTTTCTGTTCCTTGCAAATTTTATGATTTGACAAGCACGGATGGAGTGATATGACCGGATTATTAATGATGCATGGCATGGTGTGAGTAAACATGACATGAAATGACAGGATATGACAAGCAAGCATGATAGGAACTATTGAAAGACTGTTGCGACGGCTTGCATGACATGACTATAATGAGTTACCTGGACACCGTGGATGATTGTGTTTGTTCAATGAACCAGTACTGTCTTGCATCATGTCTGGGATAGGGACTCCTGAATACCACGGTCAGGGGTACCTACTGAAATTGACTAAGACTAATAATTAGAAAATCTAGTAGTCATGAAGAGATTTTCCAGCTACAGGCAATCCCGTTATCTGGGCGCCCCATCATGGGATTTGTAGCCTACCGTCGAGTAGGGCGCATTTCCAGCACACTGTCATGTGTTGCACCCACCAAGCTACTTAAGGGTACATGTATTTCTCGGACGATGTACCCACATGAATTCAATCCCCAATTGCGTCTGGATAACCTGGGTCCTGGATGGTCTGCAGAGCTTGTGGCTGTTGGAATAATCTTATTGTATTTTGCTAGTAACTAGGCCTGTGATAACCCTAGTTAGTTAAAGTATCAAGCCGTACTCATTGCTTGGCTGTGATTGATTGGATGGTGTCTAGCCCAGCTTAGTCTTGTCCTGATCCTGTACAAGGTTGTAACATGACCTGGTTTTTTGTGCTTTACTTATCGATAAATGACGAGAAGCCAAGTTTTGTTCAGGCGAAGGGTTACAACCCCGATCCTTGTTTGGTTTAAGGGTTGTAACCTGGCTCCCGGAGCAGTTCTGTGACCTCTCTTCGTTATTGTCTTATTGCACCCTATGTCATGCTCGTCATATTTTACTTTACCAACAAGAAGTTGAGACGGATTTCTATTCAGGCGAAGGATTGCAACTCCGGTCCTTGTTTGGTTTAAGGGTTGCGAACTGGCTACCTGAATGGTTTCCTCGTACTCAATTCACTGTTGTTGGCTCTGTTGTTATCAGTTTTTCTTTAGGTATAATTATCTTTAATATCCATTTATTATATGTTGGTTTTAGTTTCTAAATGAAGCCTCCTTTGTGGCACTTGCTCTTTCTGGGGTCTGACCCAGCTGGTTTTGTATGGCCAGATTTTGGAGCAGCTCCAGAGGATCTACCTACCTTCCAGCCAGATGGTGACCACCAGGCGTAACCCTGGCAACGAGTGGATTTTGTTTTGTTTCCTCACTCTATTGTAAAAATATTCTTTTGAGGCGTTTAGCCGGCGAGCACGTGTTTAGCTCGTATTGCACCTTTATTTATTGTTTGCCTATGGGCTGTAACATAATTGACAAATCCTAGGGTTGATCATGTATGACTGAAACTTTTACTAGTCTTGACATTTTGTACGGCTGGCTTCATGATCATCCAAATATGTAATGTATGGGACGCCGTACTATTGTATATTTGGTGCTCTGATATCTTATAACTGTTATTACTTGTTTGAGATTGAGACAATACGCTTGTTCATGACCATAGGAGACTGATGGCTTGTAGTTAAACCCTCATGTATCTAGACAGCCGTGACCGTATAGCGAGGTGGGTTGCACTTCAATATACGTAGCTGGCTATGTTCGCCCTCGCTCTCCAGTATTCTGGTTCTGGGGCGTTACATGGTTTAAGTGGTGGCCCATGCAGGTCTTGTAAATCAAGATATGTGAGGGTTTACCGAATAGATGTCTCAATCAGTACTCGCCCTTGATCTCTGCCCGTATCCTCTAAATCTCTGAATTCTTGATCTAATCACATGCTTGTATCTTTGATCTGTCCTGGTCCTTCCTTATTATTCTCTATGTCGTCTTCTTCAGCGACATTGTTCCTGGTCCTACCGATCGGCAAGGCGGAGCACCTCCCGTAGACCAGCAGCAACCTGGAGATCAAGCCCAACATTCAGGAGTAGCCTCCAGAGTCATGTCTACTGGGGGTCAAGAGCCACTAGTTCATCCCGTCCAGCCTGTAGAGCCTGATGATGGCACCTTGGTGGGTCTCATCAGGATATTGTTAGCTTCTCAAGATCGTCAAGGAGATGCCTTGCACTAGGCAGTGACAGATATTCTTACCAGAGGAGGTCATCAAGGTAACAGTACAGCCAACAGTTTCAAGCGCTTGAACCCTCACTTCTTCGATGGTAGCGAAGATGATATCGTTGCTGATGCGTGGCTTTAGGATACAGAGGTGATTCTAGAAGCAGTCAGTGTCACCCTCATTTCCCGTATTTTCCCGTATTTCGTATTTATACTCGTATCTGGATTTTGGCATGTATTTTTATTTTTCTCAACTTGTGGAATTTTGGTATTTCTCGTATTTTGGGTTTAGTTAATGGCCCGGTTTTAATTGGTTTGGGTTGGTTTGGTTTGGTTTAATGTGTATTGGAACACGTTAGCCTATGCTCCACCCTCAACACACCACATCCCACCCTCTTTAAAACTCTACCAACTTTTTCTCTCTCCTCATAAACCTCCATTAATTTCTTCTTCTCCTTCCTCTACACAACACTCTTCTCCTTCCTCTCCACAACACCAATCCATAGGCAAGTGCACCTTGCCACCACATGAGAACCCTCCTTTATTTGTCCATTTGCTAGATTAGGACATGGTGATCAACATTAGAACTTGGTATTTTAGGATTTGGAGTCTCCATTGTTCTAGATCTAAGTTTTCCCTATTTTCGATTTTGTATGGTTTTGGTCTATTTAGGTTGGATTTTTATGAGTTTTGATGTTTCCTTGTGGAAGAGAATTCCATTCCATCCTGGTTGGAACTTTGGAAATCCGAATTTGGAGTTCGGATGGCCAAGTTGTGATGCCTTGAAGTTTTGGAGCCATGGGAGCTTCTTCTCAGCCATGGAGAAGAAGATCCTTTCCCCTGCGTGCGTGTTCTTACGCGTATGCAGCTCTCCTGCGTGCGTGACTTTTCACGTACGCAGCTCTCCTGCGTGCGTGACTTTCACGTACGCAGCTCTCTTGCGTGCGTGACTTTTCGCGTACGCAGCTCTCTTGCGTGCGTGACTTTTCGCGTACGCAGCTCTCCTGCGTGCGTGTCTTTTCGCGTACGCAGCTCTCTTGCGTGTGTGACTTTTCGCGTACGTAGCTCTCTTGCGTGCGTGAATTTTTGCGTACGCAGCTCTCCTGCGTGCATGCTTTTCTGCGTACGCAGCTCTCCTGCGTGCGTGCTTTTGTGAGTACGCAGCTCTCCTGCGTGCGTGCTTTTGTGCGTATGCTGCTCCCCTGCGTGCGTGCTTTTGCGTGTATGCTCCCCCTGCGTGCGTGCTTTTGTGCGTACACTGTGCGTGCCCTTGTGCGTACGCTGCACCCTGAACCCCTTGCTTAACCCATTGGCTCTAGGAGTATTGGTTTTATTTCTCGCCTTGGTTTCTTTGTTTGTGGATTGAGTTTTCCTGAGATCTGTTCAACACAGCACGACTATCTTGACCCGACACGGCCTAACACGGTTTTCAAGTAATTGTTTATGACTAGTACGGTTTTCTGTGGTTTATGATTCTGGTATTCTCTGATCTCCTTGCTAGTAACCCAGTAGGGTGCACACCTGTGAAACCCATAACTTTTAAATTGCATTTATTTATTTACTCTAATTTTTTTAATTTTCTAGAATAATGTTAGAGTACTTATTTAAATATAAAATTATTAACTGCTAAATTAGAATTTGCTTTTCTAACATAATGATAGATATTTAGCTAATGTTGATAATATTTAAATTATTTTTAAAAAAAATCAATTTACGTGGATCTTTGCATGTCAACCAGACCAAACCTAATTTTAGAACCCAAAATATTTTTAAAACAAAAATTCTAGAATTATTAAATATTTATTAGTTTCAATTTTAGCTAGAAATTATTTTTTTTGGGCCAAAGTTTTCTTTGAGAGCCAATGTCATTTTATTTTTCCAGCCCATAGTCCATGAGCCAACAAAATCCTAAGCATTTTTTTTAAATCCAAAACTTGACATATTTAGCCCATGAACCCATTTAATGGGTCACAACCCATTAACCCTTTGACTCATGGTTGCTAACTTTGCTTTTGTCAGGGAATGAATGAGCTCATTCATTAGTCTTTCCATTTATTAAGATTGGTGTTTGCTGTTGCTTGTTCTTCTTCAAAATCGAAACTCATCGGTTTGTTTCCCGATCCAAACCCGTCGACCTCTTCACCTCCCCGCCGTCGGCCATCAAGGCTGGGATGGTCTTCCACCTCCCTCTCCGGTAACCCCCAAACCCTTTTTCTCCTATAAAAACCCCTACTACCATCATCCTTTTCCCCCACACCTCTTCTTCCCCAAATTATTTTAAATCCCTAGACCTCCGGCGACCACCCATTTCCGGCCAAGCACCACCCGCCGAACCCATGGCCGAGCAACCCGAGGCCGGCGCCTCCTTCCAGCGCGACCCGAGCCGCTACCCGGCGCACCCCCGTCCACCGCCGGCGTACGCTCGCATGGCCTTCGCCCGTCGACCTCGCTTGCCTCTGTCCGTGTCCAGCGCTGACTGTTGTGCCGTTCGACTTCCGAGATTCAATTCAGGATTTTCTTTCGATTTCGGTTTTGGGTATAATTCTGGAACTTCATTTCTTTTTGTCTATGATGATACTGGTCCACCCAATTCCATTAGGAATCTGGGATTTCCAGTAACGTAACAATTACGTTACTATTTTTTTATTCCGAATTTTCTTCGGGATGTCGGGATTTCCGAGGGTCCTTCGGAAGGAGCTCTGGAGAATGATTAGAAATTCTGGGATTTACATTTCCTTTCGATCTCGGGATTTCCGAGATTGATTTCGGAAAGTTTTTTTTTTTTTATATATATATGCTATGCCTTGATTGCTGTTGGTTAATTTCTTTGGATTGATGTTTTCTTTGGTGCTGGAGATGTTCTGTTAGTATTTTGGTGAAGTTGGAAAATTGGTTTTAACTCTTGTTTCTGTTGGAAATTCTTTTGGGTTATATGTCAATGCTGGAATGTGAGTTAGTATGCTGGTTTTGATTTGGAAAAAATATTATTTTGAGGAAATATATATTAAAAAGGGAGTTTATGGAGCTATTTGCAGATATCGGACGCGTTTCCCAGTTTTGGGTTATCCCGAAAACAGAGGAAATGCTGCCGAAATTTTCGGGAATTTTATTAAATGATTTTCGAAATGATTTTTCGAGTTAAATATTATTTTTATAATATTTTGGGCGACAACCTTAACGGTCACTGGGCCCCAGCGAAATGCAAACGCACCGGTTCGACCGGACGTTGAGGCAGAGTAGCTAAACGTGAAGAATGGACCAGAGTCTGAGACTCACAGTTTTTTCTATAATTTAAAATTAGGAATTTTGAAGAATTATTAATATTTAATTTTAAGACTAACCATTTTGTCTTATTTAAATTCGTGTAAATTGGTTTGTAAGGGCATAAGCCCAATTACTTATGCGTGCTGTGAAAATGTAATAATTTAGGACTTATTTCTATTTTCTTTTCTGGGTATTGTAGTGTAACGTAAATAGTAGATTATTAGTAATTAATTGATAAATTATGATTTTTCTCACTTTTTAAATAAATAATAATTTATGTACAAAATACAAAGTTTAATAAATTAAAAGATAATTACAAGTTTTCCTGAAAAAGCAAAATAAAATGGAATTTCCAAAAGTACAACTCACTAGTAAACGTTGTGATGTTGTGTTAGTTAGCTAATAACTAAAATAGACTAGGAAAGACAAATAGAGATTGCAACTAGATTTTTCTGGTATTTGTATTTCTGAGATAAAGTTCCCCGGAATGTAGGATTTCAAGGAAGAACGTGACCTTTCGAATTCCGAAGTACAAATCTCGACCAATTGAAATTCAAGGCAAGTATGGTTGTGTTAATTTCAGTTTAATTAATATTAGAATATTGCATATTAAATACACAACTGTTACACGTACTCTCTCTTAGAGTAACATATTGAATCATTGCATCGGGATAATGGGGAGTAGTGTAGTTATCTATGATCAAAGCCCAATAGTTAATGAATGTGCGAGCTTACACCTCTTCACACGGGGTTAGGCCGGACCGTATCAATAGGATACAATTGAATCATCCTAAACCGGTCATAGATACTGCATTACTCAAATCACAATTGTTTTATAGTTGAAAATCATTGTTTCCAAAGTTATTTTAATATTTCAATTTTCTATTCATTATGCAAATTGTTATTTTCATAATTGTACTTGCTCCTTTCCTGACTGGATTCCCCACACCCAATAGGTCCTATTGATGACTCAGAGCTACTGATTAGTAGCTATTACGACCCAGAGCTGTTTCCTGCTATGCTTCCAGAGGAGGTTCCTGATGTTGATGATGATACTTCTGCTTAGATGGAGATTTGTTGTCTTTTATTTAAATTAATGTTATTTTAAAAGTGGTGAACTCTTTTGTAATGAACAAGTTTATTTTTATCGTTAAATTAAATGTTGTGGCAATTAAAAAAATTCAAATGTTGTTAATTGTACCTGCATATGGAATACAGCTTACTGCCGCCGTCTCAACAACGGTGCAGGCTGGGCATGATCCGAGTCGACCCAAGAAATTGGGATCGGATCGTGACATGTTTTTAGTGGTGGCCCATGCAGGTCTCTGTAATCAACAACTTAGGAAAACATAGAAACAAATAGGAACACTAGAACATCAAATTGCCACAACTTAGGACCGATATTTTATATTAAAATATTATTGCTTGATTATAGACGGGTAGGATACCTTGCTTATGTTTATGTCCTAAACCTTTCCAGACCATGGCTACTAATGAGAATGACAATGCCGGAGATGAGCTGTCACCTCAACACACCCCATCACCACCCCAATTTAGTCCGGATCCTACTCCGCGACATTTGACTGATCGCCCTCATAATGTTGGAAGCGCTCAAGTTCATCAGACGACGGATCCTTCAGGCTCGAGGACTGGACTGCAGACGGTGATGCCTGTTCCACCTGCCCCGCCGCTACCAGTGAACCCCTCCGAACTCATAAGTCTGCTGCGAGAAGTGCTGGCAACTCAGAGGGCTGAAGCTGAATCTCATCGCGAGCAGAACGCGATTATAAAGGAAGGAATGGAGAACTCTCACAATGTAGCTATGGCTGCACTTGGAAGGAGAGAAGTGAACCCAGAAGAGCCTAGACCTGCTAAGGTAAGTGCCATTCTAGAGGATTAATTTTAGTAGTCTTAAGACCATTAGAATTAATTAGAGACCTTGGTTATGCTAAGGTTGGAGATATCGAGAAATTCAAGAAGCTGGGCCCGCGACCTTTTAAGGGAACGGAAGGTATTGTCTATGCCGATGAATGGCTAGACAATATGGAACGACTTCTCAGTGTCGCTCGGCTTCCTGATGATCTCATGGTGGAAGCTGTAGGACTCCAACTGCAAGAAGTGGCTAGTACCTGGTATCGGAATGAACCCCGACTTCAGGATAAACAGGTTGACTGGGACACTTTCAAGAAGTTGTTCCAGAGGAAATTCTTTCCAACTTCTGAAATGCGGGAGATGGAGCGACAATTTCAGAACCTGAAGCAGGGCAACATGACTGTGGGAGAGTATGCGGCAGAATTCGGCCAGCTCAGCCGATTTGCCAAGAACATGGTGGCTGATCCTGCTGATCGTGCAGAACGATTCAAGTATGGACTTAGAGAGGAGATTCGCACTCATGTGATCTTTGGTGGAGCTAAGACTTATGAGAAGATTCTGGAGAGAGCCCAAGACATAGAGAAGAGTCAACCTGGCCGCTCGAAGAGAGATTTTCCTGGAACCAACAACTTCCAGGGTAATCAGAAGAAGCCCAACAACAACAGTAACAACAACAGGCCTCAGCACCAGCAGGCGAGGAACAATGATGTGGCACATCAGAAGCAGATTCCTATCTGTAGCTACTGCAAGAGGCCGGGTCATCAGGTGAACATCTGTCGGAAGAGGCTTGGACAATGTCTGATCTGTGGGTCTACAACCCACCAAGTGAAGGACTGTCCCTCAGCGACCAACAGAGCTGGAGGAAATCAGCAGAAAGGACCTCTGCCCACTCAGCAGCAACAATTTGGGCAGCATCAACAGAGGACTGGGCGAGCTTTTGCCCTAACTGCAGAGGAACCAGAGCCGGAGCAGGAACCTAATGCGGATGTCATATCAGGTTACATCTATGTTCATTCTCATCCTGCATTAGCTTTATTCGACTCTGGTGCAACACACAGTTTCATAGCAACAAAGTTTATCTCTGCACACCACATAGTTACGGGCTTTAGCAAGAGAATATGTAGGGTTATGACTGGAGGAGGACCCCTACCTATAACAGAGACCTGTAATTGCCCCATTACTATTTTTGGCCATAAGTTTGTAGCACCTTTACTGGTAATGCCCTTGCCCAACTATGACATAGTCCTTGGAATGGACTGGTTGAGCAAGCAGCATGCGCTGATAGATTGTCACAGAGGATGTGTAATCTTCAGCCCACCTGGAAGGCCAGAGTTTGAAGTCTCTAGAGCTCCGGAGGTTATGGAGAGTATTGTCTACTCTATTTCTGAAGAACCTGGATTACCTCATCCTATCATAGCGGAATTCATGGATGTTTTCCCTGATAGTCTTCCTGGGCTACCCCCAGATCGGGACATAGAATTCACTATTGATTTAGTCCCTGGCTCTCCTCCGATCTTTAAGGGATGTTATAGAGTCAACCCGAAGGAGGCCAAAGAGATGAAGGAGCAGATCAACGAACTGAAGTCTTTGGGATTCATTCGAGACGGAGCTTCACCCTGGGGAGCACCTGTCTTGTTTGTGCCCAAGAAGGATGGAACGGTGAGGATGTGCATCGATTACCGGGCGCTGAACAATGTCACAATCAAGAACAAGTACCCTCTGCCCCGGATCGATGACTTATTTGACCAGTTGAGTGGAGCCAAGGTGTTTTCCAAGATTGATCTCAGGTCTGGCTATCATCAGATCAAGGTCAGGAAGGAAGACATTCCCAAAACGGCATTCAACACCAAGTATGGGCAGTTTGAATTCTTGGTCATGCCGTTTGGTCTGACGAATGCTCCTGCGGTGTTCATGAACCTTATGAATAAGGTTTTCCATGAATACTTAGACCAGTTTGTCGTCGTCTTCATTGATGACATACTGATCTATTCGAAGACGAAGGAGGAGCACGAAGAGCACCTCAGGAAAGTTCTGGAAACTTTGAGGAAGGAGAAGCTGTACGGTAAGCTATCCAAGTGTGAATTCTTTCTAGACAAAGTAGATTTTCTTGGCCATGTTGTCACAGGAGAAGGAATTTCTGTGGATCCTAAGAAGATAGCTGCTGTGGAGAAGTGGCCTACCCCAAGCTCAGTTGCTGACATCAGAAGTTTCTTGGGCTTGGCGGGCTACTACCGAAAGTTTGTGAAGGATTTTGCTAGAATTACTGAACCAATGACGAAGCTGACTCGGAAGAATGAGGAATTCGTCTGGACGGAGGACTGCCAAGCAGCGTTCGAGGAGTTGAAGAAGAGGCTCACTACTGCACCAATCCTTGCGCTACCCGCAGGATCCGGTGGTTTCACAATCTATAGTGACGCCTCGGGCAAAGGACTGGGTTGCGTTCTTCAACAACATGGGAAAGTGATTGCTTATGCATCTAGGCAATTACGGACTCATGAGAAGAACTATCCCACTCATGATCTGGAGCTTGCTGCAGTCATCTTTGCGTTGAAGCTTTGGAAGCATTATCTCTATGGAGAGAGGGTGGAAATATACACAGATCATAAAAGTCTGAAGTATGTTTTCACTCAGAAAGAGTTGAACATGAGGCAAAGGCGATGGCTGGAGTTAATGAAGGACTTCGACATCGATTTGCAGTACCACCCGGGTAAGGCTAATGTGGTCGCTGATGCACTTAGTCGTTACCCAGTGGCGATGTTCTTAACTAAGGAGAGGCACCTGCTGGAGGACATCGAGAAGCTTGATTTGGAGATTGTACTGCCTGGACGGAAGGAGCTGGATGCTGAATCAGTATTGATGAAGTTGCAAGTGAGCTCGTACCTGATGGACAAGATCAAGGAGACGCAGTTTCAAGACGAGGCACTTTGCAAGCTGAGAGATCAAGTGTTAGCAGGAACACTGGAGGGTTTCTCAATCGCCAGTGATGGAGCTCTGAAAAATGGTACGAGGTTTTGTGTACCGTCTGGCGAACTGAGGAACGAATTGATGAAGGAAGCGCATCAGTCTCAATATTCCATACATCCTGGAGCCAATAAGATGTATCGGGATATGCGCACTATTGTCTGGTGGAGTGGAATGAAGAAAGATGTCACCAGGTATGTCGCTAGATGCTTGATCTGTCAACAAGTGAAGGCTAGTAGACAGAGGCCTGCAGGACTTCTACAACCACTGGACATTCCAGAATGGAAGTGGGAACACATCACGATGGATTTTGTGTCAGGACTGCCTCGTTCCCAAGGAGGGAAGGATGCCATCTGGGTAATTGTGGACCGACTAACCAAGTCAGCTCACTTTATCCCCTTCAAAGTTGGTTTATCCACTGAGAAGTTGGCAGCATTGTACATGCGGCACATCTACCGGATTCATGGCGTACCGGTAAGTATTGTTTCTGACCGAGACACTCGTTTTACCTCACATTTTTGGAAGAACTTGCATGACAGCTTGGGGACCCAGTTGAAGTTCAGCACAACTTATCATCCCCAGACTGACGGGCAATCTGAGAGGACAATTCAGACACTTGAAGATATGCTGCGAGCTTGTGTTTTGGAGTTTGGAGGATCATGGGAAGACCATCTGCACTTGGTAGAGTTTTCTTACAATAACAGCTACCAAGCCAGTATTGGTATGACCCCGTTCGAAGCTCTTTATGGACGTCGTTGCCGTACACCATTGGCATGGGACGACGTTGGTAAAGAGTACTGCTGGGTCCAGAAATGGTGACTGACGCAGCAGAGAAGGTGAAGTTTATCAGAGACAGGCTCAGGATTGCTCAAGACAGACAGAAGCACTGGGCAGACAGCAGTCGTCGACCACTGGCATTTGAAGAGGGAGATAAAGTCTTTGTGAAGATTTCTCCTACCAGAGGTACAATTAGATTTGGCGGAGCTGGGAAGCTAAGTCCCAGGTACATTGGTCCGTTTGAAATTCTGAGCCGGATTGGAGAAGTGGCGTATAGATTAGCTCTACCAG
Organism: Iris pallida; assembly: GCA_029216955.1. NCBI lineage: Eukaryota > Viridiplantae > Streptophyta > Magnoliopsida > Asparagales > Iridaceae > Iris > Iris pallida. The sequence goes on from JANAVB010022593.1 coordinate 2,249,880, forward strand.
CTAATCTTGAGGGCGTGCACAACGTCTTCCACGTTTCGCAGCTCAGACGCTACATTCCGGATCCGAGTCACATCTTGGACCACTCGGAGCTGGAGATCGGACCGAGCCTTACTATACCAGAGAAGCCAGTGGCGATCTTGGACCGAGGCGAGAAGAAGACCAGAACCTCGGTGACTCCTATAGTCAGAGTTATGTGGAGGCACGATTCCCCAGGCGAGTCTACCTGGGAGCGAGAAGATGAGATGCGGGAGAAATACCCGTACTTGTTTGAGACTTGAGGTAATTTCTCAACCTAACTCTTTAAAATTTCGAGGACGAAATTTTCTAAGGAGGGAAGGTTGTGAAACCCATAACTTTTAAATTGCATTTATTTATTTACTCTAATTTTTTTAATTTTCTAGAATAATGTTAGAGTACTTATTTAAATATAAAATTATTAACTGCTAAATTAGAATTTGCTTTTCTAACATAATGATAGATATTTAGCTAATGTTGATAATATTTAAATTATTTTTAAAAAAAATCAATTTACGTGGATCTTTGCATGTCAACCAGACCAAACCTAATTTTAGAACCCAAAATATTTTTAAAACAAAAATTCTAGAATTATTAAATATTTATTAGTTTTAATTTTAGCTAGAAATTATTTTTTTTGGGCCAAAGTTTTCTTTTAGAGCCAATGTCATTTTATTTTTCCAGCCCATAGTCCATGAGCCAACAAAATCCTAAGCATTTTTTTTAAATCCAAAACTTGACATATTTAGCCCATGAACCCATTTAATGGGTCACAACCCATTAACCCTTTGACTCATGGTTGCTAACTTTGCTTTTGTCAGGGAATGAATGAGCTCATTCATTAGTCTTTCCATTTATTAAGATTGGTGTTTGCTGTTGCTTGTTCTTCTTCAAAACCGAAACTCATCGGTTTGTTTCCCGATCCAAACCCGTCGACCTCTTCACCTCCCCGCCGTCGGCCATCAAGGCTGGGATGGTCTTCCACCTCCCTCTCCGGTAACCCCCAAACCCTTTTTCTCCTATAAAAACCCCTACTACCATCATCCTTTTCCCCCACACCTCTTCTTCCCCAAATTATTTTAAATCCCTAGACCTCCGGCGACCACCCATTTCCGGCCAAGCACCACCCGCCGAACCCCTGGCCGAGCAACCCGAGGCCGGCGCCTCCTTCCAGCGCGACCCGAGCCGCTACCCGGCGCACCCCCGTCCACCGCCGGCGTACGCTCGCGTGGCCTTCGCCCGTCGACCTCGCTTGCCTCTGTCCGTGTCCAGCGCTGACTGTTGTGCCGTTCGACTTCCGAGATTCAATTCAGGATTTTCTTTCGATTTCGGTTTTGGGTATAATTCTGGAACTTCATTTCTTTTTGTCTATGATGATACTGGTCCACCCAATTCCATTAGGAATCTGGGATTTCCAGTAACGTAACAATTACGTTACTATTTTTTTTATTCCGAATTTTCTTCGGGATGTCGGGATTTCCGAGGGTCCTTCGGAAGGAGCTCTGGAGAATGATTAGAAATTCTGGGATTTACATTTCCTTTCGATCTCGGGATTTCCGAGATTGATTTCGGAAAGTTTCTTTTTTTTATATATATATATGCTATGCCTTGATTGCTGTTGGTTAATTTCTTTGGATTGATGTTTTCTTTGGTGCTGGAGATGTTCTGTTAGTATTTTGGTGAAGTTGGAAAATTGGTTTTAACTCTTGTTTCTGTTGGAAATTCTTTTGGGTTATATGTCAATGCTGGAATGTGAGTTAGTATGCTGGTTTTGATTTGGAAAAAATATTATTTTGAGGAAATATATATTAAAAAGGGAGTTTATGGAGCTATTTGCAGATATCGGACGTGTTTCCCAGTTTTGGGTTATCCCGAAAACAGAGGGAATGCTGCCGAAATTTTCGGGAATTTTATTAAATGATTTTCGAAATAATTTTTCGAGTTAAATATTATTTTTATAATATTTTGGGCGACGACCTTAACGGTCACTGGGCCCCAGCGAAATGCAAACGCACCGGTTCGACCGGACGTTGAGGCAGAGTAGCTAAACGTGAAGAATGGACCAGAGTCTGAGACTCACAGTTTTTTCTATAATTTAAAATTAGGAATTTTGAAGAATTATTAATATTTAATTTTAAGACTAACCATTTTGTCTTATTTAAATTCGTGTAAATTGGTTTGTAAGGGCATAAGCCCAATTACTTATGCGTGCTGTGAAAATGTAATAATTTAGGACTTATTTCTATTTTCTTTTCTGGGTATTGTAGTGTAACGTAAATAGTAGATTATTAGTAATTAATTGATAAATTATGATTTTTCTCACTTTTTAAATAAATAATAATTTATGTACAAAATACAAAGTTTAATAAATTAAAAGATAATTACAAGTTTTCCTGAAAAAGCAAAATAAAATGGAATTTCCAAAAGTACAACTCACTAGTAAACGTTGTGATGTTGTGTTAGTTAGCTAATAACTAAAATAGACTAGGAAAGACAAATAGAGATTGCAACTAGATTTTTCTGGTATTTGTATTTCTGAGATAAAGTTCCCCGGAATGTAGGATTTCAAGGAAGAACGTGACCTTTCGAATTCCGAAGTACAAATCTCGACCAATTAAAATTCAAGGCAAGTATGGTTGTGTTAATTTCAGTTTAATTAATATTAGAATATTGCATATTAAATACACAACTGTTACACGTACTCTCTCTTAGAGTAACATATTGAATCATTGCATCGGGATAATGGGGAGTAGTGTAGTTATCTATGATCAAAGCCCAATAGTTAATGAATGTGCGAGCTTACACCTCTTCACACGGGGTTAGGCCGGACCGTATCAATAGGATACAATTGAATCATCCTAAACCGGTCATAGATACTGCATTACTCAAATCACAATTGTTTTATAGTTGAAAATCATTGTTTCCAAAGTTATTTTAATATTTCAATTTTCTATTCATTATGCAAATTGTTATTTTTATAATTGTACTTGCTCCTTTCCTGACTGGATTCCCCACACCCAATAGGTCCTATTGATGACTCAGAGCTACTGATTAGTAGCTATTACGACCCAGAGCTGTTTCCTGCTATGCTTCCAGAGGAGGTTCCTGATGTTGATGATGATACTTCTGCTTAGATGGAGATTTGTTGTCTTTTATTTAAATTAATGTTATTTTAAAAGTGGTGAACTCTTTTGTAATGAACAAGTTTATTTTTATCGTTAAATTAAATGTTGTGGCAATTAAAAAAATTCAAATGTTGTTGATTGTACCTGCATATGGAATACAGCTTACTGCCGCCGTCTCAACAACGGTGCAGGCTGGGCATGATCCGAGTCGACCCAAGAAATTGGGATCGGGTCGTGACAACACCTAACTTGTAACTTGTAATTAATCCTTGTGACTTGATAACTTGATAGTAGCCCGTGGCGGCGCACTCCTGACTTGTAACATGACTTGATGACTTAATGCTGTTGCGACGGCTAACTTAACTTGACCTGTCTTGACACCGTGGGTGGTTCTTCCTTGCTTGCTTGATAAATCCACTTGTCCTGTCTTGCATCATGTCTAGGATGGGACTCCTGAGTACCACGGTCAGGGGTACCTACCAAAATGGATTAAGGCTAATAACTAGAATAACACAGTAGTCATGAAGATATGACACAGCTACAAGCAATCCCGTTACCTGGGCGCTCTTGGGATCTGTAGCCTGCCGTCGAGTAGGGCACATTTTCAGCACACCGTCGCGTGTTGCACCCTCTAAGTCACCTAAGGGTACATTTGTCTCCCGGGCGATGTATCCACCAGAATTCAACCCCTAACTTTCGACCTGGGTAACCTTGATGGTCTGCAGGGCTTGTGGCTGTGGAATCATCTCACTGCATCTTGTTAGTAATTAGGTCTGTGATAATCCTAGTTAGTTAAAGTAGTAAGCCGTAGTAATTGCTTGGCCGTGATTGATTGATTGAAGTATAACCAGTCTAGTCATGTCTTAATCCAGTACAAGATTGTTTCCTGTCTTGATTTCTTATATTATTATCTTGCCGATAAATGGTAGGAAACCAAGTTCTGCTCAGATGAAGGGTTACAACCCCGGTCCTTGTTTGGTTTACGGGTTGTAACCTGGCTATCGGAATAGTTCCATGGTTATCTCGTCGTATATCATCCTGACATGTTTTCATAAATTCTAGTTTTAATATTAGATTTTCTTGTGCTAATTGCTGGCTTTTGTTCTTATTTCGTGGCCTCCTTATGGCACTTGCTCTTTCTGGGGTTGACCCAGCTGGTTTTGTGTGGCCAGATTTCGGAGCAGCTCCCGAGGATCTACCAAGCTTCCAGCCCAATGGTGACAACTAGACGGAACCCGGGCCAAGAGTGGGTTTTCCTTTTTGTTTTGCCCACTTTATTGTAAAACTATTCTTTGAGGCGTTTAGCCGACGAGCACCTGTTAGCTCGATGCACTTTTACTTACTGTCTGCCTACGGGCTGTAAACATGATTAACAAATCCTAGGGTTGATCATGTACGACTAAACTCTTGCTAGTCCTAATATTTTGTAACGACTAGCTTCATGATCAGCTGAATATGTAATATTTGGGACGTCTTATTATTGTATATTTAATGATCATACATCTTGCGACCTTACTTACTTGCTTGTGATTGAGACATTAGGCTTGTTCATGACCATAAGAGACTGTTGGCTTGTAGTAAACCCTCATATATCTAGACAGCCGTGACCGTATATCGAGGTGGTTTCCATTTCAATATACGTAGCTGGCTATGTCTGCCCCCGCTCTCCAGTATTCTGGTTCTGGGGCGTGACATGGTTTAAGTGGTGGCCCATGCAGGTTTTGTAAATCAAGATATGTGGGAGTTTACCAGATAGATGTCTCAATCAGTACTCGTCCTTGATCTCTGTTCGTATCTTCTGAATCCCTGGATTCTTGCCCTGATCCTGTGCTTATATCATTGATCTGTCCTGGTCCTTTCCTTATTGTTCCCTGTGTCGTCTTCTTCAGCGACACTGTACCTGGTCCTACCGATCAACGAGGAGGAGCACGTCCCGCGGATCAACAGCAACCCGGAGATCAAGCCCAGCATTCCGGGGTAGCCTCCAGAGTTGTGCCTACTGGAGGAGAGTCACCAGTTCGGCCCGTCCAGCCCGCAGAGCCAGATGATGGTACCTTAGTAGGCCTCATCAGAACCTTGATAGCTTTCCAGGATCGTCGAAGCGACGCCCTGTACCAGACAGTTCAAGATGCTTTGACTAGAGGCGGTCATCCAGGGAACCAGGCGGCGAACAGTTTCAAGAGATTGAACCCTCCTTTCTTCGACGGCAGCGAGGATGCGATTGCCGCGGATGTATGGCTTCAGGATACCGAGGTGATTCTGGAAGCAGCTAGGACACCTGAGAATGAGAAGGTGGCGGTGGTACGCCTGCAGTTGTTGGACTTGGCTCACAGTTGGTGGGCGACGCAAGCCATGGGATTAGTGGCACCCATTACTTGGACAGTGTTTAGAGAGAGATTCCAGACGAAGTACTTTGATGCTGTGGCTCGGTACGACCTGCAGACCAGATTTACCAACTTAAAGCAAGGAGGCAGAACAATCGACAGTTATGCATCGGAGTTTTCTAGACTCAGTAGGTTTGCCCCCACCTTGGTGGCGATCGAGTTTGATAGGGCCCAGCGGTTCCAGCAGGGGCTGCATTTGGAGATCTTGCTAGCGGTAGAATAGTTCGAGCACCAGACGTTCGATGCAGTCTTGAGAGCAGCTAGGAGGCATGAGTATACCTCCCAGAGGATCGTGGATAGGACCGGAGGTAGGAAGCGGTCCCACAGTCAGATGCACCAATCATCAGCTCCAGTCCCGGCAGCTAGGGGATTGACCATTGGAACTCCGAGGCGGGCGGCCTCAGTAACGTCGGTTCAGCATTCGACCCCGACGTACCCGCAGCAGCAGAAGCAGAAGCAGACTTCCGCGATGGGATGTTCTCATTGCGGGAAGCTAGGGCATGTGGTGGCAGACTGTCGCAGGGCGCAGGGATTTTACCTGGCTTGTGGAGCAGCAGATAATAGGATAGGGGCTTGCCCGAATAGGGGTGGTTCATCAGCATCCAACCCTTCTAGCTCTTCGGTGAGAGGACCAGCCCCAGCACCAGTTCAGCAGCAGCAGTATCAGTCTTCGAGGCCCTTGCCGCCTCAGTCTCAGGCATTCCAGCAACAACACCCCCAGCAGTATGCACAAGCCCAGGCTCAGATCCAGAATAGGCAGAGAGGTTTCCAGCAGAGGGGACCAGCAGCCAGAGGACAAGGTCAGGCCATGATGATGGCTATGGAAGAAGAAGTTGCACCAGGTGAGGTTGTGGCAGGTACTATTCTCGTCAACTCCTCTCCAGCGTCTGTATTATTTGATTCTGGTGCATCGTATTCATTCATGTCTGCACGATTCGTGACACGGATAGGATTGGAGCCCGAGTCATTATCAGTGAGGCTCAATATACTTACTGGTAATGGTCTTGTGGGAGTAGATCGAGTGTTTTCTTCGTGTCGGATCGTAGTTAGCGGTAGGGAGTTCTCCGCTAGATTCATAGAGTTTTCTATGGCAGACTATGATGTAGTCCTAGGCATGGATTGGTTGAGGAACCAGTATGCTAGGATAGACTGCCATATCGGCAGAGTTGTCTTTAGTATCCCCGGCGAGCCAGAGTTTTCGTTTTTCAGAGGCGCAGTGGAGCCATCTTCCCCAGCATTGCGGATGGCAGTAGCAGCAGTGCAGTTACCCCGGATAGTTGAAGAGTTTCCAGATGTCTTTCCAGAGGAGCTTCCAGGGATGTCGCCAGAGCGGGAGATTGAGTTCACTATAGACTTGATTCCCGGGACAGCACCAGTATCAGAGCGAGTCTACAGGATAGCGCCTTCAGAGTTGGAAATTTTGTACAAGATGATTGAAGAACTGAGGACCAAGGGATTCATCTGTGCAAGTGGATCTCCTTGGGGAGCCCTAATGCTTCTTGTGAAAATGAAGGATGGTACATCCAGGCTATGTGTTGATTATCGTACCTTGAATTCAGTGACAATCAAGAACAGATACCCTCTTCCGATGATAGATGACTTGTTTGATCAACTCAGAGGGGCTTTAGTGTTCTCGAAGATCGACTTACGGTCGGGATACCACCAGATCAGAGTCAGAGAGCAGGACATCCCGAAGACAGCATTCAGATCAAGGTATGGACATTAGGAGTTCCTTGTTATGCCCTTTGGAGCGACCAATGCGCCGGCCGTATTCATGGACCTCATGAATCGCATTTTTATGCCTTACTTGGATCAATTTGTGATCGTGTTCCTAGATGACATCCTGGTATACAGCAAGAGTGAAGCAGAGCATGAACAGCATCTCAGAGTCGTCCTCCAGACGCTTAGAGAGCATCAGTTGTACGCCAAGTTCAGTAAATACGAGTTCTGGCTCGATCGTATTTCGTACTTGGGTCACATCATTACCCGAGGAGGAGTGGAAGTGGATCTCCAGAAGATTGTGGCTATCGAGTCATGGCCGATACCCAGCTCAGTGGCAGAGGTTCGTAGCTTCCTTGGATTGGCCGGCTACTACCGGCGGTTCGTTTCAGATTTCGCAAGGATTTCAGCGCCAATGACCCAGTTGACCCGCAAGGATGTGCCGTTTGTTTGGACAGCAGAGTGTCAGGAATCATTTGAGAAGTTGAAGCGAGGTTTGATAACGGCTCCCATTCTCACCCTTCCAGATGGGACCGGAGGATTTACGGTTTATTGCGACGCTTCAGGCAGAGGATTGGGCTGTGTTTTGATGCAGCATGGGAAGGTAATATCTTATGCGTCACGTCAACTTCGTGATCATGAGAAGAATTACCCGACCCACGACTTGGAATTGGCGGCGGTAGTGTTTGCTTTGAAGTTATGGAGACACTACTTGTACGGAGATAGAGTGGAGATCTTTACTGATCATAAAAGCCTGAAGTATGTTTTCACCCAGAAGGACCTTAATATGCGGCAGAGAAGATGGCTCGAGCTACTGGTGGACTATGATGTGGATTTGCAGTATCATCCCGGGAAGGCCAACGTTGTAGCAGATGCATTGAGCAGGAGAGCCGGAGTTTATTTCCTGACGGCGCAACCAGAATTATTGGCAGATCTTCAGAAGATGGAAATTGAGGTGGTTCTTCCAACCAGCGCGGCATTAATGGCCAGTCTACAGGTTCAGTCCAGCATAGTTGAGAGAATCCGGGTGGCGCAGTCAACAGATTCTAAGATCCAGCAACTCAGAGCAGAATGTGAAGCAGGAAGAAGGCCAGAGTTATGTATCCATGAAGACGGTACACTTCGGCACGGCACTCGTCTTTGTGTACCCAGTAGAGATATCAGACAGGAAGTCATGTCAGAAGCCCACAGTTCACAATATTCTATTCATCCGGGTGGTACGAAGATGTACCGTGATATTTGTCAGCATTTCTGGTGGAATGGCATGAAGAGGAAGATAGCCCGGTTTGTCTTTCGGTGTTTGGTTTGCCAACAGGTTAAAGCCGAACATCAGAGGCCCGCTGGACTTCTTCAACCCTTACCGATCCCAGAATGGAAATGGGAATATATAACCATGGATTTCGTGACCGGATTACCCAGATCTTCGGCCGACAGAGATGCTATTTGGGTAATTGTGGACAGGCTTACCAAGGTGGCACACTTTCTTCCATTCAGAGTTGGACAGTCGACGGCGCAGCTAGCAGAGATATATCTCAGGCAGATCGTCAAGCTTTACGGTGTGCCAATCAGCATCACCTCGGACAGGGATTCAAGATTTATATCACACTTTTGGCGCAGCTTGCAGAAGAGTTTGGGGACTCGCCTTCAGTTCAGCTCAGCTTATCACCCGCAGACGGATGGTCAGTCAGAGCGCACAATCCAGACTCTTGAAGATATGTTGAGATCTTGTACCATTGACTTCGGTGGTTCATTGTAGAATCATCTGCACCTGGTGGAATTCTCGTACAACAATAGTTATCGGGCCAGTATCCAGATGGCACCCTTCGAGGCTCTTTATGGCAGGAAGTGCAGATCCCCGCTAGCGTGGGACGATGTCGGGAAGAGGCAGATGCACGGACCCGAATTGATTTCCCAGACGGTTGAAGTGGTCAGGAAGGTCAGAGATCACCTCCGAGTTGCCCAGGACCGCCAGCGCCATTGGGCCGATGCTCATCGGCGTCCCTTAGAATTTGCTGTCGGCGACCATGTATTCCTAAGGATCTCGTCTAACCGCGGCGTCATTCGCTTTGGCGTACGGGGAAAGCTTAGTCCTAGGTATATCGGGCCGTTCGATATTCTAGAGCGAGTAGATGATATATCCTATCGTCTCGCTCTTCCGCCGTCGCTAAGTGAGGTACATGATGTATTCTATGTATCCCAATTACGATGGTATATTCTGGACCCGAGCCACATCCTAGACCATTCGAAATTGGTTGTTGGTACCAACCTTTCGTATGAGGAGAGGCCCGTGTCTATTTTGGACCGGAGAGAAAAGATACTCAAGAACAAGACTATTAAATTAGTCCGTGTTGCTTGGGGTCATCACTCTCTAGGTGAGTCAACGTGGGAGTATGAGGACGACATCCGATCGCGATATCCCTACCTATTTGACTCGTGAGGTATAATGTCTTTCTTATGCCTTACGTTTTTCCTTCCTTGCTTGCATTGTATGATTGTATGATTGAACTGCTTAGTGTAGCTTGCCTGTGCTTAGTGTAACTTGTCGTGACAATCTCTAGCTCCTTGATTAAATTTCGAGGACGGAATTCTTTTAAGGTGGGTAGAGTTGTCACCCTCATTTCCCGTATTTTCTCGTATTTCGTATTTATACTCGTATCTGGATTTTGGCATGTATTTTTATTTTTCTCAACTTGTGGAATTTCGGTATTTCTCGTATTTTGGGTTTAGTTAATGGCCCGATTTTAATTGGTTTGGGTTGGTTTGGTTTGGTTTAATGTGTATTGGAACACCTTAGCCTATGCTCCACCCTCAACACACCACATCCAACCCTTTTTAAAACTCCACCAACTTTTTCTCTCTCCTCATAAACCTTCATTAATTTCTTCTTCTCCTTTCTCTACACAACACTCTTCTCCTTCCTCTCCACAACACCAACCCATAGGCAAGTGCACCTTGCCACCACATGAGATCCCTCCTTTATTTGTCCATTTGCTAGATTAGGACATGGTGATCAACATTAGAACTTGGTATTTTGGGATTTGGAGTCTCCATTGTTCTAGATCTAAGTTTTCCCTATTTTTGGTTTTGCATAGTTTTGGTCTATTTAGGTTGGATTTTTATGAGTTTTGATGTTTCCTTGTGGAAGAGAATTCCATTCCACCCTGGTTGGAACTTTGGAAATTCGGATTTGGAGTTCGGATGGCCAAGTTGTGATGCCTTGAAGTTTTGGAGCCATGGGAGCTTCTTCTCAGCCATGGAGAAGAAGATCCTTTCCCCTGCGTGCGTGTTCTTACGCGTACGCAGCTCTCCTGCGTGCGTGACTTTTCACGTACGCAGCTCTCCTGCGTGCGTGACTTTCACGTACGCAGCTCTCTTGCGTGCATGACTTTTCGCGTACGCAGCTCTCTTGCGTGCGTGATGTATCGTGATATCCGTCAGCACTTTTGGTGGAATGGCATAAAAAGGGAGATAGCCCGATTTGTCTTTCGGTGTTTGGTTTGCCAACAAGTTAAAGCTGAACATCAGAGGCCAGCTGGACTTCTTCAGCCCTTGCCAATTCCAGAATGGAAGTGGGAGCATATAACCATGGATTTTGTGACCGGATTACCTAGGTCTCCGGCCGGTAGAGATGCTATTTGGGTTATTATAGACAGGCTCACGAAGGTGGCTCACTTTCTCCCGTTCAGAATTGGTCAGTCGACGGCTCAGTTAGCAGATATGTACCTCAAGCAGATCGTCAGATTTCACGGTGTACCAGTCAGTATCACCTCGGACATAGATTCAAGATTTACGTCGTACTTTTGGCTCAGCCTACAAAAGAGTTTGGGAACTCACCTCCAGTTCAGCTCAGCTTATCATCCACAGACAGATGGTCAGTCAGAGCGTACCATACGAACCTTGGAAGATATGTTGAGATCTTGTACGCTCGACTTCGGTGGTTCATGGGAAGATCACCTGCACCTGGTAGAGTTCTCGTACAACAACAGTTTCCAGGCCAGTATCCAGATGGCATCGTTCGAGGCACTATATGGTAGGAAGTGCAGATCCCCGCTGGCATGGGACGATGTTAGAGAAAGGCAGATGCTCGGTCCGAAAATGATTGTTCAGATGGTGGAGGTGGTCAGGAGAGTCAGAGATCATCTTCGAGTTGTGCAAGATCACCAGCGTCATTGGGCCGATTCTCATCGGCACCCTTTGAGTTTTCTGTCGGCGACCATGTATTCCTGAGGATTTTGCCTAACCGTGGCGTCATTCGTTTCGACGTACGGGGAAAGCTTAGTCCTAGGTATATAGGATCGTTCGATATTATGGAACGAGTAGGAGATGTGTCCTATCGCCTCGCTCTTCCGCCGTCGTTACGTGAGGTGCATGACATTTTTCATGTATCCTAATTACGACGGTATATCCCGGACCCGAGCCACATCCTGGGATCATTCGGAATTGGTTGTTGGTACCAACCTTTCGTATAAGGAGAGGCCCATGTCTATATTGGACCGGAGAGAGAAGATACTCAAGAACAAGACTATTAAGTTAGTCCGTGTTGTTTAGGGTCATCACTCTTTGGGTGAGTCAACATAGGAGCGTGAGAATGATATCCGATCGTGATATCCCGACCTATTTGACTCATAAGGTATAATCCCGCTTGCGTAAAGCCCGGCTAGCGTAGAACCCCACCCACATGCATCCTTGCTCACGTAGAACTATCTCTCCCTTGCTCTCGCTTGCGTAGAGCCACATTATGCTTGAGGCCCTTGGCCTAGCATAGAGGCTCGCTCGTGTAGAGCCTTGAGCCCGTTGTGTACCCGATTGTCTTTCTGTTCCTTACACTTTTCATGATTTGACAAGCACGGATGGAGTGATATGACCAGATTATTAATGATGCATGGCATGGTGTGGAGTAAACATGACATGAAATAACAGGATGTGACAAGCAAGCATGATAGGAACTATTGAAAGACTGTTGCGACGGCTTGCATGACATGACTATAATGAATGACCTGGACACCGTAGATGATTGTGTTTGTTCAATGAACCAGTACTGTCTTACATCATGTCTAGGATAGGGACTCCTGAATACCACGGTCAGGGGTACCTACTGAAATTGACTAAGACTAATAATTAGAAAATCTAATAGTCATGAAGAGATTTCTCAGCTACAGGCAATCCCGTTATCTGGGCGCCCCATCATGGGATTTGTAGCCTACCGTCGAGTAGGGCGCATTTCCAGTACACTGTCATGTGTTGCACCCACCAAGCTACTTAAGGGTACATGCGTTTCTCGGACGATGTACCCACATGAATTCAATCCCCAATTGCGTCTGGATAACCTGGATGGTTTGCTAGGCTTGTGGCTGTTGGAATAATCTCATTGCATTTTGCTAGTAACTAGGCCTGTGATAACCCTAGTTAGTTAAAGTATCAAGCCGTACTCATTACTTGGCCGTGATTGATTGGATGGTGTCTAGCCCAGCTTAGTCTTGTCCTGATCCTGTACAAGGTTGTAACATGACCTGATTTTTTGTGCTTTACTTATCGATAAATAACGAGAAGCCAAGTTCTGTTCAGGTGACGGGTTACAACCCCGGTCCTTATTTGGTTTAAGGGTTGTAACCTGGTTATCTGAATAGTCCCATGGTTATCTTATCATATATCGTCATGATTATTTATGCTTACCTTAACAATAATGATCAGAGGACAAGTTCTGTTCAGGCGAAGGGTTACAACCCCGGTCCTTGTTTGGTTTAAGGGTTGTAACCTGGCTCCCGGAGCAGTTATGTGACCTCTCTTCATTATTATCTTATTGTACCCTATGTCATGCTCGTCATGTTTTACTTTACCAACAAGAAGTTGAGACGGGTTTCTATTCAGGCGAAGGGTTGCAACCCCGGTCATTATTTGGTTTAAGGATTGCGACCTGGCTACCTGAATGGTTTCCTCGTACTCAATTCACTGTTGTTGGCTATGTTGTTATCAGTTTTTCTTTAGGTATAATTATCTTTAATATCCATTTATTATATGCTGGTTTTAGTTTCTAAGTGAAGCCTCCTTTGTGGCACTTGCTCTTTCTGGGGTCTGACCCAGCTGGTTTTGTATGGTCAGATTTTGGAGCAGCTCCAGAGGATCTACCTACCTTCCAGCCAGATGGTGACCACCAGGCGTAACCCTGGCAACGAGTGGGTTTTGTTTTGTTCTCTCACTCTATTGTAAAAATATTCTTTTGAGGCATTTAGCCGGCGAGCACGTGTTTAGCTCGTATTGCACCTTTATTTACTGTCTGCCTACGGGCTGTAATATGATTGACAAATCCTAGGGTTGATCATGTATGACTGAAACTCTTGCTAGTCTTGACATTTTGTACGACTAGCTTCATGATCATCCAAATATGTAATGTATGGGACGCCTTACTATTGTATATTTGGTGCTCTGATATCTTGTAACTGTTATTACTTGCTTGAGATTGAGACAATAGGCTTGTTCATGACCAAAGAAGACTGATGGCTTGTAGTTAAACCCTCATGTATCTAGACAGCCGTGACCGTATAGCGAGGTGGGTTGCACTTCAATATACGTAGCTGGCTATGTTCGTCCCCGCTCTCCAGTATTCTGGTTCTGGGGCGTTACATATGTATTTCATAATCCTATTTTTACTCTGTTGTCCGACATACAGGGGAGCTGTCGTATTCTTAGGGCCGTGAGCCATGGGAGGAAGTGCATTGCCTGGTGTTTTAACCATTTACCCGAGGACGTCCAGAGCAAAATATTTCCTACCGGTTTACATAATTTCGCTAAATATGCCTACAAGACGCAGGACAATGCTCTCATATCGGCCTTTGTGGAGAGATGGCATCCGGAGACCAATACATTTCATCTTCCAACCGGAGAGTTGACCATTACCCTGGACGACGTCTATCAGATACTGGAGTTGCCGGTGGAGGGGCACGCCATGACAAATGAATATTTATGTACTGAGAAAGATCTCGAGTGGTACGATCGTATAGTTTATTTTGTAGAAGATAACCTTGGGGTTGAGGCCACTACCTTTACAACCCTGCCGGGCTTCAAAAAGTCATACGGAATTCCTCTGTCATGGTTGGTGGAGAATTTCAAAGGCCCGCATGAGGCGGATGATGAAACCGTTGAGAGGGTGGCCCGGGCATACATGCTCTTCATACTTGGATCGGTCGCCATTCCAGACAAGTTGGAAACCTCTATACATGCTAGGTATCTTGGGAACCTATCTGTTATAGACGACGTAGGAGCCATATCCTGGGGCAGCGGTATACTTGCTAATCTTTACCGTAAGCTTGGTATAGCATCCCGTGTCGGAACCAAGACCATGGCGGGATACCTGACTCTACTCCTTGTAAGAAAATTTCTAACCTTTTAAACTAATATACTAGCTAGATTTTGTTGTTAATTTAATGACTATTCATTTACAAATTGTATAGGTATGGATATACGAGCACTTTCCGATGCTCAAGCGGGGTGAGATGAACCCACGCTATGAGTGTTTCACTTAACAAAATGCTTAAAATTGGCTTTTGAAAGAAAACGAGAAAAAGTACAAAAAGTACAAGTAATCTGGGAAATATTGCTATGGAAGTCTGATCTGAAGGCGATCACTTTCTTCCTTGGACTATACGATGATGATGAAGAGTACTGCTGGAAGATGAACAGCCGGAAGAACTAAGTCACCAGAAAGGTATCGACGCACTTGGGCACTGATGGCGAGGTCGAATGCTTTTCTGCTTTGCTTCACTCTGTTCTGAAAGAAAAGTTGAAGAATGATGCTCTTGAAAATCAAAGTCTCTGGGCTCTGATCTCTATGTCTTCTCTGTCTTTTTCTCATATGAAAAATAAGTCTATTTATAGACTTGGCCCTTTGTGCGTAAAAAGCAACAAAATCCTGTCTTTACGCTAGTAACTGTCACCCACGATGGAAGCCACCCTCTACGCACGTTGACACGTGTCCCATTATTTCAACAAAAATAGGGAGCACGTACACACGTTCCTCAATAAGTGTGGCATGACAGCTGTCACGACCCGCTACCCAAATTGTTGGGCCAGGCCGAGGCATGCCCAGCCTACGTTGAGATAAAACGTAGTAAGCTGTTATAAAGACAACAGGATAAGACTAAATGTGCTAACAGTTCTATAAGTGAAGAAGAATCATAAATGCTCCAAACACAAAAGTCGTCGTATATAGTAAAAATGTCCAAGTACAAGTGAACTGCAAAGTAAAACTGGATACATGTCCAGTTACAAAAAGATATAGTCTAATACATGTCTACTCTCAAAAGTCTAAGTAAACAAAAGACAACTAGGCGAGGTTCCCTGCAGGAACATCCTCGTAGGGCAGAGCCGGGTCCTCGGCAGTATCTCCATAGTATGTATCACAGAGTAACTCCTCCTCAGTAAGGATACCTACAACGTTATCCTGTCAGGACGGGAGCAAGTACTGATTCTAGCAAACTAAATATACGAAGCATGAACAGGAATGTAATAAACTGGAATCATGGCATATCATGGGTTAATCAGTTCTTTTTAACAACATGTAGTTTAAAAGTTTAAAACCGTAGCATGTACGTGAATCGGTCAATAGGTGTATAGGATGTACAGCGGCACATATCAAGTTTTTCTGGTGTGCACATATGTGTACGAACGACATCGGTGTATATCCATACACAAATGCGGGATCAGAACATACGGCAAGGTCACATATAAAATGTCACCGAGCGCGGTAAATACATACGGAGAAGGGGGTCATGTTCACGTACAATACTAACAGTTTCCTCTTAACCCGTTATTTAAACATGTGAGAGATATGAGATACGGTATAAACATGGTAGAGACTGAAAGTAATACAACATGTAAAGTTCTAACTTGCTACCCCAAGGATCAACATTTAACATGGTTGGTAAATCACAGTTTATTGTTATAGCAGTATGTAAAGTTCGTAGAAAGTACTTGCCTCTAGCAAAGCAAAACAAAACAAGCTGCGATAACAGTGCTATGGATGTCCGGTAACTCGTCACTGTAGAAGTAAATACAATAACTTAGTTTTTACACTAAGCTAAAACACTAGGACACTAATTGGTGAAAACACGACTTGTGACTGGGCACCTAGCCAAAATGATGACTTTGGCATAGAAGACCAATATGGGGTGACACACTACTTTAACTAACTTTCTAGGGTCTTTACACTAGTGAGGGGTGGGGTTCAACACGGCTAAAACTCAAAATAACACAAAAAGCTACAAGTCGTAATTAATCAATAAATAAATCAAAAGACCATTGTGTTCTAACAATTTTTTAAGTAGACAAAAAGCCTAGTTTTACATAAAATAAAGTACCAAAATGATTCTTGCTAATTATAGAAATTTATTATAATTTTTCTGGAATTTATTAACCAGTACAAGTATTTTATAAAAATCAGTTTTCCTAAGTATACAGAAAATGAGTTTTGGTTTCATATGCCAAACTAGTGGCAAAATAGTAAATTAAATACTATAAAAATTATACTAAATTAGCTAACTTAACATAGTATCTAAATACTATTTTTCCATAA
Organism: Iris pallida; assembly: GCA_029216955.1. Taxonomy (NCBI): domain Eukaryota; kingdom Viridiplantae; phylum Streptophyta; class Magnoliopsida; order Asparagales; family Iridaceae; genus Iris; species Iris pallida. Next base: position 2,266,691 of record JANAVB010022593.1, read on the forward strand.
TTTTAACAACACTTTAAGTATTTTTAGAAAATCAAAAACAGCATTTGTACAAAATTGAATTTAAATAATTAATTATCTGCGTATTTTGTCCATGTATATAATTTGAACCAAAGTTCAAATACAGGACCCAAGGCCATGAATCAAGTCCAATATGACTTGTACAGGTCTTGAATGTGTGAAAACACATTTGGACCCAAAAACTCATGCTAGGCTTGGACACCAAATGGTTGCAGTAATTTAAATACACTAAAAATACAATTTGGTAATAGTGCAAAATAAATATTATTATTTTAATATGGTAAAATTATGCATAGTAAAAATATACATACATGTGTTTAAAAGTACATCTATATATATTTATAAGGAAAATGCTTAATTTGTAAAGCATATATATATATACAAATACGTATATATATAAGGAAATATTTAATTATAAAGTGTATACATAATAATATATATATACACATGAAAATATATATATATATATACATATATGTATATAAATACAAATATATATATAATATTTACTAACCATGAAAATATACACACAAGAAAATATATACATATATACATATATGTACATAAATACATATATATACATACATATTTATATATATATATATATATATATATATATATATATATATATATATATATATATATATATATATATATATATATATATATATATATTTATATATATATATATAAAGTACTAAAATGAAGTATATATATATATATATATATATATATATATATATATATATATATATATATATATATATATATATATATATATATATATATACTTCATTTTAGTACTAATATATATATATATATAAAGTACTAAAATGAAGTGTATATATATATATATATATATATATATATATATATATATATATATATATATATATATACTTCATTTTAGTACTTATATATATATATATATATATATATATATATATAAACAGCGTATATATATATATATATATATATATATATATATATATATATATATATATATATATATATATATATATATATATATATATATATATATATACATAAAATAGTATGTATAATAATACATATATACATATATACAAATATATGTATACATATATATATAATTATATATAAAACAAAAAGAAAAACAAAAAGGAAAAGGAAAAGAAAAAGAAAAGAAACAACAGCAGGGGGGGCTCGAACCTGAGCCAGAGAAGCGGGGGGGGGGGGGGGGAGGGGGGGTTAATCGGGTCGGGCTGGCCAGGGGGTCAGCCCGAGCTCAGTGTTAGGGTTAGAGTTTAGGTTAGTTTTATTAGGTTTAAGTTAGTTAATATATAAAAATAATAATAATAATAACCATACTGTGTCTTGACAGTTAGAGACACAGGAGTCTAAGTGTCCGGGTTGATTATGACACGCATGACACGAGTTTGCCGTGTCCACACTCACCAATAGAGTCGTCGGGTGCTGGCGTGTCATATACGTGAAATCGAGACACAGTAGGACACAGGAGTCAAAGAGACACGTACGTGACCAAGTCGAGCGTGCGTGACTAAGTCCATGAAGCACTTTTTATGCTCCTACAAGACCCCCTTCAAAGTTTTCAAATATTTTCAAAATTTGAAATACTTTGAACATAAGCGTAAAATTCGAAATTTCAACAGTCAGCATAAAATTCTGGATATCCAACGATCATCCGTGTAAAAGTTGGGATATCCAACAGTCGGCGTAAAAGTCGAGAATTTGAACCGATTTCAAAATTCTCTATAAATAGAGCTCTTTGAAGAGAGAGAAAAACTTTACTTATCTCCCCGTATTCTCAATCTTTCTTACTTTTCTCCCTCTTTCCAACTCTTACTTTCAATCCAATGGCTCCCAAGAAGTCGTCCGCCGCCGGCAGCAAGGGCAAGAAGCCCGTCGCTGATTCCTCGTCGATTGAAAAATCTCGTCCGGCCATCAGCAGCGTCTCAGCAAAGCAACCCCACCGTGGCTCCGGCAATGAGGGGTAAAGTGTTGAACTTCGGCCATAAGTTCGTCGGAGAAGAGGAACCAACGAAAACCGAAAAAACTCTACGCCCACGTTGTTCGTGCTAGCGTAAAAAACCTTAAATACGCCCACGTCTATCGTGTCAGCGTAAAACTTGAAAATATGCCCACATCTACATGTGTTAGCGTAAAACTTGAAATACGCCCACATTTACATGTATCAGCGTAAAACTTGAAAATACGCCCACATCTACATGTGTCAGCGTAAAACTTGAAATACGCCCACATTTACATGTGTCAGCGTAAAACTTAAAATATGCCCACATTTACATGTATCAGCGTAAAATTTGAAATACGTCCATATCTACATGTGTCAGCGTAAAATTCGCATTACGCTCACATCTATATGTGGCAGCGTAAAATTGAAAATACGCTCACGTCTGTACGTGCCAGCGTAAAATTCAAAATACGCTCACATTAATATGTGCTAGCATAAAATTGAAAATACGCTCACGTCTATACGTGGTAACGTAAAATACGCTCACGTCTGTATGTACTAGCGTAAAATTTCACCAGTAACAGACTTTTTGCGTAAAAAGAATTTTTTTACACTTAAAAAGTTTTTATTTTAACTTTAATAAGCATAAAATTTGCATAGTCAAAGTCTTCAATTTTTATGCGTAAAAGTCAAACCAAATAATCTGCGTAAAGAAACTTCAAATTAGATTTTCACTAACTTGATTTTTTTCTTTTTTCTTTTGGCAATATACTTGCAAATTCACCCTCTTGCAAAAATATTTGGCTCGCCAGCTGGTATGGTGGGCTCAAACTATCTGGAGAACTTATCACATGTAGAGTTTCCTCAATCAAACCCTGAATACCCTGAAGGAAGAGCTCAACTGATAGCTGCTCAAGGGGACAGGATGCTGCTGTCCATGATAAATGGTGAAGTGTTGGTGTCACTAGAAGACCAATAATTCTTGAAGTCAGCTTTTCTATTCGGGGATGCGATAGACTTCAAATCGCAAACTCACCCCAAGAAAGAGGCCTGGGTGTTCAAGTCTGGAGAAAGGGAGATGTATCTCCCGGACATGGACATGGATTACCCTTTATCTGCTTTTGTCCATGCTACTCACCCTCGTCAGATGCTATGGAATTTGACTCCCAGTAGCTACGGTAGGCCGCAGCTACCAAAACTGTATTGAGCTCTCGTGACAAACGCCTGGCGAAGCTACAGAAATTACTTCAAGATATCTCTGCCCCACCGTAGGCAAAATAAAAAGGCTTTTTGTAATCTTCTATCTTTTCCGTTTTGTAATGTTTACAAAAAGATGAATAAAAGATTTGTTTTGTGGTCCTATCATTTATCTTGGATTTAAACAATAGGTATGAGATAGAAAACACTTATCAGAGGTAATATGGACATGACAAGTTTTCTGAAATCAATAGAATATATCTATCCAGAGGTAATATGGACATGATAGATAATGAATCTCTTTTTTCTATTTAGAGTACACGACACTATCAGAGGTAATATGAACGTGATCGATCGTAAAAACTCAAAGAAAAATAGATTAATATCTATTCAGAGGCCAAATGGACATAATAGATAGGAAAAGAAGTAGATTTAATATTTATTCAGAGGTCATGAGAACATGATAAATAATAAATTTCTCTTCTTTAATTGTCACCCTCATTTCCCGTATTTCTTATTTATACTCGTATCAGGATTTTGGCATGTATTTTTTTTTTTTTAACTTGTGGAATTTCGGTGTTTCTCGTATTTTGGGTTTTAAGCTTGGCTCAGTTTTAATTGGTTTGGGTTGGTTTGGTTTGGTTCTATATGATTGGAACACCTTAGCCTATGCTCCTCCCTCATTTCCACCACAACCACCCTCCTTATAATCCCCACCTAACTCTCTCTCTCTCTTCATTACAACCTCCATTAATTTCTTCTTCTTCTTTTTCCTCCACACAACTCTCCACACCCATAGGCAAGTGCAACTTGCTTCTACAAGAGAGCTCCTTTTATTTGTCCATTTGCTAGATTAGGACATGGTGATCAACATTAGAACTTGATATTTTGTGGTTTGGAGTCTCCATTGCTCTAGATCTAATTTTTCCCTATTTTCGGTTTTGCATGGTTTTGATCTACTTGGGTTGGATTTTTACGAGTTTTGATGTTTCTATGTGGAAGAGAATTCGATTTCACCCAAGTTGGAACTTTGGAAATCCGGATTTGGAGTTCGGATGGCCAAGTTGTGATGCTTTGAAGCTTGGGTTCAACCATGGAGTACTTGCTGTTTGGAGAAGACAGTGAGCAGTGTGCAGAGCTTCTTAGCTTACGCCACTGAGCCTTGGGTACGCTTCCTGTTGGAAGCGTGTCTTCTGCGTGCGTGTTTTTACGCGTACGTAGCTCTCCTGCGTGCGTGACTTTTCTCGTACGCAGCCCTCCTGCGTGCGTGACTTTTCTCGTAAGCAGCTCTCCTGCGTGCGTGACTTTTCTCGTACGCAGCCCTCCCGCGTGCGTGACTTTTCTCGTACGCAGCTCCCCTGCGTGCGTGACTTTTCTCGTACGCAGCTCTCCTGCGTGCGTGACTTTTCTCGTACGCAGCCCTCCTGCGTGCGTGACTTTTCTCGTACGCAGCTCTCCTGCGTGCGTGACTTTTCTCGTACGCAGCTCTCCTGCGTGCGTGACTTTTTGTGTACGCAGCTCTCCTACGTGCGTACTTTAGCTCTCCTGCGTGCGTGCTTTCGTGCGTATGCTGTGCGTGCCCTTGTGCGTACGCTGCACCCTGAACCCCTTGCTTGACCCATTGGCTCTTGGAGTTTTGGTCTTAATTCTTTAAGCTTGGCTCTTCTATAGCCCTGTATATTGATATTTTATTAGATATTTTACGTCCATTTTATATCCTTACGCCTTTTGTCCTGAACTTGATAATCACGAATTTACTTGATATGTTTGGAATTGATAATTGAGCATGACCTGATAAGTGGCCCGTCGTGGCGCACTCCTGACTAGTACACTTGATATGATAACCTGACCTGATATATCTTGAATAGCTGTTGCGACGGCTACCTGACATGACATGACCTGTATAATTAATCCTGACACCGTAGGTGATTGTGTTTGTACAAATAATCCAGTCATGTCTTGCATCATGTCTAGGAGGGGTCTCCTGAGTACCACGGTCAGGAGTACCTACTGAATTGGACTAAGGTTAATAATTAGTATAATTCACTAGTCATGAAGAGATGTTCCCCAGTTACAGGCGATCCCGTTTTCCCGGCCGCAAATGATTGGACTTGTAGCCTGCCGACGAGTAGGGCACATTTCCAGCCCACTGTTATGTGGGGCACCCACCATTGTCACTTAAATGATTGAACTCTATTGTCACTATAATGCATTGTACCCTCTAGATTGTCACTATAACGATTGTCTGGATAACCTAGATAGCTGCAGGGCCTGTGACTACTTGGAGCATCTCATTGCATCTTGCTAGTAACTAGGATTGTGATAACCCTAGTTAGTTAATGTAGAAAGCCGTAGACAATGATTGGCCATGATTGCTTGGATGGAGTCTAGTCCAGTATAGTATTGTCTAGAATTGATTGATTGTAAGATTGTACCAGAATGATTGAAGGATTGTCACTCCAGATTGTCACTATAATGATTATCACTCCAGATTGTTACTATAACGATTGTACTCTATTGTCACTCTAGCATATTGTACTCTTTATTGTCACTTTTATCATTGTACTCTCTCGTCTTTTCACATTAATGATTGGTATCTTTAGCAATAAATGATCAGAGACTAAGTTCTGTTCAGGCGAAGGGTTACAATCTCGGTCCTTGTTTGGTTTAAGGATTGTAACCTGGCTTCCGGAATAGTACCTTCGTCTTCTCTTTATATATTGTCCAGCTATATTTTATTTAGCATAATTCTCCAGTTATCGTATGTTAATGATGTTTCTCTTAATTATTTTCTCTGATTGGGATAAGTGTATTGGTAGTGCATAAACCTCAATCTGCGTTATTTATTGTTGTTTTCTTACATGTTGAATGCTAATGATTTGTTGGTTTTAGTTCTTAAATGAAGCCTCCTTTGTGGCACTTGCTCTTTCTGGGGTCTGACCCAGCTGGTTTTGTATGGCCAGATATCGGAGCAGCACCAAAGGATCTCCCTGCTTTCCAGCCCGATGGTGGTTACCAGGCGTAACCAGGGCATCGAGTGGGTTTCTTTTGTTCTCCCACTGTAATATTGTAAATTATTCTTTTGAGGCGTTTAGCCGACGAGCAAGTGTTAGCTCGATTGTACTTACTTACTGTCTGCCTACGGGCTGTAACATGATTGACAAGCCCCGGGGGTTGATCATGTATGACTGAACTCTTGCTAGTCCTCACATTTTGTAACGACTAGCTTCATGATCATCTGGATATGTAATGTTTAGGACGCCTTACAATTGTATATTGGGTGATCTGATATCTTGTGATTATTATTAGTTGGTTGAGATTGAGACAATAGGATAATATATGACCTTAAGAGACTGATGGCTTGTAGATAAACCCTCACATATCTAGACAGCCGTGACCGTATGGTGAGATGGATTCTATTTCATTATACGTAGCTGGCTATGTCTGCCCCCGCTCTCCAGTATTCTGGTTCTGGGGTATGACATTAATGAACTGATAAGACAGAAGATCACAATTCTCTTCAAAGAAATAAGTAATCAGCTTAACCAAACATTAGTAGCTGGGGAATAAAGAAGAAATTCAAACATAATATTTCTTCAATAATTTACCATTAATCGGCATCATGAGCAGATCTCCATTAGGTTTAGACAACCTATAAGCACCATTAGAGAATACCGACTCAATTACATAAGGACCTTCCCATTTTGCTTGGAATTTTCCTTTGCTTTTATGAGTCATCACCATCGGTCTTCGAACGGCTAGAACTAGCTCACCGACTTTAAATACCCTCTCTTTAACTTTACGATTGAAAGTTTGAGATATGCGGGCTTGATATAGCTCAATGTGCTGTTGCGCTTGAAGACGCTTCTCGTCCAATCCTTCAAGTTCTTGGAGTCGTAAGCGATCGTTGTTCTCTGTAGTTAGCTTATTAGCAATGGCTATTCTAAGAGATTCGGATTTTCAATGGGAGAACTGCTTCACATCCATAAACCAATAAAAATGGTGTAAAACCAGTAGGAGTTCGGACCGTCGTTCGGTAAGCCCATAAAAATTCTCCAAGTTTCTCATTCCAATCACGTTTATTAGAAGAGACGAACTTTTTGAGAAGTTTAATGATTGTCTTGTTGAAGGCTTCAGTCAAACCATTAGCAGCTGGATTATAAGCCGTAGAAGCCATATTCTGGATCCGATTCTTATCACAGAATCGATAAAATGCTTGACTGACAAATTGTGGTCCATTATCATGTATTATCTGTCGAGGGATCCCGAAACGATAAATAACATGATGTTTGATAAAATTAACCACATTAGATGTTTTTACTTCGGTAAGGGGAACTACTTCATCCCATTTAGAAAAGTAATCGGTTATAGCCAGTATAAACCGATGTCCCTTAACAGAAGGAGGGTTAATTGGACCAATAATATCCATGCCCCATGCTTCAAAGGGCCAAGAGGCTGCTGTAGGATGTAAGAACTCAGAAGGTTGATGAATAAAATCATCATGAATCTGACACGCTTTACACCGTCTGGCATAATCCAAAGCATCTGCTATCATAGATGGCCAGTAATATCCCATTCTTCGGATGCGATCCTACAATTTTGGACCTGGTTGATGAGCGCCACAGACACCATCATGAGCTTCACGAAGTATTTGTTTAGCTTCATTCTCAGAGAGACAACGCAGTAGAAGTCCGTCATAAGAACGACGATATAACATATGTAAAGAAGAATCATAATAGAATCGAAATGATCGTCTCTTGACTGATGCAGCTTCTTTTGGATCTTCAGGTAAAATCCCATGAACTGCATAGTCAATAAATGGACTTCTCCAATCCCTCTGCTGGGAACTTGATTCTGTAGTATAACTCTGTTCAATATGCAGATTATTCTTAACACAGAATAAGTCTCTATCCAACAAAGTAATGGTATTTTGTCTCCTGATTGGAACAGCTAAATCTGCAGCTAAACTGGCAAGAGCATCAGCTTCCAAATTTTGAGAACGTGGTACAAATTCAATGAAGAATCCTTTGAATGAAAGGAACAATTCGATTACCACTTGATGATATGGGATGAGATCATGATTTCTGACTTCATATATCCCTCTAACCTGATTAACAATCAGTTGAGAATCTCCATAAGCTTCTAAGAACTCAATATCCAATTCTTTTGCTACTTGAAGACCAATCAAGAGAGCATTACATTCTGCTACATTGTTAGAGCATGGCTCATTGAGAGAATAAGCACGGTATATGACCATCTTGTCAGGAGAAACCAGGACTATTCCTACTCCGGAGACAATATTGCCTTTAGGTCCGACCCGCGATGCCCCATCAAAATATAATTGCCAAATGTCATCCTTCAAAGTCATGTTACAATCCACGACTTCATCTGGAATATCCTCATATAGCTTCGATGTTTCAGGTATAGGATGAGCAGCTAAGAAATCAGCTAATGCTTGACCCTTCACTGACTTTTGAGGTACGTAGACCATATCATAAGGAGTAAGCAACATCGCCCATGTGGCTAACCTAGAATTAAGGATGCTTGGTTTCCTCATCAACACTCGAATAGGATTTATCCGGGAGATGACATGAATAGTCTGTCCTAACACATAATGCCGTGTCTTTTGAATGGCAAAAACCAAGGCCAGACATTCTTTTTCTACAAGAGTATACCTGTGTTCAGCTACAACCATCATTCGGCTGAGTTAATAAATTGCCTGTTCATGACCTAAATCAATTTTCTGTGCAAGGAGAGCACCAAGAGAATGATCTAAGGCTCGAACATATAGCAAAATGGTCTTCCTACCACTTGGGGTACCAAAACAGGGGAATTTGTAAGGTATTGCTTGATGTCATTGAAGGCTTTCTGACATGCTTCATCCCAAACAAATGATACTCCCTTTTTCAATAGACGAGAGAAAGGTTGACATCTCCCAGATAGATTAGATATAAACCTCCTGATAAGCAATGCGGCCTTGGAAGCCGCGTAGTTCTTTTAGATTGCGTGGAGGACGCATCTCAAGAATTGCTTTGATTTTGTCAGGATCTACATGGATACCTTGAGAAGTGATGACAAATCCCAAAAACTTGCCACTAGAAACCCCTAAGAAAGACTTAGTGGGACTCATTTTTAATTGATGTTGACGCATCAAATCAAACACCGTCTTTAAATCTCGAATGTGGGCATCCTTTATTCGACTTTTGACAGCGATATCATCTACATAACATTCAACTATTTTTCGTAGATGCTCTTGAAAAATGTTGCTCATAGCCTATTGATACGTAGCACCGGTATTTTTCAGACCAAATGGCATAACCGTATAGCAGTAAACTCCGAGGGGTGTACGAAAAGCAGTATGCTTTTTTATCTCCTGTATGCATCTTAATTTGATTGTATCATAAAAATCCGTCCATGAAAGACATGCGTTCAAAACCACATGTATTGTCTATCATGACATCGATAATCGGAAGCAGAAATTCATCTTTTGGACAAGCTGCGTTAAGATCTCAAAAATCTATGCAAACTCGGACTTTTCCGATCTTTTTTATAACAGGAACAATGTTGGCTACCCAGTCCGGGTGTTGTTCTTCACGAATAAAGCCGCATGTAATCAGCTTTTTGACTTCTGCTTCAATCGCATCCATCATATCAGGTCGAAAACGCCGTTGATGTTGTTTTACAGGCTTGGCATTAGGAAGAATATTAAGTTTATGAGTAGCAACTTTTGGATCTAATCCCGGCATATCCTCATAACTCCATGCAAAGATATCAATAAAATCTTTAATCAGTTGTATCAACTCTTCCTTTTCATCTTCAGAAAGGTTTTTACTGATGAATATTGGCTTGGATGTAGTTCCATCACCAACGTCAATCTGAACAATCTCATCTTCTGTAGGTGGTTGTCTTTGTTCAAAACGCACTACCAAAATTTATCATTTTAGCGACGGCCACATCCGTCGCTAAGACGACGGTAATTACTATTAGCGACCGATTGCCGACGGATATTGGCCAAAAATATCCGTCGGCAATCAGCTCGTCGCTAATAACCTTCCGTCGCTAAGTTGTCGTCACATGACGGAATAGCGACGGATATTCGACATCACAATACGAAGCATTAGCGACGCATTTCCGACGGACTGTCGTCCACTTCAACTATTAAGTATTGAACTGTGTAGGCAATAGCGACGTAAATTTTCGTCGGTAACCCGTCGTAACAGCGTATCAGATCGTATCGTTCCGTCGCTAATCCGTCGGTATTCGTCGGTAATTAACGACGGATTTGCGACGGTATTCTGACGGACTAGCTTGGCATTTCCAGCACCATGGCGACGGAATAGTAGTCGCTAACCCGTCGCTACCGCGACGCCACAGCGACGGATTGTTGACTGATTATCCGTCGCCATGGTTCTGAAAATGTCATGCATTTCCAGAACCATGTCGACGGATTTTCCGTCGCTAAGCCATCGCCATATAGAGCAACTGATTAGCGGCTGATTATCAGTCGCCCTGGCGACGGCCATTCCGTCGCTATTCCGTCGAAGCTTATACCACCAGAACGTTGCCGACGGATAATCCGTCGATAACCCGTCGCTGCCTGAAAACAGTTTAAAAACTCCAGATAGCGACGGATTATCCGTCGAAAACCCGTCGGCAATTGGGAATATCCGTCGCTAAACGGTCACTAGTCCGTCGCTAACTGGGTTTTTTGGGAAAAAATTGCAACACTTTCCCTGTTCACAAATATATGCATAAACCAAACCAATATATAATGCACACTAATTATCCAACAATCACACAGACCAAATATATAATGCACACCAATTATCCAAGAATCACATAGACCAAATTTGCACATATGACCAATTATCCAAGAATCACAGACCAAACCAAATTAATAGAAAATAAATATCAATTATCCTAAAGAGTAACATAATATCCGGTACTATAAGCCGAATATAGCACAATTAGTTCAAAGCTCTCACAAATAATCCAAATTTTCTTAAGACAACATTTTAAGAAGGAGGAGGTCGATTGTCCGTTCCCGTATTCGACCGACGCATATACTCCTCCACAAGGTACGGAGGCAAGGCGTCGTAGACAGTGCTCGAAAGTCGGCGAAGCTGCTCTGCGGACATGAGATCCAGGAGTGTCGTCATAGCCGTAGGCGGTAGCACAGGGGCTTCAGGGTTGAAAGAAAGATGGCCCACGGAAGACGGACCGACACCTGCAGTCGAAGGACCAGTAGAAGACGGACGAGCACCATCAGCAGACGTACCGGCAGCAGCAGACGGACCGGCAGCAGACGGACCGGCAGCAGCAGACGCAGGCGGAAAGTGCGTGGCAAATTGCTCCCGCAAGGACGACACCGCCTCGTACAGCTGCGTAAGCTGCGACCTAACATCATCGTCTGCCCGGGCCACGGGAGGAGGCAGTGTCGGTGAAAATCTCTGTGTCGCCAAATACAATGGCCCTAGGAAGCCGACTCCGTACAGGAACCCTTTCTTAAAGCCGCCAACGGTATCTACGAACAAGTCGTTCCGAGCGGCCAAAGAAGAGGGCATCCGGAAGGGCGTCGTTTCACCGACATCCTCGGTGTCAGTTAACTGAGTCCGACTAAGGGCCTCACGATACGCAGCCTATCAAATGAATGTGTTTATATTATAAGATTTACCTAAGTTGTAATCTAAATCCTATGTTTCACTAAGTTAAGTGAGAATCCTAAGTTTACCTAAGTTATAGTCCGAATACTTTTAATTCTAACGTTAATCTCATAAACATAAGTACTTACATCAGTCTCCTTGGCCCTCTCGTCGACGAAGCTCCCGTCCTTCCGTCTTTTGTGCGTATGCTGGAAGACGTCGTGCATGGTGACCGATTCTGGCGCCCTTTCCTCCTTCACCGCCCGTTGGGCCTGCATACGAAATTTGCGTAGAAACTAATTAACTCCTTTAATTAATAATACCTAATTCGATAGTGAAATAAATTTACGGTTGCTCACCAGATCTGCAAGTGTCGCTGCGTGAGACCTTGATCCCCCCGTATGAAGGCCCACGGCAGATCGGTTCACCTTCGCCTTCTCCGATTTCTCCTTTTACGCAGGGTTATCCATCATGCCTAAGAGGTCCTCATAATAATCCTGCCGGATCCAATTCGGCCTCGTATGCCCCATTTGTAGGTCATGAATCATATCCCGTATCTTCTTCGAGCATGCGCTTCTGTAGGTCCTGCGGATCCCCTTCTCGCGGTGGAGGGGCCACCAGTAAGTTCTCTAACACAGAAAATCAATTATCACGTAATTTACAAAATGGTTGATTAAAGAATCACATAGACTTAACCAAAAAAATATAGATATATACCCTCAACTCGTCGAGCCAGACGTACTGCACGTTTGGGGGCACCGACGTAAAGTTGAGATAGGGACCGTGGAAGTTAGTCCTGATAATTTTTCCAAGGGCCCTGCCAACATTAAACGGAAAAAAACCTACAAAGAAGAAACGACTGGATTATTAACTTGAATAAATGAAAGAAATTTAATAAATTAACTTAAATTTACTTACGAGGTCCCCGCGGGCCATAGCTCTCGTCGGAACTTGCCTCTCGGCCTCTCTGGTGCCGTCGGAGGATCCGCGGGTCCGCATATGTACTCCCCAGTAATCGGATGGAACCGAGTATGGGGGTACTCCGGGGCCCACTGTGCAGTAACTGGGGCATCCCCTGGTGGATCCGCTGCTGGTGGTTCCGATAGCGGATCGGATCCGCTAGCAGATCCAGACTGATGCCTCGATGAAGTGGTCGATCGAGGGCGGGATGCGTCTGTGCCCGGGATACTCTCCGGGTCGGGCTCGCTCGATGGGGTCACATCCCGGGAACTCTGAATGCGACCACGACCACCAGCACCAGTACGACCACGACCACGACCCGCACCACCACCACCACCACCACCACCACCACCACCACCACGACTAGCACCATGACCACGGCCAGCCATCATGACCTGTAAATAGAACACATAAACATAATTAACAATATAAAAGTGTAAATGGATATAAAAAACTAAACTAAAATATACATACCACCAGTAGGAAGACGAGTGCCGCCGCGACGAAAAAGACTAGTAGTGCCATCTGCAATAAGTAAATAATCGAATGAAAAAAACATGAATTCACGTAATTGCTTTTATGAGGTCAAACTTAATTCACGTAATTGGAAGTATTTTTACTATACAACAATATTTAACCTAATCATCGTCTTCGTTCTCATCCTCGGCCTCGTCTTCATCATCATTCTCCTCATCCTCATCCTTATCTTCATCGTCGATTTCATCTGTATCCTCATCCCCATCAAATTCTTCTTCTTCTTCTTCTTCTTCTTCTTCTTCTTCTTCTTCTTCTTCTTCTTCTGCCTCAAAATTTGGGACAAGACGCCTCTTTCTCCCCTGGTTGACAGCTAAGTCTTGTGTATCAACCTCTTCCTCTCCTTTATTTTCCTCAACAATATCTTCAACATCCATTGTATCTGAGTGTTGTCCCAAGTATTGGGACTTTTCGATCTGGTCCTCTTGGTATGCTGGGTCTCCAACGTTGAATGTATTTCTAGATTTAATCTTGCATACTACCCACCAATCAAATCGATCTCTACGACGCCTTGGGTAGCTTGTATAGTAAACTTGAACAGCCTGATTTGCTATCGCAAATGTATCGGACCCTCTATACCTCCTGCGATAATTTATATCGACGAATCCAAATTTTTTATCGATTCTCCAACCGATATTTGGTGTCGTATCGAACCACTCACATTTGAACATCACAATATGCATATCATATGGGCCAGTATATTGTAAATCTACAATATCCCGAAGCACTCCATAATAGTTAAAGTCCGGCTCGTCGTCATAGACGGTGCCTCTTATGCAAACACCGGAATCCTTGGTATTGATGCCGTCATTAATAAATTCGACATTTATAGCATTCTGAGTTGACTTAAACCTGAAGCCATTAACGACATAGCCTGGCCAAGTCTTTATTTGCTTCTTCGGTCCCAGTGCCAGATAACGAACACTCTCATGAGTGAGTGTTGTTTCAGGCAATAAAACCTGTAAACAAATATTTATAATTTAAATGTTTCAGATTATATATTAATAATCTCAATTATAATCACAGTTACTTACGTATTTGCGAAACCATGATGGAAATGTACAATCAACCTCTCTTTGAAGTCCCTCATCGGTAATATCGGGTCTCCTCATTTTGATTTCATCTCTAAATACACTATTAGAGAAAATAAGAATATATAAGTGTAGTCACTTACTTCATCAAATTCGAGATTATAACGAGTACAAGTGTACTGACTTACTTCTCCAAATCTCTCACTTCTTGTATGTCACAGTTTAACAAGACATATCGGTGAGCGGCATCATACTCGTCGTATGTCAACCACCGTCTTTTACTAGCCCCAAGAGGCTTGCCCCTTACATTGAATATTCCTCCATCCTCAACGTCCTCGTCATTCCTTTGAGGTCTATTTCGATTTGTCTTAACATGAGTATCGAAATAAACGGAGCAGAAGTTTGAAACCTCTTCGATAAGATATGCTTCGCATATCGAAGCCTCTATATGAGCTTTGTTGCCAACTTTTTTTCTTTAGATGGTGTAGGTATCTAGAGAGACAAATTATCTTGAGAATTAAGAAAGAATTTTAAAATAAATGGAAATTCAGCTTAAATTATATCGATATTTATGTACCTTTCAAATGGGTATATCCATCGATAATGAACAGATGCACCGACACGGGCTTCGTATGCTAGATGAATCGGTAGATGTTCTATGCTGTCGAAGAAGCCAGGAGGAAATATTTTCTCCAACTTGCAAATTGTTAAGATAATCTTCTCCTCAAGTTCAACCATGTGTTGCACAGTCAACTTAGTTGAACAAATATCCCTAAAAAATATTGATAGTTCGGCCAACGGAACCCATACAGCAGAAGGCAACAACTCTTTCAAAGCAATGGGCAGTAATCTTTCCATAAACACGTGGCAGTCATGACTCTTCATTCCCGTTAGCTTGCGTTCATTGAGGTCAACGCATCTAGACAAATTCGACACATAGCCGTCGGAAAATCTTAAAGTAGATACCCACTTGCAGATTATTAATCTATCTTCCTTGCTCAATGTGTATTGTGCTATCGGCTTACTTAATTGTCCAGCAGCTCCCATTTGTATCAAGTTCAGATAAGGACGCTTGCATATCTTGACAATGTCTTGTCTTGCTTTTGGATTGTCCTTCGTCTTTCCTTTAATGTCCATAACGGTATTGAAGACATTATCGAACACATTCTTTTCGATATGCATAACATCAAGATTATGCCTTATAAGATTATCTTTCCAATAAGGCAAGTCCCAGAAGATACTCCGTTTGGTCCAGTTATGGGTTTGTCCGAACCCATCGACACGATTGTTCGATGGATCTTCCATTATAGTGGGAAAATCCTTTACATCTTCCCAAATATCGTATCCCGACTGCCTGGCAGGCGGATGAGAAAATTCTTGTTTTCCAGCTCTGAATGCATCCTTGTTCTTTCTCCAAGGATGACTCGCGGACAGAAATTGACGATGACAATCAAAGAAAAAAGTTTTTCCTCCATGCTTAAGGCGGAACGCCTTACTATTTTGCATGCATATCGGACAAGACAGGGTGCCGTGAGTACTCCATCCCGACAGCATACCGTATGCGGGAAAATCATTGATTGTCCACATCAGTGAAGCTCTCATCTGAAAGTTCTGTTTCCTGGAAATATCATACGTCGTGACGCCGATCTCCCACAGCTGTTTTAGCTCATCCACCAACGGCTGTAAATATATATCGATATTCTTCGTCAGATTTTTGGGACCCGGTATGATAGCTGTCAAGAACATATAAGGAGTCTTCATACACATCCATGGTGGCAGATTGTAAGGGGTCAGAATGACCGGCCAGCAGGAGTATTGAGATCCCGACTGCCCGAAAGGGGCGAATCCATCAGAACATAGCCCCATGCGTACATTTCTGGGCTCTGCAGCAAAATCTGGATGGCAAAAATCGAAATATTTCCACGCCTCTCCATCCGAAGGATGTGACAATTCTCCATCGTCCTTTGTGCGTTCTTCGTTGTGCCACGTCATGTGTTCTGCTGTATTCTGAGACATATACATCCTCTGCAAGTGCTTCGTGATCGACAAGTAATGCATATACTTGTAAGGACGTCGTTTACTAGTTGACTTTCCTTTTCTCCTGACTTCCTTGTAACGATCCGCATTACAGAAGCGGCAACTTTCTACATCCTCGTTCTCCTTGTAGTACAACATGCATCCGTTACGACAACAATCTATCTTGTCGTACCCCAGTCCCAGTTGTCGGACCATCATCTTCGACTTGTAGAAGTTTTTTGGAAGCTCTTTTGATTCCTTCGGTAACACCTCCTTCATTAGTTGTGTAATCCGATTATAGCAAGTTTGTGGCAAGTTAAAATTGGACTTTATGTTCAACAACCGCATCGTCACTGACAGTACGGAATGTGGATCACAACTAGGATATAAAGAAGTTTCAGCATCCTGAAACATATCATAGAACTCCTTCGCCTCGGGATTAGGATCCTCCGGATCAAAATTAGGCCCTGCCGCATCGTACACCATATCTCGTGCAAGGTTCTGCACGTCTCCATAATCAACGGAGCATTCGTCGTCATCGACGACAAAATCTGCTGCAGCATTATCATCAAAAGCATAAGTAGCAGCATTCACAACCTGTCTTTCGGCATATAGTTCACCTTGCGATGACCACAGGCCGTAATCACGTACGAAACCCTTACGGGTCAAATGATCTCTTACACTCACCACTTCTTCGTAACGTCTATTGCGACAATTACGACATGGACACTTGATTTTGTTACCGTCCATAAACTGAGCTTTGCTCATGGCATACTTAAGAAACACTTCCACGCCTGCCTGAAAATCGTCACTCACACCTATTCTGCTCTCGTGTTGTCGTTTGTACATCCATGTATGATCAACGAAATAACGATCCATCACAGATTAGATGTAAAAATTTGTATAGTAAGACAAACTAAACAGAATTAGTATATAATCATGTAACTGGTGGATCCGCTAGTATTCTAGCTCTTGAAGAGAAAAATATAAATACAGTTGTTACTAATAGTTCGATACCGATACCGATAGTTCGATACCGATAGCATGGTTTAAAGTATCGGCCGATACCGATCCGATACGGCCGATACCGATACGGTTTGGCATGTTCCGATCCGATACCGACCGATACCAAATATTGACCGATACCGACTATGGGGGTCTTTGTTCTGGTCAATTCGGCAAAACCAATCGGTAAGGGTGACTACTATTTCATATAATTTTAAAACTACTAAGAAATAACGCTGAAATACTTAAAATTATGCCTAAATGTATAAAATATATGTTTTTAAATGTAAATAATTTATTAATAATTATTTGTTTTCCGATACCAAAGTCCGATACTCCGATACGATACCGCCGATACTACCGATATCGCCGATACCAATACTCATAGGAATAGTCCGAAACCGATTCCGATACCGATTGTGAACCTTGACCGATAGTGCGATACCTATACCGATACCGATAGTGCGATACCGATACCAAACTGAATCAATCTATCTATTTCTAAATTGTAAGAGTCCACTTCTAGGATATGGGAGCTATATCCTAAATATCTAGTCTAAAATTAACTTGGTTAGGATGCTAGAGTGTCCTAATTATCTAGCAAGCACTACCTTAGTCTAGTCACACTAGCATTAATTACCTATAATTCCTACCATGTCTACAATCAAACATTACACCACAAGCCGTCCTGCATGCTAATTATAATAGGCACATATATATATATATCACAGTTAGATTTATAGACCATGAACCCAAACACACTTATGCAGATGAAGAACTCTCACTGTCCTTGACACAGTGAACATATATACCATGAACCCAAACTCCATATTCATATTTACTAATCCAAACACCACCAAACTAATGGATAACACCCAATATGGATAACACATTATTTAGCCAATATATAAACTTAGATGAATTTGATAAGCAAAGCCCCTCACCGCCCCCGACCAAAGCCCGCCGCCCCAAGCCCGCCGCCCAGCCCCCGACGCCCCCGCCCCAAGCTCGTCGCCCAGCCCCCGCCGCCCCCGACCAAAGCCCGCCGCCCAGCCCCCGACGCCACCGCCCCAAGCCCACCGCCCAGCCCCCGACGCCCCCGCCCCAAGCCCGCCGCCCAGGTCCCGACGCCCCCGCCCCAAGCCCGCCGCCCAGGCCCCGATGCCCCCGCCCCAAGCCAGCCGCCCAGCCCCCGACGCCCCCGCCCCAAGCCGGCCGCCCAGGCTCCGACGCCCCCGCCCCAAGCCGGCCGTCCAGCCCCCGACGCCTCCGCCCCAAGCCAGCCGCCCAGCCCCCGATGCCCCCGCCCCAAGCCCGAATGTCCCCAAGCCCGCTGCCCCCGCTGCCCCTACGTCGACACCGCGACACAGAAAGAGAGAGAGAGAGAGAGAGAAAGAGAGAGAGAGAGAGAGAGGGGATTACCTTCGGAGAGAGAGAAGAGAGGACGCCGTCGCCGTTCACCGAAGCCGCGCGAGAGAGAGAGAGACAGAGAGAGAGAGAGAGAGAGAGAGAGAGAGAGAGGAGAGATTGAATTTGGGGGGAATGCCAAAAGTTCCCCCCGCCTTTTCATTTAAGTCTGAAACGTAAATTTAGCGACGGAATCGCGACTGCTAATAATCCGTCGCCAGGTAGTCGCTAATATTGATTATCCGACTGAATATCTGTCGCTAAGTCGTCGAAAATATGTTCCGCCAATTTCCTACACAATTCCCGCCAAATAATCGACTGTGTAGCGACGACGGTAAATCCGTCGCTATAACACCGACAGTCTAGCGACGGATGTGCAACCTTTCCTCTCCCTAAAATTAAAATAAAATGGCAAATGCGTATAGTCGAAAATCAGTCGCTGAGCGGCCACGAAACCGTCGCTAATACCGACGGAAAAAGTCCGTCGCTAAAAAATCGTCGCTAAATGAGTGTATTTTGGTAGTGACGAAGCTCCCATTGAGTGTCCATTTGCTGTGCCCAAGGGTCGTTCTCAAATGACTCAGATTCACCTTCAGTTTGAACCATGTTAACTGAGAAGATACCCTCAGATTCATTATAATAATCTCCTCCATAAGGTGAAGAACTGGAAGAAAATTCTTCTTTACGTATGTGGGATGTATCCGATTCAATGAATTGGACTTTTTCAGAATCTGAGGATTGTGAAGAATTGGAAGATAATTCTTCTTGTATATCCTCATTAGATATGTGGGACAGATCGTATCCCAACCCATGTCGAGTTTTCTGGTAAAATGGATCACCACATAATGGTAACAGTCTACCCTTGCCTTGATTGAGACCTTGCATAGTCTTCAGATCATATCCCATATTCTGGATAATCTTGAGAGATTGTTGACTATATTTGTCAATTCAAATTCTTCCTTTATATTTTTCTCTAAGATCATCTGTCTGAATAACAGGGATATTTCTAGCTAAGCCAAATACAATTTGGTGCTCGTTTTTCTTTTTAGACGGAATCACAAAATAAGATTCTTCATGACGTCTAAAAGTTACACAAGCTTGTGATGAAGAGACTACAGGTAGGAGGAATAAAGAAGACGTTAGGAACCTTTGAGCATAAGGTCCTACATCAACATGAGGAGAATTTTTTTTCCTTATGATCAATATATAAGGTTTCCTCTGAATTTATGTCATTTTTATGTTGATGACTTTGATCATTAGAAGATAAAGTCATTCTCTCAACAAATTTGACAGCCATATACTCCAAAAGGAAATCTTTATTGATATTAGAAAGTACAGAATAATTACTATTTACATCATTTACAAGTTGCGTACTACGCTTCGGATTGATCATTGTAATACCTGTGGTTCGTATTACGTATCTTGGTATACGTGTACGTATTTTAATTCGTATTACATGTCTCCCTGCTTGGCTTATTTGGCATTTTCATTGCTTGGTTCACCTTGGGATTGGTCCGGCTAGGCTTGGGTTTGCTTATTTAGTTCATCATGAACCAAGTGGACCGAACCAACTCCTACCTACCACCCCACTCCTTCTTTTATTAGCCGCCCAACTCTCTCTCTTCATTACTCTTCTTCATTTACTTCTTCTTCTTCACCAACACTTCCTCACCTACCAGATAGAGAGCTAGGCAAGTGTAACTTGCTTCACGAAGGAACTCCCATTTTGTTGTTCCATTTTCTTCTCCTCAAGATCTTAAGCCTCTTTAGTACTTAGTGTTTTCAAATTCCATAGCTCATTCTACGTAGATCTAAGTTTCTAGTATTTTCGATCTTCTTGGTTTTGATCTACGAAAATAACTTGTTTTCGAAAACTAAGAGTTCCATGTAGTAGGCCTCATGATTTTGCACAAGTTTGGTTTTGGGATGGCCGGATTCCACCAAGTCCTGGCCGAGATGGAGTTCCTGAGCTTTTACGCGTGTTTGCTTTGGCCATGGGGAGAAGATGAAGTTTTACGCACACGTTTTAACGTGTTAGCGTAGTGTTTAGCCCTTGCGCCTACGTTTTACGTGTCAGCGTGTTATATCAGTCTTTTACGCACACGTTTCACGTGCCAGCGATTATTTTGGCCTTTTACGATCACGTCTTAACGTGCCTGCGTAGTGCCCCTTTTACGCTCACGTATTGCGTGTAAGTGTATCCCGCTCTACGCTGAGTTTATCAATTTTACGCTCGGGGCTCTCCCGCTAGCGTAAAATCGTGCTCGCGTAGACGTGGGCTCGCGTAAGTTTTACTAGCGTAAAACCCCTGGCTCGAGCATACTCTTGCTAGCGTAAAGTTTCGCTCAAGTGTTTCCTCGCGTAGAATCTCATTCGCCTAGAATTTTACGCGCATATTGTTTTAGTTGCGTAAAGCGACTAGCGTAAATCCTCTCCGTATGCTCCCTTGCTCGCATAGAGCTATCTCATCTTGCTCGTGTTAGCGTAAGCCACTTTACGCTTGAAGGCCCCTTGGTCTAGCGTAGAGCTGCTTTACGCCCGAGCCCTTTGGCCTAGCGTAAAGGCTTACTTGCGTAGAGACTTGAGTTCCTATGGCGTACACCCTTACTTTATATATATATATATATATATATTTTTACGCCCATTTTATATCCTTACGCCTTTTGTCATGAACTTGATAATCACAAATTTATTTAATATGTTTGGAAATGATAATTGAACATGGCATGGTATGACAAGTATACCTGACATGATTATCTCGAATTGCTGTTGAGACGGCTAACATGACATGACACGGCCTGACAAGAATGATTAACCTGGACACCGTGGACGATTGTGTTTGTACAAATAAACAAGTACTGTCTTACATCATGTCTAGGACGGGGACCACTGAATACCACGGTCAGGGATACCTACTGAAATTGACTAAGGCTAATAAACTAGAATAATTTAGTAGACATGAAGAGATTCCCAGCTACAGGCAATCCCGTTATCTAGGCGCATTAAGTGGACTTGTAGCCTACCGAGGAGTAGGGCACATTTCCAGCACACAGTCATGTAGTGCACCAAAAATAAATGGACATTCGACCTGGATAACCGGATGGTCTGCAAGGCTTGTGGCTGTTGGGATAATCTCATTGCATCTTGCTAGTAACTAGGCTTGTGATAACCCTAGTTAGTTAATGTATCAAGCCGTACTCATTGCTTGGCCGTGATTGATTGGATGGAGTCCAGCCCTGTCTAGTTTGTCATGATCCTGTACAAGATTGTATCATGACATGATTTCTTGTATCGATAAATATTGAGATACCAAGTTCTGTTCAGATGAAGGGTTACAACCCCGGTCCTTGTTTGGTTTAAGGGTTGTAACTTGGCTATCTGAATAGTTCTATGGTTATTTTATCATATATCGTCCTGATTATGTGTGCTTATCTTAACAATAAAGATCAGGGGTCCAGTTCTATTCAAGCGAAGGGTTACAACCCCGGTCCTTGTTTGGTTTAAGGGTTGTAACCTGGCTCCCGGAGCAGTTCTGTGTCCTCTCTTTGTTTATTGTCTTATTGCTCTCCAAGCCATGTTCGTCTTGTTTTATCTTACTCCAATAACATGATTATTTATACAAGCCTTCACAATAAAGATCAGGGGCAAGGTTCTGTTCAGGCGAAGGGTTACAATTTCGGTCCTTGTTTGGTTTAAGAGTTGTAACCTGGCTTCCGGAGCAGTTCCTTATCCTCTCTTCATTTATTGTTTTATTTTACCCTATGCCAAGACTAATCATTTTTTACTTACCAATAGTATTTGAGACGGGTTTCTATTCAGGTGAAGGGCTGCAACCCCGGTCCTTGTTTGGTTTAAGGGTTGTGACCTGGCTACTTGAATGGTTTCTTCGTACTCAGTTTACTGTTGTTATCTCTATTATTATCAGTTCTTTATTTATTATTTATCTTTAATACTCTATTGTGATATGCTGGTTTTAGTTCCTAAGTGAAGCCTCCTTTATGGCACTTGCTCTTTCTGGGGTCTGACCCAGCTGGTTTTGTGTGGCCAGATATCGGAGCAGCTCCAGAGGTTCTACCTACCTTCTAGCCAGATGGTGGCCACCAGGCGTAACCCTGGCAACGAGTGGGTTTCTTTTGTTCTCCCACTTCATTGTCAATTATTCTTTTGAGGCGTTTAGCCAACGAGCACGTGTTAGCTCGGTTGCACCTTTATTTACTGTCTGCCTACGGGCTATAACATGATTGACAAATCCTAGGGTTGATCATGTATGAATAAACTCTTGCTAGTCTTCATATTTTGTACGACTAGCTTCATGATCATCCAATATGTAATATTTGAGACGCCTTACTATTGTATATTTGGTGATCTTACATCTTGTAAACTGTTATTACTTGTTTGTGATTGAGACGCTAGGCTTGTTCATGACCATAGGAGACTGATGGATTGTAGTTAAACCCTCATATATCTAGACAGCCGTGACCGTATAATGAGATGGATTCCGTTTTATTATGCGTAGCTGGCTATGTATGCCCCCGCTCTCCAGTATTCTGGTTCTGGGGCGTTACAATCATTAACGGACCGTCATCCGTCTTCTGCGTAGACTTGCCAAGGCTGATGATCAGTGGGGATTCTGGATCATTCATAAGAGAAGTACGTCCCTTGACTTTGATCAAAAGAGG
This sequence comes from Iris pallida, assembly GCA_029216955.1. Classification (NCBI taxonomy): domain Eukaryota; kingdom Viridiplantae; phylum Streptophyta; class Magnoliopsida; order Asparagales; family Iridaceae; genus Iris; species Iris pallida. Next base: position 2,290,152 of record JANAVB010022593.1, read on the forward strand.
TTGAACTTGGCTCTTGGTAGGAATACTCACTGATTCCTCAGACGAAGCCCGAGTTCTTCCTTTGACCTTGATCATCAGAGGTTGATCATTGACAGGTTGGGGTTGAATTCGACCTTTGACTTTAATTTTCAAAGGTTGCTCTTATGGAGGATCTTTATTGACAGATTGATCTTCAGCAGGTGATCAATCTTTAGCCATATCTGATATCTCCTTCACATGCTCTTGTTTGTAGAGTATTGAGTCAGAAAAATAGGCTTCAACACCCTTGAAAGGATTGATATCAGCAAACTCAGTCTTCACAACCCCTTGGGAATCCACGTACTTGAAGCATTGATGGAGAGTTGAAGGCACGATGTTATGCTCGTGTATCCACGGTCTTCCAAGAAGGATGTTATAGGATACGTCTGAGTTGATAACATAAAATATCGCATTGTTCGAAGATCACCAATTTGAATCTTTAGACGAATCTTTCCCAATGGTTTACTCTTGCCAGAGTTGAAACCAACTATCGTGGTACTAGTATAAGTCAAATCACTAGTAGGAATCCTCAACGGTCTTAGCATACTCTGAAGAATAATGCTAATAGAAGACCCAGGATCGATGTAAATCCTGTCAATTTTAGTGGATTCAATATACCCAGTGTAGCACAAAGGTCTGTCGTGCTTGTTATGCTTCAACAACATATCTTCTTGTGTGAAGGTGATGTTGGGAATTGCTTCCATCACACTATGACATTGTGGATATGACACTGGTATATTGTTAGGAGTCTTGAGTTGAGCTAAGCATGAATCTGCTCGTAGCAAAGCTTCACTCAAAGTTTTGCGACTTTTTTTTGAAAGGCGAAGCAGCTCAAAGATCGAAAGTATAGCCGGAGTATTAACTAACTGGGCTAGAATATCGAACTTGTAGGGTTTCATCACCATCCCTTGATTTGAAGCAGATTTCAACGGGACATCAAAGCGTACTACTTTCTGTTTCCCTTTCTCAACCACAGATGGTTTAGCGGGAAGAGGAGATGGTTGAGCTGGTAGTGTTTCAACAACGTCCTCTGCTTCTGCCATGCCCCGATTCCGTCGAATCGATAGCCGTCCCCCGGGCGTGATGCCGTGCGATCCTAATTTGCGATCGCACAAGGCCTAGTCATAAGGTAATCCGAGACACGAGATCTAAGAGAGTGCGCAGACAAATTAATACACACAATGAGTAAAGAAAACTTAATCTTTATTGATAATGAACATCTTTTACAGACTCCGATACAAGACTCATTGCCGTATGGGCTACAACATGACTCGATTACAAAAGAGTGTCGATGAGATAGCCGTTCCATACATTGCACACGTCCCTCAATATACACAAGTACTCCATTGACCAGGATGGGTGGGACGCTGAGTCATTTGCCTTGGACTGTCGAGAGCCTTCAAAAGTGGAGTCGCAGAGTAAGTCTTCGACGCACGGCCGAAGCTTCAAAAGTCACGAACGTCGCCGAGCTAACTGGCACGTCCTTCCTGGTTCGCGGGACCTGCAAAGAGCGAGGATCAGCACGAAACACATGTACTGGCGAATGGCTAATTAAATCCAAGCTCTGCATTTGATTCAAGAAGTTTCGTAAACATGTTAGCTAGCTATTTCAATGATCTTTCTAACCATCCTGTTCGATTTGCATGTTAACATGTTTTGAGGCAAGCATATGAACTTGTATATCATTAAGCAACTATCATGTTCATCCCGTGTCCCGTGCACCTGTTAAGCAGTGAAAGGGGTATAAAGGCCACTGGCAATGTCAAGCTATCGCGAACTATAGCATTTGGTTAGACAACGCCCATTTCACGTCGGGTAGCGAGCCCTGTGTGAAAGTGCCCGCATAACTCGTGCCGATGAAGGGTTGGAGCTGCTACACTCGTTCCTCCTAGGCCGAATCGGTCCCTTGGCCTAGGCAACCGTTCGAGGAAACTTCACCTTGTCGACAAGTTGTCCAATGACCGTTTTCCTTTGGACTTAGTTGATTTGCTTACTTGACCGTATCGTTGCGATAAACGTTAATTGATTCATTTATTGTTTTGCATAGGCTAAGTGGATTTGCGTAAAAAACACGTTTTCCATTTTCAAAACCGGCAGTTTGATAGCAAGTGTTTCGTGAAGAATCGTGCCACGATTTCTTTGATTCTACACTATTATGATAAGCATTCATTTACTTCACATATTGAGTTTTGAAGTAGAGGGACGAAATGAAGGAGGTCAGCCACTCGCCTTAGCCTTGCTTCAAGCGAGCGACCGGTTAGCTGCGCTGACGTCGCCTACGTGATCACCTGCAATCGTATAAGCAACTGATTAGAACACTGTATAATTCAAGGATATTCGATATGAATACGAAGCTCGAAAACAGCATCACGAAAACCCATCGAAAACATTCACGAAAAACGTATTCACGAAAACCAAAGCCAAAGCCAAATCAAGTGCGGCATGAAAACCAGAGCAACGGGAGGTCTCTCCCGACTCAGCCGCAGAGCCAATCCTCGAGGCGCAACCCGCTGAATATGGGACTTGGTTCCGAAGAAGCCATTCCATAACGTGGAATGGATCCTAATTCAACCGTTCCCGTTCGATCGACTCGGCCGATTTCGACCTATCGGTCCCGAACGAATCGATAGCGACAGTGTTCCTTTCTCGCGCACCCCGTGGACGGAGACGGGGCATGATGTAGGGACGGGGCACTACACCATAACCAACTAATAAAAAGTTTCGTCCTCGAAACTTAAAGATGGAACCTACCTCTACGAGAACAATGAAAGGAATTTATCCTTCATCTCCGATTCAAGCTCCCACGTCGACTCTTCGACCGAGTGGTTCTTCCAGAGGACGCGGACGAGAGGGATCGCTCGATTTCGCAGCAACTTATCCTTGCGTTCTAAGATTTGAACTGGCTCTTCAACGTAGGATAAGTCTGACTTTAGCTTCAGCTGGCCAAAATCTACCACGTGGCTGGGGTCGTGCACGTACTTTCGCAACTGAGAGACGTAGAAGACGTTGTGTACACCTTCAAGCGCCGGCCGTAGGGCAATTTTATAGGCAACCGGGGCGACCCGTTCAAGTATTTCGAACGGCCCAACGAATCTCGGACTTAATTTTCCCTTCGCGCCGAACCGAGTAACTCCCCGCATGGACGACACTTTGAGAAACACGTGATCGCCTTCTAGAAACTCGAGAGGTCGACGATGAACGTCCGCATAGCTTTTCTGACGACTCTGTGCGGTCTTTAATGTTTCCCGAATGAGCCGAATTTTTTGCACGGTCTGTTCTACCAGTTCCGGACCGAGAATCTACCGCTCTCCGACTTCGTCCCAGCAAATGGGTGATCGGCACTTGCACCCGTACAAGGCTTCATACGGCGCCATTTGAATGCTGGATTGATAGCTATTGTTGTACGCAAATTCGGCCAAAGGTAGATGATTGTCCCAGCTTGATTTGAAGTCAATTGCGCAGAGTCGTAACATGTCTTCGAGGATCTGATTGACGCGCTCCGTTTGGCCATCGGTCTGAGGATGGTAAGCTGAGCTGAACTGCAGCTTGGTACCCAGCGCCGACTGAAGGCTACTCCAGAATCGCGACATGAACCGTGAATCCCGATCAGAGACGATGGATACTGGAACTCCGTGCAACCGTACTATCTCATCAAGATATATTTGCGCCAGGCGATCAACGCTCCAAGTAACTTTGATGGCAATAAAGTGCGCTGACTTGGTTAATCGATCGACGATGACCCAGATGGCATCATTTTCCCGCGGCGTCTTCGGCAGACCAACCATAAAATCCATGCACACGTGCTGCCACTTCCATTCCGGAATCGCCAGATTCTACATCTTCCCACCGGGTCTCTGGTGCTCAGCTTTCACCTGCTGACAGGCCATGCATTGCGACATGAAAAGTGCCACATCTCTTTTCATCCCGTGCTACCAGAAGTTTGTACGGAGGTCCTTGTACATCTTCGTGCTGTCGGGATGCAAGGTGTATTTCGCATAGTGCGCCTCCGACAGTATCTCCTTTCTGAGTTCTGAATCGTCCGGAACGCATAGCCTACCCTTAAATCGAAGCATGCCGGTTTCGTCTACCGCAAAGTCGGTCGTCCTACCCGTCGAGATTAGCTCTCGCACTTTCTTCAGGTATGGATCGTCCGTCTGAGCGGTCTTGATCTTTTCAAGCAAGCTCGGCTCTAACTGCAACTTTGCCAACTGCACATTCCAGAATCTGACTCGGAGCTCGATGCCCATCTCTTCTAGGTCACGTAGCAGTCTGGGGTCGATGGATAACGAGGCAATGTACTTCCGACTCAAGGTGTCCGCCACAACATTTCCCTTTCCCGGCGTATAGTCGATAGTCAAGTCGTAATCCTTGATCAGTTCAAGCCAGCGCCTCTGCCGCAAGTTCAGTTCCCTCTGCATGAATAGATACTTGAGGCTCTTGTGATCGGTGTAGATCGTGCATGCCACGCCATAGAGGTAGTGACGCCACAATTTCAACGCAAACACAATTGCCGCTAACTCCAGGTCGTGCGTGGGATAATTTTTCTCGTGCGGCTTTAGCTGTCGGGAAGCAAAAAATATCACCTTGTTCTGTTGCATCAGCACACACCCCAAGCCCTGACCGGACCCGTCACTGAATATCTGGAAACCCTCAGTCCCTTCTGGAAGTGCGAGTATCGGGGCCGAGACGAGCCGTTGCTTCAACTCTTGGAATGCAGCTTCGCAGTCGTCTGACCAGTCAAATACGACTCCTTTCTGGGTGAGGCGAGTCAGAGGCGATGCGATCTTCGCGAAGTCTTTCACGAAGCGTCGGTAGTATCCCGCTAGGCCAAGGAAACTTTGAATCTCGCCGACTGACGCTAGCCGTTTCCAATCGACAACGGCTTCAACTTTCTTTGGGTCGACCGCAATGCCTTCAGCAGAAATGATGTGTCCGAGGAATGAGACGCTGCTAAGCCAAAATTCACATTTGTTTCGCTTCGCGTATAATTGATTTTCTCGAAGGGTCTGAAGCACGGTCCGCAGATGCTCAGTGTGTTGCTGCCTATTCTTCGAGTAGACGAGTATATCGTCGATAAAGACTACTACGAACTTGTCGAGGAATTATGGTCGAAACACCCGTTTCATTAAATCCATAAAAGCGGCAGGGGCATTCGTTAGGCCGAACGGCATTACCAGGAACTCGTAACGGCCGTAATGAGTGCGAAATGCAGACTTTGGCACATCGTCTGGCTTGATCTTGAGTTGATGGTAACCCGAGCGCAGATCAATTTTAGAGAACACCGTAGCACCTTGAAGCTGATCAAACAGATCGTCTATACGGGGCAGGGGATATTTGTTCCGGACGGTAGCTTTATTCGGCTCGCGGTAGTCGATACAAAGACGCATAGAGCCATCCTTCTTCTTGACAAACAGCACGGGGGCTCCCCAGGGCGAGACGCTGGGTCGGATGAATCCCTTATCGAGCAATTCTTGTAACTGCACCTTGAGTTCTTTAAGCTCTGCAGGGGCCATTCTGTACGGGGTCTTCGAGAACGGTCGAGTGTCGGGGAAGGTATCGATAGTGAACTCAATCTCTCGATCGGGCGGCATACCGGGCAGCTCATCCGGGAACACATCGGAGAATTCTGCTACAACGTCGGTCTGACCCACGTTTGCACCATCCTGTCGCATGTCTCGAACGGAAGCTAGATAGCCTTCGCACCCGAAATGCAGCATCCGTCGAGCAGATATTACGGAGATCACCATGCAGGTCGGCGACGCCTCACCACACGAGTAGCAGAATTCAGGCACTCCAGGTATGCGAAATGTGACCTTCCTTCCAGCGCAGTCCATGGTTGCGTTGCATGGACCGAGCCAATCCATCCCCATAATGATGTCGTAGTCCTTAATATTTAGAACTATCGCATCGAGACTGATCTTTTGACCACCTGTACAGATGATTCCGTCTCCGCAGACTAAATTTGCAGTTAGTGGCGTGTCCGACGGTACGTTAACAGTGAGGTCGAGGCCTAGCGGTATCAGGGAGAATTTGTGCTCGGCGGCAAAGTCCGCCGATATAAAACTATGCGTGGCACCTGAATCAAACAATACACGAGCAGGTTTATTATTGAATTGCAGTATACCTGTCACGACTGTATCAGATGCAAGCACTTCGTCCCGAGTCATGGCGTAGACGCGGCCCTGAGCATTGGGGCGACGGTCTTGGCCATTCTGATGTGCGGTCGGTGGAGCCCGAGGTGCTTGGCCTCGGTTTTATTGATGTTGCAGGGGGCGTTGGTTCGGCGTAGCTTCCGGGCAGTCCCTTACGAGGTGATCCCTTTTGCTGCATGCAAAACAGACTCTGTGCTTAAGTCGGCAGTCGGTGTCCAGGTGCCCGTCCTTGTGGCAGAAATTGCAGACCATCCGCTCCTTCGTCTGGTTGTCGCGATATTGACGCTTATGTGCGTTGTTGCTGTCACGCCCCGATCCAGGAAATCGCTCGTCCTCGCTAGATTTTACCCGAATCATCGTCCTCGCTGGGACGTGATGCCGCACGAGCCTGGAGTTGCGCTCGTGCAAGGCAAGATAACAGGTTCACATAGAAATATCTCAATTTAATAACATAAGCAGCGGAAGAAAAACAAAGTATAACACAAGAATCTCTTTTATTCATAATGAACTGAAGATTACAAAGGCTCTGAATAGCCCAACATAAATGCCAAATGGCTACAATGCTCATGATCTCTCTAGCTCACAAAGGATTACATTGTTCCATACATTATGCCCCTTTATAGCCACCAAGTAGTCTTCGACCGAACATCTCCATGTCGCAAGTCCGAACGCCTATGCGGTAGCTCCTCTTGAACGCCAAGGACTCTATGCCTCGGCACGTCCAAGCCAAGCACCGCCCCGAGCCGATCATAACCCGAACCTGCACATAAACTAGTGGGGGATTAGTGCTTTCGTCCTCGCTTCGCACTGATCAAGACCCGCTCGCACCCAAGCCAAATACTAAGTATCTTTAGTGAACATGCATCTTAATTTGTGATCTTTCTATTTAGCCTTAGGATCAGTTTCATGGCAATACTCATGCATACATACTTATCATAATGTGTCCGATACCGTGTTCCTGCAGCAGATACAGTTAGACATAATCTGAACATAAACATAGTGATCGTGCACATCCCGTTCCTCTTTGCCTAGCCTGCCATGGTTAGAACTTACATAAGCAATTATACGATTCGTGCAACCGACCAATCATAAACATAAACATATGCATAATGGGTGGCAGGCCCTGTGCCTGCACCCAGCTCTCATCTCAGCCCACCGGCCCTAACTATATAAAGGTCACGGTGTTTCGCACCGTAATAGACTTGGCATCTCTTATGTGTAAGCCTACAATCACTTCGATACGGGTTGCTAGCCCAATATCCGAAGGATCCCAAACTTACGAATATCATAGCTTATCACAGTACTGGACGGTCGCAATCTGTCCGAATGTTGTGCACCATAAATACCACACATAATTCCCTCCTAGGCCGAACGGTCCCGGCGCCCCAGCGTAACCGTTCGAGAGAAGCCATACCCGTGCACGGGCCATCCGAGTCCATTGACCATGCAATACGCGCCATAGCAAACACACATAAAATTCCAACCAAATCCTCCGTTGCATAAACATAGTCTCGATCCATAAACAGTTTTCCGTGCCATAAACGGTTTCCCGTGCCATAAACATAATCCACCATTCATATGGAGAGCTCCGTCGGCGTTATGCCCCAACACATCCATATTGATGCACGACGCCTAACGGCTTAGTCATCTCATACTCGCATTCAACGCATGCCATTCGTAATTTATTTTTATAGCATAATTTCGTATTACTTAGTCTTTTCGTAACATAAATGCCCGAAGGCACGCTCAGCACCGTATTCAATGTTCTACGCCTAGTATTCAATGTTCTCGGAGCCGTGCACATGATGCACATCTCAATATCGTCTTTTAATGTTCTACCGTTATTGCCCTACCGCGACCCGTACACTTGATGCACGTCGCTTCAATTGTTCGATTGTTCAATGTTCTATCTTAGTGTTCGACACATACTTGGACCTTTCGTTGCCGAGCCACACTCGCTAACTCGATAACATCTTACGCATACCATAACATATTTTATTAGACGTGAAGGAATAGGGAGAGAGAGTCAAGAACCCGCCCACCTTAAGCCGATACGCCTTGTCGCCTCGCCGATTGAAGCGTCTCGCTTCCATAACTCGATCGCATAGCTAACTTTCAGACTTAGCCATTCCTTTGAACTACTCGGTTGACTTGGCCTATCGCACCCATACCACGATCCATAATCCAGCATAAAGGCATAGCCTGCACACCAGATCAACTAATATTAGCACTTGCTCAAACGGAACTTATCCTTCGTATCGATTCGATTCATAGATTCCAACCGACTCAAAGCTTATCTTTGGCCAACGTAACTCTTGCATCGATTCGCATCGATACCTCATCGGGTCAACGCAGCTCTTCGAGTCAACGACTCATCGTAATATACTGTGCGGAGCAGGGCATTACATAATATACCACTCAAAATCAGGTTCGTCCTCGAACCGAAACCAACACTTAATCCAAGTGCCTCGCATAGATCGCTTCATGATCTCGTGCTACTACCGTTTGAATCATACAACTTAGTTTGGATCATACACATATTTTAGGCGTTCCACCAATATATGCATTTTAGCCAAGCTCAGTTGTAGGATATCGGGACAAGGCTAACATGCTCGACTAAATCCTCAAGCACCAATCATTCCGTATTCGACTTCGTCAGATCTTAGCGCATATCCTTAGAATCTTGCGTGCAAACATCCTCGCATATAACTTGATTCAAAACCATAATTTTGATCTCATAAGTTTTTCGTCGGCCACCTAACACCTGCATTGCATCAAGTCATCGCGCATCCGATCGCAATAATTCTCCACAATGCCTACTCGCCCAACAGTTTGCCTATCTCTCACATAACTCAAGTCTTTCATCCAATCATTCATAAAATTTGGCCTTTACGACAAGGACTAAGTCAACATGTCCCGAATTTCCTTTGTCTACAATCCGTACTAAGTTTCGCACACAACTATCCCAACACGACCCACGTTCTCGAACTGCCTACGCATCGCATCTGGGGCTACCCCCGCTAGGTAACCTATCCAGACATTGTTCTTAATCTCGCCCGATACAAGAGGTCAACTTGAGTCTACGATGCTCAAAGGCAACAATCTTTCCGACCCAAGGTCTCTTACGATACGCTCATCCACGATTCTCGTCCGAGTACGAATCCTTTACTTAATTTCGAATCAATTCCGACTAGTTCGTTCCATAACATAAATCATGCGCTCAACACACATAGCCTAACCGTTACTCAAACCGATCTACGATACAACTCTTAGGGTCATTCTACTATTCGTTGCTCTCGCGCATTGCAGAATCCTTGCAATCGCCTTACCGTATCACCATACTAGGCACGTTCCTCAACGTATACTCGATCATCGACTATCCAAGTCTATCTGCGTATCCATTCGATCGATCATAAACTTCCTAACCATATCGATCTAGTCGAAGGCTACTCGCTAACTTGCGAAATACGATACTCACTCGCTTAGACTTATCATCCACATGCACTACCTTATTTTTTTCATCCTCGACAAAATTTCCTTATGCGACTTCTTTAGGGTCATCCTATGGGACTTCAACATTCACTTGATTTGGCGGTCAAGTCTTCTAGGGTCATCTGCCCCGAAACTACGCTCGATAATTGAAGATCATCAACGAGGGACAGTTACAACGAACCATGCTATATCCTATCGCGGAGCCAAATCAATTTTCGACAATTCCTACGAGACTTTATCCAATCCGATGTACCAATCCATAATTTATCTACCCCCGCGCAACTGATGCGCCGTTAACTATTCGAATCACTTATGCACATTGCATGCCGTTACTACTCGAATCACTCGTATACTACCGTCAACAATATCGCAACCGAGCAATATTTGTTCGCCTCAATACAAGTCCATCTACACACGTTAATATCCGGCACACTCTAGGCTTATCGCACAATCCTCAAATTCACCTTCGCATCAAACCACAAGTCCATATCAAATTTGCCACGCCTCGCAAGTTCGATCATCCCCGCTGGATGAATCACCATACCAGCGCTCACGCGGAATGATCGTTCTAATTTGACGTGACGCATGTGCGAGGCTGGTGTTGCGCTCGCTCAAGACAAGAATGTCAACATAGTGGTGATCCGCAAAGCAATCCAAACACTTTCGTTTTCATCCAAGCAATATCCATCCACTCTCAATTCTCCGTAGCACTCCTACCGTTATCATCCAAATTTCTATAACTTAACTTGCATCCTATTCATCCAACAACAATGCTCAACATAATTTTCGTTCATTCGATCAGAGTATCCCCTAGTTATTGTATATCTTCTTTGATACGCCTCAATACCATCGTCGATATGCATAACTTGAACATCTTCCTCTCTCATAAGCTCAAACACGTTGCAATTATTGCCATTATCCGAACTCGAATACGAATCAAGTCTCACGTACCAAGATCCATTCCGTAGTAACTAACCACCATAATCGCGACACAACTTTCCAATTCACATATCCATTCCCATATCCCTAACTCGTACTTCCAATCGTGCTACAGACTCATCGTGCTAACCCAAATTCGTTCGCACGATTTCCTCGTACCTACTTAGCTCGTTCCGAATAAGTTCCATACTAACTCAACATACATTCGACCGGGTCGACCATTTCCTCAACGTAACATTCATTCGCTATGGTCGGCCTATCGTTCAACTTATACTTAACGAATCTTCGCCCGACGTATCATCCATAAGTATGACTTCGCACATAATCGTTCGACTCAATTCACCGAAGCATACTTGCATCGATTTCTCTCAAATCATTCCCACTCGAGTCTCGGTACTACTTCGTCCGTTGAGGACAAACATATTGTAACAACATAATCATCTCGACGAAATCTATTGCAAGTCACCAAGCGGCTTAACATAACTATCGCTAAGTGGTATTCCATATACCACTCAGAAATTGAGCCTATCGTTACCGATACGATACTTTGCTATACTGATCGCATAATTGGTATTGCATATACCACTCGAAATCGAGCCATTACTCGACTTTACACTCCGTATAGGTCCGACATCTATCCCCAAATCAACTATCCCGTATGGCGATCCTTCCGATCCCAGCTCTAGCGTTAGCTCAAGTTTGGCACACATTCCATCTAACCGTACCATAGCGATCGTATCGATCACACCCGCAACATTCGCTTATTCAAAGCTCAACGCGACATTCGGCCAACATACATGTTCGCCTACTCAACTCGACTCGTTCAAATCGTATCCACGATCTTCCAATCTCGCTCGTTGCAACTCGTGCAACAATTTACTCTCGATACTTAAGGTCATTTCTCAATCTCGTGCAACATACCGCTATCCATCCGCATAGCCATACAACACGCATCATACCATATCGACTTGTTGTACCGATGCAACGAACGATTCACGACTTGCTGCACTCCGTGCAACCAACAACACATAACCATTCGTATAGTAACATAACACGCATCGCCTCACATATCGACCCGTTGCACTTCGTGCAACCAACAACACATATCTCCTCGTACTTCGTGCGACCAACAACACATAGCTCCTCGCACCCCGTGTGACCGATAACACATATCATTGCTGTCACAACCCGCTACCCAAATTGTTGGGCCAGGCCGAGTCATGTCCAACCTACGTTGAGATAAAACGTAGTAAGCTGTTCTAAAGACAACAGGATAAGACTAAATGTGCTAACAGTTCTATAAGTGAAGAAGAATCATAAATGCTCCAAACACAAAAGTCGTCGTATATAGTAAAATGTCCAAGTACAAGTAAACTGAAATGTAAAACTGGATACATGTCCAGTTACAAAATGATGTAGTCTAATACATGTCTACTCTCAAAAAGTCTAAGTAAACAAAAGACAACTAGGCGAGGTTCCCTGCAGGAACATCCTTGTAAAGCAGAGCCGGGTCCTCGGCAGTAACTCCATAGTATGAGTCGCAGAGTAACTCCTCCTCAGTAAGGACACCTACAACGTTATCCTGTCAGGATGGGAGCAAGTACTAAATCTAGCAAACTAGCATATGAAACATAGAAATGAACATGAGAATGAACATGTGAGAAATAACTGGAAAGCATGGCATCACATAGTCTATCATGGCAAGGACACATATGTCATAGAGACAGATGTATATGTAATGTTTAAAACTGTAGCAGGTACGTGATCGGTCAATAGATGTACAATGTGCTGGGGGCACATAATGAAATGTACTTCCGTACAAGTGAAACGGCGACAGATGTACATACGTACAAATTCGCGTTGAGATAAAGCATACGACAAGGTATACATATAAAATGTCAACCTTGCTCGGTACATACGTACGGGAGAAGGGGGCATAATCACGTACACTACTAACAGTTTCCCCATAACCCATATTCTAATCATGTGAGAGATACATCAAGACTGTTCTAAGCATGGTAGTAACTGAAAGTACAACATGTAGAGATTCTAACTTGCTACCCCAAGGATCAGCATTTAACATGGTAGGGTTTGCAATTCATTTATGTGACAATATGTAAAGTTCGTAGAAAGTACTTGCCTCTAGCAAAGCAAAACAAAACAAGCTGCGATATCAATGCTATGGATGTCCAGTAACTCGTCGCTGTAGAAGTAAAATATAATAACTTAGTTTTACACTAAGCTAAGACACTAGGACACTAATTTGTGAAACACGACTTGTGACTGGGCACCCAGCCAAAATGATGACTTGGCATAGGAGACCAATGTGGGGTGACACACTATATTAACTAACTTTCTAGGGTCTTTTATACTAGTGAGGGATGGGGTTCAACACGACTAAAAACTCCAAATAACACAAAAAGCTACAAGTCGTAATTAATCAATAAATAAATCAAAAGATCATTGTGTTCTAACAATTTTAGAGATAGGCAAAAAGCCTAGTTTTTCTTAAATTAAAGTACTAAAGTGATCCTTGTTAATCATAGAAATTTATTATAATTTTTCTGGAATTTATTAACCAGTACAAATATTTTATAAAAATCAGTTTTCCTAAGTATACAGAAAATGAGTTTTTGGTTTCATATGCCAAACCAGTGGCAAAACAGTAAATTAAATACTACAAAAATTATACTAAATTAGCTAACTTAACATAGTATCTAAAAACTATTTTTCCATAATTTTAGCAATACTTTAAGTATTTTTAGAAAATCAAAAACAACATTGCACACAATAATTAATTATTTGCGTATTTTGTCCATGTATATAATTTGAACCAAAGTTCAAATACAGGACCCAAGGCCATAAATCAAGTCCAATATGACTTGTACAGGTCTTGAATGAGTGGAAACACATTTGGGCCCAAATACCCATGCTAGGCTTGGACACCAAATGGTTGCAGTAATTTAAATACACTAAAAATACAATTTGGTAAAAGTGCAAAAATAATATTAATATTTTAATAAGGTACAAAATAAATATATACATACATATATTGAAAGTGCATATATCTATGTATAAGGAAAATACTTAATTTATAAAGTATATATATATAAGAAAACACTTAATAAAATAGTGTATATATATAATATATACATATACACATGGAAAGATATATACATATATAGATATATGTATATATATATATAAATATAAACATATATATATATATATATATAATTTACTAATTATAAAATATATATATACATATATATAAAATACTATCAAAACAGTATATACATATATATATATATATATATATATATACTAATATATATATATACATATATATATATATATATAAATATATAAAAAAAACAAAAAAGAAAAAGGAAAAGAAAAAGAAAAAGAAACAGAAACAAGGAAAGGGGGGCTCGAACCTGAGCTAGCGGGGGGGGGGGGGGGGGGGGGGGGTTTAGTTTAGGACGGGCTGGCCAGGGGGTCAGCCCATTAGTTGTGTTAGGGTTAGGGCTAGTTTAGTTTTATTTAGGTTTTGATTAACATAACATAATAAAAAAAATAATAAACACGAGCCAGTGTCCGGACAGTTTGGGACACAGGAATCCTCGTGTCCGTGTTGTTTACGACGCGTACGACATGTATTTGCTGTGTCCACACTCACCAAAAGAGTCGTCGTGTGCGGGCGAGTCTCTTACATGAAATCGAGACACAAAATAGGACACGGGGCCAAAGACACGTACGTGTCCGATGGGGGTGGGCTGCTGTTGCGGCTGCGATAGGGCGGAGGAGACGTCATGGCGGTGGCGGAGTGGTGGCACTGCACTCGTCTCGACAAGACGCGTCGACTGGTGGTCGTGGTTGGCGACGACGTCTGCTGTGGAGGCGGTGCTGGGGGTCGCCGGAGTTAGGGTTAGGTTTAGCATTTTTGGGGAAGAACGGCGGAGCTAGGGCGTCGATGGTGGTCGGGGTGATGGGGGTTGGGCTGAGGAGAGAGAGGGGTTCATTTATAGGAGTTTAGGGCGGTCGGGGGGGCTGTGCGCTGGCCGGAAATGGCGGGGGCAGCGTCGGTGGGGTCGTCGGGCAGTCGGGGCTGGTCGTCGGGGGTGGGTAGGAACAATTACAGGAAATCCCCTAGACTTTAGGTAATTGCATAAAAGCCCACCGCCCAAACAGTTTGCAAATATAATTTGCAAACTCTAATTAAAACAATTAATTTATTTGCAAAACGATATTAAAACAAAATTAAATATTACAAATCGATATTAAAACAATTTTAATAATTGTAACATGATATTAAAACATTTAAATAAATTGCAAAATGATATTTAAACAATCTAATTAATTACAAAAATCAATAAAAACATTTTAGAAAATTACAAATTGATATTTTAATATATAAAACTTATTTAAAAATTATTTAAAAATTCTAGAAAAATTTCTAAAAATCCTAATAATTATTTTAAGGCTATAAATGACATTAAAATTAATTAACACTAATTAATATAAAATTTGAAAAACAGGGCTTACAATTCTTCCCTCCTTGAAAAATTTCGTCCTCGAAATTCACAAGGATTAAAGATCCGACAATATTCTAACATAGCAAGTAATGCAACAAAATGACTAAGGCTGCGATCGAAACTAACCTCTAAGGTATCAAACGGGAACGGGTGGTTCCTTCGCAGCGGTTGGTCGAACAAGTAAGGGTATCTCTCCCTCATGTCCGACTCCCTCTCCCAAGTAGATTCACCTGGGGAGTGACGGCTCCAAGCTACTCGCACTAGGGGTATAACCTTGTTCCTCAGCCTCTTCTCTCTCCGGTCTAATATCTCCACTGGCTACTCAGAAACTGTAAGGCTCGGTCCGACCTCCAACTCTGAATGATCTAGCACATGGCTGGGGTCTGGAACATACCTCCTCAGCTGAGATACGTGAAAGACGTCGTAAACTCCTGCTAGATTGGGTGGAAGTGCAACCCTGTAAGCTACCTCTCCGATCCTGCCAAGTACCTCGAACGGCCCGATGTATCTGGGGCTCAGCTTCCCTCCTCGTCCGAACCGGATCGTCCCTCTGGTAGGTGATAACTTCACTAGCACCATATCGCCGTCTGCGAACTCCATCGGCCTGCGACTAGCATCAGCCCAGTGTTTCTGCCTGTCCTGAGCTACTCTGAGCCTGTCTCTGATCATCCCGACTTTCTCTGCTGCATCCGTGATCATCTCTGGCCCAAGCATAACTCTGTCTCCGACATCATCCCAAAAGAGCGGTGTCCGGCACCGTCGTACATATAGCGCCTCGAAAGGAGACATACCAATACTGGCCTGGTAGCTGTTGTTGTATGAAAACTCTACCAAGTGCAGATGGCTCTCCCATGATCCTCCGAACTCCAGCACGCAAGTCCTCAGCATATCCTCCAGTGTCTGTATCGTCCTCTCGGACTGCCCATCTATCTGTGGGTGGTACGCCGTACTGAACTTGAGCCTACTGTCCAACTCCTCCTGCAAGCTCCTCCAGTAGTGGGATGTAAATCTGCTGTCTCTGTCTGACACGATGCTCACCGGCACTCCGTGTAGGCGAACTATCTGCTGTATGTATAGCTCCGCCAACTTCTCGGTGGAAAGTCCCACCTTGAAGGGTATGAAGTGCGCACACTTCGTCAGCCTGTCTACGATGACCCAGATGGCATCCTTCCCTCCTTGGGAACGAGGAAGCCCTGAAACAAAGTCTATCGAAATATGTTCCCACTTCCACTCAGGAATGGGTAACGGCTGCAACAAACCAGCTGGCCTCTGGCGCTCCGCCTTGACCTGCTGGCAAACTAGGCATCTCGAGATAAAACACGATACATCCCTCTTCATCCTGTGCCACCAAAGATGTTCCCGTAAGTCACGGTACATCTTGTTAGCACTAGGGTGAATAGAATATCTCGATCGGTGCGCCTTCTGCAAGACTGCCTCTACTAGATCTCCCTTCGGCACGCACAATCGGCTGCCATGCCTCAGGGATCCATCCTCTGCTATAGTGAAGTCATCCAGCAATCCAACTAATGCCTGGGGTCGAAGTCTGCGAAGGCTCTCATCTGTAGACTGTGCCTCCCTGATCTGCTCCATCAATCCTGACTAAATGTCAAGCGCCATCATCTGTATCACTGATCCTGGCCAAACTAGCTCAATACCGAGCTTCTCCAGATCCTCCCGCAAATGCCGATCAATCATCAGGTACCATGCCATCGAATGCCTGCTCAGCGCATCCGCCACCACATTTGCCTTCCCAGGGTAATACTGTAAATCGATGTCGAAGTCCTTCATCAACTCCAACCATCGTCTTTGCCTCATGTTCAGCTCTTTCTGCGTGAACACATACTTCAAGCTTTTGTGGTCAGTAAAGATTTTCACACGCTCTCCGTATAAGTAATGTTTCCATAACTTGAGTGCAAAGATCACCGCAGCTAACTCGAGGTCATGGGTAGGATAATTCCTCTCATGAGTCCGCAATTGCCTAGATGTATAAGCAATTACTTTCCCATGCTGCTGTAGGACACATCCTAGCCCCTTCCCAGAAGCATCACTGTAAATGGTGAATCCTCCAGAACCTGAAGGTAAAGTCAGAACTGGAGCGGTCGTCAGCCTCCTCTTCAGCTCCTCAAATGCCGTCTGGCAGTCCTCTGACCAGATGTACTCTGCGTCCTTCTGCGTCAGCTTCGTCATGGGTTCAGCTATCCTAGCAAAGTCCTGGACGAACTTTCTATAATAGCCTGCTAAACCCAGAAAGCTCCTGATCTCTGAAACTGACGTCGGAGCCTTCCACGTCTCAACTGCAACAATCTTCCTGGGATCCACCGAGATTCCATCTCCAGTGACTACATGGCCGAGAAACTCCACTCGGTCTAAAAAGAACTCACACTTCGGCAATTTGGCAAACAATCTCTCCTGCCTCAGAATCCCCAAAACTATCCGCAAGTGCTCTGCATGCTCCTCTGGCGTCTTCGAGTATATCAGGATGTCGTCGATAAACACCACGACGAACTTATCCAGATACTGGTGAAATGTCTTATTCATCAAGTTCATAAAGACAGCTGGCACATTTGTGAGACCAAATGGCATCACCAGAAACTCGTACTGCCCGTACTTCGTGTTGAACACCGTCTTCTGGATGTCTGCTGGCCTAACCTTCACCTGGTGGTACCCGGATCTCAAGTCTATCCTGGAAAACACCTTCGCCCCGCTCAATTGGTCGAACAAATCATCTATCCTGGGCAGAGGATATTTGTTCTTGATAGTGATGGCATTCAAGGCCCGGTAATCAATACACAACCGGACTGTACCATCCTTCTTAGGCACAAAGTGCACTGGTACTCCCCATGGAGAAGCACTGGATCGAATGAAACCCTTTTTCAACAGGTCATCAATCTGCTCTTTCATCTCTATGGCCTCCTTGGGATTCACTCTATAGCAAGCCCGGGATACTGGTGATGAACTCGGCACTAGATCTATAGTGAACTCCACATCTCTGTCAGGCGGAAGTCCTGGAAGATCCTCTGGAAATACATCCATAAACTCCCTAATGATAGGGTGTGGCGGTGCTGCATCCCCGACTGTAGCACAACAGTTCGGCTCTAGGCTGATCTCCGGCCCTGTCCTCCTGACACTGAATGGTGCTGTGCCTGGGGGACTGAACACAACACTACCCTCATGGCAATCTATAGATGCATGGGCATAGCTAAGCCAGTCCATCCCCAATATGATATCATAACCAGGGAGCGGCATCACAAAGAATCGCCCTCTGAACTCTCTCCCGGCTATAAAAATAGAACATCTATAGATAGATCTAATAGGCACTGGTCCTCCTCCCGTCATCACTCTACTAATCTTCGCAGTAGGTGTAGCTACTAGATGATGTTTATGCATAAACTCTAATGATAGGAAGCTATGAGATGCACCAGAATCAAACAAACATACAGCTAGAAAAGTATACAAATAAACATGACCTGTGATGACGTCAGCTAAGTAATCCGGCTCCGAAACCTGCTCCGGCTCTGGCTCAATGGCTAGACTATAAACCCTCCCCTGAGGTCCCTTCTGCTGCTGCAGATGCTGCCCGAACCTCTGCTGCTGAGTCGGGAGCGGTCCTCTAGTCTTCACTACTGGGCACTCTCGAATCTGATGGGTGGCAGACCCACAAGCTAAACACTGCTTCAACCTCTTCCTGCAGACGGTATGATCATGCCCTGGTCTTCCGCAGAAAGAACATATAGCTCCCCTCTGCTGCTGCTGCTGCTGCCGGGGTCCCGGGGCTCTAACTGGCGGGGTCTGATGATGTGGTGTAGGGGGACGGTAAGTCTGCTGGGGTGGCGTCGGCGCTCTCTGCTGGAAAGCCTGACGCTTGGACGGACCCTCATGGTGTACAGAAGCCGGCCTCTTGCATGACAGAAGACGCTCCTCGATGCTCCGGGCTAACTCTAGGCTCTGGTAGTAGTCAGTCGTACCGTTCGCCACTATAAGGATGCCAATATCTGGGACTAGACCATGGCAAAACCTACGGGTCATCTCCTCTGGATCAGCAACTAGACTAGGAGCAAAACGGCTCAGGCGACTAAACTCTCCCGTATAGTCATCAACAGAACGGTTCCCCTGCTGGATGTTCTGGAATCGTAGCCCCATGGCTACTCTAGCAGTGGTCGAGAAGAATTTCTTCTTGAACTGGGTCTTGAACTGGTCCCAGGTGGCTCTACCTCTCGCGAACAGCGGCTCATTCCTGAACCAGACTCCGGCTAAGTCTATCAGCAGAAATCCTGCTGCCTCGACCTGAAGGTCATCCGGCATCCTAACTCCCAAAAGCTTCCTCTCTACAGAATCTAGCCAGTCATCAGCTACTACTATGCCCTCAGTCCCTGAGAACTCCTTGGGATTCAGACCCATGAAGTCCTTGACCGTCCCCGCTCTGCCGTAGCTCTACATGTGGTGGGACCACGGGACGTCCCTCAGAACGCTCCATGCTCTGGCGGAGTAGGGTAGTCTGCTCCTGATGGGTTGTTAGGAACCCCTGGATCAGTGTGAGCAGCTGGGTCCCGTCGAGTGTGACGGAAGCCTGGGTGGGTATAGTGATAGGGGGTGGTGGAAGTATCGGGTCCTGCTGGGACTGGGATGTGGAAGGTGGTATCTGGGTCTGTAGATCTGTGGAGTGGGGGAATGTGGTAGGTGGAGGTGTATCAGTCAACCGGTCAGCTGACTGGATATGGAGGGCCCCATTCTCGGGGGTAATATACTGGGACGAACGAGTAAGCACCATCTAAATTACACATAAAAAGACTTATAAGGACTTATTTAAAGCAAGCAATCATATGCAAGAAAATCTAATTATAATAGCAAACATGTGATGTATTTCCTATGTTGCAATCCTAGCATTCCTCTAAGTGTTCTAAGCGTCTTTCCTAATGTTGTCTAATTACCTTAAGTTCCTAAATGCAGGCATGCTTGGTACAATAACGTAACCAAACAGTTTAGTCAGGACCTGCATGGGCCACCACTAAAAACATGTCACGACCCGCTACCCAAATTGTTGGGCCAGGCCGAGTCATGTCCAGCCTACGTTGAGATAAAACGTAGTAAGCTGTTCTAAAGACAACAGGATAAGACTAAATGTGCTAACAGTTCTATAAGTGAAGAAGAATCATAAATGCTCCAAACACAAAAGTCGTCGTATATAGTAAAATATCCAAGTACAAGTAAACTGAAATATAAAACTGGATACATGTCCAGTTATAAAATGATGTAGTCTAATACATGTCTACTCTCAAAAAGTTTAAGTAAATAAAAGACAACTAGGCGAGGTCCCTCCAGGAACATCCTCGTAAAGCAGAGCCGGGTCCTCGGCAGTAACTCCATAGTATGAGTCGCAGAGTAACTCCTCCTCAGTAAGGACACCTACAACGTTATCCTGTCAGGATGGGAGCAAGTACTAAATCTAGCAAACTAGCATATGAAACATGGAAATGAACATGAGAATGAACATGTGAGAAATAACTGGAAAGCATGGCATCACATAGTCTATCATGGCAAGGACACATATGTCATAGAGACAGATATATATGTAATGTTTAAAACTGTAGCAGGTACGTGATCGGTCAATAGATGTACAATGTGCTGGGGGCACATAATGAAATGTACTTTCGTACAAGTGAAACGGCGACAGATGTACATACGTACAAATCTGCGTTGAGATAAAGCATACGACAAGGTATACATATAAAATGTCAACCTTGCTCGGTACATACGTACGGGAGAAAGGGGCATAATCACGTACACTACTAACAGTTTCCCCATAACCCATATTCTAATCATGTGAGAGATACATCAAGACTGTTCTAAGCATGGTAGTAACTGAAAGTACAACATGTAGAGATTCTAACTTGCTACCCCAAGGATCAACATTTAACATGGTGGGGTTTGCAGTTCATTTATGTGACAATATGTAAAGTTCGTAGAAAGTACTTGCCTCTAGCAAAGCAAAACAAAACAAGCTGCGATATCAATGCTATGGATGTCCAGTAACTCGTCACTGTAGAAGTAAAATATAATAACTTAGTTTTACACTAAGCTAAGACACTAGGACACTAATTTGTGAAACACGACTTGTGACTTGGCACCTAGCCAAAATGATGACTTGGCATAGGAGACCAATGTGGGGTGACACACTATGTTAACTAACTTTCTAGGATCTTTTATACTAGTGAGGGATGGGGTTCAACACGACTAAAAACTCCAAATAACACAAAAAGCTACAAGTCGTAATTAATCAATAAATAATCAAAAGATCATTGTGTTCTAACAATTTTAGAGATAGGCAAAAAGCCCAGTTTTTCTTAAAGTAAAGTACTAAAGTGATCCTTGTTAATCATAGAAATTTATTATAATTTTTCTGGAATTTATTAACCAGTACAAATATTTTATAAAAATCAGTTTTCCTAAGTATACAGAAAATGAGTTTTTGGTTTCATATGCCAAACTAGTGGCAAAACAGTAAATTAAATACTACAAAAATTATACTAAATTAGCTAACTTAACATAGTATCTAAAAACTATTTTTCCATAATTTTAGCAATACTTTAAGTATTTTTAGAAAATCAAAAACAGCATTGCACACAATAATTAATTATCTGCGTATTTTGTCCATGTATATAATTTGAACCAAAGTTCAAATACAGGACCCAAGGCCATGAATCAAGTCCAATATGACTTGTACAGGTCTTGAATGTGTGGAAACACATTTGGGCCCAAATACCCATGCTAGGCTTGGACACCAAATGGTTGCAGTAATTTAAATACACTAAAAATACAATTTGGTAAAAGTGCAAAAATAATATTAATATTTTAATAAGGTACAAAATAAATATATACATACATATATTGAAAGTGCATATATCTATGTATAAGGAAAATACTTAATTTATAAAGTATATATATATAAGAAAACACTTAATAAAATAGTGTATATATATAATATATATATATATACACATGGAAAGATATATACATATATGTATATATATATAAATATAAACATATATATATATATAAATTTACTAATTATAAAATATATATATACATATATATAAAATACTGTCAAAACAGTATATACATATATATATGTACTAATATATATATATATATATATATATATATATATATATATATATATATATATATATATATTTTATATATATATATATATATATATATATATATATATAAATATATATATATATATATATATATATATATATATATATATATATATATATATATATACATATATATATATAAATATATAAAAAAAACAAAAAAAGAAAAAGGAAAATAAAAAGAAAAAGAAACAGAAACAAGGAAAGGGGGGCTCGAACCTACGCCAGCGGGGGGGGGGGGGAGGGGGGGGGTTTAGTTTAGGACGGGCTGGCCAGGGGGTCAGCCCATTAGTTGTGTTAGGGTTAGGGCTAGTTTAGTTTTATTTAGGTTTTGATTAACATAACATAATAAAAAATAATAATAAATACGAGCCTGTGTCCGGACAGTTTGGGACACAGGAATCCTCGTGTCCGTGTTGTTTACGACGCGTACGACACGTATTTGCTGTGTCCACACTCACCAAAAGAGTCGTCGTGTGCGGGCGAGTCTCTTACATGAAATCGAGACACAAAATAGGACACGGGGCCAAAGACACGTACGTGTCTGATGGGGGTGGGCTGCTGTTGCGGCTGCGATAGGGCGGAGGAGACGTCGTGGCGGTGGCGGAGTGGTGGCGCTGCACTCGTCTCAACGAGACGCGTCGACTGGTGGTCGTGGTTGGCGACGACGTATGCTGTGGAGGCGGTGCTGGGGGTCGCCGGAGTTAGGGTTAGGTTTAGTGTTTTTGGGGAAGAACGGCGGAGCTAGGGCGTCGATGGTGGTCGGGGTGATGGAGGTTGGGCTGAGGAGAGAGAGGGGTTCATTTATAGGAGTTTAGGGCGGTCGGGGGGGCTGTGCGCTGGCCGAAAATGGCGGGGGCAGCGTCGGTGGGGTCGTCGGGCAGTCGGGGCTGGTCGTCGGGGGTGGGTAGGAACAATTACAGGAAATCCCCTAGACTTTAGGTAATTGCATAAAAGCCCACCGCCCAAACAGTTTGCAAATATAATTTGCAAACTCTAATTAAAACAATTAATTTATTTGCAAAACGATATTAAAATAAAATTAAATATTACAAATCGATATTAAAATAATTTTAATAATTGCAACATGATATTAAAACATTTAAATAAATTGCAAAATGATATTTAAACAATCTAATTAATTACAAAAATCAATAAAAACATTTTAGAAAATTACAAATTGATATTTTAATATATAAAACTTATTTAAAAATTATTTAAAAATTCTAGAAATTTTTTTTAAAATCCTAATAATTATTTTAAGGCTATAAATGACATTAAAATTAATTAACACTAATTAATATAAAATTTGAAAAACAGGGCTTACAATTGCACTTCATGCAACCAACATCACCATATTCGTTGCACTTCGTGCGACCAACATTCCATAACTTTCTTACACTTCGGGAAACCAAAATCTCGTAATCCGTTGCACTTCGTACAACCAACACTCCATAACTCGTTGCACTGCGTACAACCAACATTCTCCGATGGCACCCGGAGATAGCGTGATAGTCACGACATACTTGTGGCAGACGTACGCACTTAATATAGACTTATTGTATGGAACATCCAATGTAGCGTCGAACAGATCCATGAGCCATGCGGTTGCGGAAACAACTTAGAGTCAACTGAATTTCGATATCGAAGCGACTGAGGGTCAAAGAGATTCATACACGGTCCAGAGGATGGAGCCGCTCTGATACCAACTTGTCACGCCCCGATCCGGGAAATCGCTCGTCCTCGCTAGATTTTACCCGAATCATCATCCTCGCTGGGGCGTGATGCCGCACGAGCCTGGAGTTGCGCTCGTGCAAGGCAAGATAACAGGTTCACATAGAACTATCTCAATTTGATAACATAAGCAGCGGAAGGAAAACAGAGTATAACACAAGAATCTTTTTTATTCATAATGAACTGAAGATTACAAAGGCTCTGAATAGCCCAACATAAATGCCAAATGGCTACAACGCTCATGATCTCTCTAGCTCACAAAGGATTACATTGGTCTATACATTATGCCCCTTTATAGCCACCAAGTAGTCTTCGGCCGAACATCTCCATGTCGCAAGTCCGAATGCCTATGCGGTAGCTCCTCTTGAACGCCAAGGACTCCATGCCTCGGCACGTCCAAGCCAAGCACCGCCCCGAGCCGATCATAACCCGAACCTGCACATAAACTAGTGGGGGATTAGTGCTTTCGTCCTCGCTTCGCACTGATCAAGACCCGCTCGCACCCAAGCCAAACACTAAGTATCTTTAGTGAACATGCATCTTAATTTGTGATCTTTCTATTTAGCTTTAGGATCAGTTTCATGGCAATACTCATGCATACATACTTATCATAATGTGTCCGATACCGTGTTCCTGCAGCAGATACAGTTAGACATAATCTGAACATAAATATAGTGATCGTGCACATCCCGTTCCTCTTTGCCTAGCCTGCCATGGTTAGAACTTACATAAGCAATTATACGATTCGTGCAACCGACCAATCATAAACGTAAACATATGCATAATGGATGGCAGGCCCTGTGCCTGCACCCAGCTCTCATCTCAGCCCACCGGCCCTAACTATATGAAGGTCACGGTGTTTCGCACCGTAATGGACTTGGCATCTCTTATGTGTAAGCCTACAATCACTTCGATACGGGTTACTAGCCTAATATCCGAAGGATCCCAAACTTATGGATATCATAGCTTATCACAGCACTGGATGGTCGCAATCCGTCCGAATATTGTGCACCATAAATACCACACATAATTCCCTCCTAGGCCGAACGGTCCCGGCGCCCCGGCGTAACCGTTCGAGGGAAGCCGTACCCGTGCACGGGCCATCCGAGTCCATTGACCATGCAATACGTGCTATAGCAAACACACATAACATTCCAACCAAATCCTCCGTTGCATAAACATAGTCTCGATCCATAAACGATTTCCCGTGCCATAAACGGTTTCCCGTGCCATAAACATAATCCACCATTCATATGGGGAGCTCCGTCGGCGTTATGCCCCAACACATCCATATTGATGCACGATGTCCAACGGCTTAGTCATCTCATACTCGCATTCAACGCATGCCATTCGTAATTTATTTTTATAGCATAATTCCGTATTACTTAGTCTTTTCGTAACATAAGTGCCCGAAGGCACGCTCTGCACCGTATTCAATATTCTACGCCTAGTGTTCAATGTTTTCGGAGCCGTGCACATGATGCACATCTCAATATCGTCTTTCAATGTTCTACCGTCATTGCCCTACCGCGACCCGTACACTTGATGCACGTCGCTTCAATTGTTCGATTGTTCAATATTCTATCTTAGTGTTCGACACATACTTGGACCTTTCGTCGCCGAGCCACGCTCGCTAACTCGATAACATCTCACGCATACCATAACATATTTTATTAGACGTGAAGGAATAGGGAGAGAGAGTCAAGAACCCGCCCACCTTAAGCCGATACGCCTTGTCGCCTCGCCGATTGAAGCGTCTCGCTTCCATAACTCGATCGCATAGCTAACTTTCAGACTTAGCCATTCCTTTGAACTACTCGGTTGACTTGGCCTATCGCGCCTATACCACGATCCGTAATCCAGCATAAAGGCATAGCATGCACAACAGATCAACTAATATTAGCACTTGCTCAAACGGAACTTATCCTTTGTATCGATTCGATTCATAGATTCCAACCGACTCAAAGCTTACCTTTGGCCAACATAACTCTTGCATCGATTCGCATCGATACCTCATCGGGTCAACGCAGCTCTTCGAGTCAACGACTCATCGTAATGCACTGTGCGGAGCAGGGCATTACAGTTGCCTCCCGTATTACTATGGCGTTTGTTATTAAAGTTAACAGCGCCGGCAGTAGTAGGAGGATACTCGAAATCTAGACGGATGGCGTAGTTGAGTGCCTCGCCTATAGTTTTGTATTTCGGCACCGAGACATGAGCACGGATAGTGGAACGCAGGCCCACTACAAATCGTTTTGCTCGACTTGCGGTGGTAGGCAAATAGTCTCCAGCAAACTTGGCCAGTTTGTTGAAATTGGCCTTATATTGTCGTACAGTCATATTCCCTTGCGTCAACTGCATGAACTCATTTTCTTTTTCCTGTCGCATGGCTGCAGAAAGATATTCGTTCTCGAACGCATTTCTGAATGTCGCCCATGAGATTGTCGTCGGCTCGTCTTCACGTCGAATAGCTCGCTTCTGCACAGCCCACCAATCGTGCGCGTTCATTCGAAGTAGAAGTTGAGCACACGCGACTTTCTTCGAGTCCTCGACACCCAGAAGCTCGAACTTGTCTTCCAGCTCCTCCAACCAGTTGATCGCCACCGAAGGATCTTCTGTGCCGTTGAAGGAAGTGCGGCAGCTTTTAGTGAATTTTGACACGTCGAAGTTAGAACTTCTCGGT
The DNA here is from genome assembly GCA_029216955.1 of Iris pallida. Classification (NCBI taxonomy): domain Eukaryota; kingdom Viridiplantae; phylum Streptophyta; class Magnoliopsida; order Asparagales; family Iridaceae; genus Iris; species Iris pallida. The sequence continues at coordinate 2,316,865 of JANAVB010022593.1, forward strand.
GCTGCAGGTGAGAACACGGGTGCCTCTGGTTCAGCTTTGTTGGATCGAACCACAGGCTGGGTCACGGCAGGTGTCATCGTTGAATTATTGTTGTTGTCCACGACCGACTGTATAATTTGCTGGAGGGTACTCAGCTGCTGCTGCTGCTGCTTGAATTGAGCCTCGAACCGATTCTCGAATTGAGTATGACGAGCCTCCGCTTGCTGACGATGGAGCTCGTTTTGACGTTGCTGTATTTCAAGCGTCTGCAGCATACGTTGCATCGGGTCGCCGGAAGGTACGACTACGGTAGGCGTCATTCCCGTTGGGTTGACGGAATGCTCGGGTCTAGAAGCACTCGAGCCGCTGGAAGCGCTCGTCTCGTCTTCCGCCTGAGCTCCCGTAACTGCAGGGAAAAAGGAAAGGCAACTCTCGTTAGTTTCAGAAAAAGTCCTGGGTTCAGCGTATGGAACAACTCTTCTCATCGACACGAGGTCAACGGTTGGAGACTAGAACTCGACACTGGAGGCCAAGGACGTAAAGCCGTGCTCTGATACCATTATGTCACGCCCCGATTCCGTCGAATCGATAGCCGTCCCCCGGGCGTGATGCCGTGCGATCCTAATTTGCGATCGCACAAGGCCTAGTCATAAGGTAATCCGAGACACGAGATCTAAGAGAGTGCACAGATAAATTGATACACACAATGAGTAAAGAAAACTTGATCTTTATTGATAATAAACATCTTTTACAGACTCCGATACAAGACTCATTGCCGTACGGGCTATAACATGACTCGATTACAAAAGAGTGTCGATGAGATAGCCTTTCCATACATTGCACACGTCCCTCAATATACACAAGTACTCCATTGACCTGGATGGAAGGGACGCTGAGTCATTTGCCTTGGACTGTCGAGAGCCTTCAAAAGTGGAGTCGCAGAGTAAGTCTTCGACGCACGGCCGAAGCTTCAAAAGTCACGAACGCCGCCGAGCTAACTGGCGCGTCCTTCCTGGTTCGCGGGACCTACAAAGAGCGAGGATCAGCACGAAACACATGTACTGGCGAATGGCTAATTAAATCCAAGCTCTGCATTTGATTCAAGAAGTTTCGTAAACATGTTAGCTAGCTATTTCAATGATCTTTCTAACCATCATGTTCGATTTGCATGTTAACATGTTTTGAGGCAAGCATATGAACTTGTATATCATTAAGCAACTATCATATTCATCCCGTGTCCCGTGCACCTGTTAAGCAGTGAAAGGGGTATAAAGGCCACTGGCAATGTCAAGCCATCGCGGACTATAGCATTTGGTTAGACGACGCCCCTTTCGCGTCGGGTAGCGAGCCCTGTGTGAAAGTGCCCGCATAACTTATGCCGATGAAGGGTTGGCGCTGCTACACTCGTTCCTCCCGGGCCGAATCGGTTCCTTGGCCTAGGCAACCGTTCGAGAAAACTTTACCTTGTCGACAAGTTGTCCAATGACCGTTTTCCTTTGAACTTAGTTGATTTGCTTACTTGACCGTATCGTTGCGATAAACGTTAATCGATTCATTCATTATTTTGCATAGGCTAAGTGGATTTGCGTAAGAAACACGTTTTCTATTTTCAAAACCGGCAGTTTGATAGCAAGTGTTTCGTGAAGAATCGTGCCACGATTTCTTTGATTCTACACTATTATGACAAGCATTCATTTACTTCATATATTGAGTTTTGAAGTTGAGGGACGAGACGAAGGAGGTCAGGCACTCGCCTTAGCCTTGCTTCAAGCGAGCGACCGGTTGGCTGTGCTGACGTCGCCTACGCGATTACCTGCAATCGTATAAGCAACTGATTAGAACACTGTATAATTCAAGGATATTCGATATGAATGCGAAGCTCGAAAACGTATCACGAAAACCCATCGAAAACATTCACGAAAAACGTATTCACGAAAACCAAAGCCAAAGCCAAATCAAGTACGATATGAAAACCAGAGCAACGGGAGGTCTCTCCCGACTCAGCCGCAGAGCCAATCCTCGAGGCGCAACCCGCTGAATATGGGACTTGGTTCCGAAGAAGCCATTCCATAACGTGGAATGGATCTTAATTCAACCGTTCCCGTTCAATCGACTCGGCCGATTCCGACCTACCGGTCCCGACCGAATCGATAGCGACAGTGTTCCTTTCTCGCGCACCCGGGGACAGAGACGGGGCACGATGTAGGGACGGGGCACTACAGCTTCCTTGGAAGATCCCTCATAATCTTTGTGGTACTCTTTCCCCGATCTCGTACCAGCAAAGGCTTCTTCTTTGGACTCAGGAGAATGAAGTACCATATTGCAGGATTTAATCTTCTTTTCCTTAGTCTTTTTCTTGCGAGGATTTTTATGAGGAACCTCAAATCCTAATCCAATAGTGGATTTTTGATTTTGAATTTGTAAAGGAAGTCGCATTCCTTTATCATGATTCAAACCTTCCACCTTTTGAAAGTCGTAACCCATCTTTTTCATGAGATAGATTGATTGCTGACTATACAAATGAATGGGTAGCAGACTTTTGATAGGTGATTTAACCGAGGAAGAAGAAGCAGAGGTCTCTGTAACCACAGAAGAAGGAGTATTCGGGACAAGAGGGAAAATCCCTATGGGTGCTTTCTCATAAGCAGCAAAGACTTGTTGTGCCCTGTATAAGGGGACACTATTCATAGCTAACCACTGTTGATGAGTAAGCTTGAGCTTGGTAGGAGAAGCCAAACTTGGAGGGCATATATTCAAACCCCTCAGTCTATCCTCCAAAGGAATGCCACCCCACAAATGATCCAAATCATCATGGTCTGGGGTTAAAACATGAGAAATCATGTTGCAGGTTTTGACCTTTTTATCTTTCTTGGATTTTGAAGTTTTACCTTCATCTTCCATTTCAGGTACTAAGTCAGGATGTACCCACATGATTTCACCATTCTTTAATGTGAGAGGCAATAATCCTTCATTTTGCTCTCTGGTAGGCAGAATATTCACAATCTTCATCGTCGCCTTTGGAATTAGGACAATTCCATCTGGGACTTGCTGTGGAGAAAAACCTCCAAATTGAAGAGAAACCATATTGGTTGTAACCGTATGCTCATCATTAGTTAAAGCGATGGCATTGGCATTTATCAGCTCCTGGATTTTCTTCTTCAAAATATAACCAGCCTTGGTAGGATGATTTATGTATCTGTGATAGATACAATACTTGGGATTGTCGGTCAGATTCACCTCATTAGGCCTCTTTGGCTCTTGAATTTGGAGTTTACCACTCTTTACCAGACATTGGAATATCCCTGGGATATCACTGTCGTCAAAAGAGTATTATTCTTTTGGCTTAGAAGACTTCTGATTATTCGGCGTCGTTTTAGGTTTTGAAAGATTAACCACAAGGGTTTCCTTCCCTTTCCCATTACGATTGCCGAAATTATTACCAGAAGAGCCTTTCTTTCCTTTGTCCTCTGAGGCAAAGATCATCCCGTGTTCATGAGCCAACCTACCATTAGTCTCGGCAGAAACTGCTGCGATAATAAACGAAGCCCAATCTGTGAATTGGGAACCCGTAAAGACAGCAATGGATGGTCGCAAATTCATCTTGCATGTATCAATCAACGCTGAATCTGGCATACTAGGAGGCATCTTCAGAGTTGCCTGTCGAAAACGTTCGATGAACATCCGAGTATCTTCCTTCTCCTTTCGTTTGATCTCTATTAAGGAGGACATATTCATGTCCATGCCTCCTTCATAGAAGCGGGAGAGAAACATTGCTTTAAATTCGTCAAAAGACGATATGTAATTGTCGGGTAAACTACGATACCAATCGTAAGCTGAACCCGTCAAACATCCAATGAAGACTCGGGTGAGAAGAGCATCATTCTTCTGTAAATGCACCGTCATAATATCAAAGTAATTGATATACTGACTAGGAGAAGCCTTTCCATCAAATAATACCATCGATTGTGGCTTGAATTTTGAAGGAAAGGGTACGTCATTCCAATGAGGAGGATAGGGTTGTTTAATCCCTAACCTCTTGAGCTGATTCTTGTGCTTCAGAACTTCAAACCGTGCTTTTAGTTCACGCACTGCTTGAATAGCTTCACTAGTTTGAGGAAGCACATTCGATTGAAGAGTTGTTGGATGTACCATAACCTCCACCGGAGGTGGTACATCTTCTGGAATGATAGGATCTAGAGATGCAGAATTTTGATTAACAGCAGGCTCTTGATTATTCAAAGGTATATCAACCCCTTGACTATCTTGAATTTGTGCTGCTACTTGCACCGGTGTTACTACTGCCGGCTGAGCAGTTTGCTGAGTCATAATTATTTGGTGCATGCTTTGCATCATGGTAAGCATGTCCTTTAGTGATTGCTCAACGGCAGAGAGACGCTGTTCTGTATTAGCAGATGATGTCTCCGGTTCATCTCCAATAGCATAGAATTCAACCTCTCTTGAAGATACAGAGGGATTGGTATAGAGGTATGAATCGATACTATCAGTTTCAGACTCAAAAGATTGAGTACCCCCAGCTTCTGAATCAGAAGTCTGCAACTGTCTTTGTCTTCTTGATCGAATATTCTGATATACTTCTTCAAAGGAATCAAGAAGTCTATTGAACTGTTGTTGACCAGGAGTCTGTGTCACGTCCCAGAACCAGAATACTGGAGAGCGGGGGCGAACATAGCCAGCTACGTAATTGAAATGAAGTCCATCTCGCTATACGGTCACGGCTGTCTAGATATGAGGGTTTACTACAAGCCAACAGTCTCTTAAGGTCAAGCCTACTGTCTCAATATCAAGCAAGTAATATAATTACAAGATGTTTGACCACCAAATATACAATAAAAGGCGTCCCAAATATTACATATCAGCTGATCATGAAGCTAGTCGTACAAAATGCAAGGACTAGCAAGAGTTAAGTCATACATGATCAACCCTAGGATTTGTTAATCATGTTTACAGCCCGTAGGCAGACAGTAAGTAAAAGTGCATCGAGCTAACAGGTGCTCGTCGGCTAAACGCCTCAAAAGAATAATTTAACAATAGAGTGAGCGAAACAAAATAGAAAACCCACTCGTAGCCCGGGTTCCTTCTAGTCGCCACCATCGGGCTAGAGGTTCGGTAGATCCTCGGGAGCTGCTCCGAAATCTGGCCACACAAAACCAGCTGGGTCAAACCCCAGAAAGAGCAAGTGCCACAAAGGAGGCCACGAAATAAGAACAAAAGCCAGCATATCAGAACATAAGAAAATGAAAGAAAAGTACAAGTAATAAAGAGCACGTCAGGACAATAAACGACTAGGGACGTGGAACCATTCAGGGAACCAGGTTACAACCCGTAAACCAAACAAGGACCGGGGTTGTAACCCTTCGCCTGAATATCTCCTTGTCTCTACCCAATTATTGTTAAAGCAAGTAAAACAATCATGTTCAGGAGTACCAGGGTACAGGGACTAGACAAGACTTAGACAGAGCTAGACATCATCCATTCCCAAGCGGCCAAGCAATTACTACGGCTTACTACTTTAACTAACTAGGGTTATCACAAGCCTAATTACTAACAAGATGCAATAAGAATTTCCCAGTCCCAAGCCCTGCAGACTATCCAGTTATCCTTCCGCGGGTTGAGAGTATGTTTGGGTACATCGCCCCGGAGACGATATACCCTTAGGTGACTTAGAGGGTGCAACACATGACAGTGTGCTGGAAATGTGCTCTACTCGTCGGCAAGCTACAAGTCCAATTAAGGCGCCCAGATAACGAGATTGCCTGTGACTGAAAATTCTCCATGAACTATAGTTTGATCTAGTCATTATCCTAATCCATATTTAATGTGAATCCCTGACCGTGGGAACCAGGGAGTCACGTCATAGACCTGATGCAAGACAAGACAGGTGGATTGCACAAGCAAGCAAGCAGAAACACCCACGGTGTCAAGATTGATTATACAAGTCAAGTTAGCCATCGCAACGGCATCAAGTCAAGTCAAGTCAAGTTACAAGTTGAGTTGCAAGTTACAAGTCAAGAGTGCGCCGCCACGGGCCACTATCAAGTTATCAGGTTATAAGTCAAGAGTGCACCCCATCGGGTCACTATCAAGAAGATCAGAAAGTACCAGGATCGTAAATCACAGAAAACCACGAAAATCGTACTAGTCATAGCAAATACTGAAAATCGTGTCAAGTCGTATTGGGTCAAGATAGTCGTGATGTGTGGAACAAAATCTCGAAACCCAATCCACAAAAGAGGAGCCAAGCTCAAGAAATAAACCAATTCATCAGGGGCAAGTGGGTTGCGCGAGGGGTTGATGGCGCATGGATCCAAGTGCGCGGGGGCAGATGGCGCATGGGTAAGCTGCGCAGGGGTATAGGTGGCATATGAGCAGACTGCGCATGGATGGATGGCGCATGAGCAGACTGCGCATGGATGGATGGCGTATGAGCAGACTGTACATGGATGGATGGCGCATGCACAGACTGCGCATAGATGGATGCGCGCTGGGGTTGAGCGCAGTTCTCCAAGGGACAAGCAGCGCGGTCGGCGCTGCGCTAAAGAGTGCAGGCCGAAAGGGGGATGCGCAGTCCAGCACTGCGCTAAAGAGCGCAGGCTGCAGTCTTCTTCTCCAGGCCGAGAGCAAGCATCAAGAACACCAAAAATTCAATTCTTCATATCTTGATCAAATCAAAGCCAAATCTAGATTTTCAAAGTTCTAACTTGAGTAAAATTGAGTTCTCTTCCACATGGAAGCATCAAAACCCACAAAAACCAAACTAAAATAGATCAAACTATATAAATCCGAAAATAGAGAAAACTTAGATCTAGAACAATGGAGACTCCAAATCACAAAATGTCAAGTTCTAATGTTGGTCACCATGGCCTAATCTAACTAATGGACAAATAAAAGTGGTGCTTATTTGGTGGCAAGGTGCACTTGCCTATGGAGGTTGGTGGAGGAAGGAGGAAGAAGAAGATGGAGAAGTAAATGAAAGAGTTATGAGGAGAGAGAAAAGGTTGGTAGGGTTTTAATGAGGGTGGTTGTGTTGTGTTGAGGGTGAAGCATAGGCTAGGGTGGTCCAATACATGCTAAACCAACCCAAACCCATCCTTTTCCACAAAATAAAACCAAGCCATGCCAAAACTCGTTTTACGAGAAAACTTAAAATCCCATAAGTCCAGAAAATTAAAATACCTGCCAAAATCCAATTACGAGTATAAATACAAAATACGGGAAATGGGGGTGACAGTCTGGGACAAGTTGCGTCTTGGTCGTCGTCCTCTATTGGTATGCGATGCCATGTTGACTGACGCAAATGACAACTCATGCTCTTCGTCATCAGTTTGTTGCTGAGGCATATTGAAGCTTAAACGATCAAAAACTGACCGTTTAGAAGCCGAACAGCAACATTTGATTACAATCTGGTGACACTCACAATAATGATTTTCTTGGAGTAGTGTCATAGGAGATTGTCTATTTTTATGCTTTTGTACTAGCAACTCGCGTAAATCAGAAGAAGTAGAGGGAGCAGTCTTCTTTATTACATTTATGGTAGAGAAACGTTTAGTCCCCTGTGTATAAAGAAGATTACTGGCTGTATTAGCAGAGCCAAACTGTACATTTTTATGCGCTTGGAGTTGCGTGCGTAAATCCTGAGATTTTTGTGCACAAAGGACTCCATTGGCATCACGCATAATTTGTAGGTTTGGTACCTTGCGTACAGCAGTGTAATAAGGTTGTTGGTGTAGAACCGAAGCTTTACCAACAACATTTTTACGCTGTATGCGTGCGGGTAAATTTACTTTAGATGCAAAGGCATCATTGTGAATTTTATCTACACTGTCACAGACAGGAGATTTACCTTTACGCGTAGAGCGTAAAACATGATTATCTGCCACGTCACAGACGGGAGATTTTCCTTTACGCGAGGAGCGTAAATTTTGTGTGTCTACCGCGTCACAGACGGGAGATTTATTTTTACGCTCAGAACGTAAAGCATTGGAGTCTACCACGTCACCGACGGGAGACTTGTTCTTATGCACAGAGCGTAAATTTTGGTTTTTATGCGCTGGGCGTAAAACCTCGCTTTTACGCGCTGGGCGTAAAACTTGGCTTTTACGCGCTGGGCATAAAACTTGGGAATCTTCACCGTCACAGACATGAGATTGGTTTTTACGCTCAGGGTGCAACACTGAAGTAAAGACTGCCTCGTTAAAAACGGAAGCCCCTACAACAAGAGTGGGAAGAATTCCCTTGCCATCAGAGGCAACAGGGAGATCAGAAGCTGTTTTGGATTTAGGAATCCAAACTTTTCGTGCTTTCCGACATTTTTGAACATTGGAGTAGCGAGCACTACCCCCAGTTCGGAGCATTTTTTCATAAGTAGTCTGGTCGAACTGAACGACCAGAGTCTTCTTCGTCGATCCAATCGACACATCATCATATTGAGCAATTGCTTTCTCGTCGGAGGAGAAAGTCTTCCCCAGCAGAGTCGTCATTTTGTTTTACTTAATAAAATGCCTAAAATTAGCTTTTGAAAGAAAACGAGAAAAAGTACAAAAAGTACAAATAATCTGGGAAATATTACTATGGAAGTCTGATCTGAAGGCGATCACTTTGTTCCTTGGACTATACGATGATGATGAAGAGTACTGCTGGAAGATGAACAGCCAGAAGAACTAAGTCACCAGAAAGGTATCGACGCACTTGGGCACTGATGGCGAGGTCGAATGCTTTTCTGCTTTGCTTCACTCTGTTCTGAAAGAAAAGTTGAAGAAGGATGCTCTGGAAAATCAAAGTCTCTGGGCTCTGATCTCTATGTCTTCTCTGTCTTTTTCTCATATAAAAAATAAGTCTATTTATAGACTTGGCCCTTTGTGCGTAAAAAGTAACAAAATCTTGTCTTTACGCTAGTAACTATCACCCACGATGGAAGCCACCCTCTACTCACGTTGACACGTGTCCCATTATTTCAACAAAAATAGGGAGCACGTACACATGTTCCTCAATAAGTGTGGCATGAAAGTCACGTATGCAAACCACGTTCTAAAGTAGTCAGGAAGGATCAGGCGTAAAAATGACCCAAATTATGCTCTGAGCGTAAAGTGGCAAACTGGCGTAAAAACAGCCCAAAATAAACTTTCCAGCGTAAAGTGGCTAAAATAGCCTTGAACGTAAAACTTAGCCCAAATAGACTTTACGCCCACAATAGCCTTGAGCGTAAAAGCTCGAATAACTATAGTGCGTAAAAATGAAGTAATTTTATTGAGCGTAAAATAGCCCCATCTGCACACTATACGACGAGTATTGGGTTTGGTGTAAATCCAATCTTCTCGACTTCTATGCTGCATGTTGTCAGAAAAATCATTCTGTCAGATCAAATCTCTGGCATTAAATACGGCCTGACAGTCTGTCCCTAGCGTAAAACTTCAATGAATAACTCCAACGTAAAGATGCTAGCATAAAGAGTAGCTTGCGTAGAGAGTAGCTCGCGTAAAATTCTCAACTTCTTTGACTAAGTTCATGAAGCACTTTTTATGCTCCTACAATGAGGAGCACCTTCCTAGAGTGTGTCAATGGAAGTCAACTCAGTTGGAAACTAAAAATCATGAAACGCTGGTTTCCATTCGTGATGCTCTAGAAAATTTGGTGCCAGAAGAGGTTAGTAGATAGCGCATAGATAGCGTAGACTATTTTCTTGGTATGTTTATTTGTTGACTATTTTCTTTTAACTTTTGTCCTACAAATAGTTTGGCACCCATACCGGGATTTCTGGCAGTTAAATCGCCATCTGCAACCAGTATCTCTATTTCATGGTATGATCACATGCTATGATATTACGGAGCCTTACATGCCTGATAGAGTACTTCGTCAGTTTGGCCTCGTACAAACTGTGCTGCAGCGCACATTAAGGTTATTGGAGCCTCCGTGCGGGACCCAACCTTTGAACTACAAGCCGCCCTATTTCCACTGAGTGACCGACTGCTACTCCGAGTGGCAACGACATTTGCTTGGGAAAGAACTTCGACAACCGGTGGAGGAGATGCACGACTGCAGCGACGAGTACATACCGTACTACTTAGCAGTCGGACATCCTAAGTTGTTGAACCCTAGCAATCCAGGGCCCGTTGCCGTTGGAGCTCTAGGACCTCTGCCTTCCAAAAATGTCTTGTATGCTTCATTGGTCAAGATGGTAAGTTTATAAATTATAGTTTGTATATATTTTCAAATTTGTAGACTTAATTGACGTTTTGTCATTTACAGACTACTCGAGTGAAGGCTTTGGCGAAATCCCTCCGATCGGGCTGCCAGAACGAGGAATGTGTCAATATCGCAAACCAGTTGGAGCACATCGACGACACTGTCGAATTTCCTTTCATACAAAATCGGGAGGCGCGTACGAAGGCCCGGCATGATAACATCTAGAATATGTTTTGTATTATGAAAATTGTATTTTGGATACATAGATGTTTAAATTTTGATGTTTAACTTGTTGGCTACATTATGTATGAAAATTGTATTTTGTATTTGTGTCGACGACACTGTCGAATTTGGATGTTATGTCATAGATTTTTATGGACATTATTGAATAAGGACTGTAAGTGATCTGGCAGTCCTGATCAAAACTCACTCACAGTAAGTTTTGATCAAGACTGCCAGACCACTGGCAGTCCTAATGTGAATAAGGACTGTCAGTGGTCTGGCAGTCCTGATCAAAACTTACTATGAATGAGTTTTGATCAGGACTGCCAGATCAACTGCAGTCCTAATGTGAACAAGGACTGCCAGTGATCTGGCAGTCCTGATCAAAATTAACTCACAGTAAGTTTTGATCAGGACTGCCAGACCACTGGCAGTCCTTATGTGAACAAGGACTGCCAGTGATCTGGCAGTCCTGATCAAAACTAACTCACAGTGAGTTTTGATCAGGACTGTCAGACCACTGGCAGTCCTAATGTGAATAAGGACTGCCAGTGGTAGACTGCCAGACCACTGGCAGTCCTTATGTGAACAGGGACTGCCAGTGGTAGACTGCCAGACCACTGACAGTCCTTATGTGAACAAGGACTGTCAGGCCATTGGCAGTCCTTATGTGAATAAGGACTGCTAGTGGTCTGACAGTCCTAATGTGAATAAGAACTGCCAGTGGTCTGGCAGTCCTGATCAAAATTCATTGTGAATGAGTTTTGATCAGGACTGCCAGATCACTGGCAGTCCTTGTTCACATAAGGACTGTCAGTGATCTGGCAGTCCTGATCAAAACTCACTCACAGTGAGTTTTGATCAGGACTGCCAGACCACTGGCAGTCCTAATGTGAATAAGGACTGCCAGTGGTCTGGTAGTCCTGATCAAAACTCACTGTGAGTGAGTTTTAATCAGGACTGCCAGGTCAATTGCAGTCCTAATGTGAACAAGGACTGCCAGTGGTCTGGCAGTCCTGATCAAGACTATGAGGATAATTGTTGTTGATATATTTTGCACAAAGATAGACACATATTGCACACAAGTAGATATTTTTTCACACGTATAGCAGACAAGAAAAAGTAAAAAATAAAAAAAAATATATTTGACTTCACATTTCAAAATGATATACTTTAATGTTTACAAAATGGGTCATCCATATACAAAATGTGAAAATTTTATTTCAGTCGTAGACGTATCAGTCGATTTCGACGTCGTAGTGGCCAACCGGTAAGGCTCTTGGCTCCTCCATCTTCAACAGTTTCCTATAATTATTGATTTGATGATCAAAAGGTTCGGTCCAGGACTTCGCTTCTCCCGGTGCTAGTTTGTACCAAACTGTTGTAGGTGGAGGAATCGGAGAATGACCGATCATCCTTAGCATGACAAAGTGATCTTTGATTTGACCTATAGTACATAGATTAGTTTGTCTGTACTCCGCCGGAGGAGCGCACATCGGAAAAAAAGTATTGCGAATCCCCGCCGAATAAAGTACAACAGGGATCCGATACCGATTAGCAAATAAATACAAGGCAGACGGGACAGACATGTAGTGGTCTGGCCCGGTAACACTGTCAGTGCAAGGAATACTTGTCAACAAATTTCCAACTGTTTCTTCGCTTAGGATGCGGGAGTATAATGGAAGACGACTCTCTAATTCCTCGTACAGCTTCTGCCTCACTTGCATCCATCCGTCTTTGTCAGAATAACCAAGATGTATTGCAAGCACACGAAATCTGCAATGGCCATCCCCCGGGACATCAACAATAGGCCAAGTGTAACTGCGAATCTCAGGATGAAAACTGCGGATATACAAACCCAACGTTTGTCTATCCACAGTATCTTCGTTTGCAATATCCGTTTTCTCCTTTTTTCGGTGAATGATAAGCTTGCTCTTCCGTGCAAGCGGAGCTTGCTCTAAGCTTCGTTCAATATGCTCAAAGGATGATGGATCTCTCTTAGTTGACTCAAGCCTTCTCTTCTGTGAACTACTCATTCTTGTTTGAGGACTGTGTCACGACCTGTTACCCAAATTGTTGGGCCGGGCCGAGCCATGTCCAGCCTACGCTTGTTAAAGCGTAGTAAGCTGTTCTAAGAATAGACAATAAAGGATCTAAGCTGCTAACAGTTCTAAAATCACATTTAAATGTTCATTACAACACAGCATCTATAAGCGAAGGTAAATAAGTACAGACTTAATAATACACTTCCAAAGTATCTAACTGGAGACAAAGTCCAGTATCCAAATATAAGTACAGACCAAAATCTAAGTCTCAAAACACATGAAAGATAACTAAGCAAGGTTCCCCGCTGGGGCCTCTTCTGGAGCTAAGGCCAGGTCCTCAAAATGAGTGCCATAATATGTAACACATAGCATTTCCTCCTCGGAAAGTGAACCTACAACGTTATCCTGTCAGGACGGGAGCAAGTACAACCTCTACAACTAAAGTACTGAATATATAATGAAAGAGATGTACAACAAGAAACATAATATGATAAGTCTATAAAACAGGAAATACTGGAAACATGGCCTCATGGTACAACTGGGATCACAGTATCATAGTAACATAGGGAACATGACATATCTGGAATCATGGTATGACTGGAATCACGGTAAAATATATTTGTCAAGGTGACACATGTATATCTAATGTTTAAAACTGGAGCAGGTACGTGATCGGTCAATAGGTGACGGTGCTGTGGCACCGGTAAGAACCATATGTACTTCCGTACATGCCTAAATGTACACACGTACAAGTGCCTCGGGATATTGGCCTCTGGCAAGGTCTACATGCATAATGTCGGCCTTACACGGCTCAAGGTCGTAGCGTGGGGGCATGATCACGTACTCAACTATCAGTTTTCCTATAACCCATATTCTAACATGTGAGAGATACGAGAACAGTAAAAACATGTATGAGATACTGGGAGCAGTATAAGCATGGCAGGTACTGGAAGCAGTATAAGCATGACAGGTACTGAGAGCAGTATAAAACATGTGAATACTCAGAGCAGTATATAGTATAGTGAATCATGTACTGAGAACCAGTAAGAAGCATGTGAAGATATAAGAATTGTCCTAAGCATGGCAGGTACTGAAAGTAATACAACATGTGAAGTTTTAACTTGCTACCTCAAGGATCAGTATTTTAACAGGATTAATACATGTTCTAGCATTAAAAGACAGTAAATGAGTTTGTAGATGTACTTGCCTCGAGCAAATCAAGAATACTAGTATGAAGATATAGATGTCCGGTGTCCTATCAATAATGATATACAACTCAGCCTCTAAGTTATGTTCAATATTACACTAGTGGTGTGACACGACTCCTAACTGGATACTAACTAAGTGGAAACCTAGCATAAAAGTCTAATGTGGGGTGACACTATATCCAAACTAACTTCTAGGATCTTTACACTAGTGTAGGGGGTGGTCCAATACTATAATAACTCAAAATAACACAAAACATTGCAAGTCGTAACTACTTAATAAATAAATCAAACTGTACATTGTGTTCCAACAATTTTTGAGATAGATAAAATGCTCAATTTTACATAAATTAAAGTACCAAAATGATCCTTGTTAATTATAGAAATTTATACTAATTTTTCTGGAATTTATAAACTCTCATAAATATTTATTAAAAATCAGCAAACACATGTATCCTGAAAATGAGTTATGTTTTCCCATTTTTATAAAATACCAAAAGTACTTATTAAATGCTGGAAAAATTATAATAAATTAGCTAAATTAACATAGTATCTAAATACAATTTTTTCCAGATTTTTACATAAATTAAAATATATATAAAAATTCAAAAACAGAAAGTAACAATTTCTGGAAAAATAATTAATTATAAATTAAGTATAATTCATAAGCAAAATCTACAGATGTTGTCGGATGATAAAATAAATATCACCAACGTGTCCAGAATGGTCAAATTAGCTAGGATAGCCTACCCATAAGTCCAATTTAGACACAGGAGCAAAACGGTAATTTTGGGTCAAAATGATGTCAACACTTGGACACACTTTGCACCAAAAAATGTGTCACAATAGAAGTCTACGAAATTTAGCAAATTATATGTCCACGAATCCAGAATGATGATACGAACCCAACGGTATATCCGAAATAGAATTCCGATGTGTCGATCTCAAAATGACACGTTGACGCGGACATTTGGAATCTAGTTTGCACCGAAATGCGTGTCGGAGCAAATGTCTTCAAAACTCAGCAAATTATATGTCAACGAGTCCAGAATGACGATACAAACTCAACGGTATATCCGGAGTTGGATTTCGATGAGCCGACCTCAAAGTGACACGTTGACTCGAAAAGTGGGACCCGCTTTGCACCGAAATGCGTGTCAGGGCCCACGTTCTCCAAATCAAGCAAACTTTATATGAAAACATGCCAGAACAACACCACGAGTCTACTGGTGGTGTCAGAAATTGAATCCGGAGTCCCGGGTTCAAAAATGGAATTTAATAAGTGCAAATTAAAGAATTTGGACGGCCAACTTTGGCGTCGAATTCGACCAACCAAACGTGCTTATAATGAAATGAAACTTAAAGGAGACAAGAAGAGGGTTATACCAGCTGCGCACAAGAACTGGTAGCGTACCAACCGGAGCTGCGATGACGGAGTTACGAGCTGACGAAGTCGGCTCCACAAAACTGTCCAAAAATAGTACAATTTAAAACGTCAACTTGGTGGCCAGTTTTGAGGTACCAAACGACGAAATTAACGGACGAAAATTGAGGGGAGTGAATATGGATATACCGAGATTGTGACGGAGTAAAGAGTTCTCCGATCCAACGGTCGGATCTCTCGAAAAATGTGCGTGAAGTCGCTGCGACAAAACACGATTTCAGCTTCGTTCCCGAGCGCGTCACGACGGAACTTCGTGCAAAACGCACGAATAGTCTATTGTACGCGCCGGGGAGGACGACGGTGGCCTGGGGGAGGTCACCGGAGGCGCGCACAGCCGGTGGGGGGCCGGCCACGGCAGCGACAGCGCCGTGCGACGGTGCGGCGGCGCACAACGGCGACCCGCACGCGCGCACGTGCGTCCGCATGCTCGCTGCAGCTACTGTCGAAGCTGCTGCTGTGCTGCTGTGTGCGGGGGCGCGGCGGCGGCGAGCGGCACAGCGGCAGTCACCAGCGAGGGTGCGGGGTGGTTAAGTTGGTGATGGTGGTGAGGAGAATGGTGGTGGAGTTGTTGCTTGATGATGATGGTAATGGTGATGGTGGTGGTGTGTGGTGGAGATGGTGATGAAGAATGGAGGAGGAGGAGGAGAAGGAGGTGATGTGGAGAAGGAAGGTGGGGGTGTCGGCTAACATGGGGGATGGGGAGCTGCTGTTCGTGCACAGGAGGTGGGGGGCTTGTGTGTGTGGGTGTTTGAATATAAAGAGAGAGAGAGAGAGTGGGAGTTATATTATTGAGTGTGTGTGTAATAATATAAAGAGAGAGAGAGAGAAAAAAAGAGAGATATTTTAGTGAGAGAGAGGGGAGAAGTCGGCCAAAGGGGGGGTTGTGCTGGCTGAGAGAGAGGAGAGGGGGAGTGTAGGTGTAAAGTGAGAGAGAGAGAGAGAGAGTTATATATATATATATATATATATATATATATATATATATATATATATATATATATATATATATATATATATATATATATATATATATGGGATATTTGTATAGTAGAGAGAGGAGATATTTTCAAAATAGGAAAAAGAGGAAAATTATGGGGGGTGAGGACAACATGGAGCTTGGATTTGGGTTCGGTCGAGCCGGGTCGGGTCAAAATCGAACAGGGTGCAATAATGAAATTAAATATGTATTTATGATCACGGGTAAATAAATAATATGCGGGGACTCCAATAAATGGGACACAAGTGTCATGTGGGTAGTAGGCTTCATGTGTGCCACGTCCATACTTTGGATCGACAGGTTGGATCGATGTCGGGTCCCAAAATTAAATTGGAAAATAAATCAAGTTTTCGGTAGATAATAAATTGCCCTAAATTGACCTGAAAATTGTGCGAAGAAAATGAAGCACAAAATGGAGTGTCTGACTGGGACACGAAGGTCATGGGTGAAGAGCATCTCGAGTAGATCATTTATGAGAAGTTGGTTCTGAGAAAACGACTGGTCTGGTGCTCCTAAATTAAAAGTCACGGTGACGTACAAACGAAGATCAAAGATAAAAGTGGGAATAATTATTCCATGATTAATTGGTCTAAGTTGACCCGAAGATGCGCGATACAAAAAGAGCACAAGGGAACGAGTTCAAGTGGGACATGATATATCAAAACGAAGATAATCTTGTCTACTACAAAATCCAAGAAGAGAGTTTACAGAGATTGGCATCCCTGACGCTCCAGAAGTCAAAGTTACGAAAAGGACATTAATGATCAAAACAATTAAATAATAGAATATTTATCGAAAATAATTTATTTAGAAAATTTAAAATAATCCTGAAATTCAGGGAGCTTACAGACTGCCCTTAGGATTGGAAACAACAGACGGCTCATGTGTCACGACCCGCACCCGATTTTCGGACGCGAGCTCGTGAGCAAGCCAGCTACGTATCGAACGGACTCCAGCCCGACTCGAATACATAAACGCTGTCAAGGCTATGGTATACTGCCAAATCATGGCAAACAATTCTATATCTCAGTCCACAATAAGAATATGAAACATGAATGAACACTATGGGTCGTGGTCTGCAGCCCACTAGCATATATGTCCGATAAGACTCTAAAGAAAGTAACAAGAGTCTAAACTGAATCAGAAAACATGATAAGGTAAGAATGCACGAAAGGATAACAGGCGTAATAATGATACCTGAATCCCACAAGAACCGTAAATCCTCCGCCATCCAGAACTATGAGCTAACTCCATACGATCGCTAAACCTGAGAAGATCATCAGGTCCTCAGAGGACATAGCAAGATACATAATATACATGTCTATCTAACAGTTTTATCATGCGGGAGAAAATAAACAAGAAGAAACAGGGACACGACAATGACTACGAATACGAACACAAACTCGAACACAAACACGAACACTAGAACAACTACGTATAAATGAACTGCCGGATGAACGATAATCACGAGATCAATGGAAGAAACCAAACCCTCGTCCCGAGTGTGGACTCACTGGTTTGAACTAAACACTAACCCTCGTCTCGAGTGTGGACTCTCTGGTTAGTACTAACCCTCGTCCCGAGTGTGGACTCTCTGGTTAGTACTAACCCTCGTCCCGAGTGTGGACTCTCTGGTTAGTTCACGGCAAGGCACCCTCGTCCCGAGTATGGACTCTCTGGTACAAATACTACATCCTCGTCCCGTGTGTGAACTCTCTGATGTAAACACCCTTGTTTCGAGTGTGGACACTCTGGTGCAAGTCAAGTCAAGTCTATACCCTCGTCCCGAGTGTAGACTCTCTGGTGCAATAATCGACATCCTAGTCCCGAGTGTGGACTCACGGATGTAAACAGATCAAGGAAAACACCCTCGTCCCGAGTGTAGACTCTCTGGTGTCAAGAAAACAATATCAAGGATTTAGCAGTTCACTATACGCACTCGTTCTATGACACGACTCAAGCAAGGTACTAACGAGAAACTCCAAATGTGAAACACAAGGCCAAAACATGAACATGGCTATAAACAATAAAAATAACTCCACAGAAAATAACACAAAAAAGCACATGTCCATAAATAATCCAAAAGCTGGAAACTGAAATAAAGTGCATGTAAATAAAACTGTAGAGGGAGGCAAGGTATACTTGCCTGGAGGTTGCACGCAAATCCAACAAATATATAGTCAACTGATAAGCCACGAAGTCCAAGTCATCACAACTGTCTCCAAAAGCTGAAACAGACAATGCCAACAGTCTCAGAATAGTCAAATTAGCTAGGATTGCCTGTCCTTAAGTCCAATTCTGGACACAGAGGCAAAACGGTAATTTTGGGCCAAAACGATATCCGCCGTTGGATCCGTTTTGCACCGAAAAGCGTGTCAGAGTCAATGGTCTCTAAAGTCGTCAAACTACATGTCTACGGATCCAGTTTTTTGATACGAACCCAACCGTATGTCCAGAGTTGGATTTCGGCGGGCCGTGCACAAAATCGCCCGTTGAGTGGGACCGTGGGGCCCGTAAATCGACGATTTTATCAACTGTATCAGAATCGGACCAAACTTGGCATACAGGACCAAAAAAACGATACGGTCCTGTTGGCATAAGTTTCGTCTCGATCTGACGAGTGTGCACAAAGTAATTGAAAAATTTGCACAGAGGTCGATACGGGGAATTTTGACGGATACGTATCAAATTCGTCGCGCACACGCGACCAATTTGAATTCCGTCAAAGCCCACACGACCACGAAGCCGTTACGCAGCTTTCGATACCTATGGTGCGCGACCACGTCGCCCGGTTTGGCGGGACGCACGTCGTGTGGGTGAGTTTTCTAGTTTTTTAAAACAGGTTTTTGGAAAACTTTGAAACAATTTTAACAGGGATTTACTTGATGAAAATAAAAGTAAAAGAGAGGTTTCAAACTCGTATAGGTTATCTAAAACTGTCTTCAAATAGAATCTCAAAATCGTGCATGGATTGGGAGAAAACTGTCCGTGAACTAGAGTCCTTGGACTGGTTTCACTGTCTTGTTTCGACAGTTTTTCGTCGAACTTCGAGTCGATTTCTTGGTCGATCAGAGGGTTTACGAAGAATTACCTTTGAAGGGTTTCGAAGAGGACCCATTGGGCTATGCGTATAAATTCACAGATCGAAATTCTATTGATCGATGAAAAAGAAATAATACCTAGAAGTAGCTGGCTCGACTGCTACTGTTGCGGCTGTCCTGTTCCAAGCCGCACACGGCTTGCTGTCGCCAGCCGACGGCCGACGGTCGACCAGCCTGCGGCGGTGTGCGTACGCACAGGGGAAGGGCACGTATGGCTGAAATCGGGGTTAGGGTTTTAGTTTGCTAGGGTTTATCGAGAACTCTCGATCTCCCTATATATTCGTATGTACGCGCTGTGTGTTTTGGCCGAGCGAGGGAGGGTCGGGCCTCTCAGCCGAGAGTTGGGGCTGGGTTTGATGCTCGGCTGGACTGGGAAATTTTGGGCCGGGCCTGGCTGTTTCTTCTTTTCTTTTTCTTTTTTTCTTTGTCTTTTTCTTTTTCTTTATAGCTTCTATTAATATATACATATATTCATATATATATATATATATATATATATATATATATATATATATATATATATATATATATATATTAATATAGGTATGTATACATACTACTATGTAGTCATCTATATATACGTAGACACATATTCACGTATACACATATATTTATTTATATACATGTATACACATATACATATATATATTTATTTATATATACGTATACACCCATATAAATATATTTATTTACGTATACATTCAAGTATACATATATATATTTATATATACACATAGGCATATACACCCATATAAATATATTTATTTACGTATACATTCAAGTATACATATATATATTTATATATACACATAGGCATATACACCTATATATATACGTACCTATACACGATATATAATATTTATTTATTTATATATCCATACACCTATAATATATATTCCTATATATATATATATATATATATTTTTTTTTCCCCTATATATATATATATATATATATATATATATATATATATATATATATATATATATATATATTTCCTATATATATATATATATATATATATATATATAGGAAATATATATATATATATATATATATATATATATATATATATATATATATATATTCGTATTCACATATATTCGTATTCACATACACTTACACGCATATTATATACGAATATATATATATATATATATATATATATATATATATATATATATATATATATATATATATATATATATATATATATATATAATTTCATGATACCAATAACCCACTAAAATAACCCAAAGAGTCTTAGTGGACATATTTGGCCCTAGAAAATTGTACCAATATTCTAAAACTCTATTTAAATATTAATAATACCCATTTTGTATAAATAACCAAATATCTAGAAAATATCATAAAGTCCACCCAAAAAGCTAGAAAATATTTGTACGTACCTAAAAGTATGTCCTCATAGGCTTGGGCTTGGTTTGGGTTCAAACTGGACTAGTTTGGTACAACCGGGTTCCCTAAAACTCAATAATTTAATTAATAAATAAATAATCTTCAGTAAGGGTTAAGTCACAACTTGGTCTGGTTTTTCTAGTTAGGACATCACTATGGCTCGGCCTTCCTTGGCTAATACACTAGTCTAGGCACGCCACTGCACTATCAGTGCCACGATTTCTAGTCACCTTGTACTCCAAATCTAATCATGATTAAAAATCATCTACCGTAATAATTAACTAAAAAAATTATTTATAAAATCTAAAAATCATCATTTAAATCAAATAAATAATGAAAAAAAATATTTTCAAAAAATTCCGGGAAGGGAGGCTACATCAGGCATTCTAGTAGTCACCGGACATGCAATTTCTTGGATTTTAACCTCAATTGTCACGCCCCAGAACCAGAATACTGGAGAACGGGGGAATGACTCAGCCAGCTACGTATTACGGGTAGATGAATACCGTATAATACGATCAATGCTGTCTAACCAGACGAGGGGGTGCATACTACATAAAGTCTTACTATGGTCATTACACATCTATTGTCTCAATCATTCAAATAAGAAACAGAAATAGAGAACATGTAAGATAAAGCAGTAAGGCGTCCCAAACGCTCAGTCAAAAATGTTCTTGATATCTGGCTTTACAAAACATAGCCAGATTGATGTAGCAAAAGTATACACAATTGTTATCAGCTGCAGTCTGACTTTAATTACAATTATGTAAAAGTAAGTACAAGACAATCCGACTAACATGTCGGTGCCAAACGGCCAAGTATAAAGTAAGTGACAAAACGAGCGGGGAAGTAAGAAACCCACTCGAGTCCTCCTGCGATCATCCTTCTAGTGTTGACCATCTTGGAGGTAGAAGTAAGCTGGATCCTCGGGGACCGGCTCTAAATCTGGCCATGCAAAACCAGAGAGGTTAGACCTCTAATAGCAAGTACCACAAGGAAGCACGACATGAGAACTAAAACCAGTAATGTAAGAGAATAATACTAATAAAACTCTGTTTGCTACTAGGATTCACATCACATCACGACACTTCGAACCAACCTCCCAACCAAACAAGGACAGAAGTTGGCCCGTCATGTCCTGACATTCTGATCATCCCAGTTAGGTGACAGAGTAGTACAGTACACAAACAAATCATCTTGAACGGCCAATCAACTCCTACGGCTTGCTATTGTGAGTCCCAAGTTATCCTGGAATTATGCAATTAGGGATTCCGTAGTTCTTACTATGTGCAAGCAAGGCTAGTCTATCCAGTCAATCATGTGCGCCATGCATGAATTAGACGAGTCCTAGCAGGACGCCCGTCATCAATATATATTATACAATAATAATATAAGCAGATACTGTTTCCTGCCCGTGTGGCAGTTTTACAGTATCTGTGGGAACCAGCCGGCCCGTCGGGTACTACTTGTCCCAAGGGGGCTGCCATGTAAGAACTCGGGAATCCATTCTCTCCATGCAATCATTATTTTATATAACTTAATAGTCCCTACGTTGAGTGAAATCCCATGCCGTGGATCATGGTCATTCAAATGAGTACTTTCGTACGGGATACGATATGCACAACTCTACAACGATACCAGTGCGGTTAGGTTGCAGGTCTTACATAACGTAATGCAACAATCAAATCTAACCACGGTAATCATGCATTGACCATAAAGTACACATGCTTCTTTTGTAGAAAATAAATAAGTAAATAAATAAATAAATAGATTGAAGCCTGCATGTGTATGTAAGTCAATATTCGGGATCAGCCAGTCGATTACAATAGTCCATAACATGAACGTGTCTTATTCATTCAATTCAATAAGACTACTAGCCAGTCTCTTAGTTCCGACTAGGAACGCATGATTAATTTAGTCAAGATAACCATTATTATCAATGGTGACAAGGCATGAAAGTCAATTAGTATTAAACGGGGGTCGAGTCTATAACTCTCATGGTCAAGTCCCAGTCATACTGGGTATCCCAAAAATCAATCGGGACACAAGGCACATTCCACATAACAATTGATATTAACAATATTATCATATCATGATTTTATCGAGTTTATGCCAAAAAGGCGTAAGGATATAAAATGGACGTTAAATATCTAATAAAATATCAATATACAGGGCTATAGAAGATCCAGGGTAAGTAGGCTACGCTCATGTCAAAGAGGCAGCGTATGGGCTCCATACAACTCCTCACCATCCAAGTGAGCGTATGCAAGTCATACGCTCCCCAAAGGCAGCGTATGGACTCCATACGACTCCTGACCATCCAAGTCAGCGTATGCAAGTCATACGCTCCCAAAAGGTAGCGTATGAACTCCATATGACTCCTGACCATTCAAGTCAGCGTATGCAAGTCATACGCTCCCAAAAGGTAGCGTATGAACTCCATACGACTCCTGACCATTCAAGTCAGCGTATGTAAGTCATACGCTCCCAAAAGGTAGCGTATGAACTCCATATGACTCCTGACCATTCAAGTCAGCGTATGCAAGTCATACGCTCCCAAAAGGTAGCGTATGAACTCCATACGACTCCTGACCATTCAAGTCAGCGTATGCAAGTCATACGCTCCCAAAAGGTAGCGTATGAACTCCATACGACATACGCTTCCAAAGGTAGCGTATGCAAGACACACGCTTCCTAAAAGGTAGCGTATGGACTCCATACTGCACTACGCTAAAGAGCGCGCACAGCTCAGTAACGCAAGCTAAAAAGCTAGTGTACGCTGCTCACTGTCTTCTCCAAACAGCAAGAACTCCATGGTTGCACCCCAAAGCTTCAAAGGTCCATAACTTGGTCAAAACAAGTCCAAATCCAACTTTCCAAAGGTCCAAATTGGGTAGAATAAAACTCTCTACAACATAGAACTATCAAAACTTGAAAACAAAGAAGTTTGATAGATCAAAACCACCAAACTCCGAAAATAACTTATTTCTAGATCTACAAAAATTAAGACTTCGAAATGAAAAATGCCAAGTTCTAAACTCTCTTAGGATCACGAGAGGAAGATAAATGAACCATAAAAATATAGGTTCTCATGTAGAGCAAGTTGTACTTGCCTACGGTTTGGTAGGTGGAGAGAGTAATGAAGAAGAAGAGGAGTAATGGTGAGAATGAGTAATGAGGAGAGAGAATGGAGAGGGTGGCTTTAAATATGGAAGGGGATGGTAGATGGAAGTTGGGCCGGGTCCAATGGGTCCAATGGGTCGGGTTGTAGGGGATCCAACCAAAGCCAACCCGAACCCAAAGCCTAGCTAAAGCAGAGAATAAAAGCAGGAAATAAAGTACAAAAATAAAATTGCAGGAAATAAATTAACATGAAATTAAAGATAACATAAAATTAAAGGAATTTAAATACAGGATAATACATGATAAATATTAAATAAATACTCATGAGTTGTACATGTATAAAAATATGTATTCTGGGAACGGGGAGTGACATCAATGCACTCCCGTTTTGCTCCTACTGAGGCACACCACCGTGCGTGGAGAAGTTTCACTTGTGGCAAAGAGAAGAAATCATCGTCTGCCTTCACCATGGACATTATAGACAACTGTCTCCAACGTTTATCGACAGTAACTACTGGAATAGGAATGGACTGACGACGATATTCATTAATCTCATGGGAACAAGGGAGGCCCAGTGTATGTCGATGTACACACCCGCAAACCTGAGGATCAAAGCCGACAAACTTTGACCTATCAATCTCTTCAAATATTAATGCCAACGCCTTGTGAGAAAGGACACGCATTAAAGAATCCAAGAGGACTTCCTTTCTATGCTCATACTTGACAATATTTAAGCTCATCTCAAATGATGCCTTAATTTCGTTCATCGTCCGATCTATTGATAGATGCATCACTTAACAAACCGAAACAAAGTTGCCTTGGGATGACTTTAAATACCTCTTTAATACTGAGTGTGCTCTTTCGATACGGTTGGTAGTTGTCGTACCGTAATGCTTCACCACATTCGTCCATGCTAAGACGAATTGTTCTTTGTGCGGTTCAAGCCATGCCTCTTTGATGTAAGAATTGTATGCCGGCTCCCTCCCCTTCCACTTCTCCTTGAACAAGTACCATGTAGCGTCGTAACTGTCTATCGTACTGGCTCGCCATACACAATTCCAGTCATGGTTGAATTCGTCAAAAACTTGTATGTCAAGTTTACCATCCACTTTTCCGAACTTCAACTTACATTGGGATTGTATATTACGATTTATATAAAAAGTGCATAGCAATGTATCCGCTTGAGGAAACACAATCCGAATAGCATTAATTAGAGCATACTCTATGTCGGTAACAAAAACAGAGGGCTCTCTATGACCGGTGTAAAGTGTTTTCAGTTTCTCCAACGCCCATGTGTAGTCTTCAAGTTTCTCACTCTTCATGAAGCAAAAAGCAACTGAAAATGTTTTTCATGTAGAGGTGAAGCCGACAACATGAAAGAGAGACATCTTGAACTTATTGGTCTTGTACATGCAATCAAGAACTAACACGTCGGCGAAAGACCGAGCCAAATGTGTACAATCGGGATGAGCCCAAAAGATTGAAATGACTTCATTGCTCTGGGGATGTCTTCTATGCTGCTCAACATAATGATTATCTCCAAGCAACTTCAGCACTTCTTGCATCGCCATTCATAATTTCGACCGAATGGCGTTAGAAGAAGATAGGGTATTGTATATTGACTTCATTGTAGACTTGTTCTTCTCATCTTTATGTCGTATGACGGAATATATTTGTCTCGTTGCAACTCCGAAAGTGGACAAGTCTTCGACTATCTTCTTCTCCGTATTGTTCAACCGTCCGACATACGGATGACCCAATAGTGTTTCGGCAATCTCGTGGTTGTGGATTCTATTCTTGACTTGGACTGTCCACTTCGCTTCTTCATCCTTTCTAATATAGATTTTGAATGGACAACCACATTTTCTCGTTCCAACATTTTTTTTAAACTTTACTTTGGATAACTTTATCTTTCTTATGGCTTCTGAACACACCACCTCGTTCACATGAAACCACCGTAGTTTGTTGTCCCGGACGATTTCGGACCGATCTAGATATCACAAGAACTATGTTGTTTGCCCGTCCAACTTCTCGGCACCAATTTAGCGCATCTTCGCTTGATTCAAAACACATATCGGTCCAGAATAAATGGCCTACATCGACGCCAATTGGAGCAGCTACCTCGATACCGAAAGATGATAAGTCCTACAATATAACTTAAAGTTAATAAAAGTAAATAACACAACACCAAAAATGTGCAAACTGCTGCCAAAATGTAGGACTGCAGAGGGAAAGGCAGTCCTTGCAATAATTAGGACTGCCACCACTCTGGCAGTCCTTCTGGTCTAAAGGACTGCAGCGGTTTTGGCAGTCCTGTATTTAGAGGTGGACTGCCAGAGTAGTGGCAGTCCTGTCTGTCACAACCCCGAATTTTACCTGATATGAATGTTAAAATTTACTTACCAAGAGTGCATCCGAAGCAAAAATGTGTTCTTCGGACATATCGGGACGAGAGTCTACTACATTCGATGACCCGGGTTCTTCCATGTTCCTTTTTTCTAAATTAAACACATATAAATTATAATTTATATGTGAAATTATTGTTGGAAAGTCTACAAATATATTAATTATATGACATACCCATTAACGGAAGAAGTCGATGACACTATAACTAAAATTTGTATCCTAAATCTTCACAATGGCTTGGTTGGGAGAAAATTTGGATTAGGGTTTACAGTTTCATGACCTAGAAATTTTGAGGAGAAGAAAATAGTAGAGGAGAAGAAAAGAGTAGAGGGAGAGAAGAAGAGTTGTGAAATAAAATGAAGTTGGTATTTATATCATTTTTTGGGCTAGCCCCAAGTAAAAAAAATTGATGGCAAACTTGTAGTTTTTTCCAAAATTTTTGGGATAGCCCCTAGTAATTTGTGTGATGTCCTTAGAAAAATTCTTACTAAAGGTCCTAAGTTCATTTCATGGTTGTAGCTACTTTTTAAAAGTTTTTTAATATTTTTTATATTATGTATGGTGATCTTATTTTGAAAGTTCGTCCTGGCTCCCCATGAGTTCAGGACCGCCCTGACTCAAGGCGTGTTGGAGAATACGAATTTTTTATTTTTGGTGTAATTCCCATCTTATTTGAGCCTTTGGCCTTCTTCTGGTATAATCTTCTCGAGACTATATTGCACGGACACAGATACAACACGATAAGGTAAAGACAAGATTACACGTAAAAATGATGTCTAATTTAGTATGTCATGTTGTATTTTGGATTGTCTCCAGGCTTGAGTTATAAGGTTTAGTTAGGCAAGATGATATGTCATTGTTTTTTCTTTCTTTGAGATAATACCATTTGTTTCTTTTAGTAAAATCATTTATTCAAATTATGTTCCAATTATGACTTATCTTCTATAACAATGTGAGTCCTATCGATTTTGGGTGTTTTTTTTTTATGAAATTGGTGGGACCTATAATTTTATAGAAGATGAAACATGATTGTAATACAAAATTTGGAAACAACAGATCTCCTTTGGAATATTTGAATAATTGACTTTACAAAAATAAATGTCATGCCCCAGAACTAGAATACTGGAGAGCGGGGGCAGACATAGCCAGCTACGTATAACGGAATGGAATCCACACTGCTATACGGTCACGGCTGTCTAGATATGTGAGGGTTTCACTACAATCCATCAGTCTCTTAAGGTCATAGATAGCCTATTGTCTCAATCTCAACCAACTAATAATAGTTACAAGATGTCAGACCACCAAATACACAATAGTAAGGCGTCCCATACATTACATATTTGGAATGATCATGAAGCTAGTCGTTACAAAATGTGAGGACTAGCAAGAGTTCAGTCATACATGATCAACCCCCGGGGCTTGTCAATCATGTTACAGTCCGTAGACAGACAGTAAGTAAGTACAATCGAGCTAACACTTGCTCGTCGGCTAAACGCCTCAAAAGAATAATTTACAATATTACAGTGGGAGAACAAAGGAAACCCACTCGATGCCCTGGTTACGCCTGGTGACCACCATCGGGCTGGAAAGCAGGAAGATCCTTTGGTGCTGCTCCGGTATCTGGCCATACAAAACCAGCTGGATCAGACCCCAGAAAGAGCAAGTGCCACAAAGGAGGCTTCACTTAAGAACTAAAACCAACAAATCATTAGCATTCAACATGTAAGAAAATAACAATAAATAACGCAGATTGAGGTTTGTGCACTACCAATGCACTTATCCCAATCAGAGGAAATGATTAAGTAAAGCATCATGACATAAGATAACTGGAGAATCATGTTAAATAAAATATAGCTGGGCAATATGTGAAGAGAAGACGAAGATACTATTCCGGAAGCCATGTTACAATCCTTAAACCAAACAAGGACCGAGATTGTAACCCTTCGCCTGAACAGAACTTAGTCTCTGATCATTTATTGCTAAAGGTGACAATAAAGAGTGCACTACGCTAGAGTGATAATAGAGTACAATCATTGTAGTAACAATCTGGAGTGACAATAATTCAATCATTATGGTACAATCTTGTAATCAATCACTTCAAGACAGTACTATACTGGACTAGACTCCATCCAAGCAATCACGGCCAAGCATTGCCTACGGCTTTCTATATTAACTAACTAGGGTTATCACAATCCTCTTTACTAGCAAGATGCAATGAGATGCTCCAAGTAGTCACAGGCCCTGCAGCTATCCAGGTTATCCAGGCAATCATTATAGTGACAATCTAGAGAGTACAATGCATTAGAGTGACAATAGAATTCAATCATTTAAGTGACAATGGTGGATGCCCCACATAACAGTGGGCTGGAAATGTGCCCTACTCGTCGGTAGGCTACAAGTCCAAACATTTGCGGCCGGGATAATGGGATCGCCTGTAACTGGGGAACATCTCTTCATGTCTAGTGAATTATACTAATCATTAACCTTAGTCCATTTCAGTAGGTACTCCTGACCGTGGTACTCAGGAGTCCCCTCCTAGACATGATGCAGGACAGGACTGGATTATTTGTATAAGCACAATCACCCACGGTGTCCAGGTTATTTATACAGGTCATGTCATGTCAGGTAGCCGTCGCAACAGCTATTCGAGATAATCATGTCAGGTTTATCATATCAAGTGTACTAGTCAGGAGTGCGCCACGATGGGCCACTATCAGGTCATGTCAGGTTATTATATCAGGAGTGCACCACTACGGGTCACTATCACGTCATGCTCAATTATCAATTCCAAACATATCCAGTAAATTCGTGATTATCAAGTTCAGGACAAAAGGCGTAAGGATATAAAATGGACGTTAAATATCTAATAAAATATCAATATACAGGGCTATAGAAGATCCAGGGTAAGTAGGGTCAGGTCCAGTTGCGCCTAAACATCAGGTTACGCCTGAGTCAGACTGCGCTCAAGTCAAGCTACGCTCAAGTCAGGCTACGCTCAAGTCAAGCTACGCTCAAGTCAACGTATGCAAGACATACGCCTCCAAAAGGCAGCGTATGTACTCCATACGACTCCTCTTCAAGGCAGCGTATGAGGTCCATACGACTCCTCATCAAGGCAGCGTATGAGGTCCATACGACTCCTCATCAAGGCAGCATATGCATGACATACGCCTCCAAAAGGCAGCGTATGAGTCAGACTGCGCTGCGCTAAAGAGCGCGCACAGCTCAGTGGCGCAAGCTAAAAAGCTCGCGCACACTGCTCACTGTCTTCTCCAAATCAGCAAGAACTCCATGGTTGAACCCAAAGCTTCAAAAGTCTATAACTTGGTCAAAATAAGTCCAAATCCAACTTTTCAAAGGTCAAAATTGGGTAGAATAAAATTCTCTACAACATGGAACCATCAAAACTCGGAAATAACAAGATTAAATAGATCAAAACCCAAGAATTCCGAAAATAAAGTAAACTTAGATCTACAAGAATCTAGCCATGGAAATTAGAAATGCCAAGTACTAAAGTGTTTTAGAATGTAGTAAAGAAGAGAATGGAGCAATAAAATCAGAGTTCCTCCATGAAGCAAGTTGCACTTGCCTAGACCTCTCTCTTCTCTCTCTGGTAGGTGAAGAGAGTAAATGGAAGAAGAAGAAGAGATTAATGAAGAGAGAGAAGAAGAATAGGTAATAAATATGAGTGGTGGTGGTAGGTAGGGGGTTCACCCCTTGGTTCATGATGAACCAAGAGCAATCCCAAACCGAACCAAGCCAACCCAAACCAAGAATAAACCAAGCCCAGAGAGGAAATTAAGCAAGAAAATCATACAATACAAGAATAAATACGTACACGTATTCCAGAAATACGTAATACGAACCACAGGCATTACAATAAACAAGTGATTTATGCTTGATTTTATGATCGCAGTTTGTGAGATATCAGCTATCTCCGATATTCTTAATTTAGTATCAGGACTGTCAGCACCCTGGCAGTCCTAATTGAAACCCTCTGTGATGAGAGTTTCAAAATGTAACTCTCTGTTACAGAGAGTTTCAAATATTAAGTGTAGGACTGCCAGGGGGTGGCAGTCCTATTTATAACTCTCTGTGATGAGAGTTTCAAATTGAAACTCTCTGTCACATAGAGTTTCAATTAGGACTGCCACCCCCCCTGACAGTCCTACACTTAAGTAGGACTGCCAGCACCCTGACAGTCCTACATAAGTGTAGGACTGTCAGGGGGTGACAGTCATATTTATAAAACTCTGTGATGAGCTCCTCAAACTGAAACTCTGTCACAGAGACTTATAAATAGGACTGCCAGCACCCTGGCAGTCCTACTTAAGTATAGGACTGCCAGGGTGCTGACAGTCCTAATTGATACTTGCTGTAACAACATGTTTCAATTAGGACTGCCAGCATCCTGCCAGTCCTCATTTTGTATAGGACTGTCAGGGGGTGGCAGTCCTAATTAAAACTCTTTGTGATAGAGAGTTTCAAAACTCTCATCACAGAGACTTACAAATAGGACTGCCACCTCCCTAGTAGTCCTAAATTACACGAAGAATGACTATTCTCCTACGTTTTAACACTGGAAATGGCCATTCTCCTACGTTTTAACACTGAAAATGACCATTCTCCGTGTAAATTAATACGGAGAATGCTATTCTCCGTGTTTTTAACACGGAGAATGGCCATTCTTCTGCATTTTAACACTGAAATGACCATTCTCTGTGCTAAACTACACGAAGAATGACCATTCTTCGTGTAAATTAAGACGGAGAATAGCCATTCTCCATTTTATTTTACACGAAGAATGACATTCTCCATTTTATTTTACACGGAGAATATCATTCTCCGTGTTACTAACACAGAGAATGGCCATTCTCCGTGTAAAATAAAACGGAGAATGCCATTCTCCATGTTACTAACACGGAGAATGGCCACCCTCATGCGAAATTAATATTCTTCGTGTTCTAACACGGAGAATGGCCATTCTCCTGTATTTTATGGTCAGTTGAAACTTTGAAGGGTCATAACTTTTGACTGGGAGGTCGAAACGAGGTCCGGTTTGTCGCAAAATGAGCGTATC
The DNA here is from genome assembly GCA_029216955.1 of Iris pallida. Taxonomy (NCBI): domain Eukaryota; kingdom Viridiplantae; phylum Streptophyta; class Magnoliopsida; order Asparagales; family Iridaceae; genus Iris; species Iris pallida. The sequence continues at coordinate 2,348,083 of JANAVB010022593.1, forward strand.
TTTGAGGAGCCTGAGATTAACAGTTTCTTCGTTAGATGGCCTTTCAAAATTTTAGAATCGCAAAAAAAAATGATGTTTGGACCTCCGTTTTAGCACTTTTGTCGTTTGTCTCGGTCTTTCCGAAATTTTTCAACGAGTTTTTGAAAATTTTTGAGGAAAAAACCTAGATTCAAAAGTGAGCAGTGTATGGAAGAAGATGAAGTATCTTCACAGAAAGTTTTATACGGGACTGCCAACACCTGACAGTCCTTTATTAAGTAAGGACTGCCAGGGGCCTGACAGTCCTAACTTAATGTAGGACTACAGAAAGTCTGGCAGTCCTACTTTACATTAGGACTGCCATAACCCTGACAGCCCTAATGTTGTAAGCCACGACTTTAGCAGCCGAACGGCCACAACGATTTGTCGTGTTCTAGGGTTAGGGTTTCAAGAAATATGTGAGATCATGTTCGAAAAATTCATTCATAAACCCTAAAATGATTCTAAACCTAATATTTATGTTTATGTTTTCTGATTTTGAGTATGAGTGGAAACTTTTTTTTGGTAGCTGATCTTAGACAAATTTGGGGGAAAATTTGTGCCAAACATGATTGAGATAGGAGAATTATTTTGGAGATAATTCTCGAAAAGAAAGGAAGAAAAATTTGGAAATTTTTTTGGATTAGGGTTTAATTCTATGACCTAGAAATGTTGGGAGAGAAGAAAAAAGTAGAGGGAGAGAAGAAAAGAGTTGAGGGAGAGAGAAAAAGAGTAGAGGGAGGGAGAGAGAAAAATTAGAAAAGTTGTCTTTTATACCTAATGTTGGGCTGCCCCCAAGTAAAAAAAAACTGATGGCAAACTTGTAATATTTGTAAACATTTTTGGGCTGTCCCCAAGTAAAATTGGTGGTGCCCTTAGAAAAAACCTATAAAATTTAGGATGTAAACTCTAAGAGCATCATTTGTAAGGCCCATCCCATTTTCTAGATTCTAGATTTAGAATGTTGGAACTCATTTTGTAGAATAATAAGTCTCATCCCTAGTCCCAATTTCTACAAATTCGGTCCCAACCCATCCATGGGTGCTAAGGGTTGGGCCTCCCAATTTATAGATTATAGATTGTAGAAACTCGTTTTGTAGAATAGTAAGTTTCAATTTGGAGCCCAACTTTCTAGATTCTAAACTTTATATTATTTTTTTCCTACATTAATTTTTGACCACACAATATTTGGGACCGGAGCTCACTTTATCATTTTCTACTATTCTCATACAAACCCAATCCATTCTACATTTACCTTTTTTTTGAAATTTTGGGCTCCAGGAGAGTCCCAACTCCCAACTACTAATGATGCTCTAATTAGCCCTTTTAGGGGCTGTTTGGTTAGATGTAACTCTTTGAAAGTGTGAAAGTGGCACTTGCAGCAAGTTGAGTTTCCGTGGACTTGCAGCAAGTGGCACTTTCCAAAATGTGTTTGGATGGAGTACTTTTTGTCTGGTAAAAGTGGAAGAAAAATGAGTTCGTTGTTTGGATAGTTATGTAAGTAGAAAGTGAAAGTTTTTTGAAGATGTGGTAAACCTAGGTATAGTTACCCCCAATAATTAAATTTGTTATCATAATTAAACCAAAAAAAATATTAACTGAAAAAATATATTAACTATCATAATTAAAAATATATTAACTAAAAAAATACCATAATCAAATGAAAAATATATTAACTATCATAATTAAATTAACTGAAAAAATATATTAATTGAAAAAATACCATAATCAAATGAAAAATATCTTAACTATCATAATTAAATTAATTACTATAATTAGCTATTAATTATTGATTATTTTAATTGGGGATGATGAAGAGCCACCTGTACACATTAATAAAAGGAAGAAGAAGAAGCAACAAACGTTGCATACATCTCTCTCCCCCTCTCTTTACAGCTCTCTCTCTCTCTCTCTCCCCCCCACAGCCCCCTCTTTACAACTCTCTCTCTCTCTCCCTCTCCCTCTTCCGACCTCCTCCTCCACCACCTCCACCACCCCCTTTCGACCCACTCCACCACCACCGCCGCCGCCACAGCCCCACTCCACCACCACCACCTCCTGCTACTTCTTTAGCGCCCCGGCGAGCCCCATGCACTACATCCTCTCCTCCTCCGCCTCCGCGGCGAAGCCCTCGTCCGAATCGCAGGAGCTCCTCCACTCCGGCGGTGGCTCGTTCGAGTTCGGCGGCGCCGGCCACTCCGGTCCGATGATCTCCGCCGACGAGCTTTTCCTCAACGGCCAGATCCGGCCGATGAAGCTCTCGTCGCACCTCCAGCGCCCGCAGGCCCTCGCTCCGCTCATAGATCTGGACGATCTTGAGGGGCGGGGGTCACTTGCAGCACACCTCCTTCAGTTTTTTGGTGTAACTGTGTGTTAGAAAAAAACACAGAGGAGTTACCGCTCACTTGCAGTGATTGGACACTTACCTTTCAGTTGCTGCGTCCAACCAAACACCGAAAGTGCGAAAGTGGATGAGCACTTCCACTGAAAGTGCCACTTCCCTCGCCACTCTCCCCTAACCAAACAGCCCCTTAGTTTATTTGGAAACACTTCACATTCAAACGTTCACCGGCGGTGACGACATACCTTCCCTCCCTCACTCTATTTTTCCCATCTCCCGCCTCCCCCCCTCTTTTATCCGATCCGAAACCCGCAATGAAACCCATCCCGCCCGAACCCGACACGAAAACCCTAATCCTAGCCACGTCCGCCGGCGGCGGCGGCGACGACGACGACGACTTCCAGAACCCCGCCCAAGCCATTGCCATCTCCCAGAACCTCATCCTCTCCTCCCTCAAAAACCCTAGTTTCTCCCAGCCTCTCAAGCCCTCCAGTGGAGCTCCTCCTCGGAAGAAGCAGAAAGCTTCGGTCTCCAATGGGAAGGAGAACCGAAGAGCTCCTTCTCGGACCCAAACGTCCGGAAATCCTAGGTTTTCTAGAGTACGCGAGGGAAAGAAGACGACGGGAGAAGAAAGGAGGATTCTTTCTGATTCTGGAGAGTCAAATTTGGTAGAGATTTGCCATGGGAATTCTACAGTTTCTTCCGGGAAGAAGGTGGTGGGAGAGGAAAGGAGCGATCTTTCAGCTCCACTCGGATGCGGGTCGGTGGGAATGCTCAAAGTAAACGAGGGATCTCATGGTTTTATGTCGAACGAATTAAACTTGGGGGAGAAATGGAAGATTGAAGAGATCTTCCATGGTAATTGTAGGGCTTCTTCTGTATGCGGTGGGAAGAAGGCAGTGGGAGAGGAAAGGAGTGATCGTGATGCTTCACTCGGATGCGGGTCAGTGGGAATGTCTGAAGTAGATGAGGGATCTCACAATTTGGTTTCGAATGAGTCAAATTTGGGGGAGAAATGGAAGATCGAAGAGAATGCTTTCAAAATTTCTACGGTTACTGGTACATTTGTGGAACACGAGACAGAGGGAGAGAAAAGGAGGATTCTTTCTACTTCCAGTCATTGTGCATCTAATGATAAGCCTATTTCCAATGTATCAAATGACAGTGAGGGAGACGAGCTCGGGGAAGAAAAGTTGTCCCTTTTGACGTCGGAAGATTTACAAATAGTCAAAAATTCACAGACTGAGGAGTTTGTTCGTGTAGATTATACACTGTGCAAAGACAATGTAAGTGCTAGGGACGAGAAATCATGTCTTTCGACATCAAGCGAATCTAAACTAGCGGAAAGTTTGAAAAATGGAGAGTTTGGTCCCTACGAGGATACAGGCAAGTTGAAGGAAGAAAAAAGGAGTTATTACTCAATGTCGATAGAATCGAGGTTGTTGAGGTCAGGGACAAAGTCTGATTCATCCAATGTCGAAGCTGATTGCAGGGATTTCGACCCAGGAACTCAGCTGAATGTTTTGATGGATCTCTGCTGTGAAGAAGGTAGCTCAAGTAGCAGAGATTTATTGCCGGAAGGGAATGATTTGAGTTTCGATTCGTCGGAGTTGCTAATGGATGGATTCGTGGATTGCCCCTTATGTGGAACTGATATCACGGGCTTAAGTGAAGAATTGCGACAAGTTCACACAAATAATTGCCTTGACAAAGATGAAACCCCAGAGGTAATTCTCACATAGTTTTGCTTTACACCTCTTTAGCTTCTGAAATTATTTTAAGCACAGTTTGGGAAATTTCTGATTAAACTTGGCTTGACTTCAATCTTCTGAAGGCTTAATTTAGATATGTGCAAAATATTTGAAAAATTCAGAAAAACAGCTTAATATCATTCAACAGGATCTAGCTCAAAGCCTATAACATAAGAGCAGCAGCAGCAGCAGCAGCAGCAAGAACAGCAATAACATCAACAATCATGGTGTCAAAGACTCACATAGTTAATGCTCATTCCCCCTCAACTTCATCAAGGGGCATATCCTCGTCACAAAAATGTCACAAAAGCAACCATTTCAGCGCTCCAAGTGGTCTCTTTAACGTACGTGTCCAAGGTTCCACACCGTCTTAATTCTTTTCCTGTATTCTTACTATCAATTCATGCCCCCTCAAACACGCTCGTTTCTTTGTATACAACAAGTCTCTGCACCCGCCCACACAGCGAAAAAAGGATCACTCATTTATTTCTAGACCAAAAAGTACAATGTAATTGTCTTTTGTAGTGTGGAATGGCTGCTTACTTTCAGTTTTCCCTCCAAGGGTTCTACACCTGTTGTTGAACTTCCTTATTGGCAACTGTCAAACCTTAATATTGGAAAGCCTTCAGCTCCTTTGTTGGATACCATCTGAAGCTGAAGGTTTTGGCCAGCGAACTGGAGTATATTATCTTTAATCCTTCCCCACATCTTCCCAATCAATGAACTTTTGTCTCCCCTAAGTTCTCTCCGTGTCCTGAAAACACCACTCTCATATTTACATCCTTGAGTTGTGCCTGTTACTCTGAAGACACCTATAATTTTGCACAATGTGCTTCTCATATCTAGCCACTGCCAATCAATCCCTTTGCTCCAGCGGAGGTGCATGCCTGTCACCCATTGTCAGTCAGGTGTTGTCCTGACTCCTGCCTCTTTTCCTGATAGCCATTGTGGACGATTCTCCTTCTTCAACTCTTGCCAATTCCCTTACATGGACTTTGGAGCCATCATGTGTGTTTTGCAGTTGTTCAATTGGCTTTCAAGTAAATATTGTTTTCGCTGATTTCTTTAGTTTCCTTCTTGCGATGGCAACACCTGACACTGCTTATAGAGCCAATGTACCTTCCAAGTGAAACCAATTGTGAATTGTTGTTCTTACATGTTATAAAATCCACCTGGCTGAACCTCCGAGCTCGTTTTAGTTTGACTTCCTCTTCCAGTAGAGTATTACTTTTGTACCATATTCTTGTATAGAAACCTTTGTTTATGGTTCCTGTCTGTCCGTAAAATTTCCCAAATTTACATCTCTTGTAGTCTGTTCGGTTATGCTAGTTTTTCTTTGAGCTTCATTTGGACAATGTAGTTCATGCCATTTCTCATCTCCATATTCCTGCACATACAATATGAGATTGATAAGTACCAAGAGACAGGAGAGGAGGCGAAAAGAATAAATAAAATCGATGCATGAGAAACCTGGAACTCACAACTTCCATGCTGGTACATCAGCATAGTATTTTGAAACTCAGCTGGTAAACAGTGGGAATACTTAACCTCAAAAGAATTGAGATGATCAAAATGTTGTGACTCTCATAAGGACTCCTGGCTTAGATTCTCTCCTGGTGTTTTTTTTTTTCCACAGTGGCTGGAGCTTAATCTTTCATGTATCCCCACAACAGTCTCCAACTATAAATTTGGGATTTCATGCACCTGATCTGCTTTTTGTGTTGTTAGTTTCACCATACACAGGCATTCAGTACTCCCTGTATAACAAACTGTAATGGAATTAGATCAATTGGCCTCAGATGCCCTAAACATTCACCCGCAGGGATGGCGTGTTCATGTTCACTCCATCTGATTCGCAAGCATGTCTAAGCTGGTTGGATAGTCAATTCCTTGAGTCCCTGTGTGCGCATCTGGGAACTCATTATATCTTGGTAATTTATGGTTGGTTTATAATTCGTAGAGGAGTTCTACTTTTGTTGCTTTTTTATAAAATTTTGTCCACAGCAATATAAGCTGCATAAACCTTTATGTTTGATTTTATGGAGCTTCTTTTTTGTTGCTTACTTTCTTAAACCATCTTCATTAGATCAACTATTTTCTTGCTTATAGTAGTACTTTATTGATGATAACTGCTAAATGATTTTTTTATGCATATATATTCACAGAATCACATTATATTTTTATAATAGGTCTGAAATTCAACCTGGCAGTAGCACATGGTCTTTCCCTTTAATGGTATACGCTTCTCTCAATGAATAGCTTGACAAATGTTTTTGGAAAAAAAAATTCCTCTCTTGTATAAGATGGGGACATTTTTTTCATCAAAGAACAATATCATTTTATGCCGACACCAACAATTTGGGATTAGGGCTTTGTTGTTGTTGTTGTAAAGAACAATATCATTTTTATCTTCGTGAGTAATGCTAGTAAGGTGGAATGTGGTTTTAATCAAAAGAAGGCAATTCACATCATTTTGCCTAATGAATTTCTCGGCCTCTTGAATTGTAAAGCAAAATATTGTTATCTGGATACACACCAACTTTTAGAAATTGATTATGGTATACATATTGCAGGGGGCTACACCTGTTGGTAAAATGAAATCAGATAAATCTCAAAAAATTGTTGATGTCAAGCCTGTTGTTGAGTGGCTTCAGGCACTGGGACTTTCGAGATATGAAGAGAATTTCATTAGGGAGGAGGTTGATTGGGAGACCCTGCAATGGTTAACTGAAGAGGTTTGCTATGTGTAACTCCATCTTTACTCCTATCTTCTATACATCCACATGCTATATGTCACTAAGAAGATGTGGTCTCCGTTTCCATATATATGGTTCCAGTACAACCTAAATTGTATCCTGTATAGAATAAACAGGATTCTGATATGCTTCACGCTTGTTTGCTGCTTATAGGAGAAAGAACTAAGCTGATCCAATTGTAATATCTGTCATTGCAGGATCTTCTCAATATAGGAGTGGTAACACTTGGACCAAGAAAGAAGATACTTCATGCACTCAATGACCTGCGGCAAAAAACTCATCATGTTCAAGCGGCAGAAAATGATATTTCTAATACATCCACCGAGGGCATAAAACTACGTGTTCCTGGGAATAAGATGATTACAGAGTTCTTTAAGGGTCCTTCTGTCCATAAGAATAATGCTTGCAGCCTCAGCGCGCAGCTTCATGGGTTAGAAAGAACTACTAAAGATTCGACTCGTAAGAGGGTTGGTCCTAAAAACCATGCCAGCCGAGGAAAAAGAGATATTCCCCCTTGGTGCTGCATTCCAGGAACACCATTTAGAGTGGTATTCTACACTTCCATATCAGTAACTATCTTCACACACGCACACATGAACTGCTTTACCCTGAAATTTTTGCAGTATTTGCCTTAAAACAAAAAAGGATGCAGAAGACAATGATATCTTTTATTAACTTGTGTAGTCGTTACTTTGGTTTTTGAGCCTCTCGAATTTTTCACTGTTTTATATGACAAAATTTGCCAACTTACACAAGCACAACATATTATGTAGTATGTGAAAATTTGACTTGTAGTAAAGGAAAAAAAAGAAAACTAGCACTTTTAAGGTCTGCAGTATCCGGTACATTTGTGTATCAGCTATGTTGTATCCGTTTTGACATGTTCTACCCAATATTGACCACCACCAATGCTGGCCGACATTGGGCCTCTCTTTCCTGGTCAATTCACCCAAACAAAAGTGAAGAGAAAGAGAGGTATGGAAAAAAACAGTGTAGCAGTAGCACAATGATCGATTGTGCCGAGGATCATCATTTCTAAGGTGTGTTGATAACCATTATCATTTGTTGAAGTTGTATATCTAAAGAATCATAACATTCATTCATCTTAATATTATTCCATTCAAAACTATCTATGAGCAAGTGTTAGCAAATACCTATGAGTGAGACCGAGTCAACCTGGAAGCAGCTCCAAAATTTCAAGTTTTGCACTAGAAAAGAGTTTTGCAAGTTTGACATGGCAGACATGGTTGATGATAACCCTTTGAGGTGAGTAAACATCTTCATGGAAGTAGAATATGCACACATGGTACCTTTTCTGTAAAACCTCAAGATCTAGTTTCTTGATACTGTTATTTCTTGCTTCTTTTATACTTAAATCCAGGTAATAGGTCTTTTGCCCACATGCAGACCAAAAGAAATAAAGTCTTGCTCCTGGTCTCACTATTACATCTTTTTTATCTTCCAATAATTAATCGCTTAATCCTGAACTCATTATATAAGTGTATGGTATTTTGTAAAAATCTAAATATGATTCTCATGTGAACTGCTCTATATAATGAAAGGAGAAACTATATATCATTCACAGTATTCAAGAAACAGTGTTCTAGTCTTGTCCTCCAATACTCAGGTCTATCTGACTCTGAAGATAGTAGACTAAAAGATCGGACCTATTAGTAACGTAGTTAGTATGTGAATGCAGGATGCGTTTCGTTTTCTAAGAGGAGATTGTACCCACTGGTTTCTGACACACTTCCATATGGATCGTAAGTATTTCTTAGACTTTCAATTACTTTTGATGAAACCTAGCTTTTTTCTGATTGTATTACCTTGATTTTAGCATATGTTCCTGAAATTAACTTCATTAAGTTTTAAATGAGTCAGCACGTTATTCTTTCTAAAACTTTTGAAGGTTCCACTAAAAGATGCTTCCAATTGGAAAAGTCAGGCCTATAACAGCGCCTTTCGTTTTACACATAACTGGCAATCCAGATCCTCGGACAATATTCCAATGAAGGAATATTTGCTCAAAAAGTTAAACTTACATTAAATTTAACTGAGTCAGCACATTATTCTATCTACAATTTTTAAAGGTTGATCAGAAAAGCTGCCTCTGACTAGAAAAGTCGGCCCTTTTACATATAACTGGCTTTCCGATCGTTCCAGATTCAACGATATTCTTGTGAAGGAGTATTCGTATTTATATTCCTTCAATTAAGCTTACTGACATATTGCCTTCCGAAACTTTCAATCTGCATATACCATGCATCTTTAATTGACAATTATCGGCTTACTAGTTGGAAGTGTTTTTGTTCAGATTATCAGGGTCTAACAAGAAACTTCTGCCACGGGAAGATTTATTGTTCCTCAATAACGGCACACCTTGTGAATATGAAGATTGGTGTACCATGGGAAAGACTCCAAGTCTTACCCCTCAACCAAAAGGTTAATATTGCTGGTGTTAGCTTGATTTGCTTAGATGCAAACCACTGCCCTGGATCTATTATTATTCTTTTTGAACCACCTAGTGGCAAGGTATGACATCATTTTAATCCTTATAGAGTTTCCATATGTCAGTTGTGATGACTTCATGACTTGACGTGAGTTCATTTGAAGCTGATATGGTTTATTTTGCGTTATGGATGTTAGGCAGTTCTGCACACTGGCGATTTCCGATTTTCTGCAGAAATGACGAGCTCTTCTGTTTTGCAAACATGTCATGTTGACACGCTTATCCTTGATACAACTTACTGTAATCCTCAAGTATGTCATTTGTTCAAAGAGGTTGCGATTCTATGGTCTTGAATTCATGCTGATGTTCTTGTAATTTTCCTGCTTTTACTGTAGTATGACTTCCCTAAGCAAGAGGCAGTAATCCAATTTGTCATTGAGGCCATTCAAGCAGAAGCTTTCAACCCCAAAACTCTTTTCCTTATTGGTTCCTATACAATTGGTAAGCTCACCGTCTTTAAATATTCACCTAAACCTTTACCCTCTGTGTATAGCCATGCTCACACAATCACATGCACATACAGAATCATTTGGGTGTCTGCTTGGGTGATAATATTTCCTTACAATTGAATATCCAGATTCCGCTAGGACTGAGAGCATCACCTCTTTTTGGAAATACTGGATGCCTTTTATGCTGAACTTAAACCCACATGATGACTATTTTAATATTACCTGTTTTTGGGCATGAGGACGCACTGTCCTGAAGGCTGCAAACAGGGTTAAGGTTGCGTACATCTTGATCCTCCCTGCATCGTGCACTAGTGCATCCTCATGGATTGGGATGCCAGTCTATCGATTTATTTTTTTCCTGTACTTTATTATAAATCGTTACTATACTATTTTAAATGTTATGTCAATAACTTAAACATCACAACGGCCAGCAAATAAGAGCATCTTATATTTACACAATTTAATTGTGTATGCATGCACTACTTATCTGAACATAATATCCGATGCATATAAGTCAAATGCCACTATAATGAAACAACAGTGACATTAAGCATAAAGTACAATATTTGAAACAAGTCTTAACGATTAAGGCACAAATTGGAAATATAAAAGAATCAATAACATTGCAACGCGCATTGATACTTTGTTTGGCCTGGTTCTTGTGTTGTAACGGCACCCTTAGTTCCGTTTACATCTTTCAAAATATTAGATGTCCTCAAATTTTATTTCTTTCATGCTTTTGGATCTTCATGCTTCTATCAGAGCTTCCGTATAGCACTTTGTTATCCTTTTTTGGCAACTACTACACATCTTCAAGCCTGTTATCTCGATCCTCAACATTCACCATGTTGACCTGTAAAATAAATTCAGTGACATGTTCTGTGCCCTTTGAGCCTTCATTTTTATATAATGAAGTTTGAAAAGCTCTCAGATGTGTGCTTTGTGGCAGAACTGGCGCACATGTTCACATTCTTGTGATCATCAAATTTGATCATCAAATTTTTAAATGGTCTCGTTCTTGTGCATTCCTCTATGAGCACAAAATGTACAAACGGTATCATTATTGTTTTCCCTGTTTTATGTTTGGTTAATCCATTTCCATGCTTTTCATTGGTTCTTTTATATGAAATTATTGGTGTACTGTTATTTCATGTAAACTAATAAATTAATGAATTAATGTAGAAGCCCTTGCACCAGGGATAGCAAAACAACTTAAAATTTATTGCATAATTTAAGTGCTAGTTGAGCTAAAACTGTGTATATCTTATGCAATATTGCAAGTTTTGCTACTGCTAACTGGTAAGTAGTAGCTACTATATACTGAATACTATTATTTCCTTATGTAATAACTACAAGCACATTAATGCTCTAGTATGAAGTAGTAAGATAAATAAACTACATGGTACACACTTGAGGATGCAAAAGTGAAACTTCAGTTTAGTCGCAGACAATGAAGTAGAAACTAGTCAAAGCAAAAGTGCCGATATGACACCACCATATCTTTTATCTGATGACAGGGAAAGAGAGGCTATTCTTAGAAGTCGCGCGGCTGCTAAGAAGGAAATTATATGTTGGGGCAGCTAAGCTACGGTTACTGAGGTGCTTGGGGCTTCCTGAGGAGGATATGCAGTGGTTCACAGCAAATGAGATGGAAAGCCATATTCATGTTGTCCCAATGTGGACTATAGCAAGCTTCAAAAGGATGAAACATCTCTCTAACCAATACTCTGTGAGCCTTAAAACTTCCCAGCTTTCTCTTAAAGAAAAAAAAAAAACTAGAGGCAGATAGAGAAGGCCTTTATTGATATACTTGTGGACCTATGGTTACTAGCATACAAATCATATTCTAGTGCTCACCTATATGCATTATTTGTTAGGATCGCTTCAACCTCATAGTCGCGTTCTCTCCGACTGGCTGGACATTCGGAAAAGGAAAGAAGAAGACTCCTGGGCGAAGGTGGCAGCAGGGTACCATCATCAGGTAACGTATTCACAACTTTTCAACTACGGAATATATTTTCTCTTAGGGGAAAATCAAATGACGAGCAGCACTTGATGTATCTACCATCTTTGTTAACAACCACTACCAAATCTTATGTGAGAATATACCCATTTTGCGTGGGAATTACTCAAGTGTGACTTTGACTTCTGAATTTCATTCCCAATCATTAGTTACAAGTTTAGTTGATATAAACACAAGAAAAGATTGTGAACGTAGACCGTGGTACCTCGCACTCCTATCCAGCGAGTCAGCATCAATAACGATTAAACAAAAGCCTCCAAAAAAAATTCTTTTATAAAGCGTCTTTGAGACACAAGTGTATTCAAGGTAGATGGACCCAAAACTTGATGGCACGAGAAAGAAAGATGTTAATCACTGGTTATCGCCGGGAGTAGTGTAGCATTACTTGGACAATTGATACGTTTAACACAAGAAAAAGTCGACATGGTACCTTCTGTAAAGCTGGCTAAGAGGCACATATGTAACTTATAGGTATGGGTGAAGTATGTCCAGATGTATGCATGAAAAGAATAATTAGCTAAACTAATTACTCTTTATTTAAATTTTAAAGAAAAGTACTTGACGAAGTTAACGTTATTTTCACCTTTCATTTTCAAAGCACCAGATATTGTAACTGAACAGTGATATTACTTCAAGTTGAATGGTTTAATTTGCATTATACTGATATATTAGAGTATTTATAACTGCAACGATTATGGTCGAGGTGGCTATACGTCAAACATGATATGATACATTGTATTTAGAAGTCACGAGAGACGAGTAGGCACTACAGATTTGTGTTTTCTACTGCATAAAAGTGACATTGTTGGAGGCCTATTACTGCAATTACCACCCCCTCCCTTTGTGTGTATCATCACTGTCCAGTTTTGGGATGTGTGTGTCAGTTCGACAAAAATAAGGTTGCAACATTTGATTTTTGCCTATAAAGTAGTATCCTTTTTTTTTTGGACAAAATCTAAGTGATAATTTGTAGCTTATGCAATTAGGAAAATGCTTTCACCTAGAAGCTATACTAATTAGTGCCATAATAGATATTGTTGGTTGATCCAATATTCTTATGCTTGTAGTATTCCTGATACATTTGGACTCTCGTAAGAGGGATGTGAAAACAGAATAACTGCGGATTTTTTTTAATAATTGACAGTAGCTGCCTTTTTCTGCTCTCAAGGCCTTCATGACGTAACTAGGCTAATTTATCTTCTTTACAACTACGTGTGTAAGTTGCACTTGGATATACCTACATTTTTTCAGGTTCAATTAGCATCCTCATCGTCACAGCCCATACTTTGCTACTGGTTTCTGTCTGTTTACAAGTATTCAAGTCAGTAAGTATATACACTCATGCATAATTCTGTGGATTTGGTAGGTATGAAGTTCCATACAGCGAGCACAGCAGCTTCACCGAGCTGAGAGAGTTTGTGCGATTTATCTCTCCACAGCACATAATTCCTAGTGTAAACAATGAAGGCCCAGAATCTGCCGATGCCATGATTGCTCTCCTAATGTCTGATCCCTAAAATTCACAAGTGAAGAGCCCGGTTCACGCCTTCATGGTTTGCTGGGATTACTTGTAGTGTTTGCTGAGGGCTGAACTGTGGAAAGGTTGAAGAAGAAGAAGAAGAAGCACCAAGGAAGATAGTAAGTTGGTGGATGTATGTATTTGTTATTCTCAGTAAATCTATGACCAATTAGTTTGATATATCAACTTTGGGGGAGTTTCCTTCTTTCCCTGTTGATGTAATTTGTTCTTTAAGGTGGATTTTGGGTTCTATATCTTAGATTCCCCAAGTGTATCAGAAATATTTAGAAATAAAACTTTGACTATATTCTGCAAATTATAACAATCTCTGAATTCTCTAAACAAATGAACAGTTCTTAGTTTTTGTCACTATTTAAATTTTATCTTGGTAGAAGAGATTCTTGGTCTTGTGGGATGCTCTATTCGATTCCTAGGACCATGTTTGGTTTGCGGAATCAAGACCTTAGGAAAAGAAAGTCATTGTTTAACTATATTTGAATGTCAAAGAAAATAAGTAGGGAAAAAAAAAAATGATTTCCAAGAGAAATGAAAATAGAAAATAGGGGGGGATCTAAGGATTTATTTTCCTTCTATTCACTTTTCCTTTCAATTTTTTTTGACTTTCATGAAAGATTTTTTTTTTATTGAGATTCCAATTTCTCAAAGGAAAGAAAAGACCAAGAAATCAATTTCATTTCCTTTCCAGTTTGATGCTGCTGTTTAATATTGAAGGGCTACTCCATTCTCTTTCAATTATCAGTCTGGGAAGATTTCTTACTACATAATTTAACTTTACACTCATTTTTTACATTTCTGGGACAACAAAATGTTGGCTGAAAACTTGCATCTTGTTGGGAGAAATAATACGGCTCATCTTCTGTGATGGAAATTCTGATTGTCCGTATATATATTAAAAAAAAAGTTATTTAGTTTTGGGGTCTCGTATAATATTCAAAAATTTACGTTCATATTTTCATTTTGGACGGTCATTCCAAGCTTACCATTAGGTTGAAATTTAAAGAAAATGATACTCAATTCGAAATTTTGGACCGAACAACAGACCGAAATACCATGTGGAAGGTCGGAATTGGTTGGCGTGTGGGTCCCACAAAAACACAACCCCCCGCTCCTGCTAACTTGGTGACTAGACCCCAACCAATGGACGTCCGACACGTGACGGCCCATTTCCGGTCCTTGTAGCAGTATTGGAAATTTAAACCCCTCTCTGAACAATATAAAAAATCTAAACATAAGTTTGAATTAAATAACCCAAAAGTAACGGGAATAGTTCCACTCGTTATATGAACTGTTATAGGAAGGACAATCATAGCCTAATTAGTAGACAAATTCTTCTTTGATTACACATGGAAAGTCTTGTGGCTGACATAATGAGTTAAACTTCCTAGAACAATGTGAGACCTCGTATTTCAAACCAACACATACGAAAATAATATTTTGTTCGCAATTTGTAACCGCGAAACAACAGGACCACACAATAACCAATTATTGATACCTCTCCCGTTATTACCAGGTCCTACCCTTTTAAAATTTGTGCCAGAAGGCCAACAGACAGGGTCAGTCCGGAGTGTTGGATTATCCTATCCTAAAGCTAATTTTGGTTCCGACTTAATCTTTATTGTCCGTTGGTCCTGGTGGTTATCCGTGATCCTGATGTTTAGTGATATCATACTGAACCTAGGAGGATTCCCCTAGTAGATAAAGGTTGTCCAAGTTTCAAGATTTGTCCGATTTATTCCAAAATTGATCATGTCAATAGAAAATTGTCACATAGTCTGCAACAACGTTCGCGACCACAAATTACGGAGAACATAGGAGGGCCCATATCTTTGCCTGAGCAATAACTTTGGAAGAAATTTGGTCATGGAGAACTTTTTGGTGGGCCCGTCCAAGCTGAGGAATCCAAAGTGTTGGATTTCTTTCTTCCAGGAAGCATCCTTTCACTCGGTCCATATCAACCCATCACATCCCAAGCGAAGCTCTCTCCAGTCCGTGCTCTTCCCTCCAACTTCTCCTTTCCTTCGCCAAACAACCAAATTTAAAGAGGGAGAGCAATCCTTTGCCGACAGTAACATTGAGCTTTCAATCAAGATTTCCTGTCAACATTAACATATGTATACATTTTGAAGTTCAACTTTGATAATTTAACAATTAGTCTAACTTTGAACGCTATTTTGAAACACAACAAACGTGTACTTATTAATATAATTTAATCACGATTCCAACTTTGGATCTAATCCAAATATTCAAACCAAACAAAACGAATTGATTATTCGGTTCTGGTTTTTTAGAATTTTGGTTTATTCGGATTTGACTATTTCGATTCGGTTGAAACGGAATAAACGGAATGATGACCCCTAGGCCCAAGTGGGATACTCCTCATGTTTGTATATTATTCTGGTTTAAGTTGGAATAGTTGGAGAAATATTTGATTAACACTAAAAAAAATGATATACGGCATATTTGAAATTTTTAACTCCTACAAGAAACACAACTACAAGGAGATGGCCTTACATGAGAAAAAAAAAACAATAAGAAGTGAATTCTTAGAATATATGATAATAATAATAAAAGTATTTAAATTGTGTCATTGTACTACAATATATATATTTTTGAAGTAATTTTATTGTACTTCAAAATTGACGAAAGATAATAATTTACAAAGTTAGAGTGCAAAAATTGAACGGTAGAAAGTCAATGTACCAAGAATGTTATAGTGCTGGATAATTTAGTTTTAGAAAAATAACAACTCTACTATACAAACCGACGGAAGGAACCGTGCACGTCAACCGAGGACACGTGACGGCCTCTTTATTGATTCAGGTTGGACCCTGACGATAGCAGAAGGCTCAGTTTTGGTCGATTTAAGTCCAGACCAGTGAGAGACCGTCACGTGTCCTCGATTTATGTTTACGGTTCTTTCGTTGGTACGTGAGAATTTATTAATAAAAATAAAGAAAAGAATATTTGAGAACAAGTTATAGAATATTTGAGAACAAGTTATGTGTGTGTGTGTGTGTGTGTGTGTGTGTGAGAGAGAGAGAGAAGGAGCAGTTTGGATAGCTCGTGGAAAATGTTAGGCCAATAATTTCTTTCCTGATGCTTTTCGTACGTTTGAAGAGTGCTGCCAACATTGTGCTTCACATGTTTCTCTGGTCCCTTCCTACCGACTTCATAAATTCCCGAGTGCACTATTTTGACTTATTTTGATGATTGGATATGATATTTTTATTAAATTAATTTATTAATAAAAAATATATAGGATACAAAACATATGATAAATTTATAATTATGAGAGTCCCATGGCTATCTGAATATTGAGAATTCTTAACTAGATTTTTCGAGATTATTTCAATATTGGAAAATTATTCAAAGAGATTGGCTCATCGTGTATCTTTTATGTCATCCATTTGATTGCATAGAAATGAGGATGACTTTTCTGCATGTATCCGTCCTCATGCAATCAAGTGGACGACATAGAAGGTGCACAATGCATTCGACTAATTGATTTTTTTTTTACCCATCTAGATATGTTGGACTCGGCTAGCGGAGGATAGAGGGGACCGGAGTGGGCACCAACACAGGGTAAAAAAAAATTATTAGGTATTTTTACTTGGTATATCCATTAGTACAAATAACCATTCTACTAGGTATGTCCAATGGAATAGACTCAGCTAAGAGGAATTTGAATTCCTGGCTCCGTCCTTGGTTGGACTGACTACCAGTCCAACTTTTTTACACCGTATTATAACATCATGACATTTGGTTAACTTGAACGCTTAGAAGTTGAGATTAGAAGAATGTTAGAATCTGATCATATTTTACAGAACACATGATGTTACAGTCTATGTGTTGATTATATGTGAGACCATCCTATTAATATTATCAACTATTGGCTTATTACATCACATGGCAAGCAAAATATCGTTCTACTTTGTAAACAGATCCGGTTCTCAATGTTGGACCAGCAAATTAACAGAGTTGGCATATATCTCATCTGACCTGATCTCGAGTCCAATAAGATTAGTAATGGCATAACTTTTTTGCAGACTATGTCCCTAAAATTAAAATAAAAATGTGAAAAATGATTTAGTAACTAAAATAAAAATAAATTTGTCGTTGTCCGAAATTGTCGGACTAAGGATATTTCGTGTGTAAGTCTAATATGATAACAGCTACACCACAACTTTTTCGAGTTAAGGGTGACACCACAACTCTCTACAATGACGATTTATCATGGGCCACGATCGTCCTTATCGAGGTGTCACGAGCCACAAGAAAAATCACAACTACAAACACTCAATTATTCAAGTTTTTTAACTTGATACTCTCAACAACTTTGATATGTATAAACTTGATACCCTAGCTAAAAAATAAAAGAGACGAAACTACCATCCTTTCTCACACAACCATCCCCAATCCCTCCCCCGCCCGACTGCACACTCCTGCACCGCACCCCTAACCCCGCCTCCCCCTCTCTTTTTGTCGCCCGCTGTCGTGGCTGCCGCCATCGCGAAGACCGAAGGGGGCGAAGGTTGGGGGCGCGACGTGGGAGTGGTGCAGCCGTGGGGGAAGATGGTCGGGTGGAGGGCTGGGTTGGGGGAGGGAGAGGAGTGGGACGGAATTGTTGGTGTTTTATTCTTTGTGTTGTGTGTGTTCACAACATTCTATTGTTAAAAGATAGTCCCACATCGAAAAATCACACCAATATGTATCTCTATATATTACTTATGAAGGAATAGAGAGATGCACATGGGTTGAGGCCCAATGGAGGGTGCCATGTGGGGGGATTTTACATAGAGGTGAGAATAAGAAACCAACTTTTGGCCAAATGAAAATAGATTTAAATCTATTGGAGCTAAGCCCCGAAGGGGCTTAGCTAGCGACTCGGACTCGGACTCGGACTCAAACTCGGACTCGGGCTCGGGCTCGGGCTCGGGCTCGGGCTCGGGCTCGGGCTTGGGCTAATGGGCTTTTGAGGCTTAATGTGGCTTTTTGATGGCACTTTGCACTTAGAGCGTACGGGACGTACGGGTCGAGCGGGTCGAGTGGGCCGTTCAAATTATGTAACGTCCGCGGGTCTTGTGGAAGGAGGCGATAGACAACGAGATTGACTCAATCACCTCCAACAACACATGGGTGTTGGTTGACCTGCCAGAAGGAGCAAGACCCATCGGATGCAAATGGATCTTCAAGAAGATGAAAGCAGATGGAACCATTGACAAGTTCAAGGCCAGGCTAGTGGCCAAGGGGTTTGCTCAGAAACAAGAGATCGACTATTTTGATACTTATGCTCCAGTAGCTCGGATGACAACCATCAGATTGTTAATTGCTCTAGCAGCAATACACAAACTAGTGATACATCAGATGGATGTGAAAACGGCATTCCTTAATGGAGAACTAACCGAAGAGATCTACATACAACAACCAGAAGGATTTGTCGTCAGAGGTCTGGAAGACAAAGTCTGCAAGTTGATGAAGTCTCTATATGGTTTGAAGCAAGCTCCCAAAATGTGGCATGAGAAGTTTGACAAAGTGATAAGGTCAAATGGCTACAAAGTCAGTGAAACAGACAAGTGTGTCTATACTAAGTTTGCTGACGGAAGAGGAGTTATCGTTTGTCTATACGTTGACGACATGCTAATTCTAGGTACGAATTTAAGCTGTGTCACAGAGACAAAGAAATTTCTCTCGACCAAGTTCAGTATGAAGGACTTGGGGGATGCCGATGTTATCTTGCGGCTCAAGATCATCCGGACAGGCACGGGAATAGCACTGTCACAATCTCATTATATTGAGAAAATGCTCACTCGATACGGGTATCAAGATCTTCCTATAATTGATACACCGTATCGGAGTGATCAGAAGCTGGAGCCAAATTCGAGAGAAAGCGTCAAGCAGTTGGAGTACGCCAGCGTCATCGGAAGCTTGATGTACGCTACTACTGCCACAAGGCCTGACATAGCTTTTGCGGTGGAAATGTTGAGTCGGTTCACTAGCAACCCAGGCGTTGAACACTGGAACGCTGTGAAGCGTGTTATGAGATATCTTAAAAAGACTCAGACATTTGCACTATACTACAGCGGAGATCCGTCAGTAGTGGAAGGCTTCAGTGATGCTAGCTGGTGTTCAGAGGTGGAGAGCGAGTATTCTACAGGTGGATTCATATTCGCTTTGGGCGGAGCTACTATATCGTAGAAATCGAAGAAGCAGACAATGTTATCTCGCTCCTCCATGGAATATGAATTCTTTGCATTGGATGCTGCTGCAGATGAAGCAGAGTGGCTTCGGAAGCTCATGTATGATCTTCCAGTGGTTAGAGCTCAGATACCGGCAATCCCGATATACTGTGACAACCAGGCGGCAGCAGCAGTAGCATCAAATGAACTCTTTAACGGAAAAAAAGAGGACTGTGCGGTTAAAGCACAGAGCAGTGAACGATCTCATCAAACGAGGCGTCATTGCAGTAATCGATGTTCGGAGTCAGGAGAACCTAGCGGATCCGTTCACGAAAGGCCTCAAACGACAGCTGGTCGAGGACACAGCAAGGAAGATGGGTTTGAAGGCATTCTAATATTGTGTCATTATAATCCTATCAATAAATTTTATGTTATTGGTTCAAAGAGAAATCTACCAGATATTTAATTTTTTGATTCAAGGGAGGACTATTGAATGAAAAAATATTAGTTAACATTGGGTACTTGTTCTGCGGAACATGGAAGGGTTTCGGACCCAGAACCACTGTTGTCTACTATAAATTTTCTACGGAAAATTGATCCTGTGGGAAGGATGGCATAATGCCTTAATGAGTTCTCAGACTGAGTGAAGGTCTGTTATGCTTTACAGGAAGCATGGTAGCACAGCACTACAAGGAGTGTGACTCCATGCTATGTGTGGCGGTGACTCCACCATGAGGTTCTCGAAGGAGGTAAATCCTCGGCTATGTTAGCCAAGTCACAGCGGCGTAGCACCGCAAATAGGCAGTTGGCCTAATGCTGTATATCGAATTAAAGAGGGATGTAGTCAGCACTACAAAGAGGAGGTGTTCCTCATGTTACGGGTGGCACGACACCACAATGAGGTAAACCCGGCTAGGGATAAAGCCTCGGCCTTGAAAGCCATGTCGTAGCGGCGTAACACCGCACAAAAGCATAAGGCTTCATGCTGGGTAGTTTGGCACTACAAAGGGGCTAGACCTCATGCTACGGGTAGTATGACACTATGATGAGGTTCCCGGTGATTCAGGGTAAGGTCCTCGGCTTAAGGCCATGTCATAGCGGCGTAGCACCGCAAAGGAAGCGTTGGACGCTTCATGCCATGTCTCTTTAATAAAGAACTCACCTATAGTGTATGGACAAAGAGATATCAGGCCGTCTCTTGAGGGTAAATGTGTAGACGCCCAAAATACATACATTGAAATCCAGGCTGGCACAATGCCTTTAATGTGCAGCCAGAAGCACAGATAACTACGTTATATGAGTGGGAAAAAATTACAGCTGTGGTACAGAATTCAAGGCGTAGTCCATTCTTGTATCATACTGTTATTCAACCCATGCGGGAAGATTCAAGTCGTCAGCGACATCTATCCTAATGCATAATGGACAGTTATTATGTGGAACGCTTAACTCATATATATAGAGATATGTGGAGGATTGTTGGTATTTTATTCTTTGTGTTGTGTGTGTTCACAACATTCTATTGTTAAAAGATAGTCCCACATCGAAAAATTATACCAATATGTATCTCTATATATTACTTATGAAGGAATAGAGAGATGCACATGGGTTGAGGCCCAATGGAGGGTGCCATGTGGGGGGATTTTACATAGAGGTGAGAATAAGAAACCAACTTTTGGCCAAATGAAAATAGATTTAAATCTATTGGAGCTAAGCCCCGAAGGGGCTTAGCGACTCAGACTCGGACTCGGGCTCGGGCTTGGGCTTGGGATAATGGGCTTTTGAGGCTTAATGTGGCTTTTTGATGGCACTTTGCACTTAGCACGACAACTCGTCGCAAGGCGCATTGTGCGCTTTAGTTGCGCTCGTGCGCGAGCCTCTGCGCGGCCCTGCATGACGTGCGGGGCATACGGAGCGTACGGAGCGTACGGGACGTACGGATCGAGCGGGTTGAGTGGGCCGTTCAAATTATGTAACGTCCGCGGGTCTTGTGGGCTCAGATCCAGAAATGGCTCAGATCCAGAAAATTCGGATCTGGCATTAATCCAGGGCGTGCGTTCAGAATTTGAAAAGCCCATCTCGTGCCTATAATATCAGCAGCATCTCCTCTCTCCGAGGTTACAGAAAATAATCAGAGAATTTCCAGAGAGAGAGAGAAGTGTTGCTGCTATTCCGAGGAATCGTCGACATTTTTGGCCAGCGTTCTAAAGTTCTCTTCGAACTTGCTGGTTCCTGGAGGCTTGTCCGTAAGGCGGATATAGCTTTGAGCGCCGGTGATCTTTCACCCCAGCAGGCTTTCTTCTTCCTCTGTTGCCTTCGAGAATACCGTCGCTTCTTTTTAGAAGTTATACGGTTCTGTTGCCTTCGAGAATACCGTCGCTTCTCTTTATAAGTTATACGGTTCTGTTGCCTTCGAGAAATATTACGAAATCTTTTTAGATTTCCGTAATACAACATCACCTTCTTTAGGGTGTTGTTGCTGGAAACATTGTCTTTACAATAGTTTCTGAAATCATGTTTTTCTATCGATTGTTCGCCAAGGGACTAAAAATCTCAAAGCTATATCGAAAAGATGGATAACTCACGTGCATCGCTCGTCAATACCGACTTTAACAAGTTGGAAAAATTCGACGGCAAATATTTCCAAATCTGGAAACGAAAAGTAACCTTAAACATTCAACTCGTGGAAGTTGACCACGTGTTGAATGAGGAAGAACCGATCGTTCCAACAACCGGAACCGCAGAAGTTATTGCCGCTGCTAAGTCCAAGCAGGCAAAATGGATTAGAGAAAACAGTATCTGTAAACTGTTGATTCTCAATAGCATGGAAGACTCTCTGGCAGAGTCCTATTCCAAGAAGAATTCTGTCAAAGAGATTTGGGACTCCTTGGGGAAATTGTACGAAGATGACGAGAATCGGTCCAAGATCTTCTTGGTTAAAAGATACCACAAATGGACCTTCGAAGATGAGAAGGCTATGTTGCCCCAAGTAAAGGAGTTTCTGAAGCTGCGCCAAAAGTTGGATGACGAGAAGATGCCTCTTGTCGACAAGTTTGTCGTTGGAGGAATCGTCTCTAAACTTCCTGCAGGTTGGAGCAACTTCTATGCAAGGATGCACCGCAAGAAGCTGGACATATGTATGGAAGATCTCCTGCAAGAGATCCATGTTGAGGACGAGATGCGCTCTCAACAGAAAATGGATTCTCTGTCCAAACAACTGGCGAAAGCAAATCTGGTCCAAACCAGAGAGTACAAGGGGAAGCAGGCGGCTTCTCCTCATAAGAAGAAGAAGGACTTCACTAATCTGAAAGTGAAGAGTCCTTCATTCAAGAATCAGAAGTCCAAGTCCCATGTGACTTGTTACAAATGTGGCAAGAAGGGCCACTACAAAAGTGACTGCAAGGAACCAGAAAAAGGTGAGCCTAGTAAGGTTTCTTTAGTTACTAATCTGGTTGCAATGGTAGCACAGGTTGCAAATGTGGGGGTTGACTCGGACTGGTGGATAGACACTGGTGCGACATGTCATGTCTGCTCAGACAAGGAATGGTTCGACTCATATGAGCCAACTTCCGAGAAAGTCATAATGGCAAACCAGGCACAAGCTGAAGTACTGGGGATCGGGACGGTGGAGCTGAAACTCACATCGGGGAACACTCTGACGCTTCAAGGAGTGAAGCATGTTCCTGCAATTGCTAAGAACCTGATCTCTGGGAGTCTGCTTTGTAACGCAGGCTTGAGGATGGACATCAATGCTGGCCAGATGGTGATGTCCAAGAAGGGTACATTCTTCAGAAAAGCTTTCCAGACTGAAGGAATGTACAAAATTCAGCTTGTTGTAACCCAGAAAAATGATATTAATGCTATTTCTACTTTGAACTATTCTTTTGAGTTGTGGCATAATAGGCTAGGACATGTTCATTGTAAAAGAATTAACAAAATGTCTAGCCTAGGACTTATCTCCAAGTGTGGGGGTAAGGTAGAGAAATGTGAAGTGTGTGCTCAGACGAAGATCACAAGGAAACCCTTTCACAGGGTCCATCGAAGCACAGATCTTCTGGAGTTGGTTCACTCAGATATCTGTGATTTCAAGCAATTCTCTACAAAAGTCGGGATGAAGTATTTTATTACTTTCATCGACGACTTCTCAAAGTATGCTTTTGTCTACCTGTTCAAATCTAAAGACGAAGCATTCGAGAAGTTCAAGGAGTTCAGGGCCGAGGCTGAACGGCAAACTGGACAACAACTCAAAACGCTAAGAAGTGATCGAGGCGGGGAGTATCGGTCTCATGATTTCTCATCATTCTGTAAAGAATATGGAATCATAAATGAGATGACGGCTCCGTACTCTCCTCAATCCAACGGAGTAGCAGAAAGGAAGAACAGAACGTTGACAGAGATGATGAATTCTATGCTGTTGACTGTGGGTCTTCCAAAGAGCTTCTGGGGAGAAGCTGCATTAACGGCTACTTTCATTCTCAATAGAGTACCGTATGCAACTTCGGATATAAGTCCTCATGAACTCTGGTTCAAAGTCAGACCTAACTTGAATGTCATTCGAGTGTGGGGGTGTCTGGCTTATGTGAAGCTCCCAGATCTGAAGATTCAGAAGCTGGGGACTAGGACTACTAAGGCTATCTTCTTGGGTTATGCCGAGAAGAGTGATGCTCGGAGATTCCTTGATATAGAATCAAATCATATCATTGAATCTCGCGATGCTGAATATTTTGAAGACAAGTTTGCAAGGCACAAAAATATTGTTCTCACGGATCTTCCGGAGAATGATGAGAGTGCAAAGCAGACAGAAGTCCTTATCGAACCAGTAGTCCAAGAAGAAGCTATTGTCGAAGAGACACCAGTTGAACCAGAACTCGCTGAGCCGTCAACTAAGCAAGTAAGGAGGCTGAAAGACTTCGGAGATGACTTCGTCACCTATCATGTGGAAGTAGATCCGCTTACCTATGATGAGGCGATGAAGACCAAAGATGTTGTATTCTGGAAGGAGGCGATAGACAACGAGATTGACTCAATCACCTCCAACAACACATGGGTGTTGGTTGACCTGCCAGAAGGAGCAAGACCCATCGGATGCAAATGGATCTTCAAGAAGAAGATGAAAGCAGATGGAACCATTGACAAGTTCAAGGCCAGGCTAGTGGCCAAGGGGTTTGCTCAGAAACAGGAGATCGACTATTTTGATACTTATGCTCCAGTAGCTCGGATGACAACCATCAGATTGTTAATTGCTCTAGCAGCAATACACAAACTAGTGATACATCAGATGGATGTGAAAACGGCATTCCTTAATGGAGAACTAACCGAAGAGATCTACATGCAACAACCAGAAGGATTTGTCGTCAGAGGTCTGGAAGACAAAGTCTGCAAGTTGATGAAGTCTCTATATGGTTTGAAGCAAGCTCCCAAAATGTGGCATGAGAAGTTTGACAAAGTGATAAGGTCAAATGGCTACAAAGTCAGTGAAACAGACAAGTGTGTCTATACTAAGTTTGCTGACGGAAGAGGAGTTATCGTTTGTCTATACGTTGACGACATGCTAATCCTAGGTACGGATTTAAGCTGTGTCACAGAGACAAAGAAATTTTTCTCGACCAAGTTCAGTATGAAGGACTTGGGGGATGCCGATGTTATCTTGGGGCTCAAGATCATCCGGACAGGCACGGGAATAGCACTGTCACAATCTCATTACATTGAGAAAATGCTCACTCGATACGAGTATCAAGATCTTCCTATAATTGATACACCGTATCGGAGTGATCAGAAGCTGGAGCCAAATTCGAGAGAAAGCGTCAAGCAGTTGGAGTACGCCAGCGTCATCGAAAGCTTGATGTACGCTACTACTGCCACAAGGCCTGATATAGCTTTTGCGGTGGGAATGTTGAGTCGGTTCACTAGCAACCCAGGCGTTGAATACTGGAACGCTGGAAGCATGTTATGAGATATCTTAAAAAGACTCAGACATTTGCACTATACTGCAGCGGAGATCCGTCAGTAGTGGAAGGCTTCAGTGATGCTAGCTGGTGTTCAGAGGTGGAGAGCGAGTATTCTACAGGTGGATTCATATTCGTTTTGGACGGAGCTGCTATATCGTGGAAATCGAAGAAGCAGACAATGTTATCTCGCTCCTCCATGGAATCTGAATTCTTTGCATTGGATGCTGCTGCAGATGAAGCAGAGTGGCTTCGGAAGCTCATGTATGATCTTCCAGTGGTTGGAGCTCAGATACCGGCAATCCCGATATACTGTGACAACCAGGCGACAGCAGCAGTAGCATCAAATGAACTCTTTAACGGGAAGAAGAGGACTGTGCGGTTAAAGCACAGAGCAGTGAACGATCTCATCAAACGAGGCGTCATTGCAGTGATCGATGTTCGGAGTCAGGAGAACCTGGCGGATCCGTTCACGAAAGGCCTCAAACGACAGCTGGTCGAGGACACAGCAAGGAAGATGGGTTTGAAGGCATTCTAATATTGTGTCATTATAATCCTATCAATAAATTTTATGTTATTGGTTCAAAGAGAAATCTACCAGATATTTAATTTTTTGATTCAAGGGAGGACTATTGACTGGAAAAATATTAGTTAACAGTGGGTACTTGTTCTGCGGAACATGGAAGGGTTTCGGACCCAGAACTACTATTGTCTACTATAAATTTTCTACGGAAAATTGATCCTATGGGAAGGATGGCATAATGCCTTAATGAGTTCTCAGACTGAGTGAAGGTCTGTTATGCTTTACAGGAAGCATGGTAGCACAGCACTACAAGGAGTGTGACTCCATGCTATGTGTGGCGGTGACTCCACCATGAGGTTCTCGAAGGAGGTAAATCCTCGGCTATATTAGCCAAGTCACAGCGGTGTAGCACCGCAAATAGGCAGTTGGCCTAATGCTGTATATCGAATTAAAGAGGGATGTAATCAGCACTACAAAGAGGAGGTGTTCCTCATGTTACGGGTGGCACGATACCACAATGAGGTAAACCCGGCTAGGGATAAAGCCTCGGTCTTGCAATCCATATCGGAGCGGCGTAACACTGCACAGAAGCGTAAGACTTCATGCTGGATAGTTTGGCACTACAAAGGGGCTATACCTCATGCTACGGGTAGTATGACACTACGATGAGGTTTCCGGTGATTCGGGGTAAGGTCCTCGGCTTAAGGCCATGTCATAGCGGCGTAGCACTGCAAAGGAAGCGTTGGACGCTTCATGCCATGTCTCTTTAATAAAGAACTCACCTATAGTGTATGGACAAAGAGATATCAGGCCGTCTCTTGAGGGTAAATGTGTAGACGCCCAAAATACATACATTGAAATTCAGGCTGGCACAAGGCCTTTAATGTGTAGCCAGAAGCACAGATAACTACGTTATGTGAGTGGAAAAAAATTACAGCTGTGGTACAGAATTCAAGGCGTAGTCCATTCTTGTATCATACTGTTATTCAACCCATGCGAGAAGATTCAAGTCGTCAGCGACATCTATCCTAATGCATAATGGACAGTTATTATGTGGAACGCTTAACTCATATATATATAGATATATGGGGGATTGTTGGTGTTTTATTCTTTGTGTTGTGTGTGTTCACAACATTCTATTGTTAAAAGATAGTCACACATCAGAAAATCACACCAATATGTATCTCTATATATTACTTATGAAGGAATAGAGAGATGCACATGGGTTGAGGCCCAACGGAGGGTGCCATGTGGGGGAATTTTACATAGAGGTGAGAATAAGAAACCAACTTTTGGCCAAATGAAAATAGATTTAAATCTATTGGAGCTAAGCCCCGAAGGGGCTTAGCGACTCGGACTCGGACTCGGGCTTGGGCTTGGGCTAATGGGCTTTTGAGGCTTAATATGGCTTTTTGATGGCACTTTGCACTTAGCACGACAGCTCGTCGCAAGGCGCATTGTGCGCTTTAGTTGCGCTCGTGCGCGAGCCTCTGCGCGGCCCTACGTGGCGTGCGGGGCGTACGGAGTGTACGGGACGTACGGGTCGAACGGATCGAGTGGGCCGTTCAAATTATGTAACGTCCGCGGGTCTTGTGGGCTCAGATCCGGAAATTGCTCAGATCCAGAAAATCCGGATCTGGCATTAATCCAGGGCGTGCGTTCAGAATTTGAAAAGCCCATCTCGTGCCTATAATATCAGCAGCATCTCCTCTCTCCGAGGTTACAGAAAATAATCAGAGAATTTCCAGATAGAGAGAGAAGTGCTGCTGCTATTCCGAGGAATCGTCGACATTTTTGGCCAGCGTTCTAAAGTTATCTTCGAACTTGCTGGTTCCTGGAGGCTTGTCCGTAAGGCGGATATAGCTTTGAGCGCCGGTGATCTTTCACCCCAGCAGGCTTTCTTCTTCCTCTGTTGCTTTCGAGAATACCGTCGCTTCTCTTTAGAAGTTATACGGTTTTGTTGCCTTCGAGAATACCGTCGCTTCTCTTTAGAAGTTATACGGTTCTGTTGCCTTCGAGAATACCGTCGCTTCTCTTTAGAAGTTATACGGTTCTGTTGCCTTCGAGAAATATTACGAAATCTTTTTAGATTCCCGTAATACAACATCACCTTCTTTAGGGTGTTGTTGCTGGAAACATTGTCTTTACAATAGTTTCTGAAATCGTGTTTTTCCATCGATTGTTCGCCAAAGGACTAACAGGAATAATTTCGATATTTTTATTATTTAATATATTAAGTTAATACTTATTAAAGTTGAGAACATCAAAGTTAATTTTTTGAATAATTGAAAATATTAAGTTGTAATTTAAAAAAAAAGGTTTTCTTAATTCTTTGGACCCAAGCATTGTTAATGAAGAGGAAGTCACATGCATTATTACTGTAGCCGGTGACTTGGCTAGCTCTCAGGTCGTGTTCAAAATTTGATTAGATTTGGACAATTAAAAATCTATGTCGGGTGGAGTTGTCCTTGTCCACGGAAAACGTGCCTCGAAATTAACAACTTTTCTGAAACCGCGTTTGTTTGTTGACTTGAGCTTTCTTAGCCGCCACTATTGCCGAAAAAACTTTCATATCGGAGGGGTATCAAAATTTTAATACATCCTATCTATGACACGTGGATTTTTTTTTTTTTTTTTCTTTCTAAATGTGTAGGTATATATATACATAAACTTTGAAGAATGTCCACCTGTCATACATAAGGATATCAACATGTCATCAGTTGTAATGTTTTAAAAATCGGATCGGAGTTTGACCCGGCCAAGATACTAGGTCAAGTCAAACGGATTCAACCAGTTGGTTCAACCAGTGGATTAATCTAAATGGTCCAAGTTTAATCTCTTATGGACACTATTTTTTATATAAAAATATTAGTTTTTTTACAAAACACTGGATCATTACTGAACCGGACCGAAAAAACTATCGGTTCATGGTTGAACCGGTTCAGACGGCCGGTCCGGTCCGATTTTTAAAACATTGATCAATTGATCAGTTGTAGACTAAATATGTTTTAAAAAAAAGCTAGCTTATCACAATCATCAATTATTGTGTTGCATGAACGCCATTATAACAAACACAAATATATTAGTAATTATGATACAATCATACGAGAGTGAAACTACTTGAACGTAACAAAAATTTTGTGCAGAAAGAAAGACGTAGATTTGTTGAATAAATATACATCTATCAAAATCTTAATGCATCCTTCAACTTTGATCTTTTCTCAAATCAAGAACTCTTAACCTAAAAATGGGGGCCTCTTTTATCACTAAACTACTTCTGTAACATTATTTGATCCTCGACTGCACCATTTTATTAGTTTTTTTTATTTATTTTAGATATCCCGCCTTAGGTACAATATTTTATATACGCTACATTGTATATCTTTTGGTAGGAATAATGCACCTCAGTGACTCGATCCAAGGATCTTTCATTATCCAGTCAAAATCTTATGTCTCTCTGATAATTATAAGAATCATTCAAGTTCGACGTAAAAATTGAATATTTGAAGAATCCAACAAATGTTACATATAGATCATCGAACCAAGAATAATCTCCAATGTATACCAAGTACAATTATATAAAAAAAAGGCAAACAAAAAAATTGTGTCAATTACTACCGTATATAGTTTATAAATTGCAATTACAAGATTACAAGGTGTAATTATGATATAATAATGATGTCATTAATTAATCCCTCCCCTCCTCAACCCGAGCCAGGATCGAGTCTCGTCGGACTTTGGCACGGGCTTCGCCACCGCATCGGTCTTCTTCGAAGAGCTGTTTATTTGATACGGTGCATTGGCATTGATCCTACAATTTAATCAAGCGAGAAAATTAATCAAAAGAATTACTTTCAACTCCTACTATTATATAAAAAATAATCTAATTTTATTTTGTTGAACCGAATCCATCTAGTCAGAATGTGTTACGTCTTCAATTGCTATAACCATTAATAGAGCTTAACAAGAAAAATATATTTGTGGAAGTAAATATAAACTTACCGTTCTTTTCTTTTGTTAAGGAATCTATGTAGTGAAGCTCTTCTTGTTTGCGCCAGAAGATCTGTAATTCAAACATCAAGAATATATTTCATTTAGTAACAACACAAATATGTATGTATTGATACATATGATCTTAGTCATAATATTCTTCAAACTTTTAAATCATGTTAAATAAAAAAATTAATGAGAATTTTTTTTTGAGATTTTCAAATTAGATATTAGGGTTAATTAGAATTTGGGTCCGACAAACATTCAATAATTAGGATTTAGGACATGGATTTAATCGGGTACCGAGATAACGATTGAGCCATGTTAACCATCCATAATCTTTTTTATAAATATTTTAGAGTTTTTTGGGATGAGTAACAGGAAAAGTGTATTTATTTCATTTAGAACAAATTGCGTTAACTACTCCTATATTTTACACTTATTACATAAACTACTATACTTTGAAACTAATTACACGAATCACTCATATGGTTTATATTTTCTATAGAAACTTATAACATAGACCACTCCTATGTTTTATAAAATTTAGGATTAATTAATTGCACTAACTGCCCCTATGTTTTACACTTATTACACGGACCACCCCTGCTTTGAAACTAATTATACGAACACCTTCTATAATTTCTATTTTATATATAAACTAATAACACTGACCACCCCTATGGTTAATAAAATTTATAAAGGAGAGGGTTGGTCAGTGTAATTATATTTTCGGAATATGGGTAGTCCCTGTAATACTCATGAAATATAGGGGAGGTCAGTGTAATTAATTCTAAAATTTATAAAGGAGAGGGATGATCAGTGTAATTATTTTCGAAATATAAAGTGGCAGCCCGTGTAATACTATATATATATAAAAATTACCTGTGTTGTGGTTGAGCTTGGCCGGAGCAAGGCTGCCCGAAGTAGACAGGCAGCCCTCGGGCAGCCGGTCAGCTGCGACGGCGGCGGAGGAGGAGGAGGAGTTGCTCGCCATCTGCATCAAATCTTTCGCGTTCTCCGCGGGGAAATCATCGAACACGAACACGTTCCCGGCGTAGAAAATCGTCAGCTGCGGCTTCACCTTCTCCTTCTCCGGCTCCGGCTCGTAGACCGGGAACAGGTCCATGCACTTGGTGTCGTATGTGTCGGCTTGCTTGTCAGCCGACACTTCTAGTCCAGGTAACAGGTTCATGGTGGTCGGTGGAATATGCATACCTATATATAGAGAAGGAAGAAAAAAAAAACTGTTATTTTCTATCCTCGGAAAATTTAAGATAATAGACAAAAATCCAAACACGCAAATTTTTTTTTTAAAAAAAAGTCTTTAGATAGACAATAAAATGAAAAGAGTTTGGTAGAAGATATAATAAGGAAAGAAAAAAAAAGTATAGGAGCAAGAAAAACCCGTAAATGAAAACAGTACTACATACAGTAGACTTTAGGTATAATTTGAACGATACGAGAATACTAGCATCGCTGTCTAAAATATTAATTTTTTGAGAACCATTTTATTGTTGCATACTTTAATTCCAAAGAGAAAGAATAAAACATAACTAAGAAAGCATATAAACATTTAAAAAAGTTATTTTTTTTTTTGGGACGGTCTAAAGTCCGACATTGCTCGTGTGTAGCTCTGTCCGTGAGTCTGGTTTGTAACCGCGGACGTGACCGCCGGCCGACGTGGCGGTCACCCATTGGCCTCCCCTGCTATCTCCGGATCCCATCTAAGCCGGAGGCCAATGGCCGACCGCCACGTCGGCTGACGATCACGTCCGTGATTACAAACTACGGACAACGTAGCAGCTCCGTCCAACAAAACTAACCAAAAAAAGAAATTTTTTTTGAAGAGAGTAGTAGTATCTATCTATCTATGTATCACACACCTTTGGCAAGGGCAAGATCGGCTAAGCACCCCTTGTCCTTCACCATCTTGCTGAGGAGAGTGCAGGCGAGGGAGAAATTAGTCTTCTTCTCATTCATCATCTCCACTTCTTCTTCTTCTTCTTCCTTGCTTACTTTGTTTACTTGTTCTTGTTCTCTCTTCTTTTCTTTGGTCGAGTCCTTGTTTATATAGGAAAAAAAAACTAGTGGTAGTTGGAAACTTGGAATGGACTGGACGCTGTTGTTTTTGTGTTTTCCAAATAAAGCACGCGCTCTTTATAGAAAAAAACGTACCACGTAGTTTCTCCACGTGATTTTCTTTGGCATCGTAGCCAAATAGTAGCAGATGACTTCGTTGGCGGGCCCCATCGCTGTACACTTGCAGCCCACTGGGGGCCCAGTGGAAGATTTATGCGTGTCAGAAAAATATGGTTTCTATTTTTATATTCTAATTAATGTTAAGTGGTCCAAGTTTCCTAACCCAAGTGGTTAGGGAGGGAGGCTCACTTGGGGGTGGTTCCAAGTTCGAGCCTCTCCTCCCCCCCCCCCCCCCCCCCCCCCGTCGTGGGCATGGGATGGCTGGGTGGTCGCGGGACGGCCACGGTCCCAAGCTGATGGCCTCAAAAAATGGACAAAATAAAATAAAATAAAATAAATAAAATAAAAATAAAATATAAAAAAATGTTAAGTGCGTAAAAATGTATTTAAAAATATAATATGAATGTATTATAAAAAAATTATTTAATCATAAATATATCATATAAGGTGAATATTTAACTAATTTTTTTAAATAACTAGTAGAGTATTTAAATAGTTTTTTAGTTTTTTTTATTAATATTTTTAATTTATTTAAATGATGATGATATATATATATATATATATATATATATATATATATATATATATATATATATATATATATATATATATATATATATATATCAGACGGTTCATTTTTGCGTCGTTTATGAGCCACATTATATTAGTAGAGATAGCGGGTTCAATTTTTAATTTATTTATTAATTTGTTATTTTACATAAAATCAAGTTTTTAACTATTATATATGTCCCGATTTACTAATCTTTTAATTATATGTGTTAGAATAACTTACATCTCTTTGAAAAATTTTGAGTTGTCCCCACTTGTTTTACCATGATTCTAGGTGCACCCCATTGAATTACCATAATAAATAAAATCCGTCATTTTTAACGGAAATCGCCAATGACTAACAGTCAACTCCTTTGACCTCCCATTTAAGTGTGATGCACATTGAAATTCGACCAAAATATTCTCAAATAAGTTGAGCCCACATTGAATTATGGTAAAATAAGTGAGGCGCAACTCAAAAATTTTCTTTTATTTATGTATTGCGAAGGAGTTAACTGTTAGTCATTGACGATTTTTTGTTAAAAAATGAAAAATTTCATATATTATGGTAATTCGATGTGATGTACTTTGAATTATAATAAAATAAGTAGGAAATAACTCAAAATTTCTCTCTCTCTCTCTTTACTAAAATTGGAAAACACGTCTCTTTTTCTTCTTCTTTATTAGTGTTACTACTGTAACAAATTTTGGTACTTTCATCTATAGGGGTGAGCATTTCGTTAATTCGGTTCAAAAATCTAACCGAAAATCGTATTGGACCGAAAATCGAAACCGAAATGGCCTATAACCGAATTAAACCAAACCGAATTAAGTCAATTCGATTTTCGGTTTATGCGGTTTATTCGATTTTTCGGTTTGTTTGTGCTTTTTTTTTTGGTTAATATATATAATAACTAAATATACCTAGACATATTTAGTATATACCTATAGTATTTATCTATATATATTTAGTATATACCTATATATGTTAGAGAATAAGGGAGGTGAGGTGCCACCCTATGGGTAGTGGCTATATGTCATCCCCATGCTACCATCATGCACCGAAAAGTGTAAAGTGTATGATGATAGCATGGGAGTTGACATATAGCCACCTCACCTCCCTTATTCTCTATATATTAATACCAATACATTCTACTATATAATTAATGAGGCTTCAAAACGGCTCACTTTTGAGCTGTCTAAGCATTATGTATATCACGGTCCATTTTATTTATTAAAAAAAAAATGTGTAGAAAAATGTTAAAAAAAGTTTAAATTTGTCAACATGGAAAATTAAACTCAACCAAACAAGAAAAATAATTCATACCTTAACCACATGAGTTAGAAAAAATGTTTAACTATAATTGAATAATATTCTTATTATACGTGCAAAGCACATGCATTTACTAGTATATATAGTATATACGTATATATGTATATAGTAACTAATTTTTTATTATTTGGTTTTAGATTTTGGACCAAAACTGAAACTCAAAATCGAAACTGAATAAAACAATTTAGTATTTTCAAAACCGAAATCGAACCGAATTTTTTTTAAACCGAATCGAATCTCTTATTCAGTTTGGTCCGATCCGATTTTCGGTCCAAAGCCGAATAATGCTCATCCCTGAAAATAAAAAAATAAAAAAAATAGAGCACATTTTGGTGCCTTGTGTCAGAAGAATCCTATTGTGGGATGTGCCGACATGGTCACGGGAGCACTGCAGTGCTACGTAGAAGAAATAATTGACGTACCCATGCGACGTACATTTTGGTATCTCGTTGCAACAAGGTTGTAGGAAGGTAGCGTTGCAATCAACTACATAAACGCTACTAATATATGCTCAGTGGCAAGGAACATTAGTTACTGCTAGAGCTAGTGGAAGACTTCGACTACCGAATTTAGCTTGGCTCTTATGGTCGGCAAGGAGAGAGAAAACAATTTTTTTTATTACGCAGACGATATCGGAATCGAACTGTAGGAAAGATATAGGTGTATTGCGTGCATGAAAAATTATAAACAATGGGTCCAAATGTCATAGAACGTAACGTGCACAAAGTCTCGTGCATTAGGTCGGATATTGTAAAAATGAAAAAAAAAACTTACACCATATATATTCGAATAAAAACTTAAAGCGACATGTAGATTTCACTAATATTGAATGTGTACATTTTTCTTCTTCCCTTTAACTCGTTGAAAAAAAAAAATCAATAATCCAATTACTTTGGTGACCAAATTTAAAAAATTAAGAACTCATAAGTTCCTAGGGAATTATTGAAGATTATGGGAAGAGTCTTAAGCTTTAATGAAAGAGAAAGGTGAAACAAGTGACACTTATTGAAGATATATTTAAGGTTAAGTATTTGGTTGTTACTTATTCCATAGCCCAAATGTGTCCTTGTATATATTTTCTAAGTAAAATTTATTCATTAAATTTAATAAGGTCAACTAGATAATTATCAAAGCTGTCATTTGGTTTTCCTAAATAGTTTTAAATAATATATATAATAATATGATAATACTAATTTAATAATAAATTTACAAAAATTAAGACATCTATCTTTTAACTTTCCTAAATAGTTTTAATAAAGATCAAAATAATTACAACATATATGTCTTATAATCTTCAAAATAATAATATTATATAAAATATGCACAACGCACGTGTATATATGCTAGTAAAGATTAAAAATTTAACATAAAATTACATATATAGCATTAAGTTCACTAAAATTGTGCTAAGAGGAAAGAAGTTTTGAAAATTACCACAACATACACAATTGGGCCAAGAACGCCGTTTAAAATGACGTTCAATAGCAATCCCTAATATTAGAAATTTAAATACGCAAAAAAAATGACATTTAAAATAGCATTTTTTGCACATTAATTAAATATTAATAGGAGAGGAGGGAGAGTTAAGGAGAAGATGTTCATGGGTAATTAAGGACTGCTATAAAAACGTCATTTGGAAGGATGTTTTAAAAACAAAACACAACAACGTCCATTTTGTGTCTGTTGGGGTAATTTTCATAACTAATTTGTTTTGTGTCGTGGTAATTTTCATAACAAATTTGATCTGAGCACAATTTTTACGAACTGTAATGCTATATGTGCAATTTTCTGAAAACTTAACGTACAGTATGACTTCAAAATCTCACACACCTCTTATGTATCTTCCCATCAAATTTTCCAAATAAATTCTTAAAAAACATCCTGACAAACAAATTACAAAGAGCTTTCCCCATAAAATGAAGAGTGTTTACAATAATTAAGTTTTCACAAAAATTTTTTTATCAGCACGTGCAGGCTCAGTTAAATCGTGTGTCTCCCTGCACACGATTTTTAGCCGGTCGTCATGTCGTTTCGGACTTTTCGTGCGGATCTTGTCCGCACTGGCTTTTTCATCATCGTCTCATACGCACGCCTCGCGTACGGGACGGCCGACGTCTTTCGACGCCGGCAACTCAATGCCTCGCTTCGATCACGACGTCGAAGGCGCCGTCTTCACGACGCCTACGACAGCCGATGTCGTCCAGCCACCCGCTCTATGCGCACGACGCGCTTACGACGTCTTCTCGACGTCCTTACGGCGCCGCACGACGGACCGCGTGGTCGACCGTCGTTTATACCCGTGGTAGAATGGTGTCGGTCCTCGACCGTCCGCGCGGCGTCCCAGCAATTGAGTTTTCATGCACGGGCGCCCCATTTTAACCCACGTCAGCTCAGATCGTGGCCATTTTTCGTCAGTTCTACGACGTTGTGGATGTCCCGCATCGCATAAGTCAGGCTCATCATCGTCCTAGTTTTCGTAATTAGTTTTGAACAAATATAAACTGCAGAACTCTCTTCTAGAGCTAACATCACAATACACAGACTTTGATATAAATCCAGCATTGTCTTGTAACTCTCCTCAACGAGAAATTATTCAGTGAGCCGGGCTCACCCGGACTCACCATAAAAATCTTGATCATCCTTCACTTGATGAGTGAGCCCGACTCACTGGATAATTTCTGGATCACTGTGCCATGGGTATGAATGGATAATCATAAGATCTATACATCTGAATTAGCATATTAATAAACTACTTGATAAAAATATGCTTGGGGAATCATCCACCTAATGAATAATTGGGACATTCAACAATTCAAAGAATATTATGACTTGCCATACACTAAGGAAACTCCAAAATCTACAGCACAAACTTAAAGTGTGTGTTTGGTAAGAGGGAAAAGTGGGAGGAAGGAAAATGGAGGAAGGAAAAGTGAAGGAAAAGATTCATTTTCTATTGTTTGGTATGGAAGAAAAATAGGAAGGAAGGAAATGTGGAGAGATTACTTTTCCTTCATAACCTAAGAAATCCTATCCCCCCAAAAGTGGGAGAAAAAGTGGAAGAAAAAGTGGAGGCTTTTATTAATTAACAATTATGCCCCCATATGAATGTATTATTTATGAAGTCAAATGGTAAATAAGTGTTTTTAATTGAGGGTAGAATTGGTAAATCATATATTTTTTACTTTCTTTCCTTCCATTTTTTCTTTCATATCAAACAAAGGAAAATGCATCTCTTATCTTTTCCATCCTTGCTACCAAACACAAAGGAAGGAAATGATTTTTTCTTTCCACATGGAAGGAAAATGAATCCTTATCTTTTTCCTTCCTTCCACTTTTCCATCATTCCTACCAAACACAGCCAAATGGTCCATGAATAGATGACTCGCCTAAAGGCCAAGACATGCTATAAATTGCTTAAAAAGTTTCAAGCATCCTCAACTTCATGCTAAAAAATGTTTACAAACACGAGGAACAAACATCCAAGGATTTTGTTAATGTGTGTCCTAAGAACACATATTAAGAATAATTAATACATAATCTTTTTACTTTGAAATTTGTTATCAACGTATAATAAACATTAAAAAAATAATTTCTTGCATTGGAAATGTCATTAAGATCACCTAAAATGATTTTTCTATACAAGAAGTTTATTGCATTAAGTCTTGATAAATTTCCAATGCAAAAAAAAAAATGTTTATTATGCGTAGATAACAAATTTTAAAGTAAAAATTTATACATTAATTATTCTTAACATGTCACATGTTAACAAAAACCCTTCTTCCAAAGGGTTTTCAAATATGAGAGAAAGCTTGTTTCCATTTTTGAAACAAAGCTTCAAACTAGCTCCTGCCGAAATGACCAAATGAAAGAAACAAGAGACAACCAACAAAAGAATTAGTTAACAGCAACCAAATTGTACATGTCCTAGATCTGATTAGATTTTTAGCATCAAAGAAGAAGTAGTTATTAGTCGTATAATAAGAATATTATTCATTTATAGTAAAATATCTCTTCTAACTCATGTGGTTAAGGTGTATGGTATTTTTTTTGTTTGGTTGAGTTCGATTTTCCATGTTGACAATTTTTTACTTTTTTTAACAATTTTTTACATAATTTATTTTTTAAAAATAAAATAGACCGTAATATAATGACGGCTTAGACGGCTTACTTTTAACCCATTTTGAAGCCGAAGCAAAGAAGCTAGGGGTGCAACTCGGGTGGGTTGGGTCGGACTTGAGGTCAACCCGAGCCCAACACGATGAATCATAAGCCTAGCCCGAGCCCAAGTCCGACCTGACCTCGGGTTAAACATATGAAGCCCAAGACCAAGTCCGGAGGATCGGATTTGGCTCGGGTTGAACTCGGTTGGATAAGGTCCATCGAGTTTATCGGACTCTAATATAATATTTGAAATAATTTTAAACAAAAATAATATTAAACACATAATCAAATAGCAATCAAGTCTTGATCATTAAAAAATACAAACTGGAGTAATATTTATGATAAGGAGTTGAAGAGTTTGGGTTGATAAATTTAGAATTTAAACTTTTTATTTAATCTATATATATAAAAAAAATTCTCTATGTTCAGGCAGGACTACTTCTTCCGCTCCCGGGGGAGCCCTTATGGGAGCCCTCTTCTCGCTCGCGTCCTCCGGCGCCCGATGGCGCATCCTTGGCCGGGCGACTGCTTGTCCCTGGTCGGCCTAGCTCCTTCCTCCTTCTCCCCGCCTTCCCCGCTCCACCATCTTCCTCCGTCTTCTTCAGCCACCCTCCTCCCATCCCAGTTCGGCCAACCGGCACCGGCGTGGTGCTGGCCTTACCCCTCTGTTCCGCCCTCCCCGTCTCCTCTCTCCGGGGCCACCGGCTTCCCCTCCCTTCCCTCCCATCGCCCCCACTCTTTTCCCTCCCCGTCGGACTGGGGTCACCCCTCGTCTCGTCCTCTGAGTTCCCACCGCGCCGTTCTCGGCGACACCCTGGCTCCCCTGACCGGGTGCTCGCAGGGGTTCGACCACCTCTTGCCGCCCAACCGCTCATTTCAATTTTCAAACACCTCATATTTTTCCCTCCTCGGGTGGGGAGCCCCCCTGCGGTGCAGGTCTCGGGTTCCCCCCCCCCCCCCCCCCCCCCGCTAGGCCCCTTGACTACGCAGCTAGCAGCTACGCTCAAGTGGGCCCCCCTCCTCATTTTCCCTCCACTTCGCGTTCTCATTT
This sequence comes from Iris pallida, assembly GCA_029216955.1. Taxonomy (NCBI): domain Eukaryota; kingdom Viridiplantae; phylum Streptophyta; class Magnoliopsida; order Asparagales; family Iridaceae; genus Iris; species Iris pallida. The sequence goes on from JANAVB010022593.1 coordinate 2,387,397, forward strand.
TTACGCACTCTCTTCGAGTGGTGGGTCCCACCCCTTCTTCACTGAGCACGGGGAGAGCAGCCTCTCTAACTTTTACGCAACTTCCCCTTCTACTGGGACCCACGTGGTCCCGAGCTCCTTTACGCCTCCAGCGTATAATTCCTATACGCAACTCCCCCTTACCTCCCATTATGGTGGGCCCCCACACTCCCACTACCTCAATGCCAACTCTCCCCTCTACGCTCATCATCTCCATTCCCACAACCTCTACGCCAACACACCTGTCACGCCCCAGAACCAGAATACTGGAGAGCGGGAGAATGACTCAGCCAGCTACGTATTACGGGTAGATGAATACCGTATAATACGATCAATGCTGTCTAACAAGACGAGGGGGTGCATACTACATGAAAGTCTCCCTATGGTCACTTCACATCTATTGTCTCAATCATTCAAACAAGAAACAGAAAATAGAGAACATGTAAGATAAAGCAGTAAGACGTCCCAAACGCTCAGTCAAAATGTTCTTGATATCTGGCTTTACAAAACACAGCCAGATGATGTAGTCAGTATACACAATTGTTATCAGCTGCAGCCTGACTTAGTTACAATTATGCAAAAATAGGTACAAGACAATCCGACTAACATGTCGGTGCCAAACGGTAAAGTATAAAGTATTTAACAAAACGAGCGGGGAAGTAAGAAAACCCACTCGAGCCCTCCTGCGATCATCCTTCTAGTGTTGACCATCGTGGAGGTAGAAGTAAGCTGGATCCTCGGGGACCGGCTCTAAATCTGGCCATGCAAAACCAGAGAGGTTAGACCTCTAACAGCAAGTACCGCAAGGAAGCACGATATGAGGGATTAAAACCAGTAATGAGAAAATATGATAAATAGATCTCTGCTTTCTACTGGGATTCACATAGTATCACGACACTTCGAACCAACCTCCCAACCAAACAAGGACAGAAGTTAGCACGTCATGTCCTGACATTCTGATCATTTCAGTTAGGTAACAGAGGACATACAGTACACAAACAAATTAATTTAAACGGTCATTCAACTACTACGGATTGCTACTGTGAGTTCCAAGTTATCCTGGAATTATGCAATAGAGATTCCTCAGTTCTTACTATGTGCAAGCAAGGCTAGTTTACCCAGTCAATCAATTGCGCCAATCATGAATTAGACGAGTCCCAGCAGGACGCCCGTCATCAATATACAATATACAATAGATAATATAACCAGATAGCGCTCCCTGTCCGTGTGGCAGATTTGCAGTATCTGTGGGGACCAGCCGGCCTGTCGGGCACTACTAGTCCCAAGAGGGCTGCCATGTAAGAATTTGGGAATCCATTCTCTCCATGCAATCATTATTATATTTAACTTAATAGTCTCTACGTTGAGTGAAATCCCATGCCGTGGATCATAGTCATTCAAATGAGTACTTCCGTACAAGTACGATATGCCCAACTCTACAACGATACCCGTGCGGTTAGGTTGTAGGTCTTACATAGCGTAATGCTACAATCAAAACTAACCACAGAATAATCATGCCTTGACCATAAAGTACACATGCTGCTTTTGTAAAATAAATAAATAAATAAATAAATTGAAGCCTGCATGTGCATGTATGTCAATATTCGGGATCAGCCAGTCGATTATAATAGTTCATAGTTAATATGAACGTGTCTCATTCATTCAATTTAATAAGACGACTAGTCAGTCTCTTAGTTCCAACTAGGAACGCATGATCAATTATTAGTCAAAGTAACAGTCGGGGTCAATTCGTGACGAGGCATGAAAGTCAAATTAGTATTAAGCATGGTCGAGTCTATAACTAGCATAAAATAGTTGGTAACGCATTCTTGAAGCCAAGAAAAATATCTACAACTTTCATGTTGGGAGTTGAAAGAAATTTTAGCCATAATTCAGTCAAAATAGGACATATAACAGTCAAAAACAACCAAAATAGGCATATGCGGCCTATTCTGCGACATACATGCGGACCTACTGCGACATGCGGCTCATGCGGCCCTACTGCGACACCATATGCGGCTCAACTGCGACATACAGCTCATGCGGCCCAACTGCGACACCATGCGGCTCAACTGCGACATGTGTCCCATGCGGCCCAACTGCGACACCATGCGGCTCAACTGCGACATGTGCCCCATGCGGCTCATTCGCGGCATCATATGCGGCTACTGCGACATGCGGCCTCATGCGGCCCAACCGCGACATCTATGCGGCTCTACTGCGACATGCGGCCTCATGCGGCCCAACCGCGACATCTATGCGGCTCTACTGCGACATGTGGCCTCATGCGGCCAACCGCGACATCTATGCGGCTCTACTGCGACATGTGGTTCATGCTGCAGATGAACATAGAAGTTTGACCAAAATTGTTTTGGCCATAACTTTCTCAAAATAAATCGAAATCTAACTTTTCAAAAGCCAAACTTCAGTAGAATTAAATTCTCTACAACATGGAACTACTTATTTTTGAAAATAATAGAGTTTGATAGATCAAAACCATAAAATTCATACGAAAACTAAAACTTAAAACTTAGATCTACACCCAACCATCCATGGAAATCAAGAACTTCAAGACCTAAACTTGTAGAGGATGAGAAGATGAACAACATAGACTAAAAATAAATGGGGATGCATGAAATCTCTCATGGTGTGCAAGATGTACTTGCCTCTCACAAGTGGGTTAGGGTTTGGTGGAGAAGTTAATGTGAATGAATGAAGAGAGAGAATGAAAGAAGAACTTTTATATCAAGGTCAAGTGGATCTCCACCATTCATTCTCTCCACCAAATCCAAGCCATCCATTCCTTTCCATGTTGAACCAAACCACACTAAGTTGGTTTACCATGAACCGAAATGAACCAAGAGCCAAGAAAAAGCAGAAAATAAAATACAGGAAAATTAATAAGCGCGAAATTGAAGAATTTAAATACAGAACAAATGCATGATAAATATTAAATAAATACATATTCTGGGAACGGGAAGTGACATCTCTACACTCCTTAGAAAAAATTTCGTCCTCGGAATTTCAAATCCAAGCAGGATAGGAAAAACCGAGCTGATCTAGGTACAAGAAACTTGAGCAAGCAATCATTCTTCAATGTTTAACTAGCAGATAACATATCTATATTAACAATCTACGATATCAAGTAGTTCTATCTATGAGGTGACAAGCATGAGGGGTTAAGGCAATCAAGGTACACAGGAAGAAATATACCTTGTGAGTCAAACAGATGTGGATACCGTGATCGGATATCATCCTCACGTTCCCACGTTGACTCTCCTAATGAGTGATGACCCAAAGCAACCCGGACAAGGCTAATTGTTCGGTTCTTGGGTATCTTCTCTCTCCGGTCCAAAATGGACACCGGCTGCTCCTCGTAAGACAAGTTGGTACCAACAACCAACTCAGAATGATCAAGGATATGGCTGGGGTCCGATACATACCTTCGCAATTGAGATACATGAAACACGTCATGCACCTCTCGTAACGAAGATGGAAGGGATAAACGATAAGCAACATCGCCTACCCTATCAAGGATAACGAATGGTCCTACGTATCGCAGACTCAACTTCCCGCGAACGCCAAATCTAATGACCCCACGGGTAGGTGAGGTTCGCAAGAATACGTGGTCCCCAACAGAAAACTCTAGCGGTCTACGATGCTGGTCCGCCCAATGACGATGTCGGTCCTGTGCAACTCGAAGTCGCTCTCTAATTCCCTTGACCAATTCAACTGTCTGAACAATCATTTCTGGGCCTAACATCTTTCTCTCTCCGATATCATCCCATGCTAGTGGCGATCTACACTTCTTACCATATAGAGCTTCGAATGGCGCCATCTGGATACTGGCTTGATAACTGTTGTTGTATGAAAACTCAACTAAGTACAGGTGGCTCTCCCAAGATCCTCCAAAATCTAGGGTGCAAGCTCGCAACATATCTTCTAAAGTCTGAATTGTTCTTTCTGATTGCCCGTCCGTCTGTGGATGGTAAGCCGTGCTAAATCTTAACTTGGTGTCCAGACTATGATGTAAGCTCTTCCAAAAATATGATGTAAAATGGGTATCTCTGTCGGACACAATACTGACAGGGACTCCATGCTGCCTGACTATCTGTTGCATATACAACTCTGCCAACTTTTCTGTAGATTGTCCTACTCTGAAAGGGAGAAAGTGTGCCACCTTTGTAAGCCGATCTACTATCACCCAAATAGCATCTTTACCACTTGGTGATCTCGATAAACCGGTCACAAAGTCCATTGTGATGTGCTCCCACTTCCATTCCGGGATAGGAAGTGGCTGTAATAACCCAGCTGGCCTCTGCTGTTCTGCCTTCACTTGCTGACATACCAAGCAACGGGAAACGAATCTAGCTATCTCCCTCTTCATCCCGTTCCACCAGAAGTGCTGCTTGATATCTTGGTACATCTTGGTCCCTCCAGGGTGTATAGAATATTGAGAACTGTGAGCTTCTGTCATAACCTCATGTCTGATATCTCCACTAGGCACACATAGACGTGATCCAAACCTAAGCGTACCATCTTCATGAATTTGCATCTCCTTTCTGAGCCCTGACTCATATTCTGCCCTAAGCTTCTGAATCCTTGGGTCCTGTGCCTGAGCTGCCTTGATCCTGTCTACCAAGTCGGATTGAACTCGTAGACTCGCCAGAATTCCTACATCACTAGAAAGTATAACCTCGATGCCCATCTCCTGAAGGTCTTCTAAAATGTGCTTCTGTGTTGTCAACATAAATGCGCCGCCTCTCCTGCTAAGAGCGTCTGCTACCACATTAGCCTTGCCTGGATGATACTGAAGCTCCACGTCATAATCCTTGATCAACTCTAACCATCTTCTCTGTCTCATGTTCAGTTCCTTCTGAGTAAAGATGTACTTCAGACATTTATGGTCCGTGTACATATCCACTCGATCACCATATAAGTAATGCCTCCATAGCTTCAAAGCAAATACTACTGCCGCCAACTCCAAGTCATGAGTTGGATAATTCTTCTCGTGGTCCCAAAGCTTCCTAGATGCATACGCTATCACCTTCCCATGCTGCATGAGGACACATCCAAGTCCTTTACCTGACGCATCACAATATACTGTAAAACCTCCGGGTCCAACTGGCAATGTAAGAATAGGTGCTGATATCAACTTCTGCTTCAAGGTGTCAAATGATGCCTGGCACTCTGCCGACCAGACGAATGGCACATCCTTCCGTGTCAAGCGGGTCATGGGTGCTGAAAGTGTTGCAAAATCCGATACGAATCTCCTATAATATCCTGCCAATCCAAAGAAACTCCGTACATCAGCTACGGTCTTGGGTACTGGCCAGCTCTCTACTACTTCTACCTTCTTGGGATCTACTGCTACTCCAGCTCCTGATATGATATGACCCAAAAATGAAATATGATCCGTCCAGAACTCACACTTGCTGAGCTTGGCATACAACTGGTTCTCCCTCAGAACCTGCAATACTGTCCTGAGGTGGTCTTCATGCTCCTCTTCACTGGCAGAGTACACAAGAATGTCATCGAGAAACACCACGACAAACTGATCTAGGTATGGCATAAAGATGCGGTTCATCAAGTCCATAAATATTGCTGGAGCATTGGTCAAACCAAACGGCATTACCAAGAATTCATAATGCCCATACTTCGACCTGAATGCTGTCTTGGGAATATCCTCCTTCCGAACCCTCACTTGATGATACCATGAACGAAGATCTATCTTGGAGAAAACTCTAGCCCTGCTCAACTGATCAAATAAGTCGTCGATCCTGGGTAATGGGTACTTGTTCTTTACTGTTGCCTCGTTAAGCTTCCTATAGTCAATACACAATCTGGATGATCCATCATTCTTTCCTACAAGTACCACTGGTGCTGCCCATGGCGATATGCTAGCTTGGATGAACTTTTTCTCCTTCAGTTCCTCTATGTGCTGATATACCTTGGTCTGCTCTGAATCTGCCATTCTGTAAACTCGATCTGATATCGGTTTAGTTCCAGGTGCCAATTCTATACTGAACTCAATATCCCTAACCGGTGGTAGACCTGGAAGTTCTTCAGAAAATACATCCAGAAACTCTTCAACTACCTTCGGAACTTGAACTTCTTCCATTGTCGTCACTACTCCCTGCTCTTGTTGAGTTGCCACTGATCTGAATAAGGTGAACCTCTTCATGCCTGGAATATCAAAATATACACTCCCTCTACGACAATCTATTGTCGCATGACTGTCTTTCAGCTAGTCCATGCCTAAGATAACGTCGAAATTTCCAACAGGAAATTCTATCAACCGGGCGGGTAAGGAATGCCCGCAAACTACAACGCTACACGCTAGAATAACTCTACTAACTCCTACGAGCCCATTGCCAGTGAGTATATTCAACCTCCCTGGCAATGCCTCGAACTCCATTCCTAGCCGTGTCGTAAATTGTGCAGATATAAATGAGTGTGATGCTCCTGAATCAAACAATGCTACTGCGGGATATGAGACGACGAGAATGTTACCTGCCACAACATCTCCCGATGCTAATGCCTCCTCCAAGGACAGAGTGAATGCCTGCCCTCGACCTCCTTGTTGGTTTCCATGCTGTGGCCTAGCCTGGTGCTGCTGCTGGCCCCTTCCCTGATGATGCTGGGGTGGTCTATGCTGGTGTTGTTGCATCGGCGGTCCTTGCTGCCGAAACATCTGAGCTTGCGGTATTAACGGACGCTGGGCCAATGGTCTCACTGCCACTGCTGGTCCTCGATACTGTCCTGCCCCTAGTGCTGGCAGAGCAGGAAACTGCTGCGCTGGTCCTCCTGACCTTGAATTCATGGGACATGTGGTAACCCGATGATCTGGATTTCCACATATCAAACACAGCCCGTTCAATGTCCGACACACATCTCTAGTGTGTCCTACCTTCCCACAATAAGTGCAGCCTGCCGGGGGTTGCTGGTTCTTCTTCTGTTGCTGCTGCTGCTGCCTGGGTGGTGCTGGCCCTCGTATCGCCACATCATGGATGCGAATGCCAGGAGACGTTACTGTTGTTCGGGGAGCTGCTTCCCCTCCTCCTTCAATCTGACTGTGGGATCTCTTCTGACCTCCAGTCCTTGCCGTGATCCTCTGAACGGTGATCTCATGCCTTCGGGTTGCCGTCAATACCTCATCAAAAGTCTGGTAATTGTGTCCCTCTATCAATTGCAAGAGCTCAAGATGAAACCCTTGCTGAAATCTCATAGCCCTCTGGCTCTCTGTCGCTACCATCTTTGGGGCGAACCTACTCAATCTGCAGAACTCCGCTGCGTAAGCATCTACCGTCTTGCCGGCCTGCTTGAGGTTGATAAACTTCTGTTGTAGCTCAAACTGCGCAACAACTCCATAGTACTTCGTCTTGAATCTTGCTGTGAAATCGTCCCAAGCAACAGGACGTCTGATACCTACTTCCTCTTATTCCCACCAATCACGTGCGAGATCCTGAAGTAACAACTTCACTTGATCCACACGTTCTTCTGTCGGCACCTTAGCTGCTGTCAGAATAGCCTCAATATCCTTAAGCCATGCATCTGCTGAGATGGCATCTTCCGTGCCCTCGAAACGACGGGGGTTGTACTTACAAAACCTGGTTGATGCTCCTGAATCTGGCCTCGCCCCTCTTTCCAATGCCGTCTGCAACCCTTGGTTGAGTAGTACGTTCTGCTCCTGCAACTGAGCGTGCATGCGCTGCTGGGCTAACATCTGATGTTGTTGGGTAGCCATCATTCCTCTCATGATCTCCAGAAGGGCTGGTGTGTCCACTTCCACAGAGGTAGGTGGAACTGTTGGTGGTGGTGGAACATCCGGATACTGCGATCCAGCTGCTGCTTCCACTATTACTTCTTCTTGGATGGTCTCTTGAGTTAGTACCGGCCCTTGTTGCTGACCAACATGGTCAGATTGTCCGTGTTGCTCTTGTTGTTGTTGTTGCCCAGTCCTGACAGATGCGGACGAGGTGCCCCTAAGAAAAAGGACAAGAGAACAATCAAACGACCGGACAGGAAAGATCAATGAAGTCAAAGGATACTGGAATGTCAATCTAGGGTTGAGAACAACGAATCATGAGATCAAAGGAGAACATGTGTGATTGAGACATCCTATAAATCAAAACAACCCACAAGTCTGAAACCAGACCTGCATGGGCCACCACTAAAACCTTGTCACGCCCCAGAACCAGAATACTGGAGAGCGGGGGAATGACTCAGCCAGCTACGTATTACGGGTAGATGAATATCGTATAATACGATCAATGCTGTCTAACAAGACGAGGGGGTGCATACTACATGAAAGTCTCCCTATGGTCACTTCACATCTATTGTCTCAATCATTCAAACAAGAAACAGAAAATAGAGAACATGTAAGATAAAGCAGTAAGGCGTCCCAAACGCTCAGTCAAAATGTTCTTGATATCTGGCTTTACAAAACACAGCCAGATGATGTAGTCAGTATACACAATTGTTATCAGCTGCAGCCTGACTTAGTTACAATTATGCAAAAATAGGTACAAGACAATCCGACTAACATGTCGGTGCCAAACGGCAAAGTATAAAGTATTTAACAAAACGAGCGGGGAAGTAAGAAAACCCACTCGAGCCCTCCTGCGATCATCCCTCTAGTGTTGACCATCGTGGAGGTAGAAGTAAGCTGGATCCTCGGGGACCGGCTCTAAATCTGGCCATGCAAAACCAGAGAGGTTAGACCTCTAACAGCAAGTACCGCAAGGAAGCACGATATGAGGGATTAAAACCAGTAATGAGAAAATATGATAAATAGATATCTGCTTTCTACTGGGATTCACATAGTATCACGACACTTCGAACCAACCTCCCAACCAAACAAGGACAGAAGTTAGCACGTCATGTCCTGACATTCTGATCATCTCAGTTAGGTAACAGAGGACATACAGTACACAAACAAATTAATTTAAACGGCCATTCAACTACTACGGCTTGCTACTGTGAGTTCCAAGTTATCCTGGAATTATGCAATAGAGATTCCTCAGTTCTTACTATGTGCAAGTAAGGCTAGTTTACCCAGTCAATCAATTGCGCCAATCATGAATTAGACGAGTCCCAGCAGGACGCCCGTCATCAATATACAATATACAATAGATAATATAACCAGATACCGCTTCCTGCCCGTGTGGCAGATTTGCAGTATCTGTGGGGACCAGCCGGCCTGTCGGGCACTACTAGTCCCAAGAGGGCTGCCATATAAGAATTCGGGAATCCATTCTCTCCATGCAATCATTATTATATTTAACTTAATACTCTCTATGTTGAGTGAAATCCCATGCCGTGGATCATGGTCATTCAAATGAGTACTTTCGTACAAGTACGATATGCCCAACTCTACAACGATACCCGTGCGGTTTGGTTGTAGGTCTTACATAGCGTAATGCAACAATCAAAACTAACCACGAAATAATCATGCCTTGACCATAAAGTACATATGCTGCTTTTGTAAAATAAATAAATAAATAAATAAATTGAAGCATGCATGTGCATGTATGTCAATATTCGGGATCAGCCAGTCGATTACAATAGTTCATAGTTAATATGAACGTGTCTCATTCATTCAATTTAATAAGACGACTAGCCAGTCTCTTAGTTCCAACTAGGAACGCATGATCAATTATTAGTCAAAGTAACAGTCGGGGTCAATTCGTGACGAGGCATGAAAGTCAAATTAGTATTAAGCATGGTCGAGTCTATAACTTTTATGTTGGGAGTTGAAAGAAATTCTAGCCATAAATCAGTCAAAATAGGACATATAACAGTCAGAAACAACCAAAATAGGCATATGCGGCCTATTCTGCGACATGCATGCGGACCTACTGCGACATGCGGCTCATGCGGCCCTACTGCGACACCATATGCGGCTCAATTGCGACATACAGCTCATGCGGCCCAACTGCGACACCATGCGGCTCAACTGCGACATGTGCCCCATGCGGCCCAACTGCGACACCATGCGGCTCAACTGCGACATGTGCCCCATGCGGCTCATTCGCGGCATCATATGCGGCTACTGCGACATGCGGCCTCATGCGGCCCAACCGCGACATCTATGCGGCTCTACTGCGACATGCGGCCTCATGCGGCCCAACCGCGACATCTATGCGGCTCTACTGCGACATGTGGCCTCATGCGGCCCAACCGCGACATCTATGCGGCTCTACTGCGACATGTGGTTCATGCTGCAGATGAACATAGAAGTTTGACCAAAATTGTTTTGGCCATAACTTTATCAAAATAAATCGGAATCTAACTTTTCAAAAGCCAAACTTCAGTAGAATTAAATTCTCTACAACATGGAACCACTTATTTTCTAAAACAACAGAGTTTGATAGATCAAAACCATAAAATCCATACGAAAACTAAAACTTAAAACTTAGATCTACACCCAACCATCCATGGAAATCAAGAACTTCAAGACCTAAACTTGTAGAGGATGAGAAGATGAACAACATAGACTAAAAATAAATGGGAATGCATGAAATCTCTCATGGTGTGCAAGATGTACTTGCCTCTCACAAGTGGGTTAGGGTTTGGTAGAGAAGTAAATGTGAATGAATGAAGAGAGAGAATGAAAGAAGAACTTTTATATCAAGGTCAAGTGGATCTCCACCATTCATTCTCTCCACCAAATCCAAGCCATCCATTCCTTTCCATGTTGAACCAAACCACACCAAGTTGGTTTACCATGAACCGAAATGAACCAAGAGCCAAGAAAAAGCAGAAAATAAAATACAGAAAAATTAATAAGCACGAAATTGAAGAATTTAAATACAGAACAAATGCATGATAAATATTAAATAAATACGTATTCTGGGAACGGGAAGTGACAACTCCCCTCTACGCTCATCCTCCTCAGGCCGCCCCTACTGAGTCTGTTGCTGCCACTCCCCTCTTTCTCCCCTGCTCTCCACACCGGCCCCCTCCCTTCCCCCTATCTACTCTACGTCCTCCGCTCCCTCCGTCCCCCCCCCCGCGGCCTTCGACTCATTTCCAGCACCCTCTTCTCCACCCCCCCGCCTCCTTGGCTACCGCGCCATGTAGCCCGATCCACCTCGCCTCGCGCTCGGTCGGGCTTGTGGACCCAGCCGTATCGCCCCCTACGGTTGCCGAGGTGCAGACCCCTGGTGGCGGAGCGGTTACTGCTCTGGCCATTCTCCCTCCCCCCCCGGGGAACTCGATCCCGGCCGACCCTCTCCCTGGGAGCCCTCCCCCGGCCACTGCTATGTTGCACCTCCCCGAGCAGACCCCTCCATTGATTGCTCCTCCTCCATCCTGCGGAGCGTCTCAGCCCCCTCCTTTGGCCGGGGCAGCCCCGCCGACCTACGCCGCCAAGCTGTGCCCGGATCTGGCTTCTGTGCAGGGCCCCCTTTTCCCAGCCATCGACCTTCCAGACATTGAATACTCTCAGGAGTCCACGGTTCCCTCGGTTCCATTCTCCGACTTGGAACTGCCATCGCTATCGACTTTCTTCCCCCACACCTTCATCCTCAAATTTTCTAACGGCTGTCCTAAATTCCCAAGGGTGCAGGAGACGATAGCCAGTTGGAGACTGTCGACGGATTACCGACTGGCTCCCCTTGACCCCAAACACATTCTCCTTCACCTTTCTTCCGAGGTTGACCATAGGACTGTATGGTCCAAAAGCACTTGCAGGATAGACTCCCACCAGATGAAGAACGTCAAGTGGTCAGCTGACTTTACCACCAAAGAAGACTCGGCGAAGGTCGCCGCCTGGGTCACTCTGCCTAATCTGCCCCTCATTTGCTTTGTCCCAGCGGCACACCGGCGTATTGCCAACTCTTTCGGCACGTATGTGGCCTCAGCCCAAGAGACAAGCAACCCCACCAAGGCACACTATGCCAAAATCTGTGTGGAGCTCGACCTCACCTCCGAACCTCCCAATTTCATCACAATCGAGTTGGACAACCAAATCCACACACAACAAATCCTCTATGACAATCACATCTTGTTCTGTAACTATTGCCATCTAAGAGGTCACCTCATCAAGCACTGCCACCGCCTACACCATGAACTTAAGAAGAAACATCCCCGGAAAGACAGCGGGCCATCGGAAGGGAGGACACCCTTGCCACCCATCCTACCTCGCCCAAACTCGCATACGCGATTCGGCTCCAGTGACGGCTCTCTAGCCTCGAGCGAATCACCCAACAAAGCATTGATCCCCTTCAACACCCAAGCAATCACCCTCTCCAACCAGTTCGACGCTTTTGAGTCGGAAGGCGAAGAACCCACTTCGGAGACAGCATCTCCCCCAGCCGACCTCGCGCTCATCGAGAATCTCCCCCATCCGGACAACGGGGCTACGGTCACCGAGATCATCGATGTTGATAATCAATATACCAATGAAGTCTCTGTGGTTCAAGTCCTAGCATACTGGGGCCGGATCAAGTTCGGAGAGGTCTACAGGTCCAAGCCGCGGGTTTACTTCTCCAACCTACTTTTATGCCAGCAGGGAGTACTAGTGACTCCATCACGATCCCACACGTGAACCCTATCCTGGATTCCGTCGGGGAATCGGTCAGCCAGTATCCGGACCTTCCGAACCAAACTTGCAACGATCACCCCGCCTCTACCGAGGTCGGACCATCAACCTCGAACGGGGCCGACCCAATTCATGGTCCCTCTACCATTCAAACCAGATCTGCCGCAAGGCGGAACAAAAAACACCCCCAAAAAGCCATTAATGCTTAACATCCTATCCTGGAACGTTCGTGGCCTGGCAAACAAACCTACATTAAGAAGAATCACCAGTCTGCGGAAAATCCACAAGATTGACATCCTCATTATCCTAGAACCAAAAATCCCACCCAAAAGAATAAAATCTATCCAGCTGCAATTGGGTCTTCCATCGGCCGTAGCGGACAGACACGACATTTGGATCCTATGCACGAAAGACATCAATTTCGGAGTCATCCAGGACTCCAAGCAGGCCTTTTCCTGTTGGTTTGATCACCCCAGCCTCCCTAAACGTGCCATCCTATCTGCGGTCCACGACAGTTGCGATATCGCGGAGAGAAAACACCTCTGGAACGACCTCCTCGACATCCATCACCACCACGCCAACTCTCCGTGGCTTTGCATCGGGGACTTCAATGCGATCACCAACAGCTCTGAGAAATCCGGAGGCCACCATCCTCCCGTTCCTGCCATGCAAGACTTCAACAATTTCATCTTCAATGCCCATTTAACCTCTCTCCAGTTCACTGGCAATGCATTCACCTGGTGCAACATGCAGGAGGAGAATCGTCGTCAATACTCCAGACTCGACCGGGCCCTCACGAACGCCTTCTGGCATGGAATGGGGGTCACTACCAACCTGTCCCACCTAAACTCCACAGAATTCGACCACGCTCCGCTGCTGGTGGAGATCAATAACAACACTCATTCATCCAAAAAGAACTTCCAATTCCTTGACTTCTGGATCGAGCACCCCCAATTTCGGGACATCGTCGCGGAAGCTTGGAATCGAGAGGAATCGATCAACCCCCTAATCAGGGTTAGCAACAGGCTTAAGGCCACGAGGAGAGCCTTGTCCAGTTGGAGCAGATCTGCCTATGGGGACATCTTTCAAGCCGTTCGGGTCGCTGAGGACGACGTCACCCGAGCCGAAAATTTGGTCGTCACAGATTGCTCCGTTGCGGCCAGGACCGCTCTCAACCTCACCAAGGCTATGCTTAAATTCAGGATCAAAGTGGAGACTGATTTCTGGAAGCAGAAAGCCAGGTTGAAATGGGACAGCGAGGGGGATAAAAACTCGCAGTATTTTCATGTCTGCGTTCACGGTCGCAGACAGAAGCTATCCACAGGACGGCAGACGACAACGGGAACATCATTACTGACAATAAGAGTATCCAAGTGGCTGCCACGGACTTCTATTTCAAATTATTCTCCAAAGAGACAGTTTACAAAGATAGGTCATTCCTTGACAAAATCCTCCTCCTCATCAACGACACCGACAACGCCCAGTTGGAATGTCCCCCCACTGCCCAGGAAGTCAAGGATGCAGTGTGGGCTCTGAATGAAGACAGTGCGCCAGGATCGGACGACTTTTCGGGGGTGTTCTTTCGCACTTGCTGGGATATTATCAAACATGACATCACCGAAGCAGCCGTCGCCTTCTTCGAAGGTGCTATTTACCCCAAAACCATTTCGTGCCAATCTCATCCTTATCCCGAAAAAAAAGATGACCCGGAGTCCTTCCGCGACTTTCGTCCGATCAGTCTTTGCAACTTCATCAACAAGATCATATCCAAGGTCATCGCGACGAGAATGGCAGAAATCCTCCCCAAGATCATATCGGAGGAGCAAAGCGGGTTTGTCCGTGGGAGAAACATCCATGACAATATTATGTTGGCCCAAGAGTTAATCACCTGCATGAAATTCCCTGCCAGAGGGGGCAACATCGTTGTCAAAATTGACATGGAGAAGGCATATGACAGGCTGGACTGGCAGTTTATCATATGGGTTTTCAGAGCTTTCGGGTTCTCGGAATATTGGACCAACATCGTTTGGAGATCCATCAGCAATTCCTGGTTCTCGACGGTCATCAATGGCCAGGCCGAAGGGTTCTTCAAATCCCACCGCGGGGTCAGACAAGGCGACCCTCTATCCGCTACGGTCTTCATCATTGCTGCTGACGTCCTGAGCAGGAACCTTAACAACATGGTCAACACCCCCAACTTTCAGCACTATCACACTTCCAGCGGGTGCCCTATCATCACCCATCAGGCCTTCGCTGACGATTTACTCATCTTCTCTTCCGGGGATGAAGGAGCGGTGGCAGTGGTCCACAACACACTGCAGCGGTACTCTAGATGCTCAGGCCAGAAGATCAACCACTCTAAGAGCATAATCTACGCCCACCACAAGACTAATAGAGAGCATTCCATCAATCTCTCCAACTTAACATCCTTCTCCGTTGCCCACCCTCTGTTCAACTATCTTGGCTGCCCTTTAGCGTACGGGAAATCCAACGTGGCCCTATTCGAGGACTTGTCTAATAGAATCAAGAAGAAGCTCGCGGGGTGGCAAAATGCTACCTTATCCCCTGGTGGCAAGATGATCCTCATCAACCACGTTCTCACCTCCATCCCCATTCATACGCTGGCCGCTTGCTCGCCGCCTAAGATAGTCCTGTCTTCGATCGAACATATGTTTTGTAATTTCTTTTGGGGGCATAGTAACGGCCTTGATAAGCATTACTGGGCCAGCTGGGACTCTATGGCTCACCCCACCGGCGAAGGGGGTTTGGGTTTCACCAAACTCACTCACATTGTTAAAGCCTTTTCGATGAAATTATGGTGAAAACTGCGCACGACCAACAACTTATGGAGCAGGTTTTTGAAAGCCAGGTACTTCATACACACCCACCCTTCTTTGGCCACTTCCAACTGCAGATCCTCAGCGGCATGGCGTCGCATCCTCATTGGCCGAGACCTTGTCGAGCCTGCAATGAAACTTCATTTGGGTACGGGGGATTCGGACCCATTCCTGGAGAGATGGGTCGGGGATAGCATGATCCCTTGTCTCACGGAGATCCCGAGAGGCAGCAGGATCAGAGACTTGTGGAACCCCACCAACGAAGACTGGAAGTGGGATCAGATTCGTGAATGGTCCGGTAATGAAGCGGTGGACAGCATTCGCGCGGGCGGATTACGCATTGGTGACGAGGCAGACGAGCTGAGATGGATACTGGAAGCGTCGGGGGCCTTTTCGTTGAGGTCGACGAGATGCGCCATCCAGGGTATCGGTCAGCAGCACACTCCCATTGTGCACTATTGGCAAACCTGCATCCCCAAGAAGTGGTCCTTCCTAATGTGGAGAGCCATTAGAATGAAGTTACCCACAGACGACACCCTCACCACCATCGAGATCAGCTTAGCTTCTGCATGCGCCTGCTGCTCTGAGCGTCAGATGGAGACAATCGACCACACATTCTGTCAGGGGGCCCTTCCAGACAGTATTTGGAGGACCCTTAACCAGTTATTCAACATAGATCCGGGCGGCGGACGCTTCCACGATCTAGCGGCCTCTTGGGGTTCTGCCTCCCATGGCCACTAGATCGTCACAGCGGCTGCTACATGGGTGATTTGGAAGAATCGGAACAAGGCGAGATACGAAGGTCACCAATACTCTGCCGACCAGCTCGCTCGGGAGGTTTTCCGCCAATGCCGCAAGAGGAGCACGCTGTGCTCCCACACTTCGAGAACATTCTGGTATGTCCTCCCCCCCTAGTTCCTGGCGGTTTCTATTTCTTTTTGTGGTATATTTGTATAGGCTTCGTCATTTTGCGCCTTATATACGTGTTTCGGCTTCGATTTTTGAGCCGTCTTTAATAAAAGGAGGGGGTTTCCAAAAAGTATATATATATATACATATATATATATATATATATATATATATATATATATATATATAAGTCGGGTTTCGGGTTCTTCGGTAACCCGACACATGAACCCGAGTCCAACCTAATTTTTGATTGGGTTCAAATATTTAACTCATATCCGAGCCCGAGCCCGAACCCGAGTATCTTCAACCCTAATCCAATCCATTAACGGGTTTATTCGATCGGACTTGGGTTTAGCCCTTCCAAGTTGCACCCCTAAAAGAAGCATCCAAACGGAAGCAAAGAACCATCCGTCTTCGACTCAGAAGCTTTTTGGACTTGATGCATAAACTTTCTTCTACTACACTTTATTTGGAATCCCCTCGCTATGGACTAAAGAATTTTGAGTTTAACATGTCCAGTTGAATATTAATAAGGTGCACATAACACGAATCTAACAAGCAAGATATCTATTCTACTATATAATAGGAAAACTTAGATGGCGAAACTTTTAAATTTCGAAAATACTCTTACATATTTATACTAATTAAAAATAGTTTTAATTTAATAAGAACAACTTAGTAATTAGGAAGACTATCTTTTGGTCTTCCTAAACTAATTAAAAAATGTTAAAATACGTACAAAACATGTGCACATATGCTAGTGTTAATAACTTGGATCTTTGGACCACAAAGCAAAATGGAGGAAGTTAGATGGCTATGGAGAGGGATAATTTTGGAATCTAAAAATGTTAAGCACGAATGCACGAATATTTTAGATTAGTCTGTCGTCCATTGTTGTGGGAGGATCTATTCATTTACTTTGGGCCGCCATTAATTAGTCTTAAAAAATAACATGGAAGGATTTATAATCCAAAATTTGGATGGATATTTGAATTATTTTCTTCCATTCAGTTGGTAGGATAATAATTATATTCTCGTTTTTAGTACACTTAGGGAACATTTATTACGCTGAATATTATATAGCTAAAAATATTATATATTATAAAAAAATATTATTTATTTATTTAAATTATATATATATATATATATATATATATATATATATATATATATATATATATATATATATATATATATAAAATTATATTTAAACTAAGAACATAATATTATCTAGCTAAACACATATCTAACATTCTAATTTTTTTTAATTCTAATTAATATATATTTAAAATATTTTAATATAAATTTAATTCTTATTTAATTTTTTTAATAATATTATAGTTTCTTTCAGGCGCGTCCCGTTAGAGTTAAAATGGCTAAAAATAACCCGTCTAAGTCGTATGTATATCTTCCATTAATTGATAAAAAAAATTCTAATTTATCGCATATGTATTCGTTACATAGTTAACCAAAAAAAAAATCTAAAATTCTCCAAATATGTCCCCACTTAATTAGGAAAAAACCTAAAAAATTCTAACTACTTGAACATATATCCAAACCTATATAAATAACTATAACAAATCCTAAAATATTTTCATTGCTCAAATTATACTTTTTTTTTGGGGGGGGGGGGGGGGGGGGGGGGGGGGCATTTTTTTTTTTCACTTATAAAGAAATTTTACCTATTATGTATGGGGACTCACTTATAAGTGAATTTGGTACCAATAAGTGCGTTCTTTTTTTTTTTTTTTTTTTTATCTACAAGTGGTACCAATAAGTGCGTTCTTTTTTCTTTTTTCTTGTGATAATTAAACAAGATTTTTGAAATGTCTATTGTGCATGCTGTAATGCATGTCTTTTTGGACCCACTGTCTTCATTCTCTACCCTTATTATAAATAGAAGGAATAGTACGTCTCCGTGGATCGATCCACTAATCTTTCGCCATCCAGTTAAAATCTTATCTCTCTCCTCGGTAACCACAAGCGACACTCGAGTTCGATTTATCGACATTATCATTTAAATTATTATCTGAATCACCAATTAAATCATCAATAATTTTATTATTATCATCTTTTCTTAATATATGTTCGACTTCAATAAATATTACAATTTGATTTAAAGAACTACGACCAACATGAAAACTTTGGTTAATTAGTAGAAAAAACTTGACTACTTAAATATCATATGCGGTAAAAATGAGAGTTAAACCTCCTTAGTAAGATAACCTATTTATTGTACTACATAACATAATATTCTTAAGATTTGATCCATTAAAATACCACAAATAATCAAGATAATTGATCTTGTGGGAGATGAACATAAGATGGTGTAATTTTGGGCTAATTAGAGTTTAGATCCTGAATTTTATACGAGCTTAGAGTTTAAGCACTGGCATGTCCAATTGAAAAGTTTAGACCCTAAATTTATTTGTTTCATTATTTCCATTATACTCTCCCTAGTCTATATGAATGTTTCACTGCTGAACATGCTCTAATATACTATGATTAATGTACATTATTTTAAATAGGCTTAATTGCACTTTGCTACCCTCAACTATTCCGCCTTTTCAACTTGATACCATAAACTTTTTTTCGTAACAAATTGGTACCTCAACTATTATTATTTTTTCAACTTGATACCTAATTTTTCAAAAATTCCGAAAATGCCCTTCCCTCTTCCTTCCCTCCACCCCCTTCCCCACTCCGGCCACCCCCCCTGCTAGCTCTGGCCGCCCCACCCCCCCCCCCCTGCTAGCTCCGCCCCCCCCGCCCCCCACCCCCCCTGCTACCTTCAGCCACCCCCTGCCCCGCCTCCCGCCCCGCCCTCCCTCCCCAGCCCCCCTCCTCCCGTGCTGCCGCGGCCTAGGCGGGGGCGGGGGGGGCGGGCGGATGTGAGCAGGGGGGGGGGGGGTGGTGGGGGGCGGGGGGGGGGGGGGGGGGGGCGGAGCTAGCAGGGGGGGGACGGCCGGAGTGAGCCGGGGGGGCGGCCGGAGCGTGCAGGGGGGAGGGTTAGGGGTAGGAGTAGGGACATTTTAGTCCAAAATAACATCTGGGTACCAAATTGTTACAAAAAATAGTTTAGGGTACAAAGTTGAAAAATGGTAATAGTTGAGGGTAGCAAAGTGCAATTAAGCCTTTTAAATAATTAAATTTTTTTTTTTTGGAAAACTTGTTTTTTATCGATGTGATATTAATTCATTTATATTATATAAACAAAAAAAATGGTATTAATGTATGTTTCAAAACTCAGCCATGTTTTTTTTTTGTATGATTAACATTTTGAACAAAATTTGAAAACTAAAGTATCCGGAGTGAAACAATATTAAGTATGGTTAGATAAATTTGCAAAATCTACAATGAGATGAATGTGATTAATTGGTTCGAAAAAAAATAAAACAAAAAATGTGAGTGCTTTAACTGGATTGTTGGTGCTAATGATGAAAGTTGTGATTTTTCGTTTTGGATAACATCTTATGCTCCGCGATCTAGATATGATATTAGTACTTAAAACCTTGTTTAATATTTTAATAATTAGATTAAAATTTGCGTGATAAGTTAACAAATACTTCATGGTATTCTATGACAAAAACTGACAAATTACTGAAAATTTGAAAATAAAATTTTACTCGGAATGTTTAAAACTAGGACCCAAAAAAAGAAAAGAAACCACCATCTTCAAATATTGCGTATGGATAATTTTGTATTTGAAATATTTGACCATGAAATTGTAGATCATAGACCGTAAAAATTGTAATTGTAGAAGCATAGAAAAATGTTTTTAAAGTTACTCTTAAGTATACAAGAGTGCCACTCGAGAAGAGTGTCAATTGGCTTCCATCAAACATTTTCCACATAGTACCTACGCGAAGGAGCTTGTTAGAAATCCAGTTCTTCTCATTACCACACATAGGAGATTTTAAGCTACCGAGTTGCTATGAAATGACTTTTCACATGGCAAATGTTGCAGTGCCAAGTGTTCCAAAAGAGTCATCATCTTTGCATTGACTAGTCTATCAGGGACAGATCCAGAAATATAATCTGAGGTAGGCTAAAGTGGGTTAGGCGTGGACTAACTCTTAAAAAAATCATATGAAAAGAAAAAAAAAGACATTGGATTGGGCTAGAGCCCATCCTAGTGCATACCTGGATACGCCCCTCCCCTGTAGTCTATGCTATGAAGTTCTCCGCGGAGAAGAGAAGATTCACAGTAGTAGTGCCCAAAGTCTTGAATGTCCTGGTGGGAAGAAAATTAAAAACGACACGAACACGACACCATTAGAACACATACAAGCTAGGCGGTATTAATCCAATATGATGAAATCCCGCATTGCAAAATATATCCAGGGCCAAGGGCAAAAAATCTAAAAAGAAAAAAATATTTGCTATGTCGACGGTATACTTAATGTACACAAATTTTGTACCAAAAGTTGTTGAAAGTTTTGCGTATCTAATATACCATGATATATATATATATATATATATATATATATATATATATATATATATATATATATATATATATATATATATATGAGGAAGGATAGACATCCTCACAATTTTTGCATCTTCATGTATTCTCATGTTCACATCCGTTGGATGTACTCGTTTCAGTATGATGGCGCTTTGTTTCAGTATGCTCTAATGTGCTATGCGGTGTCCATGTGGACACGACACATAGGATAACGACGACAATTGTTGCAGTGTGTGATATGCTTTCCCCACAATTACAGTCAAAATTTCCCCAAAATAGGACACGACCCAAAGAGTGTCAACACATCCCAGGGAAGCAACATTTTCCCGCCACGACAAAGTTTGACCTGGTCAACGCTGCACTTCTCTTCTCGACCAGCCTTTCCTTTCTCTCCCTATTCTTCCTCTCCCTCCTTCCTCTCCTCACCACCCCCCTCCTCTCCTCTCCACTCCCCCCACCCCCTTTACCAAATCAGAACCAACATCAACATCCCCCCTTGAAAGAAGAAAAAAAAATTCAAAACAAAACCAGCGGCCTCTTCTCTAGGCCATGGCCGCTGCAAGCTTTCTCGCGCTGTCCCTCCTCTTCCTCTCCGCCACCGCGGCTCCGGCTCCTCCCTCCAATGAAGCCAACAACCTCCTCCTCCTCAAGGAGTCCTTCTCCAACCCCCCCTCCCTCTCCTCCTGGAACCCCGCCGTCGACCCCTGCGGCGACGACTGGGTCGGCATCGACTGCTCCGAGGGCCAGGTCACCATGTTGCGCCTCGAGTCCCTCTCCCTCTCCGGCACCGTCCACGTCGAAGCACTCGAGAACCTCCCCGCGCTGCGCTCCCTCTCCTTCTCCAACAACTCCCTCTCCGGCCCCATCCCCCCCTTGAACCGCCTCGAGGCCCTCAAGAACCTCTACCTCGACGGCAACAAGTTCTCCGGAGAGATCCCGCCCGGCTTCTTCGACACGCTGCGCCACCTGAAGAAGCTGCACCTCGGGAACAACGACTTCTCCGGCCCCATCCCCCCGTCCCTCGATGCCGTCAAGACGCTGATCGAGCTCCACCTCGAAGGCAACCGCTTCTCCGGAGAGATACCCGCGGCCCTCGGGGCGAAGTTCGGCGCGGAGCCGTTCGGGGGGAACGAAGGGCTGTGCGGGCCGCCGCTCGTCAACAGGCCCTGCGGGATCACGGCGGCGGACGCCTCCGAGATCGCCGCCGCCATCGCCGCCTCGAACCCGCGCCCCGCGTCGCTTTCCGGCACCAACGGCTCAGTCCTCCTGATGGTCGTCATGGTGATCCTGTTCGCCCTGGTGATCGTGGGGATCGCCTCGGTGAGACGCCGGCAGGAGGGCGAGGTCGACACCCTCGGGGTCGCCAACGGCCGAATGGAAGCCGGGGAGGCTAAGAAGGACGCGCCGGTGGCGGCTGCCGCGGCCGTGGGCTCGACGAACGGCGGCTCGACCCAGCGCTCGGCGTCTCTGAAAGCGGGGGCTGCCGCCGCCGCCGCCGCCGCGAAGGGGGAGAGGAGGAGCGCGCCGGGGGACCTGGTGATGGTCAACGAGGTGAAGGGCGTGTTCGGGCTGTCGGACCTGATGAAGGCGGCGGCGGAGGTGCTCGGCAACGGGGGGATGGGGTCCGCGTACAAGGCGGTGATGGTGAGCGGGATGGCCGTGGCGGTGAAGCGGGTGAAGGACATGAACAGGGTGGGGAAGGAGACCTTCGATCTGGAGCTCAGGAGGCTGGGGAGGTTGAGGCACAAGAACGTCCTGCCTCCATTGGCGTACCACTATAGGAAGGAGGAGAAGTTGATCATCTATGAGTACATTCCCAAGGGGAGCTTGCTCCATGTTCTCCATGGCAAGTTTCTTTGTTAAGTTTTCGGAACGAGAAATTATTCAGTGAACCGGACTCTCGTCGGACACGTTACTGACACTCCAAATTTTTTTCATGGCAAAACGATTGTGCAGGAAACAAAGCACAGGAGCAAATGAGCCTCGACTGGCCGACGCGAATGAAGATCATCCTCGGCATCGTCCGGGGGATGGTGTACCTCCACGGGGAGCTCACCTCGGTCGACATCCCCCACGGGAACCTCAAGTCGGGCAACGTCCTCCTCGCGGCGGACTTCGAGCCCCTCCTCATCGACTACGGCTACGTCCCCCTCGTCAACCCGTCCCAGGCCTCCCAGACCATGTTCGCCTACAAGTCCCCCGAGTCGGTCACGCACCGCCACGTATGTCCCAAGTCGGACGTCTACTGCCTCGGCATCGTCATCCTCGAGGTCCTCACCGGCAAGTTCCCCTCCCAGTACCTCGACAGCACCAGGGCCGGGACCGACGTGGTCGAGTGGACGAACTCCGCGATCAAGGGGAACCACGTCGGCGAGCTGGTGGACCCCGCGATCGTCACGGACAGCAGCAGGCCGGCGCTGCCCGAGATGGAGCGGCTGATCAAGGTGGGCGCCGCGTGCGTCGAGGCGGACCTCGAGAGAAGGATAACCATGAAGGCGGCGCTGGAGCAGATAGAGGAGATAGTGGAGGACGTCGCGAAGAAGGCGGCCGGCTAGCGGAGGCGGGCGGGCGGGCGGGGGAGCTTCGGGGCACAATTAATGTATTGTTCTGACAAAGCGGACGAGCATCACTGACCAGTCCCGGCCGGGGAGATTTCTTCTGCCAAGCGTATCGTGACCGGAGCGACAGCTGCGGCGGCGACGGCTACGTCCCGGCGAGTTCGAGTGGTTAGTCATGCTTGAATGAATGTAACAACTTACACATTTGATGCAGTTTTGGTTAAGTTATAAGTAGAGTAAGTACATTACAAAATATTAAAAAAAATTACACACAAATGCCAATATTTTGTAATCTCTCGTAATATCTGGATCCCTTGATGTAAATATCCAGCAATATACTGCAATGTAAAGTATTTGGATTTTTCATTTTTGGAATGCCACAATATCTAGTAATGTCGGATAATATCAATACAAAAGTATTTGAATCCCTAATGTTAAATATTATATAATATTTTATAGTAGTAGTGTAAAGTATTTTGATCTCTTAATGTCAGTGTCTCAAACCTTGTTAGCAATCACCCGATTAAAACTCGTATTATACGTATCTTTCATAAGCATATAATACTTGCGTACTTTTGACATATTTAAATCAGTACGTAAATTTTAAGCATGCGAAATTTTAAACGTATACCGTATAAATTATTGAAAAACTTAGCAAAAAAAAATGCGGTGGAAAGCTGTTTAATTAACTAAATTTGATTATATATTTAAGAATGTGAAGCTTCTAACTCAATATTTTCATTTTTCAAATATTTGACCGAATCTTTGAACATATTTTATTTATACTAAGCCGATTTATACTCGTAATTTTGTCATTTCGAATTTTTTCCGTTTGCCGAATTGCTAACAAGGGTCTCAAATATATTAAATATATAGTAAATAGAATGAGAATATCCAATATTGTTAATATTTTTGTTTTCACGGAAGCGTTACCTTGTCATTTTATTGGTTTTGGTAGAAGAAAGTGAAATATCTTAAAAACTTGTGTAGTACACGAATTACAACACACACACAAAAAATATTTCTCAAAAGAATATTTACTAGCATAAAATATTTTGCTAGTAAATATTTTGGTAGTTATGTGCATACCCAGTCTTGAAGAAACCAGACCTGCCAAAATATTTTGCAGTGCTAAGCATAACAAGGACTACCAAAATTTTGTCAAACATATATATGCACAGGAACAAAAAAAAAATGTGATGCCTCTTAACAAATAAATGTAGTGCCATGTCGAACTCGAGTGACCTTTGTGGTTACCGGAGAGAAACATAAGATCCTAACTGGATAGCGAAAGTGTTGGAGTGGGTGGGGTTCCCAACCTATGTGGAGAAGATCCCGGAGTGCGACGAGCGCCGTCCGATGCCGGAGAAGCTCGGGAGTAGTTGTTACTGCTGCTGCTGCCCCAAAGGGGGTTCTGGACCTAGTCTGCCGAGTTCGGGCCGAACTCGGTCCCAGGCCGAGTTCTGGCCGAACTCGGTCTGGCCGTTCCAGGGTTTGGCCACCCAGTGCTGGTTGCCCCACACAGAGTTCTGGCCGAACTCTGTGTTGTCGGGGGCTGAAGCGGGATTCTGGATGAGTTTTCATCATTGGATCTAATCCGACGGTCCAGGTTTGTTGCGGGATTAGGGTATTAAGTTGAGATATCTCAACCCTAATCCCATAGCGCACATTGGTAACTTTTGGAGGCTATCCAAGTTTGAGAGAGAAAGGAGGCAAGAGTGCCATTGCAACTTCGGAGAAGAAGGCGGAGGATTGAAGGTTGATATTCGGAGGAGATCGTGTTCGGGTAATCTCTACTCGTCGTTCTCGTTCTTCATAGCCTTGTAATCGTTGTTCTTTTCTCTGAGTGTTGTGGGGATCCGATTTGGATCGGAGGAGTTTGTAGAGGGTGTAATTCTTTTATTCCATTAGTGGAGGCTTCTCAGGGTTGGACTCCGATCGTCCCGTGGTTTTTTCCGCAAGGGTTTCCACGTCAAAAATTCTCTGTGTCTGCGTGATTGTTTTTGTGTGCTTGTTTTTGGGTTCGTGCGTTGTTTGCTCGGTCCTCTCGCAGGTACGTTGTTTGCTCGGTCCTCTCGCAGGTACTCTCCGGTTTGGGGAAAGGTTCCGCGCTTCTTTCCCAACAGAAAGATTAGTAGATCGAGCCATAATGACGTACTATTCCTTTCATTTATAAAAATAGTGGGAGTGAGAGACACTTGACCCAAAAGACATGTACAATGTATAAATGTAATGTCCTTAACATTGATCTAAATTTTGCACATACAACTAATAAAATAGATGCCACATGCATATCCAGAATATCAATGTTATTCGCACTCCACTAAATGAAGTGCTAGAATACAGAATGGAGCATGAATAACAATTTCCATTAACAAATAAAAATGTTAAGTTTACCACCAAATGAGTTACAATCCATTTACAACCGTCTATGTGACGGTTGACAATTGGCTCCCCTCCCCCACTCTACATTGAAAGAGGGAACCCAATTGGCAACCGCCAAGTAGACAGTTGTAACTGAATTGTAACCTATTTGATTGTAATCCTAACATTACTTTTAACAAATAGCTAGTTAGTCAAAAATTCTAGAGGAACTTATGAGTGCTTAATTTTTAAAACTCGGCCACGAAAAGTCGTTGGATTACATGCATCTCATCATTTGATTTTTTTTTCCCAAAGGGATTAAACAGAAAAATAAGTAGAGTTTCCATATACTAGTGAAATTCACGCGCTACATCCATATTGTTATTGTAAGTTCTTATTTTAAGTTATAATTTGAGTTTTTTAGTCGAGCTCCTAGTTACTATGATCCAACATTTTCCTTCTTTTTCTGAGGTGTCCGCATGTATCTCAGTTTGAAGGGAAGATCGTGGTTCTATATACTTGTGCTTGAACTCGTTAACAAGGGAATTGTTATTCTCGCTCTAATCTTTACTTCAACATTCTAGAGGTTTGAGTGCAAATAGCAGTTCCATATAGGAATTGTAATTTGCACTATTCCTCATTATGTGTACAGGTGCATGAATAACAATTCTCATTAACAAATAGCTTGTTAGTATGATCTAACATTTCCTCCTTTTTTTGGATTATTTATAAGGCACAGTCAGGACTATCCAATTTCTGGCAGTCCAGAACTGCCACAATTTCTGACATTCCTATATACTTTATGGAATGCCAGAAATATGTCTGTCCAGCCAAATATGAGATGGACTGCCAAAAAATGTGGCTGGCAGTCCATAATGTTACTAGGACTGTCAGAAAATGGCTAGCCCCTGATCAATTTTTGCTGTGTCCTTATAAATAATCTTTTTGCCCGCAGGTGAAGGGAAGATTGTGGTTCTATATACTCGTGCTTGAACTCATTAAAAAGAAAAATTATTATTCTCGCTCTAATCTTTACTCCAACACTCCACATGTTGGAGCGCAAATAACAATTCATTACGAAAATTGTTATTCGTATTACACCAGGTGGAGCGTTGGAGTACAGAATGGGGCGTGAATAACAATTCCCATCAACAAATAGCTAGTTACTACAATCTAACCTTTCCCTTCTTTTTTCGGAGGTTCCGGCAGGTATCTCAGCTTGAAGAGAATAGATTGTGCAGTCTGTGGGAGTGTAGTCCGTTGGGTATACCAGAGCGTTTCGTGGGGATGGACACGGTTCGAATCTTCCCCTTGGCGTTGTTCGGGACTCAAAACCAACTTTGTGCTGCTTCCTTCTTCAGCCCACTGGAATCCAGTCTTTGCCTCAGCTTGCCCTTCTCTTCCCACATCCTTCTTCCAGCATATATATTGGATAGTTGCACGTATGGCCCTTCCCTTCCCGGCTCCAGCTCCATAACCTTCCTTGCCGCCCTCTCCCCAAGCTCCATCTCTTCATGCATTGAACAAGCCCCCAGAAGAGCCTCCCATGCCAATGCATTCGACTCCATCCCCATCTCCTCTATGAACCTCTCGGCCTCCTCCAGCCTCCCGGCACGGCCCAGCATGTCGACCGCACACGCGAAATGCTCCCTCCTCGGCTCCACCTCGCACTCGACCACCATCGACCGGAACAGCCGGAGCCCCTCCTCCACCAGCCCTCCGTGGCCGCACGCCGACAGCCCGGCCAGGAACGTGACGCCGTCGGGCCTGCTCCCACCGGCGCCCATCTCTCTGAAGGCTTCGAGCGCCTCCCCCACCTTCCCGTGCTGACCGAGCCCGGCGATCATCACCGTCCAGGACACCGAGTCGCGGCTCCCCATTTCATCGAACGCCAGGCGGGCGTCCTCCGCGCTGCCGCACTTGAAGTACATGTCGACGAGAGCGTTCCCCACCCCCACGTCCGACCGGAACTCCGACCTGACGACCCTGGAGTGCACCATCCTCCCCAGCTCGAGGCTCGCCATCGCGCCGAACGACGGCAGGACGCTGGCGAACAGGAACTCGTTCTCCGCCCCGCCGGCCCCGACCATCCTCTTGTACAGGGCTGCCGCATCCTCCGCCATCCCACCCTGTGCCAGCCCGCCGATCGCCGCGGTCCAGGATATCACGTTCGGCTCGAGGATGTTCCGGAACACCGACAGTGCAGGACCCATCCCCTCGCCGCACCTCGAGTACATGGTGACGAGCGAGTTCCCGACCGCCGTCTCGGACGCCAGCCCGCCCTTCGTCGCGCACGCGTGGAGCTGCAAGCCGAGGCCCAGGTCCCCTCTCGTGGAGCACGTCTTCAGGACGCTCGTCAGCGCGAAGCAATCGAACCCCGAGTCGCCGCCGCCGCCGCCGCCGCGGTCCCTTCTCATCCTCGAAAAGATCTCGAAGGCCTCGGCTCTGCCGCCGCTGCGGGCGCACGCGTCGATCATTACGTTCCAGGAGACGGAGTCGGCCCTGTCGATCTCGTCGAACGCCCGGACCGCCTCCGCCAGCCCCCTGCATTTCTCGTACGCGTTCACCAACGAAGACCCGACGAACGTGTCGCTGTTGAGGCCGAATTTGATCGAGTGGGAGTGGATCTGTTCCAGGAGAGCGGCGCTCGCGGAGCCGGCTAGCAAGGTGGAGAGAGTGATGGGGTTGGGCTTGAGGTTCTCGGCGAGCAGACGAGAGTAGAGGTGGAGCGAGCTCGAGCTGTCGGTGGAGCGGTTGCGGTGGCGGACGCGGGCGGAGATGAGGGTGTTGAAGGAGACGGGGTCTCGTTGTGGCATTGTGTCGAACAGATTGTGTGCGAGCTTGGGGGGACAGGACTGCGAGTAGATGCGAAGGAGTTTGTTCCATAGAGAGAAGGAGGTGCCGAGCGAGTGGGAGTGGTGGAGTTTGAGGAGGACTGCGTGGACGGCGGAGGCGGTGCGGACGGCGCGGTGGTCGGTGGCGGAAGACTGGTGGAGGAGGAGGGATAAGTGGCGGGCGAGGTCGTTTGAAACGTGGGGCTGCTTGTTCATGGGAGACGCAGTTGCCAGTGGAAGAGGGTTCACTGGAACTGGGAGGCTCTTAGGTTGCTTGTAAATGTATTTATTCTGGTACTTGTACTTGGATTTATATCAATTTTATTGGGCATGACGAGAAGCCTTATGCACAGCGTGCGGTCCGGGACACACATGCTTGTACGCATTAGAGAACTGATGAAAGCGATAATATTCTGAGTCCCAGGAATAAGTTCACTGGACTCGTGCACGTTATCTCGCCTCGAGCGAGCGCTCGTGTAGATACGACCGGTCCGTGAACATGCCTCGACTCGGGCACATGATCAGATAAGTTATCTCGTCCTGTACGTGCGGTCGAACGGGTGCGACCGACCTGTGGACGTTCCTTATCTCGTGCACGACCGAGAGGGTGTCAGTGTTGACAGAGGTGCAATGACAATGATGAAATGCCATGAGGACGTATGACCGTCACCCACGATCCCACAATATCATAAGACTGATGAACATGACATAATCTGAATCTGCGAAGGAAAAAAAATATTATATCAATTTTATTATTTGTTTTATGCTTAATTTTAACTTGATACCCTCAAATGTTAAATATTTTATATTTTATATTTAAACCCTTTTTTTTTGCCACGCAAATATAATTTTATTGACTAAATCACATATGTTACAATGCTGATGTCATTACTGACAAGAGACTGAATACAATTAGGTTGTCCTTTATATGAAGTTGATATCAATTTAATATTTTTTTTTTTAAAAAAAATCTCTATCCATCCATCTTTTTTTCTCTGCACACAACCCCCCCCCCCCCCCCCCCCCCCCTCTCGGCTGCCCCACCACCACCCTCCATCCCCGTTCCTCCCCCGGCTGCACCCCCTCTCTCTCTCTCTCTCCCCGCACGCTGGTACTGTCGCCACCGTCGCTGCTACGCGTAGAGAGGAGGGAGGGTGCAATCAGGTGGCAGTGAGTGATGGGCGGGGCCAACGGGTGGGGGTGGGGGTGGGGATAGGGGGTGGGAGCACACAGTTGGATGGAGAAGAAGGGATAATTTCGTCTTTTTTATTTTTTTTGTATCAAGTTGAAAATATTCAATAGTTCACAGTATCAAGTTGTCGAATAGAAAAACTTAGGACATTAAGTTGAAAAAATATAAAAGTTAAGGGATTAAGTTGAAATTAAACTCTTTTTTTTAATTATATAGCTATTGTAACAAAAACTTTATTAAATATTTTAGTTTTGTTTCTTTTATTGTAATTGTATAGTTGCCATAACATAAAAATTTAGTCGAAGTTGTTGCAACTCCATTATAGTAGGCACTGGAGATTGTGAGGAGCACGAAGAGAGTGAAAGTGCCATGACGAGCACAAATAGATAATGTTATTGCCGGGAACGTCGGGGCACGCTTTTCGATGAAAAATACAGAAACTGAAACAGTTGTAAAGACAATATTTCAAATGCAAATCCTTAAAGAAGGTTTTGCAACAGAGATCCAGAAGGATTCTGCAAATTACGAGATCTAAAAAGATATCGTAATTCACGAATAATCTAAAGAGATTTTCGTGATCGTAGCAAACTGGCAGTAGTGCCTTCTAAAAAGAAGATACTGACAGAACTGCTAAAGAAAACAGAAGGGTGACAGGCGAGAGATGGAATTGCTGGGGTGAATGATCACCGTTCCTCAAAGCTTTATTCGCCCTCTGCGAACAGCTTCCAGGAACCAGCAAGGTTGACGGAAAACCTTGGAACACTCCTGCTCTTCTGACTCCTCAGAAGACGGCGAACTCCTCTGGCAATGGCTCTACTCTTCTCTCTCTGTTTCTGAAGTAACAGAACCCACGCGTGCTAAAAAGTACTAGTGTTTGTGTTAAAAAACACGCTCACTACTCTGTTGTGTTAAAGAACACTTAGAGTTTTCTTCCTGGAATTCTGATTTCTCCAACACTGAGAGAGAGGAGAGAACCTGCATATATAGCCCACGGGGCGGTTGCCAAGCAGTTGCCTGAACTTCAGGGTAGTGGCTGAACCACTCCTGAACGTGCAGCAACTGCTGCAACTGTTTCCGCTCTAATATGCAGCCAGCCATACGCACATACGCACTCTACGCACACTGCGTACGTTGCGCACACTACGCACGCTGCGTACGCTGCGCATACTGGGCGTACTGGGCTGCGTAACTGGGCCAGCGTAACTGGGCTCGCGTAACGGGCCGCGCAACGTGGTCGCGCAAGTGGCTCGCGCAACGAGCGCAACTTAAGCACACTATGCGCCTAGCGACGATGCTGACGTGCTAAGTGCAAAGTGCGCCAACAAAACGCCATATTATGCCTCATGAGCCCTTGAGCCCGAGCCCGAGCCCGAGTCCGAGTCCGAGTCCGAGTCGCTAAGCTCCTACGGAGCTTAGCTCCATGGAAATAAATTTCCAAGAGCAAAAAGCTTACAGCTTCTTAATTGTTGATTAAGCCTTTATATCATTAATAATTAATCCCACATGGCACACACCCATGTGCACTACATGTGCATCTCCATAAAGAGCAAAGACTCATATATATGGAGATACACATTCCTTTCTAGCCGATGTGGGACTAAAAACCAAAACTAAAGGCTAAAAACCCAACAATCCCCCACATATCTCTATATATATGAGTACGAGTGTTCCCCACAGTAACTGTCCATTATGCTTTTAGGATAGATGCCACTTAAGACTTGAATCTTCCCACGTGAGTCAAAAATCAAACTATAATACAAGAATGGACTAAGCCTTGAATTCTGCATCATAGCTGAAATTCTTTCCACTCACATAATGTAGTTACATGTGCTTCTGGCTGCACATTTAAGGCCGTGTGCCAGCCTGGTTTCAGTGTATAATATTGGGCGTCTACAAGTTTACCCTCAAGAGACGGCCTGATATCTCTTTGTCCATACACTATAGGTGAGTTCTTTATTAAAGAGACATGGCATGAAGCGTCCAACGCTTCCTTTGTGGTGCTACGCCGCTATGACATGGCCTTAAGCCGAGGACCTTATCCCGAATCACCGGGAACCTCATCGTAGTGTCATACTACCCGTAGCATGAGGTCTAGCCCCTTTGTAGTGCCAAACTACCCAGCATGAAGCCTTACGCTTCTGTGCGGTGTTACGCCGCTACGACATGGCTTGCAAGGCCGAGGCTTTATCCCTAGCCGGGTTTACCTCATTGTGGTGTCGTGCCACCCGTAACATGAGGAACACCTCCTCTTTGTAGTGCTGACTACATCCCTCTTTAATTCAATATACAGCATTAGGCCAACTGCCTATTTGCGGTGCTATGCCGCTGTGACTTGGCTAACATAGCCGAGGCTTTACCTCCTTCGAGAACCTCATGGTGGAGTCACCGCCACACATAGCATGGAGTCACACTCCTTGTAGTGCTGTGCTACCATGCTTCCTGTAAAGCATACCAGACATTCCAAATGCCTGAGAACTCATTAAGGCATTTAAGCCAACCTCCCACAGGACCTGTTTTCCGCAGAAAATAACAGTAGACAACAGTGGTTATAGGTCCGTAACCTCTCCATGCCCAATAGTGGCCCGTGGCGGCACACTCCTGACTTGACTTGACTTGTAACTTGTAACTCGACTCGTATAATCAACTTGACACCGTGGGTGTTCCTGTTTGCTTGCTTGTACAATCCACTTGTCTTGTCTTGCATCATGTCTAGGACGTGACTTCCTGGGTACCACGGCCAGGGACTCGCGCTAAATTGGATTAGGCTAATGATTAGATCAAACTAGAATATGGAGAATTCCCAGTCACAGGCAATCTCGTTATCTGGGCGCTTTAATAGACTTGTAGCTTGCCGACGAGTAGAGCACATTTCCAGCACACTGTCATGTGTTGCACCCTCTAAGTCACCTAAGAGTACATTTGTCTCCCGGGCAATGTACCCACCTATAACTCTCAACCCGCGGAAGGATAACTGGATGGTCTGCAGGGCTTGGGACTGGAAATTCTCATTTGTATCTTGTTAGTAATTAGACTTGTGATAACCCTAGTTAGTTAAAGTAGTAAGCCGTAGTACTTGCTTGACCGATTGTGAATGAATGGTGTCCAGCTCTGTCTAAGTCGTGTCTAGCCCCTGTACCTGGAACTCTTGATCATGATTGTTTTACTTATCTCTAACGATAAATGGGTAGAGACAGTGAGCAATTCAGGCGAAGGGGTACAATCCCGGTCCTTGTTTGGTTTAAGGTTTCCCGGGGCTTATCAATCATGAGACTTATGCATGCCAGCTACCCGAGAAAGATGTCCTGGTATTTGACAGAATATCAGCAGGCGAAGGCAAGCCATATTATTTACAGGAAGGAGGGATTTTTCAGTACCCCGAAGGATCATGTATCAGTGTTTCGGGGTTTGAAGCCTGGATGCATACCACCTGAAGATTCAACCATATTGATGCCATTCCGGATGCCCATTTTCATAAATAAATTCATGTCTAACAAGAATGCATTCTATCCCACCGACTCAACGCCGAGGATGAACGGCCTAATGAATCAGGAGAATGTGAGATGGAAGACTTTGGTCAACTGGGCTTTGGAGAATTTTGCGACTAAGCTGAAGAAGATAAATCTCTATGATGCCGTCGTCAATTCATCCTACGGCTTCAAGCCTAACCCCTTCCTATTCCTGGCTTTGGTTGAGAGATACAATCACAGGACGGGGACCTTTATGACTCCGAAAGGAGAGATGGGCTTCGCCCTTCATGAGATGGAATACATCTCACACCTGCCTTCAGGCTCACTGCCGTATGAGGAATATGTTCCTACGACAGAGGAACTGAACTTTCTGTTAGAGAAGAACCCAGAGATGGTCCATCTATTTGAAGAGATGATGTGCCATTTTGGTACATGTACTCTATATTACAAGGGTTCCAAGGATGAAGCTGGCAACCACATTCAGAAGTGGATGTCCTACCTTTTCATGAACCGTGAAAAGGATGAAAAGAAAATAAATGAGAAGAGGTGGTATCAGATTAGCAACTTCAAACCTCTTTCTGAAAGTGAAATCACTTATTTGCTGGAGAAATATAATTGCAAAGATTTTACTATTACTGAAGACTGGTACGAGTTCAAAGCTGGAACCACTTTCAGCTCTTATGTTAGACAGAGCGGAAAGAGTCTGTCAAGGAACGGTCATCTGGCCGGATTTCTATCCCTGTGGTTAAGAAGATTCATCATTCCTGGCTCCAGCTCTTTGGACAGGATACACAGAGGTGTTATCTTTGCAGCGGTGCTCCTTGTGTATGGTTACAAGCTGGATTTGTTATCGGCGATGACCTGTAGGCTGAATGCAGGTCTCCGGAATTTTGTTACTAGTATGCTGTCTGCTCAGAGGATGATGACTGAAGAATTCCCAAGGATAGAGATGCCCTTCACGTATCTTTATGGTTGGCTTCTCCTTCATCATGATGGTCCGATACCTCCAGGGGCAGGAGGAAGTAGCAGTCTTTTTCTGGAGAGGTACTCTGGAGAGACGTTCTGGAAGGTTCACACCCTCCCAGAATGTAGAAATGTCTTGAATCGGGCATCACATTGGTCTATCCAATGTGTCCCTCCACCACAGGGCTATGAGAGCATGCCCTTAAACATGATGGACGGAGATATGGGGAACAGGTTAGACGATGTAGCCTTTCAGTGGTTACAGAGGATACGGCCTTCCCATCTAGTGTATCGTCATGAAGAAATGGCGTATCTAGAGCCATATTTACCAAGCCGATTTGCCAGGCAATTCAGTTATGATCAACTTCACGTTGGAAACGCCACCTCTTGCTTATCTGCTCGTGGAGGGCTTGTCGACGGAGCTCGAGCTTGGAGATATTTTGCGGCTAGGGATACAAAAGTTGTATTCTCTATGCCTAATCCTTTATCTAGCTCGGGGCCAAAGATGCTTTATACATATGCTCGCTTTTATGTGTCGTCGAGCACTTTTAGGCCGGGTTTCAATCTGAAGACCTTTGTTGCAGAGGATGAATCGAAGAGGTCAAGGAAGAGGATTGTTATTCAACATTTCCCTCCGGAACCCGAAGATGAAACAACTGAGGTTGAACCTTTGTATGAATTGTTTCAGGAGGAAAATTTTCCTGATGAAGTTCTTCCCCCTATATTCGTATCTCTTTCTAAGAGGAAGAGAAGCGATGAATCTGAGACTATCTCCAAGAGGAGTACTAAGTCTCCAACATCTAGGAAAAAGAAGAAAGGAGTCTCAGTGACTGCTACATCATCTTTAGGCGGTATCTCGGTTGATGAGGACGATGCCGCTGATAAAGACGAAGAGACTGATGAAGACGACGCTCCTTTGATAAGGAGGTCTAGAGGCAGATATGTCAAGAAGTCTGTCAGCAAAATTAAGGGCAACAAACTCCTAGAAACGATCATGAGTGGAGGAGTTTTGCCAGAAATCAATGAAGCAGCTTCTACTGAGAAGACCGAATCTGATGATATTCACCTTGCAACAGCTTCAACTGAACAGACTGAAGTAGAGTCTGTTCAAGTTCAGGAAATAATTGCTCCGACCACAAGTGGAGTAGCTATTGAACCCTCGGAGACGAGGATAATCCCATTTGAGCATGGGACAGAAGGCGTCATTCAAGCACTGGATGACCAGATTGATTACTCTGAAGAAGCAACAGCTCCGGAAGAAGCTACCAAACAGTCAGAAGTTCCTGAAATTCAAGCTGAAGAAAACATTTCTTTGGCCAGAGGTGATGAAGACGTGCCGGCGTCTGAGCTATCAGTTGCTGATGATCTGTTAAAGAATGTTTGTCAAGATATCATTCTTCGAACCGATATTCCAGAGACAACTGAACCGGCAGCCAATACCGAGCTTGCTATTGTCATTGTTCCAGAGACTCATGAAGATGTAAATATCATTGATTCTGAATCAGAAGCTCATCCTGAAGACGAAGAAGAAGAAGAAGCTGAAGGAGGAGAAGACTGGCATGCTGGCACCTCTACTCCTTATGATGATGACAAAGTCAAGGGGAACAGAATGGAACTTAGCCCTGAACCTGCTCAATCACCGAACAACGCTCTAGCACCCAGTAATTCTGGAGCTGGAAGCAACCATATAAAGCAGGTATCGGATACAATCATGGACCGGCTGCGAGAAGAAGCAAAGCTCCCTCCACATACCGAGTATGAACCTCAGCCAGGTAGAACTTTATTTCAAATTCTGTTTCCGCTGTTTCTTTTTTCTTTAAATGCTGATTACATTTTTCTTTAACTGTAGGAACTGCTGCAGCAATGAGTTCGACTCATGCTCCGCTTATCCAGGCTGATACCGATGAAGGGAATTCATACTTAACTTCTCTGGTGGCACATACTTCTGTTCCGAGGATAGAGAATATTCAAGCTTCTTCTTCCATGATGACAGCGACTCCTGGATTTGAGACTGGGTTAACAAGAACTCTAGGAATGTATTCAGATATCATTTACTCATATCTAGATACATATTCCAGACGTTTCTTGAAGGATGAAGCTATGCCATTTTCTGATCTTCGAACTATGGTTAAGTTCCCTCTCATGGCGCTGCGTCATGCTGGTTATGAATCTCAGTGCATCTTCTTCAAACATCTCCTGGATGAGTTGGAAGTAACTATCCAAAAATACTGGGAGACTAAGAAGGAAGATCTTCAATCTTTAACTGCAATTGAACTTAGTCAACTAGAGCATGAAGCACAGTCCCAACAAGCAGCTCTTGAAGCATTTCTTGCCTCTTCTACTGAGAAATTAGTAGAAAAGGGTGAAAAAATATTAGCTACTCGTCAAAGAGTAGAGCTTCTGGAGAAGGATAAAGCGTCCAAGACTGAAGAGCTGAAAAAATTGAAAGAGGAATTAGCTCGTCTTCAAGAGCGCATTGCTGTCATGGAAACAGATCAAGCTGAGGTTGCTACTGCTTATATCTCTGAAGTTGAACGCTGTGAGACTCTTCAGAAGGAACGAGAACAGATGCAGGCGAAACAGATTGAAGAAGTCAGCCGTCGCCAGTCTACCATCATTACTTTTGATGAACAGAATGTTTCAATTGTAGCAGCAGAACGAGTTAGAAAAACTCATGAAGAGAAACTGACTGCTGTTCTAGATCGTATTAGGGAGCTGATAACTCCAAATGAGTGAACCTCTTTTATTTTCACTTTCACTTGTATTTCATGTTTGATTCCGGAATGAAAGTAAATGAAAATCCTTGATCTGACTTTTGGTTTTGCTGTTTTGATAATGATAGATTCATAGAAAATATGTTCAGAGGTAAATAATACATGACATATTTCAGTAGAATAGAATATACAAACGAACTTTGTAATTCTATCAAATGATATTAAACCAGAAATAATCTTAGTTTAATACTGATTGGAAAAAATAGAATTCAGACATAAAAATATCTTTGAACTCAATTTTTCATGATCTTTAGACTCGGAAATCAAAAGACTAGATGAATGAACGGGTTAACCGTCAGATTATAATGAACGAACGAACCGTCGGATAGATGAACGGATGAACCGTCAGGTATTAATGAACGGTCAAACCGTCAGATGAACGGATGAACCGTCACGTATGAATCATTTTTCAAAACAGTCAATAGAAACCATATTGGAAGACAGAAGATTGCAGTAGAAGTCACCGATACTCGTATCAGAATCCCAAGAAGTGGTACTAGAAGAATCAGATCTCTTATCTTCGTCAGACTCGGGATCTTCATGGATAATATTGATAAAAGGAGTAGGAGCTATATAGCCCAATCCGCATTTCGTCCTTCCATATTTCAGAAGAGGAATACGAACAGGCATTTTTCTTCCCTTTCCACTATTGAGGCCAGTCCTGAAGTCATAGCCCATATTTTTGATGATGTCTTTAGATTGCTGACTATAACGACGTAGTTGTAATCTTCCAGTATCATCATTTTTGTCTTCATCTTCTAAATTAGAAGGACTTTGGGGCCCTTTATGGAAGAATATTGGAATGTCTCCTGGCTTTCTGCTGGGAACTAGAAAGTATGAAGATTGTACAGGTTCTAGGGATACATCTGTATGAACAGTCTGTACAACCCCTATGGTTATTGCGTTCAAGTCATCTAACAAATGTAAATAACTATGAACATAATTACACACATCAGCATACTGCAAAGATGGAGACTTTTTATTAAATATAAAAGCAGCAGTATTTACATTGGGAGAAGGCTGAGCCTTAGAGATTTTAGCCAAGTCAATGACTAAAGGGGGAGAAGAAGAACGAGAAGAAGCGTTGTTTCGATTAAGATCGATAACAAATGGCTCAGAAGAGGTGAGCTCCCTTGAAGTTTGAGATGGAAGAATAATCTGCCCTCCAACTGGAATTAGCAGAGTATCCTGTTTCATATGTGGAGATACAGAAATTGCAGTATGCCCACTGACAGGAATAATCATTGTGTCTTGAGCAAACGACTGAGGTAACGGAGAAATCCGTCCACTCACCGAAATGATGAAAGAACCTTCTTCAGAGAGTTTGGGAGATTGTTGCTGAGTAGTTCGACCTTTAACAGGAATTATTAAGGTCTCACTTTGTGAATCCTCTTTCTCTATAGCTTGTATAACCCTTGTATACTCTTCTTTGTACATTCGGGAATCATTGAAATAAGCTTCGACCCCATGGAAGGGATTTATATCAGCAACTTCTTTTTGTACTCTTCCATTGCTATCAATGTATTTAAAACACTGATGAAGAGTAGAAGGCACCACATTATTTTTATGAAGAAAGGGCCTCCCCAGAAGAAGATTATAGGATCCCACGATCTCGATCACATAGAAAGTGACTTTGGATCTGAAATCACCTATTTGAAGCTTCAGATGAATCTTTTCCAAAGGCTCGCTTCGGCTTTGATTGAATCCCAGGATAGTAGTAACCGTCTTGGAGAGTTTGTGAAGAGGGATTTTTAGTTCATCCAATAAACTCTTTGGCATTATGCTTATAGCAGACCCTGTATCAATGAGGATACGATCTATCTTCATTGTATCGATATAACCGGTGTAGTAGAGAGGCCGATCATGTCGATTATCCTCCAATAGCATGCCGTCTTGTGTAAAGGTGATATTTGGGATAATCTCCAATACACTGTTGCAATGTAAGCAAGTGGCAGGTTCTGCATCTGGCTTCTTCAATTGTGCAAGACAAGAGTCAGCTTGTAGAAGTGCTTCACTTAATGTCTCCCGAGTCTCTTTGGAAAGACGTAGAAGTTCAAAGAGGGACATTCTAGCTGGAGTATTAGCAAGCTGAGCTAAAATG
Source organism: Iris pallida (assembly GCA_029216955.1). NCBI lineage: Eukaryota > Viridiplantae > Streptophyta > Magnoliopsida > Asparagales > Iridaceae > Iris > Iris pallida. The sequence goes on from JANAVB010022593.1 coordinate 2,426,432, forward strand.
TCGAAATTATAAGGCTTCTGAAGTCCAAGAGGAGAGGACTTCTTAATTGGCTTATCAAACCGAGCCTGTTGTTTGCCTTTCTCCAGAGCTGTAGGCTTGGGAGGAACAGGTTCAGTGGATGATTCTTCTTCAGGAGGAACATTAGAAGCATCTTTATTAGCTGGAGGGATATCAAGAGGATCCTCAGGATTCTTGGAATAATCCTTTAGATAAGGTTTCCCCGTTCGAGTAGCACTAACAAGTGCTTCTTCTTTCTCTTTTGGCTCTGTGTCAGGAATAGATCCAAGAGAAGTCATATGACATGACTTAATCTTTCCAGCCTTCTTGGACTTTCGAGAAGTAGTCTTTTGAGGAGAAGGCGATTCAAAATCTACCACTAGATCAGGATGGATCCACATGATTTCTCCTGTTTCCAAAGTGATTGGCACTAATCCTTCAGACTGTAGAGGAGGAATGTTCACTATCTCAAGAGTTGCCTTGGAAATAGGAACGATCCTACTTTCAAGGAGTTGAGGAGGGAAATCTCCGAATTGTATAGAGACGACGTTGGAGGGTGACGGTCTTCTCTTTTGGAGTAAGAGAGATAGCTCCAGATTTAATCATTTCTTGGATCTTTCCTTTCAGTACATAACATGTACGAATTGTGTGACCCAACATTATGTGATATGGGCAGTATTTGGGATGATCTGTTTTACCAGCTTCATCAGGTTTCTTGATCTCAGGTAATTGTATCTTATTACCTTTCAGCAGACATTCAAAGATACCAAGGACATCGTCGTCATCGAAAGAGTATTCTTCTTTGGGGCGAGGTGTTCTTGGTTGTTGAGTTGTAGGAGTTTGAACAGTTGATACATCTTTACTCTGAAGATTAACTTCAAGAGTTTCTTTTCCCTTGCGAGCATTGTTTTTATTGTTAGTACCTTGACCTGTTTCTTTAGGAGTCATCTGCACTCCTAAACCTTTGAAGGTTTCAGCACTAATTTCTGCGGCCTTGGCACTAACTATGAAAGAAGGCCAGTCTTGGAATTGAGTGGATCCTGTCCACATGCTGATGATTGGCAACAAGTTTGATTTGCATGTGTCGATGGTGACAACATCAGGAGTTACAAGAGGCATCTTCAGAGCTTCTCTTCGAAACCGTTCAATGTACTCTTCTGTAGTTTCATTATTTTTCTGCTTGATTCTAATAAGAGCAGACATAGTCATGTCATTGAGCCCTTCATAGAACCGTTCAAGAAACATCTGTTTAAAACCGAAAAATAAGGTAATGCTCCCATCTGGGAGACTTCTATACCATTCATAAGCCGTTCCCTTGAGACATCCAACAAACACCCGAGTAAGGAGGGCATCGCTTGGTTGCAGCTGATCAGTCATCACTTCAAAGTGATTAATGAACTGACTTGGAGAAGTGGTTCCATCATAGAATGAGATAGTAGGAGGCTTGTATTTAGGAGGATACGATACTTGCTTCCATTCTATCGGATAAGGTTGTTTGATGCCTAACCTTTGTAAACCATCTTTCTGTTTGAATGCCTCGAATTGAGTTTTGAGATTCCTCAATTCTTCATTAACAACTCCGGAAGATTGTGGAGTTGTAACTTGTAGAGAATAGTTGGGAGGAGGAACAGCATTGTAAGCACTACCCCCAGCTCCAGAGAGACTAGGGTTTGGTTGAGCTGGTCCAGGAGTATTGGATTGTACTGCTGGAGGAACTTGTACTGGACTCATATCAGTGTCAGTTGGTATGGCATCTGGTACAGTCTGTCGATTTTGCATCTATGTTGCCATGAGTTCATACATCGACTTCATAGTATCAGCCATAGACTTCATTTGTTGTTCCAAAGAAGCAATTCTTTGATCTTGAGGAGTCAAGGAAGAAGAAGGTTCATCAGTATTCCCATCAACCATATAAGTCATGACTGTACGAGGAATTATTGATGAACTGGTGGATGTTGTTTGTTCTGAATCATTGCTTTGTGCATCAAAGTCAATTATAGGAGAACTACTCCCAGTAGGAAGAGGTGGGAAGTTAGATTCTCCAAGGAATTCAGAATCATCTTCAGAGATCAAATTTCTTTGACTAGAGGCCAGGACTCTTGCTCTGGTATTTCTATATACTCCATCTAGACAATCAACTCTACCCCCAGCATCCCGAGAGGTCATATTGACAGAAGCAAACAAAGGCTCATCTTCATCAGGCATAGGTTCACACTGAATCCGATTGAAGACAGATTGTCATTTTGTTTGACATCTGCATTGCATTGTGACTCTTGGCTGGAAGTCACATTCATGATCAACATGGTCATAAGCCATTGATTGACATCTGCATTGAATTATGACTCTTGGATAGAAGTCACATTCAGTATGGTCCTTTGTCACAGAATTACTCCTTCTTTTCTGTTGAAGATATTCTCGTAAATCTGTTTGTGAAGATTGAGGAGTATATTTCCTGTTCTTGGGTCTTGATGGCTCTTGATTATATAGAGAATGATTAATATGAGCCACATAATTTCTTGCATACTCTGCATCCGGATCTTTTATCCTTGTTTCCAACTGGTATGGTTTCTTAACACCAGAAGTGTTAATTTTTGTTCTTAGATCAGTTGGAGGTAACACATTGGTTTTGGAAACATGGAGTTTTTCTTCTATTGATCTGGATATTTGCAGAGAAGGAAGAGTTGAACCACCCCCTTGATTAGGAGTTGGTAACAGACCTTTTCTAGACAAATTCTGTACCCAATTCGAAGAAGTCATAGAAGAAGACATTAAGGAATGTTTCTTCTTAGACTCATTCATGTTTTGAGACATAGAATGTCCAGAAGAAAGAGTAGTCAAAAGACCATCTCCTTTTCTTTGACTAACAAAATTGTCAGTCAAAGCTGTTCCTGAAGTAAAGACTACAGGAGCAGAAGAAACAACTAAAGAGTTATTCCTTTTCGAAGGGACTTTGTGTGGAAGACCACCCCCAGTTCTAGTAGAACTTGGCAAAGAAGAAGAGATAGCTAAAGAGCTATTCTTCTTAGATAAAATACACGCTGAAACAGGCTTGGTTAAAGAACCAGTGCTGTTGGCGTGACTTTTGACTTTGGAAATACACGCTGGAACAGATTTGGCTAAGGAGCCAATATTGTTAGCATGATTGTTGATTTTAGAATTACACACTGGAACAGACTTGGCTAAGGAACCAGTGCTGTCAGCGTGACTTTTGAGGTTGAAATTGCACGCTGGAACAGATTTGGCTAAGGAGCCAGTACTGTCAGCGTGACTTTCAACTTTGGAGACACACACTGGAACAGATTTGGCTAAGGAGCCAGTACTGTTAGCGTGATCTTTGATTGCTGTCATCTTCGAGCGCACAAGAGTGTGCGTGCTTGCAGTAGAGTTCTTGCCAGTGTTAGGAGTAGACACTGTGGCAGAGACTTCACCATTGGCTGCCAACTGATTCTTAGGGACATAGACAGAGTGTCCCTTCGACTTGGCAGTGATGATGGAGGCTGTAGTGGGCTTACCACTCTTAGCCCGCTGCATTTCTTCATAGGCAAGTTGATCGAATTTGATCGTCATCACCTCCTTCGTCGAGCCGATTGACGAAGTGTCGCATTGAGTTGTTGCCATCTCAGAAGAGGAGATGGTTTTCCCCAGCAGAGTCGCCAATTTGTTTTCCATAAATAAATTCCTTTATTTATTGTGTATCTGGGAAAATTACAACTGTGGGAATCTGATCTAGAAGACGATCACTTTATCCCTTGGACTATGCGAAGAAGAAAAGCTCTTAAAATTTTGACAGTAGATAACTATGTATCTGTGCAATGAATGAGAAAAAGAACTCTATTTATAGAGTCAAAAATAATAATTAAAAAGATAACTGTCTTCACAGCCTGTGCTTAGTTGAAAATCACGCAGGATTTAACATACGCAAGGTTGTGAGCAGTTACTGGACGTGGCCTGTAACTGTTGGACACATGGCAATCATGCATGAGTCGTGTACAAGTTACAGGACACGCAGGCGAGAGATCAGTGGCATGGCTGCCACGTACTCTAATTTGATGAAATCCACGCAGACTTGTTGAAGACGAAATCCACGCAGACTCGGGGTAGAAAGCTTAAAAATCCATGCAAACTTGGGGCAAGAAGCTTCAGGATCCACGCAGACTTGAGGCAAAAAGCTTCAAAATCCACGCAGACTTGAAGAAGAAAACTTCAGAATCTACGCAGATTTGAGAGAAAGCTCAAAATACACGCAGACTTGAGATAGGACTACCAGCTGTCTTGATTCAGCGTGCCTCGACTGACACAAAATCTTTGACAGTGATTGCTTTTGTCAGTCGCATTAAATGACAAGAAGCTTTTTTGGTACGCCAACTTGACGAAGGTTGAGTCTTGCTGAAGAAGATTTCGAAAATCATGCAATAGACGGCTGTGATCTGTAGAAGTATAGAATTTTACAACCAGAAAGACCATGCGCCAGACACTACATGCGCCAGGACTCGCACAGAACACTTCACAGCAAAGTCAATAACCATGGACATTTGAAGAAGGACTTTTTTATATATAAAAGTCTATTACATGTCTAGAAAAGGTTGTACAAAGGAGAATTTCTACAAAGGAAAGATCCTAAGTCTACAGCCAGCGGCCACCATGCGCCTCCAGTTAGGCGCAGCAGTCATCATGCTGCCAGTCACCATGCGCTGTCAGTCAGGCGCAGCAGACATCATGCGCCTCCAACCAGGAGCATCCCACCATATCTTCAGCAGCCCAGCTATGTGCATCCCTTCAGCCAAATTCTTTCAGCCAGGCTCACCTGGCCGAGCAGAGCCCAGTTATGTGCCGCTCTTCCAGCCAGGCTCACCTGATAAGTGCTTCGCCAAGCAAAGCATTTAACCCTCTGGCTGGAACCAAGGAAGAGAAGAGCACCGCAAATGCTGTGGCCAGGGGAGGCTTCGAAAGAGCCTCCAAAGCCGAAGAAAGACCGTGATCAAAACCGCGGCTAAAGGAGCAGCTTTCAACACGATCAAAGTGGGGAAACCCCACTTTGAAGGAAGAGAGAGCCTAGCACCGCCATTCCGATCTACGGCTCTTCCGGAATAACGGGGACAAGGCCCGAGCATCCCTATCTTTGGATGCAACAGGCACCTTCCGCCTGCCTCGGAAGCCCTCGACTCCGTCTTTTGGATGTAACAGTCACCTTCAAGTAAATCGAAGACAACACAGCGTCTCATCTTCACCCTCGGGAGCACTTCGTCAACAGAATGCACCCGCAGTTCAAGTTCATGTTGGAAGTACGTGAGGGAATGAGAAGCAAATCTTCTCTCCATGCCACTATTTATAGGCCGGGCAGATCAAACCCACGCGCCAAGTGGATGACCCTCCGAATTCCGTGCAATGAATTTACATTAAATGGATGAACCGGACGCCTCGAATTCAGCCAAACGGCTATTTTAAAAGACATGTCCGATGCGCCAGCCAGACAGCGCATCACACGGACGCGCCCTTCGGCATCAGGCGCATCATACAGACGTGCCCTACAGTACTCGGCGCATTACAGAGGGTGCGCCCTCACACATCTCCATACCGAGTGGAACGCCAACCGACGCGCCCACTCAGCTGTCCATCGAACGTCACCAACATTAAATGCTGAACTGACAGAGTTGGCAGCACGCCTCCCAAAGTCTGAACAGTTGACAACTTTATTCAGAAAATGAAGCGTCGGCAACGTTAGCATCATCATGACTTTATTTCGACGGCTACTGCCACGTGGCCACTCCACCATCAGCATGCGCCTCTACGGCCATGCGTCCAAATCAGCATGCGCCTCAAAAGCCATGCGCCCTAAATGGTTTGTAACTCCTAAAGGTTATGAGCCGCAGCCTCCTCCTGCGCCCAATCCAAGGCGCAGCTCACCAGATCACTTCTCTCCACCAAATCCGAGATCTTCGAACCATGAGTCGACGACACGTGTCTTTTGACTCAACTCATCCAAGATTTCAGCAACGGAAAGATCTTCTCTCTGCTACGTGCCGGCTCACAACAGCAGTATGAAGAGTTCTCCCCCTCGATCAGGGCGCAGCATCCGTGCGCCTCCATCAGCAACCTCCACGTGGTATCCCCACACCGGCGTATCCTGCATGCGCGTATGAGCAGCCAGCCTGCAAAACTATAAATAGAAGGATTATCTCCTTCACACACACACAGAGACTCAGAACAGAAGACTCACAATACAGAGAGAATCGACAACAGAGAATCACCGAGAGGCAGTTCTAGACACTCAACGTCTTCCTCCTCTCAGCAAGCTCCAGCACCCAGAGCAATCAACACCTTCAGAGAACCGATAACCGTCGTCAGCCGGTCAACGGAGTCAACGCATTACCACTCGCTCCATTGGCACTAAGGACCCAGCTTAAACAAAAGTGTACTCCTAGGACTACATCTAAGTTCTATATTGTATCACTGTTCTATTTGTATTAAGATTTCAATCAAAATAATTTTAATGGCAAACAAGCTGGCGACTCTGCTGGGGACTTCTTTCTCCTCTACCGAGAAAGTCGTGTCACAGGCCGACGACGTGAAGGTGGGCTCCTCCCACAAGACGCTGGTATTGCGCCTCAATCAACAGGCGTACGAGGAGTTCATTTCTGAAGGAAGTGCGAGTCCTTCGAAGCGGCTGTCGAAGCCGAAGAAGACCCGCGCAGTCTGGGTGCGCAAAGTCGACGCCTCGGGCACCACCGTTGAAGGGGATGCGCCCGTCCAGCCTTCCCTTCCTGCTGACGTCCTCAGCAGTCAAGGTGCGCCCGCTGATGCAGCGCATCTCTCGGGGAAGCGTGCGGCTGACCACGTTCCCCAGCCATCTTCCTCTCAGGCGAGGAAGATACGTCGACGGAGCAGGGGCGCAGCCAATGCCCCGCACATCACTTCTGATGCGCCACAAAGAGCCTCTGTCTTTGACAGACTCACTCGCTGTAATGGCGAGAAGAATTTGGATGTTGAGTACTATGCGCCCCAGCGGGCTGGTACGAAGAAATCCAAGGCGATACGGGCCATGCGCCACAAACGTGCTATGCCAGCAGCCGGCCAGAGGCACGCGCTTACAATCACGCGCGCTGCCGATGGCAAGCTGTACAAGGTTGACTCAAGTGCTTCTGCACCAACAACGAGTCGACCTTCAAAGTCCTCATCTCGCTTGGGCGCATTCACTGCATGCACAACCAAGCCGAGAGAGGCAAACTCAGTGGTCTTGAACTCCCGCGCCTCCTCTGGTTGTGCGTTTGAGGTCCGTTCAAGTCACTTCAAATGCTGTGGTTCTCCCACTACTGATCGTGATGCCTGCTTGGTATTAGATCAGGGGGCGCAGCACTCACCCGACCACCCCGGTGCTTGGCCCTGTCATGCGCCTGAGAGGGGTGTGAGGGTAGCACTCTCCTCCAATGACCTGCGCAACGTGATCACTCACAAGCGCCGGTCAGGAGAGTTGACCAACAAGCACGATGCGCCTCTCACGGGGCACACTTGTGCAGTGGTCACCATCAACTGCTGTTGCAAGACGGCAGTACCACCAAAGCAGTCGGTCTTCCAACGGCTACAATCATCGACACCCCTCCGACATCGCCTTGGGACGAAGGTGTCAGCAGAAGAGGAGCTAAAGGTTGCTTCATGCAACGTGATCTCCAACTCCTCATCTGTCCGGAAGACGACTGCCAATTCCTCGTCTTCATCCAAAAGCCAGCCGAGGAAAACCAAGGCAGCTGTCTCGACCTCTGGAGTGTTCGAAGGCACTCGGTCGAGGAAGAAGTTCTTGGAGGAAGCTGGGGGTAGCCAGACCCTTGTCGAGCCTCCTTCCGAAGACGAAGATGTCCAAAGCACAGCTGCGGCGGATCTTCATCAAGGCGAAAATGGCCTCCCTGAAGCCCCTCAAAATGACGATGTCCTCCAGGACACCGTCGGGGGTAGTGCTGGAAACGAAAAGGCCCTTCAAGACAGAGCTGATGGGCAGTCAGGCCCTTGCAGATGCGCCTGTCGAAGACGAACTCCAGAATATGGCTGGGGGTGGCCAAACACCAGGAGAAGTGACTCCCCCACATGAGAGCGAGGCTGAGAGCGAAGCCTCAACTGATCCATCCACTTCCGACCGTGTCATGACAGTATACATGACCGGGGGTGATCTTGAGACTGATGCGCCGCCACAGGACATTGTCCAGCGCATAGACTCGCTAGAGGGAGGACTCAAAACCCTCTCTGCCTCAATGCAAGCACTGACTCAAGCAGTGTTTGAGATGCGGTCGGCCTTGATCAGGACACCTTCAAATGGTCCCGACCCAGGAGCCAATGGAGAGTCGAGTGTGCCCCTCCAACGAACACCCTCAGACACAGAAGCACCCCGGACGTCGGAGCCCTCAAACGCTCCACTCCAGGTGGTACCTCCTTCCCCGACTCCTAGCTCCACGGAGGACGTGGTCGAAATGATCAAAGATCTGCGGGAGCGCTTCGAGTCCAAGAACAGGCAGGAGGAGCGCCAGAAGATGGGCATTCCCCAGCCTTATCCCCTTGAGTGGAACAAGGTGGTTTATCCCCCAAAGTATAAACCACAAACACTCACGCCGTATGACGAGAAGGACTCTCCACGACGGTACCTGACGTACTTCCAGTCGCAGACAGGGCATCTTCCGAAGGAGGACGCGCTCCTCACCAGCATCTTTGTTGGGGCCCTGAAAGGGGTGGCATATGACTGGTACTGCAGCCTCCCCGATAATTCCATATCGTCCTTCGACGACCTGACACGCCTCTTTCTCGACCGCTTCTACGACGGTGGGAAGGACATGACGATGGCGTCTCTCATTGAGATACGCCAGAAGGACAAGGAAACGGTTCGGGCATTCATCGAACGCTTCCGTCAGGCCTGCTTCAGGCTATCTCCAGGCATGCCAGAGCATGCGCTTCTCTCCGCTTGTAGTATGAACATGCTGCCTGCAGTAAAGCTCTGGCTTAACTCTACTCCCCCTCCCGACTGGAGCTCCCTAATCATCGAAGCTGAAGCTGCAGAGAAGAAGGCGGCCAATGCACGTCTTCTGGGTGTTAGCTTCCCCGCCTTTAACGATAAGGGAAAAAGTCCGCAATCAACAACTCCGGACGAGAACAAAGGGGAAACAGGCATTGACTGTTAATGCCTCGAAGGGCGCATCTGCGCCTACTCAAAAGCCTCCACTGGCACCGAGACCCAAGAAGGTTTATTCATTCAATGATGACGACACCCTGCAACTCTTTGAGATACTGAAGCAGGGTGACAAGATCAAGCTTCCGGACCCGAAGCGGCCCGATGAAGTCAGAAAAGTGGACAACCCGAGGTACTGTCACTACCATCGGTTTGTCGGACACCCGACTAAGGACTGCTACGTCCTCAAAAATTACATCCAGCGCATGATCAATGCGGATGTAATCTCCGTCGACTATGAAGAGAAGACGGTGTCAGCTAATGTGGTGTCACTTCAGTTCGACACCTTGCCGCCGACTACCACACAAGATGGCGTCGTCCCCATCCCTAAGGCGACAATGGAGGTGGTGAACTTGCCACCCACCCGTGACAATGTGAGTGGACTTGTCCCACTCACCACATCTCGAGGAGAGGTCCTCTGGGTTTACCCCGACCTCGTCTCCGAGGTAACCCAACCGGAGGTACGCCCTACCTCCAAAGCAAAAGGCAGGAAGATCAAGTCTTGCCGCACGGTCTCTTCTTCAATGGAAGAGGCGCTTCCTGTGCAGACGCGTGCACAACAGAACTCCCAGCCCGGTGAAGCTGTCGCCGAAGTGGTGCCTCCTGGCACCATCCCTGAGGAGGGTCCATCCAAGCCCTCAGCAGCCAATAAACAAAAGCAAGTGGAGGCCCGTTTCGACAGACCTCTGCGGAAAGAAAATGCTTCGGGGCTAGCCAAGCCCCACAATTTTGACATTCTGGCACAACTGGCCAGTACTCCTGCACGCTTGTCTTTGTTCGAGCTCCTGCGTCTCTCCAAGGACTCCCGAGAAGCTCTCTGCGAAGCTCTGAAGGATGCCGAATCCTTTCTCAGTCAAATCAAGCAGCCTGAAGACCACCCAACTACTTGTGCACACTGTCATTGTACGGATGAAGTTATCCCAAACATAACTTTCACCCAACAAGACATGCTGCTCAAGCATCACCGACATAACCGACCGTTGTATTACACAGGGTACATCGGTTCGGTAAAGGTGAGCAGGATTCAGATCGATCCGGGGTCTTCCCTAAGCATCATTCCAAAGGCGCTGCTATCAAAGCTGGGGATCCCAATGTACCGGCTGGCGCCCTCCAATACGACCATCAGTGGCTTCAACGCTAGCAAGAGCGAGCCACTGGGCAAGATCCGGCTGGAAGTGTCACATCGGCAGCCTCAAAACTGAGGTAATTCCGTCTGCGGGACAATGGTCCCAAAGCGAAGGAGAGGTCATTCCGTCGGTACGCTCCTCAGAAGAGTTCTCATGACGAAACCAGGGTCATTAAACTCCCGGCTGGCTACATGGGCGATCCTACTAACGTCATACAACATGGTGTTTGTCCCGCAGAAGGCGGTCAAGGGTCAGGCTCTGGCTGACTTTTTAGCTGCACACCCCATCCCAGAATCTTCAAAACTCTATGAAGACATCCCGGATGAAGTCCAAGAATCAAACGTCACTGAAGGAAGCCCCGTTTGGCGGATGTTCTTCGATGGCGCTTCAAGAACGGGCCCCAACGGCCAAATCATCGCAAGAGTGGGGGTAGTCTTGGTCTCTCCCGATCAGCTGGTCATCCAGCGCGCATACTCTCTTTCGAAGCCGTGCTCCAACAATGTTGCTGAGTACAACGCACTCGTCATGGGACTCCAGCTAGCACAACAGCTAGGGGTGGATCATCTGGAAGCCTACGGCGACTCGAAACTCGTCGTAAACCAGATTCGGGGGCAATACGAGGTTCGCCATGAAGATTTGATCCCTTACCATGAAGTTGCATTGAACATCATTTCAACCTTCACTGGGTTCTTCATCGAACATGTACCCCGTCTACAAAACTTGGAGGCTGACGCTCTGGCTGGCCTCGCAGCCTCATTGGCCGCGCCCCTTGGGACTCAACACTATGTCACGGTAACTGGCCGGGACTTGATTTGTCCCAGAAACAACCTATGTTTGCAAATGGCTCACGCCGTACCGACAAACACCGATGTTAATGTCCGAGACTGGAGATTCCCATTCATCGACTTCGCCGTCTACGGAATCCTACCGGAAGATCCGAAGGAAGCCGTCTCAGTCAGGAGACGCTCTCTTCGATTCTACTACGATACAGCCACTAAAACGCTGTACCGACGCTCCTTCGATGGGCTCCTCCTTCGATGCCTGTCTAACGAAGAAGCAGCCGAGGCTCTTCAAGAAGCTCACGACGGAACTTGTGGAGCTCATCAACCCGGTCCTAAGTTGCAAGATCGACTGCGACGTATGGGCTACTACTGGCCAACCATGGCCGCCGACGCAGTGGAATATGCTAAGAAGTGCCATGCATGCCAACTTCATACAGACTTCATACATACACCGTCTGAACCTCTACATCCTACAGTCGCCTCCTGGCCATTCGAAGCCTGGGGCATGGACATTGTAGGACCAATCACCCCTCCTTCATCAAGAGGACATCGTTTCATCCTGGCCATCACCGATTACTTCTCCAAATAGGCGGAAGCAGTCCCACTAGCGAAAGTAAAAAGCTCCAGGATGGTCAGCTTTATCAAACACCATGTCATTTACCGTTTCGGAGTACCCAGGCGAATCATTCATGACAATGGTCCCCAATTCATCAGCTACATTTCAGCAGGTTCTGTGACAAGAATCGCATTCAAAACGTGGCCTCAACCGCCTACAATCCGGCAGCAAACGGATTAGCTGAGGCATTCAACAAGACTATCGTTAGGCTGCTCAAAAAGGTCGTGTCATCCAACAAACGCGACTGGGACGAAAAGCTTGGCGAATGCCTTTGGGCCTACCGCACAACGGTACGGACCCCAACAGGCAACACTCCATTCTCCCTGGTCTACGGGAGCGAAGCAGTACTGCCTCTCGAGATACAGATACCTTCGCTCCGCGTGGCAATCACAAACGATCTCACAGAAGAAGACAATCAACGTCGTCGTCTGCGGGAACTGGAGGCACTTGACGAAAAGCGTCTCCTAGCTCCAACAACGCATCGAACTTTACCAAGCCCGTATATCACAGGCTTTCAACAAGAAGGTCAAGCAAAGAACTTTCCAAGTTGGCGACCTGGTTTTAGCAGTCAGAAGGCCAATGGTGTTAACTCACAAGACACCAGGGAAGTTCGAGCCCAAATGGGAAGGACCCTTCATCATTGAGACGGTATACTCAAACGGTGCTTACCGCCTCGCCAAACCCAATGGGGACTTGTTCATGATGCCCATCAACGACAAGTTCCTAAAGAAGTACTATTCTTGACATCCTCCAAGACATATATTTCCCCAAACAACCTCTTTTCACAAAAATCAAACGCTTCCGGAACCCAGCTGTTCCGTGGCATCCTTCCGTAGAAAGATAACCACGTCCACATTACCTCTGAGTTGTCTCTCTACATCCTACAAAGCGGAACCTTACATTTTGTGAGCTTACGCTATCCTTCATGTTTACCACGTCCACATTACCTCTGAGTAAACATCCCGTACAAACAACTCCTGTGTTGTCGTACATTGATCGCAGAACTTCCATGTCCACATTACCTCTGAGTTGTTCAGCGTATCCCCAGGATCATTCCTACCATGTCCATAAATACCTCTGAGTAGGAAGATTCTATCATTTGAACCTAATGATTGCCATGTCCACATTACCTCTGAGCAAACATGTTGGTTCCTTCAAACTTATTATCTGTACCTAAAAACCAAGGTGCGCAAAAGATAATAGGTCCACATAAATCATCAAGTTCATGAGATCAAAAATGAACACATCAAAAAAAAAGATAGTGTATTTCTTTATTTTTCAAAGAAGGGAGTACAGAAATACGCTATTTCCCCAGCAAGAGTTGCAAAAACACAAAAGAAGAGAAGCTACAGTCCCCGATCCTCTCCAGGGTGGGATGAGAGCTCTTGACTCGACGTCTCAGGTCGGCAGTGCGAGTTTCCACAGTCGCTGGACTCGCAGCTGGCTTCTTGACGCATTAATCGACAGCCTCAGCGGAAGTTTTACTCTCATACTTCTCATCAAGCTGTCGTCGCTGCTGAGCCAAACAAGGGTCCGCTGAGTAAGAGTCGCTTCCTCCTGCTTGAATGCCACGTGTTCAGCCAGGACACGATCAGCTTCTAGTTGAAGTTGGGCCCGCTGGTCTTCAAGACGGCGCATCTGAGCATCAACCTCTGCGATGTTAGCGTCCACCGCAGCCCGCTTCTCCGTCGTCTTCTCCATAGATTGAGACAACTGCTCCGCCGCAGCCTCAGTCCCAGCCACTTCACGCTCCCAACTGCTCACATCGGCTCGATGGGAAGCCTCGATTTCAGCCATCAACTTCCCTATCTCTGCATCTATCAAGACAGAGAGGTCATTTTGTTGGATGCGCTGCAGTTCCGCGAGCCGCTCATCCAGCTCAATCACCGAAACCTCCAGAATTTTGGCCATATGGTCATGGCCTTGGTGAACGCGGATCAGCTCGATACAAGGCATTGCCAAAGCTTTTGCTATCGCAAAGCTCCCCTTGGCATCCATCACTGCAGATACTACTTTCTCCAGCATTTTGTACACTCTCTCGACGAGGAACTTCACATACTCGTCGGCATCCGCCAGCACCTGCGACGTCATAGCAGGAGTTGGGGGAGCTACTATAGTTTGCGGACCGGAGGAAGATCCGCCAACCTCGATCTGAGAGGTTTGAACCTCGGCAGCAATAGGCTCTTCATCAACAGGGGCCAGACTGCTAGCCCGAGGAGCCGAAGGAACAGAAGGAGCCGGCACATGCGTCGTGATAGTACCCCAAGTGGAAGGAGCAACAGAGGGTTCCACACCCTTACCCTTCTCAAGCCCGGAGAAATCACCGACGTCAACGGCCACCTCTTCTACCCCCGACGTTCTATCAGCATCAGCTACCTCCCCCGGCAAAACGGGAGATCAACATTTATCTCCTGGCCAGCCCCAGGAGACAAGACCGGCAGAAGGGTCTCATTCTTCTCAAGTCCCCTACAGGGACAGAATCTGTCGCTACCGCCTGATCAGTAGCCATCTCTATGTCCGTGGTTGAAGCCAAGGAAGGATTTGGCAATGATTCGGCCGACCTCCCTTCATCATGACAAGGAGGGGAATCAACCCTCTCCTCTATCCTCACTGCTTCTGCTGCCCCCGCAACGGACCCTTGCAACGCTGGAGGGACGTCACCAGAAGGCGATGAACTCCAATCCACTTCATCATCAGGATGCCTCGAGTCTGTAGGACCCTCAGCGTCCAAGGCCTCCACGGCAGATGGTACTATCCCAGAAGTTGTTGCGACTTCAAAGTCAGGAGATACTAAAACCTCCGCGGGAACATCTTCGGGACCCTCCTCCACAGGAGACATCATCATTGGTGGAATGCGCTCCTCAGAAGAGCCTGCCACCTCCTTCGGCTTACTGGTGCCCGTTTCGAAGCACGAGACTTCTTCTTCAATCCCTACAAGAAGAAGAACATAAGTCGCCACAATGACATAAAAAATTGGAATTATGAAGCACTCCTTACCTCAGGGGCCGATCCCGTTGGCGTTACAAGTGGCGCTTCCGTAATCTTCGGGGTCGACGTCCTTCTCGACCTTTTCGGTACAGAAGAACCAGCTTCTGGGTCAGCCCGCCTTTTCCCGACACGGGTCTCTCACTGGTGCCACAGCAGCAGCCCGATACCCCGCCAATTCTGGCGGACGATATGACCGAGCTGCCACCAACATATTCGTTGTTGCCTCCAACTGGGTTCCAATGATGAAACTAGTCTCCCTGTCATAACCAGGAGACATAGTATTCATAGTGCAATACAGCTTGGCGGCCGGATATAAGATCGGCGGTCGAGGATTGCGAACTGGTGTGGTAAACTTAACGCTAGTGCATCCAGCGTTATAATACTGCCAGCCCCGGGCTCCATCCAGCAAACTCCCGATGAAGCCTAGACTGCTACTGGGATTCCGCAGCATTAGCTGAGTGTAGCCAAATTGACGAGCAAATCGGCTTGGCAAGTACGGTTCCAGATAACATCTGTTCTGATTACGGTAGACCAGGTGCGAAGGCCGGATACTCTGCAACCAACGAAAACTCCATTTCGGCAAAGTAACCGCATCCTCGCCAGAATCAACCAAATCCTGGTCGGCCTCAAAATTCTTGAAGATCGGGCCAACCTTCACGATTTCCCACCCCTGAAGGAAGGACAAAACCCTCCTACAAACGGGGACGCCAGTGTAAGACCACTTCCTCTTGTAGAAGCGGCGAATGAAGGCATCTCCTTCAACATGGTCCTCCTCAGGGCCAGGACTCATCACATTCGGATGATGTAAGATCAGCCACCCCATAAGATAAAGGAAAGGCAGCTCGGCCCGGGGAAAGTTGTCATTATTACCTTTCTCGTGGATCACATCATCAGCAAAAGACCTCAAACTGCGCAACAGGTTGCACACCATCGCGGGGAGGAGAGCTAAAGGTCGTCCAAAGGCCAACTTTACTGCAGGCAAAATGAGATTCCGATGTACCCTCTCAACGGCACCGGATCCCCCTACAAATATGCAATCCCGGAGCCATATCATCAAGTAGGCCGTCAACACTGCCTTACGACATCCGGTGCACGCAGTGCCAGAAACAGCTGTATGTATCCTTGCCGCTCTCATTGGAATGTGGGTCCTCTCGTCCAGCCGGGTTATTTCAGAACTCACTTCCGCGGGGTTCAAGCCTTGTGGAGTCGCAAACCGGATCCTCGAAGGATCCGCCAAATCCTGCCTGAAGACATAGTCCCTCCAAGCAGTCACGTGAGGCTGGGTCTTACCCTTGTCCCTCCGGTACATCAGATAATGATGGCTCGTCACCTCCTTGAAAACGGCCATTATCTCCGGGTCCTTATCTTCCAAGACCTGGATCTCTTCATTTGATGGAAAATATTCCTCGTACGGTTCCGAGCCCCAAGGAAGCTTGGACACTTCGTACATCTCATGAAGGGCCAATCCCAACTCCCCCACTGGAGTAAAGAAGCTGCCAGTCTGGGCGTTGAAAAGCTCCAAGAGCGCAAGGAACATCGGCTTATTGAGGTCCACGCCTGCCTGCGTGGCCCGAATGGCGGCAGTTAGCCCTATCTCTTTAAGCTCAACTTTGAACCTGGAAAGCACCCAGGAGGTCAACTCGTCCCACTTTGGGATGTAGTGACACCAACCTTCGACTCTAAAACCAGCTGTCGGATACGTGACCTTCGACGTCAGCATCCGATTTGCAAAAGTCGGGGCACTGAAGGGAAACGTGTCATTTGGGACTTCACTATAGATGCTCCCGGGACGCAAAGCTCGGTAACTGAACAAAGAACCGGTTCGTGAGGCGGTCAAGGTGTCTCGCTGGTTTGAGGTGGTGTCAATCGAAAGGAAACCCCCCAAGGCACCTCCTTGAGAAGGAGTAAGTTCCCAACCCATCCTTCTCTTCGAAGCTAGACGATAAAAGGCTGTCAGTGGCAACTGGCGGTCAACCTGCCGCATGTATAACATCATGCCCTTAGCAGCAAAGAACCAGTCTTCTCTGATCTTCAATATCTTCGCTTCGGAAGAGACTAATCGGTCGCCAAACAGAAAGGCAGGCTTTAAGAAAGTCACACCTTCAGAATCAGCAGACTTCAGTTTACCGCTCTCCATCATACTCTGGAGGAAAAGCGGCAACTGGACCTGGATTTGTAGCATCCTCTCACGAGGTTGGTCCCGAAGGATAGCATCCTTTGCAGGGTTGATCACCGCCTCATCAAATCAACTCCCATCTGACAAAGAGAAGCGTCCAGGAGGACCTCATTCAACAAAGGGATCGTCATCGACACTGGCACGACAAAAGTGGAAGTCAGGCAAAAAGACAAAATATGTCAAGCAGACTGGCGCATTGCCAGGGTATGAACCCATGCGCATCTGCTTCGGCGCATCATCAGGGCATAGGCCCATGCGCGTCAGCATGTCTCGGCGCATCATCAGGGCGTAAGCCCATGCGCGTTGGCATTGGAGCTTCGGCGCATTATCAGAGCGTGAGCCCATGCGCGTCAGCGAAGGCTTCGGCGCATCTTCAGGAAATAAAACCCATGCACGTCAGCCATTAAACCTCGGTGCATGACAAAGGTATAAACCTATGCACGTCGGCAGGATAGAACCTCGGCGTATCATCAAAAGACCGAAGTCTATACGCGTCGGCAGTTAGGGCACAGGGCCCAAAGCAGAGACGAAACCCACCTGTCACCTCAGGACGAACGTCGGCAAGAGGCGCAAGAGTGATAGGTACATCCTCATCGACAGACTCCTTCGCTTTCTCCTTCCCCTTGCCGGCAGCACCGCGAGGAGTCTTGGGAGCCATTCTCTCGAGGAAGGAGAAGTTAGGGTTTTGAAGAAGAAAAGCAGAAGCACAGAGAAGAAGAACCCTTTCTCTCTCCAACTCTTATCTATTTATAGGGCTTGGTCGCACGCGTGAATAGATGACGTGTGATCTCAGCCGTCGCCTCGGGTTCTGTGCAGGGATAGCAGTAAATAAACCAAAAGATCATCATTAATCTTTTCGGTTACCGAGGCACCATCATCATTAACTGAGAAGAGCATGCGCCCGAACAGGCATGCGCCCGAACAGGCATACGCCCGAACAGGCATGCGCCCAGAAATCATGCTCCCTGAACTCCATGCTTCTTATTCAAAGTATTCCAAAACTTATTCAAAAGTTTTGAAAACTTTGAAGGGGGTCTTGTAGAAGCATGGAATTTCACAACCAGAAAGACCATGCGCCAGACACTACATGCGCCAGGACTCGCACAGAACACTTCACAGTAAAGTCAATAACCATGGACATTTGAAGAAGGACTTTTTTATATATAAAAGTCTATTACATGTCTAGAAAATGTTGTACAAAGGAGAATTTCTACAAAGGAAAGATCCTAAGTCTACAGCCAGCGGCCACCATGCACCTCCAGTTAGGCGCAGCAGTCATCATGCGCTGCCAGTCACCATGCGCTGTCAGTCAGGCACAGCAGACATCATGCGCCTCCAACCAGGCGCATCCTACCATATCTTCAGCAGCCCAGCTATGTGCATCCCTTCAGCCAAATTCTTCCAGCCAGGCTCACCTGGCCGAGCAGAGCCCAGTTATGTGCCGCTCTTCCAGCCAGGCTCACCTGATAAGTGCTTCGCCAAGCAAAGCATTTAACCCTCTGGCTGGAACCAAGGAAGAGAAGAGCACCGCAAATGCTGTGGCCAGGGGAGGCTTCGAAAGAGCCTCCAAAGCCGAAGGAACCGTGATCGAAACCGCGGCTAAAGGAGCAGCTTTCAACACGATCAAAGTGGGGAAACCCCACTTTGAAGGAAGAGAGAGCCTAGCACCGCCATTCCGATCTACGGCTCTTCCGGAATAACGGGGACAAGGCCCGAGCATCCCTATCTTTGGATGCAACAGGCACCTTCTGCCTGCCTCGGAAGCCCTCGACTCCGTCTTTTGGATGTAACAGTCACCTTCAAGTGCATCGAAGACAACACAGCGTCTCATCTTCACCCTCGGGAGCACTTCGTCAACAGAATGCACCTGTAGTTCAAGTTCATGTTGGAAGTACGTGAGGGAATAAGAAGCAAATCTTCTCTCCATGCTACTATTTATAGGCCGGGCAGATCAAACCCACGCGCCAAGTGGATGACCCTCCGAATTCCGTGCAATGAATTTACATTAAATGGATGAACCGGACACCTCGAATTCAGCCAAACGGCTATTTTAAAAGACATGTCCGATGCACCAGCCAGACAGCGCATCACACGGACGCGCCCTTCGGCATGAGGCGCATCACACAGACGCGCCCTACAGTACTCGGCGCATTACAGAGGGTGCGCCCTCACACATCTCCATACCGAGTGGAATGCCAACCGACGCGCCCACTCAGCTGTCCATCGAACGTCACCAACATTAAATGCTGAACTGACAGAGTTGGCAGCACGCCTCCCAAAGTCTGAACAGTTGACAGCTTTATTCAGAAAACGAAGCGTCGGCAACGTCAGCATCATCATGACTTTATTTCGACGGCTACTGCCACGTGGCCACTCCACCATCAGCATGCGCCTCTACGGCCATGCGTCCAAATCAGCATGCGCCTCAAAAGCTATGCGCCCCAAATGGTTTGTAACTCCTAAAGGTTATGAGCTGCAGCCTCCTCCTGCGCCCAATCCAAGGCGCAGCTCACCAGATCACTTCTCTCCACCAAATCCGAGATCTTCGAACCATGAGTCGACGACACGTGTCTTTTGACTCAACTCATCCAAGATTTCAGCAACGGAAAGATCTTCTCTCTGCTACGTGCCGGCTCACAATAGCAGTATGAAGAGTTCTCCCCCTCGATCAGGGTGCAGCATCCGTGCGCCTCCATCAGCAACCTCCACGTGGCATCCCCACACCGGCGCATCCTGCATGCGCGCATGAGCAGCCAGCCTGCAAAACTATAAATAGAAGGATCATCTCCTTCACACACACACGAGAAGAACAGAAGACTCACAACACAGAGAGAATCGACGACAGAGAATCACCGAGAGGCAGTTCTAGACACTCAACGTCTTCCTCCTCTCAGCAAGCTCCAACACCCAGAGCAATCAACACCTTCAGAGAACCGATAACCGTCGTCAGCCGGTCAACGGAGTCAACGTATTACCACTCGCTCCATTGGCACTAAGGACCCAGCTTAAACAAAGTATACTCCTAGGACTACATCTAAGTCCTATATTGTATCACTGTTCTGTTTGTATTAAGATTTTAATCAAAACAATTTTAATGGCAAACATGATCTCTCGAATTCTGTGCATACGTGGCATACGAAGAGACATTCTTCAACTGTTGTGCTGTCAGTCATAATTACTCTCTGACAAATGATGAGCTGTCTCCCCAGCGTGATTTGTAAATATTGTTTGGATCAACTGAGCGTGACTTTTGACTCTGTCTTGATCAACTCAGCGTGACTGTCATTTTTAAAGGCCTACAATGGTTCCACGTCCCTAGTCGTTTATCGCCCTGTGTACTTTACTACTTGTACTTTCTTTTATTCTTTATGTTCTGATATGCTGGCTTTTGTTCTTATTTGTGGCCTCCTTGTGGCACTTGCTCTTTCTGGGGTTTGACCCAGCTGGTTTTGTGTGGCCAGATTTCGGAGCAGCTCCCGAGGATCTACCAAGCTTCCAGCCCAATGGTGAACACTAGAAGGAACCAGGGCTACGAGTGGGTTTTTCCTTTTTGATTCACCCACTTATATGTAAATTATTCTTTGAGGCGTTTGTCGACGAGCACCTGTTAGCTCGATGTACATTTACTTACTGTCTGCCTACGGGCTGTAAACATGATTAACAAATCCTAGGGTTGATCATGTATAACTGAACTCTTGCTAGTCCTATCATTTTGTACGACTAGCTTCATGATCATCCAATATGTAATATTGGGACGCCTTATATATATATTTGATGCTCTAATATCTTGTAACTCTGTTAATTGCTTGAGATTGAGACAATAGGCTTGACCTTAAGAGACTGCTGGCTTGTAGTAAACCCTCATATCTAGACAGCCGTGACCGTATAGTTGAGATGTACTCTATTTCAATATACGTAGCTGGCTATGTCTGCCCTCGTTTTCCAGTATTCTGGTTCTGGGCCGTGACATGGTTTAAGTGGTGGCCCATGCAGGTCTTGTCAATCAAGAAATGTGAGGGTTTACCGAATAGATGTCTCAATCAGTATTCGTCCTTGATCTCCGTCGTATTTTCAAATCCCTGAAATTCTTGCCCTGATCCTGTGCTTATATCATTGATCTGTCCTGGTCCTTTCCTTATTATTCCCTGTGTCGTCTTCTTCAGCGGCACTGTACCTGGTCCTACCGATCAACGAGGTGGAGCACGTTCCGTAGACCAGCAGCAACCCGGAGATCAAGCCCAGTATTCCGGAGTAGCCTCCAGAGTTGTGCCTACTGGAGGAGAGTCGCCAGTTCGGCCCGTCCAGCCCGCAGAGCCAGATGATGGTACCTTAGTAGGCCTCAGCAGAACCTTGATAGCTTCCCAGGATCGTCGAAGCGACGTCCTGCACCAGACAGTTCAAGATGCTTTGACCCGAGACGGACATCCAGGGAACCAGGCGCGAACAGCTTCAAGCAATTGAACCCTCCTTTCTTCGACGGCACCGAGGATGCGGTTGCCGCGGATGCATGGCTTCAGGATACCGAGGTAATTCTGGAAGCAGCTAGGACACCCGAGAATGAGAAGGTGGCGGTGGTACGCCTACAGTTGCTTGACTTGGCTCACAGTTGGTGGACAGCACATGCCATGGGACTAGTGGCACCCATTGCTTGGACAGTATTTAGGGAGAGGTTCCAGACGAAATACTTTGATGCTGTGGCTCGGTACGACCTGCAGACCAGATTTACCAACTTGAAGCAAGGATGCAGGACGGTCGATGGTTATGCGACCGAGTTTTCTGCTGAGTAGGTTTGCCCCCACCTTGGTGGCAACCGAATTTGACAGGGCCCAGCGGTTTCAGCAGGGACTGCATTTGGAAATCTTATTGGCAGTGGAACAGTTCGAGCATCAGACGTTCGATGCAGTATTGAAGGCGGCTAGGAGGCATGAGTACACCTCCCAGCGGATCGTGGATAGGACCGGAGGTAGGAAGCGGTCCCACAGTCAGATGCACCAATCATCAGCTCCAGCCCCAGCTAGGGATTGACCATTGGAACTCCGAGGCGGGCGCCTCAGTAACGTCGGTTCAGCATTCGACCCCGACGTACCCGCAGCAGCAGAAGCAGACTTTCGCGATGGGATGTTCTCATTGCGGAAAGCCGGGCCATGTAGTGGCAGAGTGTCGTAGGCGCAGAGATTGTGCCTGGCTTGCGGAGGAGCAGATCATAAGATAGGGACCTGCCCGAATAGGGGAGGTCCATCATCATCCAACCTTTCTAGTTCTTCGGTGAGAGGACCAGCCCCAGTTCCAGTCTAGCAGCAGCAACAGCAGTACCCGAGGCCATTGGCGCCCCAGGCCCAGGCCTTCCAGCAGCAGTTCACCCAGGCTCCAGCACAGAGTCGGCAGAGGGGTTCCCAGCAGAGAGGACCCGCAGCTAGAGTCAGGCTATGATAATGACCATGGAAGAAGAAGTTGCACCAGGTGAGGTAGTGGCAGGTACTATTCTCGTCAACACCTTTCCAGCATCTGTATTATTTGATTCTGGTGCATCGCATTCATTCATGTCTGTACGATTCGCGACACGGATAGGATTGGAGCCCGAGTCATTATCAGTGAGCCTCAATACTTACTGGTAATGGTCTTGTGGGAGTAGATCGAGTGTTTTCCTCGTGTCGGATCGTAGTTAGCGGTAGAGAGTTTCCCGCTAGGCTCATAGAGTTCCCTATGGCAGACTATGATGTAGTCCTAGGCATGGATTGGTTGAGGAACCATTATGCTAGGATAGACTGCCATGTTGGCAGAGTTGTCTTTAGTATTCCCGGAGAGCCAGAGTTTTCATTTTCCAGAGGCACAGTAGAGCCATCTCCTCCAGTATTGCGGATGGCAGTAGCAGCAGTGCAGTTGCCCCGGATAGTTGAAGAGTTTCCAGATGTCTTCCCAGAGGAACTTCCAGGGATGCCACCAGAGCGGGATGTCACGGACTTAGTATTTTTGCTAGCACTTCGTCCCGTGCGGCGCACTGTCTTTCTCTTCAAAGACTCGTGCAAGCCTTCCCGTCCCGACTTAGCTAGATCGCTAAGAAAACTAGAATAGTAGAGCAAAGATGGGACTAGTAAGAATCTCTTTATTGACTTAGAGAATGCTTACAATTTTAGGTGGTGAGGAACAAATGAGAGCCTCCCCCTTTTATAAGTGCTCATAGAGCATACAAGGAAAGTCCTGGAAGGAATATTCTAAGGATTATTACAATCTACCATAACTGGAATGGCATATTCCAGGTTTATTCCCTAGCGACATAAAAGGAAACTTCAAGGGCCTTCCAGAAGCTTCTTGGGCTCCTAGAACGATCTTGGGCCTCCCGGAGAGATCCACAGTCTTCTAGAGCCTTCCGCCATCTTCTAGAATGTTCTGGAAGCTTCCCGCATAACCTTAGTCCGCAAAAAGGTTATGCAACAGGGCCTCGGGCGGGTGCAACATTTGGGGCGTTACATTCTCCCCCACCTAAGGCGTTGACGCCCTCGTCAACCATGCTCGCTGAGAAACGCCTGGATCTCGGCTTCGAACTGATGCAGCGTATCAGCACGTTCCCAGCTAGACTCACCGTAAGGCAAGCCCTTCCACCGGATGAGGTACTCCACATACGGGGACACGCCTCGTCGCCGAATGGTCCTCCTGTCCAGCACGGCTTCTACCTCCTTGTCGAAGGAAGTCGTCATGGTCGCCGTTGGTCGCTTCGAAACTCCGCGCTGGGGATCCTCCAAGTCTTCATGGTACGGCTTCAAGCAACTGGTATGGAAGACTGGATGAATCTTCAGCTTGGCAGGGAGTTCAAGCTTGTAGGCCACCTTGCCTACCTTTTTGAGCACGGGGAAGGGGCCTTCGTACTTCCGGATCAGTCCTTTGTGCACCTTGCGGAACACCTTGAACTGTTGTGGTTGCAGCTTCACCAGCACCATGTCCCCATACTCAACCGGCCTTCGCTTCGCGTCGGCCCACTTCTTCATCTTCCTCGCGGCCTTCTCCAGAAATGCCTTGGCAATGTCCGCCTTTGTCTTGAAATCTGAAGTGAACTGGTTGGCCGCGGGGCTTCTACTCGAGGGCCCCGCACTCAGCATGTGCGGGGCAAGCGGTTGGCGACCCATCACCAACTCGAATGGACTGCTGTGCGACGACTCGCTCCGTTGAAGATTGTAGCAAACTGAGCGACGTCGAGGTGATGCACCCAATCCCTCTGGTTGGCACTCACAAAGTGCCGCAAGTACTCCTCGAGTAGCGAGTTGACCCGCTCGGTCTGCCCGTCCGTCTGCGGGTGAAAGCTGGTCGAGAAGTGTAAGTCCGTCCCGAGGATTTTGAACACTTCCGTCCAGAACTTCCCCGTGAGCGGGGGTCTCGGTCGCTGACAATGTTGACCGGGATGCCCCAGAACTTCACCACATGGCTGATGAACAGTCGTGCGGCCTCCTCTGCTGTGCAGTCCGTCGAAGCAGCAATGAAGGTCACATACTTTGAGAACCGGTCCACCACCACGAGAATGGACCCAAGCGCCCCCACTTTCGGAAGGGCGGAGATGAAGTCCATCGAAATGCTCTCCCACGGCCGACTCGGCACGGGAAGAGGCTCCAGCAGGCCCCCGGGCTTCTGATGATCCACCTTGTCTTGTTGGCACACAAGACAAGTGCGAACATAATCTTCCACATCCTCGCGCATGCGAGGCCAGTAGTATGCGGCCTCCAGTAGCACCAAGGTTCGCTTCTGTCCCGGGTGTCCAGCCCACTTTATGTCATGACACTCCTTGAGCAGCTGTCTCCCAAGCCACTCCACCTAGGCACGACCACCCTGTCGCCCTTGGTGTAGAGAAGTCCGTCTTTCAGCCAGAACCTTCTCGTCTTGCCCTCCTTGGCAAGCTTCACTAGGGCCAGTGTTAGTGGGTCCTCCATGATTCCCACTCGAACACGGTCCAGAATGTCCCCCTTGAGCAAGCACACAGATGCGAGCTCGGCCTTCCTGCTAAGCGCATCGGCCACCTGATTTTCTTTGCCGGGTTTGTACTGCAACGCCATGTCGAACTCGGCTAGAAAATCTTGCCATCTCGCCTGCTTCGGAGATAGCTTCTTCTGGGACTGGAAGTAGCTCGTGGCAACATTGTCCGTCATGACCACGACTTGGTACCGAGGAGGTAGTGCTGCCATGTCCTCAAGCTATGCACGACCGCGGTCATCTCCTTCTCCTGCACCGTGTAGCGCCGCTCAGTGTCATTCAGCTTGCGGCTCTCGAACGCGATAGGGTGTCCTTCCTGCACCAACACCCCACCGATGGCGAAGTCGGACGCGTCCGTGTGCACTTCGAACGCCTTAGAGTAGTCCGGTAGAGACAAGACCGGCTCCTCCGTCACAGCCCGCTTCAGTGCCTCGAATGCCTCCTCGCATCGGGGCGTCCAGCTCCACGCCCGATCCTTCCGCAGCAAATCGGTCAGAGGCGCTGCGATGGCGGAATATCCTCGGATGAACCGCCGGAGTAGTTCGCCAAGCCAGGAATGATCGCAGCTCCGTCGGCTTGGTGGGCCTCCCACTCCCGTATGGACTGGACCTTTGCGCCGTCCATCCATATCTTGCCACGCCCGATCCAGTGCCCCAAGAACGACACCTCTTCTTGTGCGAATGAGCACTTCTTCCGCTTGACGAAGAGTTCGTTCTCCCTTAGCACCTGGAAGACAGTCTTCAAATGCTCGATGTGCTCCTCCATCGTATTTGAGTACACGACGATGTCGTCGAGGTAGACCACGACGAACCGATCCAGATAGGGATGAAAGAGCTTGTTCATCAAAGTACAAAAAGTCGCAGGAGCATTTGTTAGACCAAAAGGCATAACCATAAACTCATATGCGCCATACCTCGTCACGCATGCCGTCTTAGCCTCGTCACCCTCCGTAATCCGGACTTGATAATACCCCGAGCGCAGATCAAGTTTGGAGAAGTATCTCGCGCCTCCCAATTGGTCGAACAAGTCCGCCACCAACGGGATGGGATATTTGTTCTTGACGGTTACCTTGTTTAGTGCACGATAGTCGATGCACAAACGAAGGCTTCCGTCCTTCTTCTTCTGGAACAGCACCGGTGCACCATACGGGGCCTTTGACGGTCTGATGAATCCCGCGTCCAGCAGCTCCTTGAGTTGCTTCTTCAACTCGTCCAGCTCGGGCGGGGCCATGCGATATGGAGCCATGGCGGGCGGCTTCGTGCCCGGCTCCAACTCGATGGCATGGTCTACCTCCCTCCGCGGAGGTAGCCTCTTCGGCAACTCCTTCGGCATGACGTCCCCGAACTCAACAAGAACGTCATCGATCTCAGGCGGAAGATCCTCCTGCACGGGCGCCTCCTCCGACTTGAGCACAGCAAGGTAAGTCATCTCTCCGTGTCGCATCCCCTTCTTGAGTTGTAGTGCGGAGAGAGCCTTCCCTTTCGCAAGCTCGCCTCGTGCAGTTGTCACCATGCACGGAGAGCTCTCCTCCATGATCCCGACGACTCCCAGATGCGGCATTGGGACTGCCTTTGCCGAAGTGAGGAAGTCCATCCCAAGGATCATGTCGAAGTCGTCCAGTGGTGCTGCCGTGAGACTGGTGACACCCGTCCAGTCTCCCACTTGGATCTTCACTACTTTGGCCACCCCCTGCACAGGACGCCCTCAAGTTGACTGCCTTTATCGTGCTTGAGTCTTTTTCCAGCGCCAAACCCAAGCGTCGGACCTCCGCGTCCGAGATAAAGTTGTGGGTAGCCCCCGTGTCGACCATCGCCCTGGTGTTGTGGCCGTTGATCTTCACGTCCACATACATCAGCTCTCGATTCAGGGTCTTGGACACTACCGCCTTGCTCTTCAAAGCATTCAACAGGCGCAGGGCACCCATATGAGCCCCCTTCTTAGGCTCCATGTCCTCGCCTCCTCGCCTTGGACTGCGTTCACCCTCTTGCCCTTGTTCGAACAATCTCGTGCGAGGTGATTTCTACCGCACACATAGCACTCGATCTTTCGCTCCGTCGAAGGCTTTGCTTGCGGCTTATCCTTCGGCGGTGGGCCTCCCTTTCCGTTATTCTTCTTCGCTCCCCCACCATTGAACTTGGTGGTGGTCTTTTCCTTGGGCTTTGGGGCATCACTCCGTCGATACTCCATCAGCTTCTCGGCTGCCGCAACAGCCGTGTTCAGATCTGACACATCTTGCCTCTGCAATTCTTGTGCCGCCCATGGTTGTAGACTCTCTAGGAATACGAACAGGCGGTCTTCTTCGCCCATACTGGAAATGGTGAGCATCAGGCGGGTGAACTCCGCCACATACTCCTTGATCGACCCGGTGTGCTTGAGTTGACGCAAACTCCGTCTTGCGACATACTCCACGTTCTTCGGGTAGAACTGAGACTTGATCTCCTTCTTGAGATCCTCCCAAGTCTCGATCTTGCAGAGTCCCTTTTCTATATCAATGCACCTGCGTCGCCACCACAGCGTAGCATCATCAGAAAAATATAGGGACGCTGTGTTTACCTTGTCGGTCTCATCCTCGATGCAGACCGCCTTCAGGTAACGCTCGACGTTCCAGATGAAGTTGTCCACCTCCTTCGCGTCTCGTACGCCATTGAAGGATTTTGGTTCTGGATACTTCACCCTCTGCGTCGACTCCCTCCTCGGAGTCGGACAACCAGCAATGGCCCTCTCGAGGACCTCCGCCTTGGTTTGTAGCTCTTTGCGTAGTTCAGCAATCTCTGCCTTCGTGGCCTTTCGTTCCTCCTCGAACTCAGCCTGCATCTCGCGGAGATGCTCTCGGAACTCCGCCATAGCCGTGGCGACATCCGCCTCCAAACCTTGGGCAAATTCCTCTTGAGCCGCTTGGTTCTGCTCCACTTGATACTCGACGCCCGTCACGCCTTTCTCCAGCATCTCAACACGGTCCGCCAACTCGCCAAGAGCCCGTTCCAGCAACGGTTCCTTGCTCTTGCCCTTCTTCGAGGTCTTCGCCTTCTCCTTAGCGATGAGGGTTGTGCGGGCTCGTCGTTGATGATGGCTTCGGTCGAAGACATGATGGCGATCGAACCTTTGCTCTGATACCACTTGTCACGGACTTAGTATTTTTGCTAGCACTTCGTCCCTGCGACGCACTGTCTTTCTCTTCAAAGACTCGTGCAAGCCTTCCCGTCCCGACTTAGCTAGATCGCTAAGAAACTAGAATAGTGGAGCAAAGATGGGACTAGTAAGAATCTCTTTATTGACTTGGAGAATGCTTACAATTTTAGGTGGTGAGGAACAAATGAGAGCCTCCCCCTTTTATAAGTGCTCATAGAGCAATACAAGAAAGTCCTGGAAGGAATATTCTAAGGATTATTACAATCTACCATAACTGGAATGGCATATTCCAGGTTTATTCCCTAGCGACATAAAAGGAAACTTCAAGGGCCTTCCAGAAGCTTCTTGGGCCTCCTAGAACGATCTTGGGCCTCCCGGAGAGATCCACAGTCTTCTAGAGCCTTCCGCCATCTTCTAGAATGTTCTGGAAGCTTCCCGCATAACCTTAGTCCGCAAAAAGGTTATGCAACAGGGCCTCGGCGGGGTGCAACATTTGGGGCGTTACAGGGAGATCGAGTTCACCATTGACTTGATTCCCGGGACAGCACCAGTATCAGAGCGAGTCTACAGAATGGCGCCTTCAGAGTTGGAGATTTTGTACAAGATGATTGAAGAACTTAGAACCAAGGGATTCATTCGTGCTAGTGGATCGCCTTGGGAGCCCCGATGCTTCTTGTGAAAAAAAGGATGGTATGTCCAGGCTATGTGTTGATTATCGTACCTTGAACTCAGTGACAATCAAGAACATATACCCTCTCCCGAGGATAGATGACTTGTTTGATCAACTCAAGGGGGCTTCAGTTTTCTCGAAGATAGACTTGCGGTCAGGATACCACCAGATCAGAGTCAGAGAGCAGGACATCCCGAGACGGCATTCATATCTAGGTACGGGCATTGGGAGTTTCTAGTTATGCCCTTTGGAGCGACCAATGCGCCGGCAGTGTTTCATGGACCTCATGAACCGTATTTTCATGCCTTACTTGGATCAGTTTGTGATAGTGATCCTTGATGACATCCTGGTCTACAGCAAGAGTGAAGTAGAGCATGAGGAGCATCTCAGGATCGTCCTTCAGACGCTTAGGGAGCACCAGTTGTACGCCAAGTTCAGTAATACGAGTTCTGGCTCGATCACATTTTGTACTTGGGTCACATCATTACCCGAGGAGGTGGAAGTAGATCCCCAGAAGATTGTGGCCATCGAGTCTTGGCCAGTACCCAGCTCAGTGGCAGAGGTTCGCAGCTTCCTTGGATTGGCCGGTTACTACCGACGATTCGTCTCAAATTTTGCCAGGATTTCAGCGCCGATGACCCAGTTGACCCGCAAGGATGTGCCGTTTGTTTGGACAGCAAGTGTCAGGAATCATTTGAGAAGTTGAAGCGAGGTTTGATAACGGCTCCCATTCTCACCCTTCTAGATGGGACCGGAGGATTCACAGTTTATTGCGACGCTTCAGGCAGAGGATTGGGATGTGTTTTGATGCAGCATGGAAAGGTAATTGCTTATGCGTCCGTCAACTCCGTGATCATGAGAAGAATTACCCGACCCCACTTGGAGCTAGCAGCAGTAGTGTTTGCACTTAAGTTGTGGAGACACTACTTGTACGGAGATAGAGTGGAGATCTTTACTGATCATAAGAGCCTGAAGTATGTTTTCATCCAGAAGGACCTTAATATGCGGCAGAAAAGATGGCTCGAGCTACTGGTGGACTATGATGTGGATTTGCAGTATTATCCCAGGAAGGCCAACGTTGTAGCAGATGCGTTGAGCCGTTTATTTCCTGACGGCGCAACCAGAGTTATTGTCGGATCTTCAGAAGATGGGAATTGAAGTGGTTCTTCCTTCCAATATGGCCTTGATGGCCAGCCTACAGATTCAGTCCACCATAGTTGAGAGGATCCGGACCGCACAGTTAACGGATTCCAAGATTCAGCGGCTCAGAGCAGAGTGCGAGGCAGGGAGAAGGCCAGAGTTATGTATTCATGAGGATGGTACGCTTCGACACGGCACGCGTCTTTGTGTATCCAGTGGAGATATCAGACAGGAAGTCATGACAGAGGCTCACAGTTCGCAGTATTCCATCCACCCAGGCAGCACAAAGATGTACAGAGATATTCGTCAACAGTTTTGGTGGAATGGTATGAAGAGAGAGATATCCCGGTATGTCTCTCGATGTTTGGTTTGCCAACAAGTCAAGGCTGAACATCAGAGGCCAGCTGGACTTCTTCAACCTTTACCGATCCCAGAATGGAAATGGGAACACATAACCATGGATTTCGTGACTGGGTTACCCATCTCCCGCAGGCAGAGATGCTATTTGGGTCATTGTAGACAGGCTTACCAAGGTGGCACACTTTCTTCCATTTAGAGTTAGACAGTCGACGGCACAGCTAGCAGAGATGTATCTCAGACAGATCGTCAGACTTCACGGAGTGCCAGTCAGTATAGTATCAGACAAGGATACGAGATTCATATCGCACTTTCTGGCGCAGTCTTCATCAAAGTTTGGGGACTCGTCTCAAGTTTAGCTCAGCGTATCATCCGCAGACAGATGGGCAGTCAGAGCGTACTATACAAACTCTCGAAGATATGTTGCGGTCATGTACCCTTGACTTCGGTGGTTCGTGGGAGGATCACCTGCACCTGGTGGAATTCTCGTACAACAATAGTTTCCAGGCCAGTATCCAGATGGCACCCTTCGAGGCTCTGTATGGTAGGAAGTGCAGATCCCCGTTAGCATGGAACGATGTCGGAGAGAGGCAGATGCTCGGTCCAGAACTGATTTCTCAGACGGTTGAAGTGGTCAGGAAAGTCAGAGATCACCTCCGAGTTGCTCAGGATCGCCAGCGCCATTGGGCCGATGCTCATCGGCGTCCCTTAGAATCTGCTGTCGGCGACCATGTATTCCTTAGGATCTCGCCTAACCGCGACGTCATTCGCTTTGGCGTGCGGGAAAGCTTAGTCCTAGGTATATAGGGCCGTTCGATATTCTAAAGCGAGTAGGTTGTCCTATCGTCTCGCTCTTCCCGCCGTCGCTAAGTGAGGTACATGATGTATTCCATGTGTCCCAATTACGACGGTATATTCCGGACTCGAGCCACATCCTAGACCATTCGGAATTGGTTGTTGGTACCAACCTTTCATATGAGGAGAGGCCCGTGTCTATTTTGGACCGGAGGGAAAAGATACTCAAGAACAAGACTGTTAAATTAGTCCGTGTTGCTTGGGGTCATCACTCTCTGGGTGAGTCAACGTGGGAGCGTGAGGACGACATCCGATCGCGATATCCCTACATGTTTGACTCGTGAGGTATAATGTCTTTCTTATGCCTTACGCTTTCCCTTCCTTGCTTGCATTGTATGATTATATGATTGAACTGCTTAGTGTAGCTTGTCTGTGCTTAGTATAGCTTGTCGTGACAATCTCTAGCTCCTTGATTAAATTCTGAGGACGGAATTCTTTGAAGGTGGTAGAGTTGTCACCCCCATTTCCTGTATTTCGTATGTGTACTCGTAATTGATTTTGGTACGTATTTTATTTTCTCGACTTGTGGATTTGGTTTCTCGAAATATGGGTTTTGGACCATGGCTTGGTCTTATTTTGTGGAGTTGGTTTGGTTTGGTTTGGTTTACCATGAGTGGAACACCTTAGCCTATCCTCCACCTCCATTCCATCACAACCACCCTCATTAAAATCCACCAACTTTTTCTCTCTCCTTCATAACTCCATTAATTTCTTACAACTTCTTCTTCTTCCTTCTTCCACACAACTCCCCAACCCATAGGCAAGTGCACCTTGCCATCAAATAAGCACCACTTTTTATTTGTCCATTAACTAGATTAGGCCATGGAGAACAACTTTAGAACTTGACATTTTGTGATTTGGAGCTTTCATTTTTCTAGATCTAGGTTTTAACCATTTTCGAAAATCCTTGGTTTTGATCCATTAAACTTCGATTTTTGTATGTTTTGATGCTTCCATGTGGAAGAGAATTCGATTTTACTCAAGTTAGAACTTTGAAAATCTAGATTTGATTTTGATTTGGCTAAGTTATGAAGATTTGAAGTTTTTGGTGTTCTTGAGGAGTTCATCTCAGCCTTGGTGAAGGCTCTCGGCCAGTGCTTTTTAGCACTTGACCATTTGCGCACCCCGGCCTGTGCTCTTTAGCGCATGGCCGATTGTGCATAGGCTCAGCCGGTGCTTTGCGCTGCGCTGGATTGCGCTGGCGCAAGCTGGCCATGTGCAAGCCAGCCATGCGCAAAGTAACCCCCTGCGCACTCGACCATTGCGCAGTCCATACCCTGCGCAGTCTACCCTTGCGCAATCCTCCCTTGCACAATCCAATTGATGCGCAAGGCATCCCCTGTGCCCCTTTAACCCTGTGCCCCTTGACCCCCCTGCGCAGTCTACCCTTGCGCAAGGTAACCCTTGCGCAAGGCAACTCTTGCGCAGCTCTTCCATGCGCATACATACCCTGCGCAGCCCAACCCTTGACCCCCTTGCACAACCTACTTGTCTATGATGAATTGTTATTTCTTTAAGCTTGGCTCTTCTATAGTCCTATATATTGGTATTTTATTAGATATTTTACGTCCATTTTATATCCTTACGCCTTTTGTCACGAACTGATTTTTACTTAATATGTTTGGAATGACTATTGTACATGGCATGGTATGACAAGGAACTAGCATAACACGACAGTGACCCGTAGGTGCACTCCTGACATGACCAACCTGACATGAGTGGCCCGTCGTGGCGCACTCCTGACAGTACCCTGACATAATTTATCTTGATAACTTGATAGTGGCCCGTGGCGGCGCACTCCTGACTTGACTTGACTTGTAACTTGTAACTCGACTCGTATAATCAACTTGACACCGTGGTGTTCCTGTTTGCTTGCTTGTACAATCCACTTGTCTTGTCTTCTTGCATCATGTCTAGGACGTGACTTCCTGGGTACCACGGCCAGGGACTCGCGCTAAATTGGATTAGGCTAATGATTAGATCAACTAGAACATAGAGAATTCCCAGTCACAGGCAATCTCGTTATCTGGGCGCTTTAATGGACTTGTAGCTTGCCGACGAGTAGAGCACATTTCCAGCACACTGTCATGTGTTGCACCCTCTAAGTCACCTAAAGTACATTTGTCTCCCGGGCAATGTACCCACCTATAACTCTCAACCCGCGGAAGGATAACTGGATGGTCTGCAGGGCTTGGACTGGAAATTCTCACTTGCATCTTGTTAGTAATTAGGCTGTGATAACCCTAGTTAGTTAAAGTAGTAAGCCGTAGTACTTGCTTGACCGATTGTGAATGAATGGTATCCAGCTCTGTCTAAGTCGTGTCTAGCCCCTGTACCTGGAACTCTTGATCATGATTGTTTTACTTATCTCTAACGATAAATGGGTAGAGACAGTGAGCATTCAGGCGAAGGGGTACAATTCCGGTCTTTTTTGGTTTAAGGATTGTAACCTGGCTCCCGGAATGGTTCCACGTCCCTAGTCGTTTATCGTCCTGTGTACTTTACTACTTGTACTTTCTTTTATTCTTTATGTTCTGATATGCTGGCTTTTGTTCTAATTTGTGGCCTCCTTGTGGCACTTGCTCTTTCTGGGGTTTGACCCAGCTGGTTTTGTGGCCAGATTTCGGAGCAGCTCCCGAGGATCTACCAAGCTTCCAGCCCAATGGTGAACACCTAGAAGGAACCAGGGCTACGAGTGGGTTTTCCCTTTTGATTCACCTACTTATATGTAAATTATTCTTTGAGGCGTTTGCCGATGAGCACCTGTTAGCTCGATGTACATTTACTTATTGTCTGCCTACGACTGTAAACATGATTAACAAATCCTAGGGTTGATCATGTATAACTGAACTCTTGCTAGTCCTATCATTTTGTACGACTAGCTTCATGATCATCCAATATGTAATATTTGGGACGTCTTATATATATATTTGATGCTCTAATATCTTGTAACTCTGTTAATTGCTTGAGATTGAGACAATAGGCTTGACCTTAAGAGACTGCTGGCTTATAGTAAACCCTCATATCTAGACAGCCGTGACCGTATAGTTGAGATGTACTCTATTTCAATATACGTAGCTGGCTATGTCTGCCCCCGTTCTCCATATTCTGGTTCTGGGGCGTGACAAGTCAATCCCCTGCTTCTGAGAAAACCCTTTGGCTACCAACCTAGCCTTGAACTTGTCAATAGTTCCATCTGCTTTCATCTTCTTCTTGAAGATCCAATTGCATCCGATGGGTTTCGCTCCTTCAGGAAGATCAACCAACACCCAAGTGTTATTTGAGGTGATGGAATCAATCTCATTGTCAATCGCCTCCTTCCAGAAAACCGCATCTCTGGTCTTTATCGCCTCATCATAGGTAAGCGGATCTGCTTCCATATGATAGGTGACAAAGTCACTTCCGAAGTCCTTCGGCCTCCTCACACGCTTAGCTGACGGCTCAGCTTGTTCTGGTTCAACCGTTGTTTTCAACAACAGCATCTTCTTGGACCACATCTTCATTGAAGACTTCAGTCTCTTGTGCACCCTCATTATTCTCCGGAACATCCGGAAGAACAATATTCTTGCCTTGCAAACTTATCTTCAAATATTCTGCATCGCGAGATTCAATAATATGATTTGACTCAATATCAAGAAATCTCCGAGCATCACTCTTCTCGGCATACCCCAAGAAGATCGTCATTGTAGTCCTTGTCCCAAGTTTCTGAATCTTTAGATCTGGAAGCTTGACATACGCCAGACACCCCCACACTCGAATAACATTCAAGTTAGGTCTGACCTTGAACCAGAGTTCATGAGGAGTAACGTCTGAAGTTGCATGAGGCACTCTATTTAGAATATAAGTGGCCGTCAATGCAGCTTCTCCCCAGTAGCACTTAGGAAGGCCAGCATCAACAACATTGAATTTATCATTTCTGTCAACGTCATGTTCTTCCTCTCAGCTACTACCCGTTTGATTGAGGAGAGTACGGAGCCGTAGTCTCATTGACATTCCATGTTCCTTACAGAACGATACGAATTCATGAGACCTGTACTCCCCACCTCGATCACTTCTTATCCTTTTGAGTTGTTGTCCAGTCTGCCGCTCAGCTTCGCTGCTCTGAACTCCTTGAACTTCTCGAATGTTTCGTCTTTAGCCTTCAGCAAGTAGACGAACGCATACTTTGAGAAGTCGTCGATGAAGGTTATGAAATCTTCATCCCGACCTTTGTAGAGAACTGTTTGAAGTCACAGATATCTGAGTGTACCAACTCCAGAAGATCTATACTTCGATTAACCCGAGGAAAGGGTTTCCTTGTGATCTTCGTTTGAGCACAAACTTCACATTTCTCTACCTTACCCCTTACCCCCACACTTGGAGATAAGTCCTAGACTAGACATTCTGTTTATTCGTTTACAATGAACATGTCCTAGCCTATTATGCACAACTCAAGAGTATAAGCAGAAGGATGATTT